>CM059425.1:259550912-260238412 GCA_030390025.1 Squalus acanthias
GGGGGGACAGTGGGGAGATGGGGGAGTGGGGTCTGGAGCGGCGCTCCACCTCAGGCCTCCACCTGCCCCCGGAGTTCGTTGTGGCTCTCTCTCAGTGACAGGACTGAATCTGCCCAACCAGACCCGGTGCCCCCGGAGTCCGCGCGGCCTTACTGTGGGGCCGCAGCCTCTCCAGCAGGCCTGTGAGGACTCACCTGGACCATGCCCGGGCTCGGCCTGCTCTCCCCGCGATCTCCTCCAGCTCTGCTCGCTGCCCTCTCCCCATGTGCGCTCCCCGAGCGGCCGTTGCTGCTCTGCCCGGACCTACTTCCTCCTGCGATCGCACCAAGTCCAGCCCCGGCTCCCAGCGACTCCTCCAGCTATACCCTCCCGCCGGGTGGCGGCGCTGTGCCTACTCCTCCCGCCGGCCGGCGGCGCTGTACTTAGTCATCCTAGCCGGGTGGCGGCGCTGTGCTCACGCCAGCCGGCTGGCGGCACTGTGCTTACTCCTCCCAGCCGGCTGGCGGCACTGTGCTTACTCCTCCCAGCCGGCTGGCGGCACTGTGCTTACTCCTCCCAGTCGGGTGGCGGCACTGTGCTTACTCCTCCCAGCCGGGTGGCGGCACTGTGCTTACTCCTCCCAGCCGGCTGGCGGCACTGTGCTTACTTCTCCCAGCCGGCTGGCGGCACTGTGCTTACTCCTCCCAGCCGCAGGGCGGCGCTGTGCGCACTCCTCCCAGCCGCTGGGCGGTGCTGTGCTCACTCCTCCCAGCCGCAGGGCGGCGCTGTGCGCACTCCTCCCAGCCGCTGGGCGGTGCTGTGCTCACTCCTCCCAGCCGCAGGGCGGCGCTGTGCGCACTCCTCCCAGCCGCTGGGCGGTGCTGTGCTCACTCCTCCCAGTCGCTGGGCGGCGCTGTGCTCACTCCTCCCAGCCGCTGGGCGGTGCTGTGCGCACTCCTCCCAGTCGCTGGGCGGCGCTGTGCTCACTCCTCCCAGTCGGGTGGCGACACTGTGCTCGTTCCTCTCAACCATGTGGCGGCGCTGTGCTCGGTCGTCCCGCCGGGAGGCGGCGCCGGTGCTAAATGGGGGCGAGGTATTCCCTCTTGTATCGCTCATGCACTCGTCGATCTTATTTGACTGAAGTGAGTAGGAGTGCTAACGGAAACCGGCGGACGGCTTTGAATTGATGAATGAAGAGGAGTGGCGGGAAGGGGAAAAATATATAGAAAACTGAGCGGGGCAACACGAGGAGGTTGAAGAGTGAGGTGAGAAGCGGTTTTCCTCCATTGAACTCCGTTTATTATTCGTTTTGGCCGAGTCAGTCGACCTCAGGCCTGTTAGTCCGTTGGCCGGTGGCTCGAGCGCTGCCCGCGCGCCGTGGCTGAGGGGGAAACCCGGCGGGTGAGGGCCGGGGTTTGACACCGAGGTGTGTGTGTGAGGTGATGGATTCGTTGCATCGGGTGGGAGCCGTCTTTGTTGAGTTTTTCGCTGTGTTTGAGCCGCTCTCCGCCCCGGTTTAATTTTTAGCGCCATTTCTGCGCCGCCAGCCAATGGGAGCCCGCCGGTCCGTGGGCCAATGGGAGCCCGCCGGTCCGTGGGCCAATGGGAGCCCGCCGGTCAGTGAGCCATTGGGAGCCCGCCGGTCCGTGGGCCAATGGGAGCCCGCCGGTCAGTGGGCCAATGGGAGCCCGCCGGTCAGTGGGCTAATGGGAGCCCGCCGGTCAGTGAGCCAATGGGAGCCCGCCGGTCAGTGGGCTAATGGGAGCCCGCCGCCATTTGAGGGAACAAGTTTGGCCAAGTGTCAGGAGGCAGCTCCTCGCCCTCTGAAACTATTAACTGCATATATATATTTACTATGTGTGTATACATATTTATATTTTGTATATATTTATTTAATATTATGTTTATGATTTTTTGATATAAACAGCACAGAAAAAGGCCATTTGGCCCAACTGCTCCGTGCCAGTATTTATGCTCCACAGGAGCCTCCTCCCACCCCTCTTCATCTCTACCCATCAGCATATCCTTCTATTCCTTTCGCCCTAGTGTGTTTATCTAGCTTCCCCTTAAATGTATCTATGCTATTCACCTCTTCTTGTGGCAGTGTGTTCCACATTCTTGCCATTCTTTGGGTAAAGAAGGTTCTCCTGAATTCCTTCTTGGATTTATTAGTGACTATTTGACATGTCTGGGCAATATTTTGGTCTGCACAAGTGGAAACATTTTTCTAAGTCTACCCTATCAAACTCTTTTGTAATCTTAAAGTCCTCTACCAGGTCACCTCTCAACAACGTTCCTGTTAAGCTGCGCGGTCTCGCAGCAGTCTGGAAGTCCCGCGCAGGCCGCTCACTGGTTTTTCAATGGAAGAAACCGCGCATGCTGAAAATTTGAGTAGCCAGTTAAAGGGATTGTGCACGCGGCCGGGGGTGGGGTGGGGGTGGAAATTAAAGGGAACATTCTCTTCTGGAGTGAAGAGCCCCAGTCTGTTTAATCTTTCCTGATAAATATATTCTTTCGATTCTGGTATCATCCTTGTGAATATTTTTGCACATTCTCCTCTCCAGTACCTCTATATCCTTTTTATAATATGGAGACCAGAACTGTACACATTATTCCAAGTGTTCTATACAAGTTTAACCTAACCTCTGCTTTTTAATTCTATTCCTTTAGAAATTAATACCAGGGCTTTACCTGCATTGCTACTTTTAGTGATTTGTATCTGTGCCCTGAGATCCCTTTGCTCCTCTATCATGTATCCAAGTAGTATGTGGCTTCCTTATTCATCCTACCAAAATGCATCACCTCGCACTTATCTATATTGAAATTCATTTGCCAATTATACGCCCATTCTGGAAGTTTATTAATGTTGGCTTGTATTTTGTTGCATTCACAGAATCCCCACAGTGCAGATAGAGGCCATTTCGGCCCATCGAGCCTGCACCGACACATATCCCACCCTATCCCCGTAACCCCACGTATTTAATCCCCCCTAACACTAAGGGTCAATTTATCATAGCCAAATCAACCTAACCCGCACATCTTTGGACTGTGGGAGGAAACCGGAGCACCCGGAGGAAACCCACGCAGACACGGGGAGGATGTGCAAACTCCACACAATTCTACCTCAGTATTGACTATACCCCCAAGTGTAGTCTTAAGGTGGAGCGGGGTTGCATGGCAGTTCATAATTGGACCAGGGTATGCAGGTGTGATTTAGTCCCCATTTTAAAGTCATACATCTGGCCTCCTTTCATATTTTCTTCATAAATTTCTTGGTCCACATTTATGCTGAAACTGTCTATGTAAACCTGTCACACTGATTACACCCTCTTGTTGGCGGTGGCACTGCAGCGCTTCTGTGAAGGGATGGGTATACTAACAGCGTGACAAAGTTTACGTAGCCAGATTCCATTAAAGATGTGGACGTCAGAATTTATAATGGAAAAATTGACAGGAAGTATATGCAGATGGAGATTTTCAATATATTCTAAATAAAAGTGGAAAACACTGCAAATATTGGAATTAATATCTCAAAAGATAGGCTCACTGACCATGTAATAAATTGGTTTATTATAATGTTAAAGTTGGGTATTTTCTTTTGCCAGTTTCCCAACTTCCAGTTGTGTTGCATGTTCAACAATTCTGTTGCGTATTATTACCTCATGCTTGTGTGGATATACAAAATGTGTCTTCCAGTTATTTTATAGGAGTGACTTGCAGAGAAGCTCAAAATAATGTGAAATTTGACACAAATGTTTCTGCATAAAAATATGTTCATTAAATCTAGAATACTAGGCATTTTATATTATCTCAACTATGACAACATTCTGCTTTAAATCATTAGAACACTAACAGGCTCGAGGGGCTCAATGGCCTACTCCTGTTCCTATGTTCCTAATGTTACTGTGACCAATTAGCCATTTTTAGCATTGTCATTTTTATTTACTTCAATGAGATGAACAGCTACAGCTCATTTTTCAACAGCAAAACAAGTCTATTAAACATGGTGAAATCAAGAGTTTTTTAAATCACAAATACTATTCCAATCCAAAACTCAAATTTAAACATAATACTTGAATAACTTAAGTTTTTTTTTAAGCGAGAAGTAAACATTGATCAAATAGATAACTTTCCAATTAATGCTCCAATTTTCAGATTTCATTCAAAAGATAATGATGTTCATAGTTCCTTTTAAATGTATATCTGGAAGATAAAAGCTGAGACAACTCTTTATTCACTTTATAAGCTACTCTTGAAATAATATAAATTTGTACAATGAAGGTGGAAGTTAGAAAATTCTGCAATGATTAAAACAGTGATCAAGATTATAACAATTGGATAAGTATTTGAAAAAGAATATGAATGGATATAGTAAAGGGGTTGGGAAGTGTGATTGCAATAGGTAGCTCCAGTTAGTGAGCACAGCCATAGTGGGTTGGACAGCCTCTGCCTGTGCTGCGATTCATCATTGTTCTCTAAAGATTGAACCTCACCATGACAGCTGTCAGCGCTATTGGCCAGATGAGTTTAATTGTGTTCACTTCATTAAATACTTTTCTTTCCAAGTAGCAGTCCAGCAATCAGTGATGGGAAATTCATCTTAACATAAAAAAGGACAATGCCCCAAATTTTCAACAACATATTGAAGATCTGCTAACAAAATCATGGGAATGTGTGCCTTTGAAATGTATGATTTATGAGAATGCATTTTCTTTAACTATTGGTTTAAATATTGAGGAAAATAGGCACTGTTTTTTATTCCATTAAGGGAAAGCTCACTCTTGATGTCTACAAGGTGAGTGCAGTTATGTGAAACATGATCCCTTTGATCTGTGGTTGTTTTTTGATTTTAGAAATGCTGGGCTGCTCTTTGTTTTTTGTAAATTAAGTTAATATATTGTTTCTGCTTGGGATTAAAACAGACATCCAGCATCCCACTTTGTTGCAGTTGGATATTTTAAAACTCCTTTCATTCAGACCCCAGAAAAAAATTATAATGTGCTAGCCACTATGAGTGGTGGGAAAATATTTGTAGAGACATTAAAGAAAATTGCTTATCCTAAAGCCAATCAACTGAATGGGGAGCATTTTGATTGGTGGTTTGACATTGGAGATGAAAAGACATTTGTAGAATGGTTCTGCAATAGTATAAATGAACAGAATGTATTGACCAGCGAAGAGCTGAATGAGCTAGGAAAACTTGAAAATCGTCTGTTGGATCAGAAGGACTTGGATCAGGTCTTGGGGACGCGTTCTACAGATGCAGAATCAAAATATGGCACCCTGCCAGAGATGACGGTTGAGAACTTGGAAGAGGAGGTTAAGGCACTACAGTTGATTCGAAATCTTAAAATCCAGCGACGGAATAAGCAGCAATTGATGGCTTCAGGAATACATCATATGCCAATGAGACTAAGGGATGAGGAGGAAGAATGTGCCAAATTGTTGAGACACACACAGGAACAGTTGGCTGCTGAAAATGCTAAATTAAATATTACTCTGTTGAAGGTAATTGAAGAGGTTCAGCAGCTGAGTGCTATGTATTCAAACATTGGGTCAGAAAGGAGACCAGGGCAACAGGCCATCTTTCTGTCACAGCTTGTATTGGACAACTATCTGCAGGAGGAAGAACAATGCACAGCAGCTCTCACAGAATATACAAAGAAACAGCTTTTTAAAGGCATTGCAGAGCTGGTTGAAAGCTCTGACATAGAAAAATTTCAGCTAGTGGACTTAACTTCTCAACCTATACAGGGAGAGTGTAATGAGGTACGCAAGGAGTATCAGCAGCAAATGGCTAGAATCCAAGCAGCGTACACCAGCAGCCAGCGACAGTTAATATTGGCAAAAGCAAAAGAACAGAGCACCAAGTCTAGACTTCAGTATATGGAGCAGATAATCTCCTCGATACGAAACAGAAAGGTAGGAATTTTTTTTTGTTGAGTATTGATGAGTAATTGTTACAACTATTTTCTCTTGAAGGGGCATAATGCTGAAGTCTTTTTGGTAAACTGTATTTAAAACTGAAATGTAATGGGGTTGCTTGGTAGGAATGTGGGTTCATTCTGGGCAGATCTCAATATCTCGGGATGTGGGTGTTGGCTTGGCTGGTATTTTTACTCATCAATAGTTTCCCAAATAGCAGTTTGATACAACTGAGTGGCTTGCTATGTCAATTCAGCGGGCACTTACTACGTTGGTATGGGTCAGAGTCACAAATGCCAGACCAGGTAAGGACAGCAGGTTTCCTTCCCCAGAAGACATTAGTGAACCAGTTGGGGTTTTACAATAATCTGGCAGCTTCATGATCAATTTTACCAGATTTTTATTTCTAGTTTCTTTTTAAAACCTGAATCAAAATTTCAAACTACCATAGTGGGATTTGAACTCCCATTCGCTGGATTATTAGTGCAGGGCACTGAGTAGACTTCCTCACCATAGCTATGTTGTAAAATGCATGGCGGTGCAAAGTTTATTGAAACTCCATTGTGTCACTTGTGTGTACTATTCCAAAAAAGATACTTGGCTGTCTAGCTTTCTTTCCTCCCCAGTCAAAGTTTACTAAACATTTGTTCTTTGAAATAACTGATGGGGTTAATGAGGTTAGTGTGGTTGATGTTCTGTATATGGACTTTCAAAAGGCATTTGATAAAGTACCACATAATAGACTTGTTACCAAAATTAAAGTCCATGGGATTAAGGGGACAATGGCAGCGTGGATACGACATTAGCTGAGATAGTGGTGAATGTTTTTTTTGTAGGATGAGGAGAGACAATGTAAACTAACTGGTACAATTTTAAAGGGGGGGTGCAGGAACAGAGACACCTGGGGGTGTATGTACACAAATCTTTGAAGGTGGCAGGATGAGTTGAGGAAGGTGTTAATAAAGCCAAGGATCCCATATGCTTTTTTAAGAGGCATAGAGTACAAAAGCAAGGAAGTTATGCTAAACCTTTTATAAAACACTGGTTCGGCCTCAGCTGGAGTATTGTTCAATTCTGGGCAGCACACTTTAGGAAGAATGTCAAGGCCTTGGAGAGGGTGCGGAAGAGATTTACTAGAATGGTACCAGGGATGAGGGGACTTCAATTATGTGGAGAAGCTGGGGTTGTTCTCCTTGGAGCAGAGAAGGTTAAGAGGAGATTTGAAAGAGGTGCTCAAAATGATGAGCAGTTTTGATCATGAATAAGGCTTCCAGTGGCAGAAGGGTCGGTAGCTGGAGGTCACAGATTTAAGGTGATTGGCAAAAGAATCGGAGGCGACATGAGGGGAATTTTTTTTTTTTACGTTGTAGTTTAATGCCCTTTCTATGTGCCCAAAACTACACACTGTGGCCTTACCATTGCCTTGTAAGAATTTATGATTACTTCTTTACTCTTTTACTCTATGCCCCCATTTACGTAGAATTACATAGAATATGCAGCACAGAAACAGGCCATTCAGCCCAATGAGTCCATGCTGGCGTTTATGCTCCACTAGAGCCTCCTCCCATCCTTCCTCATCTAACTCTATCAGCATAACCCTCTATTCCCTTCTCCCTCATGTGCTTATCTAGCTTCCCCTTAAATGTATCTATACTATTAGCGTCAGCTACTCCTTGTGGTAGCGAGTTCCACATTCTCACGACGCTCTGGGTAAAGAAGTTTCTTCTGAATTCCCTATTTGAATTGGTGACTATCTTATATTGATGGCCTCTAGATTTGTTCTTCCTCACAAGTGAAATCACTCTCTCCGTATCTACTCCATCAAAACCTTTCATAATTTTAAATACCTCTATTTTAACACCCCTCAGTTTTTTTTTCCCCCAAGAGAAAAGAGACCCAGCTTGTTCATCCTTTCCTGATCGATAGAACCTTGCAGTTCTGGTATCATCCTTGTAAATCTATAATTATAAAACCCTAAAATGTTGTTGACCATTTTAATGGTGCTTTATCTACCTGTTACTTGCATGTTTAGGGAATTATGTGTTTGAACCCTCTGTTCTTTCACACCCTTCAACATTTTTCCATTGAACATATCCTCTCATTCCTTGTTTTGCCTCCCAGAATGTATTACCTCACACTTGTATTAAATTGTATCTGTCACCTGGCTGATTATGGCTGTTGTTCATCCACTTTCTTGGGTGTGCACTTATTTGCTCTGAATAATTTTACTGGCTGTGATGGTAACATGAAATGTATCTGTTCAATTTTTTTTCAGGGGAGAAACTGAGATTTTTGGGACTTTGCTGCTTTTCAATTTAAAGCAAGTGTTAAAAAGTAATTATGAAAGGAAATCGTTGGATGCCAGAAAAAGAAATGCAGATTCAATGAAATATTTAGAACATTGTGTAATGGCTTACTTTTAGTTTCTGGAAACCATGTAGTTTTTGAACACTGGCTAAAAATAAAGAAAAGGGGAATTTTGTAAAATCAACTTGTTCATTTAGACTAAAACCTAATCGGTCATTTGAAATGAAATCTGGTTTCTTTGGCAAATAGCCAGACTTTTTGCTACTTTTTTTTAATTCATTCACGGGATGTGGGTGTTGCTGGCAAGGCCAGCATTTCTTGCCCATCGAAGGTGATGGTGAGCCACTTTCTTGAACTGCTGCAGTCCGTGTGGTGAAGGTACTCCCACAGTGCTGGTAGGAAGAGAGCTCCAAAATTTTGACCCAGCTGGAGTACTGTGTACAATTTTGGTCTCCTTACCGAAGGAAGGATATACTTGCCATAGAGGGAGTGCAACGAAGGTTCACGAGATTGATTCCTGGGATGGTGGGACTGTCGTATGAGAAGAGATTAAGTGAACTCGGCCTGTATTCTCTTGAATTCAGAAGAATGAGAGGGGATCTCATTGAAGCATACAAAATTATTACAGGGCTTGATAGGATGGATGCTGGGAGAATGTTTCCCTTAGCTGGGGAGTCAAGAACCAGGGGCCACAGCCTCAAGATAAAGGGTAGGCCATTCAGGACTGAGATGAGAAGAAATTTCTTCACACAGAGGGTGGTGAATCTTTGGAATTCTCTACCCCAGAGGGCTGTGGAGGCTCAGTCATTGGGTATATTCAAAACAGAAGTCAATAGATTTCTGACTAGTAAAGGCATCAAGGGATATGGCGATAGGGCCGGTGAATGGATTTGAGGCAGAAGATCAGCCATGATCTCATTGAATGGCGGAGCAGGCTCGAAGGACCGAATGGCCTACTCCTGCTCCTATTTCTTATGTTCTTATCACTTTCTTGCTACCCTCCTTTTTGGGAGGGAATAAAACATTTCTTCCCCGATTCCAATCCTTGTGCAGAAGTACTTGGACAAAAGACTAGGCAGACATCTAACTTAAGTTTGCCATTAAGAGATGGACAGATGTGGTATTGGTTGATTTCCCCTGTTTTACTTTTAATAATTCATTTCTGATTCTTCGGAACTTATGATTTGGTGTGTTATTGACTATGCGCCTAAAATCCTGCCACTCTGTTGCAGTATGCAATTGCAGTCATTGCTGTATTTTGAGTATAGGCAGGAGTTTCTGTTTGTTTGGAGTAAGCAACTTTGCAGGGTACTTATTAAGTGACTATTGTAAGCAACTGACAAGAATAGAATTCAGCCGTTGTCTGCTAACTCCTTTCCTTTTACTGATCGCTTTTGAATTTACATTTTGTTACATTGCTGTGTTTATTGCTGTTTGCCTCCATGTCTGACTTTCAGTCTTTGTGACCTGGAGTGAGTCATGGAGGCAATAGAAACAATATTTTTTTTCTCCCAACACAGACATTGGTGTTTTTGCAAAAATTAAAACCTGAATTGTGCTCACCCAGCAGTTGTGGTTTGAGGAGGCAATAAATGTTGCCGTTGCAGCTGCGAGCAAACCATTCCACTGGGGAAAGGGATTTTTGCAGAACATTATGAAGTAGGTGCATTAAAGAAATACTCCAAGGAAAGTTGAAAATCATGTTGGAGTCTTTCCTTAAGGACTGAAATGAAATGAAATTGAAATTTGAAAACAAAATTGCCATTGCAAAGTTTTAACAAAATAATTCCAGTGTGTGTTTCATCAGGGTGGCCACAACAATCCCCCTGCTCAGTTAGTCCTTATTTAGTTCCACATTAGCAGTGTGCCAAGGACCGATTGCCATAATGGAGTAGGCAATATTTTAGAAATTTTGTGAGATCCTTTGTTGGGAGGAAGATTATAGTCTCATAATATTTTACTGTGGCATTGCTGAAGTTGGCAACTACTAGACTAAATTTAGCACTCCTACATCACTGAGCATTAATTTGATTTGAAAGTAAGCATAGAAATATAGCCATAGCTGCAGTCATCCAATAAGGGGAAAATGTGCTTTTTTAAAAAAAAACAGAAGTGAAGTTCTACTCATTTTATTTTTCATCTTGTGGTTTTACAGGCTCACGGGTGTGTTTTTTTTTTACTTTGCCCCTCATCCAAGAAACCACTTTTCATGTTCAAGCCTAGATGGTGAGCCTCAGTGGATCAGTTGACAATGAAGGTAGTCTTTGGGCCTGACCACTTCCTCACTGACATCCACAAGTGCACTTTGAGCAGTGGTCAACAGATAGCAGGCAGGAACAGGAGCCAGGGACATGCCTTTCTTCACTTTTCCTGCCGCCTTCCCTTTTTCCTTTCCCTGGTCAAAATGCTGAGGCCCACTTTTAGTACTCCACTGACGGCCGAGTTGGGGTCAGATAGGTTAACAAAGAACCGAGATGGGAAGTTGAATCTTCCTGGTTTTATGGGGATAAACAATCTTTATTCATGTGCAGCGATGTAAATTTGATGGTGCCTGGGCAAGAAATTCAAAGCACTGTTGGGTTGAAAGCTGTCTGAAGCAGCACATGTGCAACAAATTGTAATTAGGGTAGATTGTATTCCACTCTCCTTGTTGCACAAATCAAATCTGAGTGTTGCAGGGTTGGTGAGGAATGCTCAATTTTACACAGCTGGGCCTGCTGCAAATTGAGCTTGTCTGCTGGAGCTTGCAGCAGGAGACATGCCTTTCATGTCCTCGGGACGTTCCAAAAGTGCGTTACAGCCAGTGAAATATTTTTGAAGTGCAATCACTGTTTTGTAGGCAAAACGCAGCTGCCAATTTTGGGCATGGCAAGGTCTCAAACAGTAATCAGATCAGTGACCAGGTAATCTGTTTTTGGTGGTGGCGAAGGGATAAATGTTGGCCAGGACACTGGGAGCGCTGCCTTGCTCTTTGCGATCTTTTACATCCACCTGACAGCAGACAGAGGCTCGTTTTTTTTTTACATCTGATCTGAAAGATGACACCTCTGACAATGCAGCACTATCTCAATACTACACTGAAGTGTCATCTTACATATATGCTCAATTCCTGGATTGGTGGCTTTAATTTACGACCTTCTGACTTAAAAGCAAGTGTGCTGCCAAGGTTGAAAATTTAGGTTGAAGTACTAAAGAAAGGGATCTGTTTAGACTGGCAAAGTGTGTACAGGCTGAATGGTGACTCGTTTGAGATCTACCAGCACCAGGGGTATTCTACTTCAGCAGAATCACTGCCTTCAGTGAGAATATTTTTTAAAAAGCATATAATTTTCTAACTAACTTTGGCTGAAAGCTATACAGATAACATGTTGCTAGGGAATAATGTTGGGAGGGAAAAAGAATGAGGAACTTAAAGGATATAACTGGTGTGAAATATTGGGAGCAACTGTAAGTTTAAATGTTATAAACTGTAGTTTGATTAATTTTTCAATAGATGATTGACGCAAATGGTGTAAAAGCCAAGAAGAACAGTTTAACCAAAGAACTGATTCCGATAAATATCCAAGTAGAGCACCTAATTACCAAGGAGCTTCCTGACCTGATTGTGGAGAATGCACAACTCTTGAATATGCCTGTGGTGAAGGGAAATTTTGATCTGCAGATGTCTCGCCAAGACTACTACACCTCCAAGCAGGACCAGGTTGCAAGCCAGCTGATCAGACAGAAAACTCGATTTGAGCTTCTTCAGCTAGCCTATGAAATTGAATTGTGTAAGCACCGAGATGTCCATCGACAGCTTGAGAATCTGACCGCAGAGCTTGAACAAAGCAGGGGAGACTTCTTGCAACGTTTAGAGATGCTCTCTGATCAGTCTCTATTACCAAGCAGTAAACAACGAAACATAATTGATTCAAGCGATACCTCTACTATCAGGTAAAAATAAGGGTGAAAATGTACAATGGAAAGACTGGGTTCAATTTCTTGCTTGCTTGCCTGATCTAGGTGCTATGTTACTGGACTAGCAACCCAGAGGTATTATCCTTCCCAATCTCATGACTTTGCATTTGCTCATGTTAAATGCCACTTGTAGAATAATATTAAAGGGCTTATTTTCCCCTGCAGTAACGTGGTGGGATGATGTTGCACACCTTGTGGTAACCGTGTCCAGAGCAACCTTGGCAAAATGCATGAGTTCAAAACCCAAATGGTAAATTGTGAAATTGAATTTTTAAAAATTCTCTTAGTTTATGGGCTGGCACCAGAAAAATGACATGAAAGTTGTAAACCTAACTGGGTCACTAATGCCCTTCAGATAGGGACCTGCCTCTCCTACCCAATTTGACTTGCATATAACTCCAGTCGCTCCAACAGGGTTGGTAGTGTAGTGATGATACTGGTAATCTGGAGACCTGGACGAATGATCTAGAAAGCAGGAGTTTAAATCCTACCCTGGGTTCTGCAATGCCCAATGTCTTTTTTTTTAATGCAGTAACCAGAATTGTACATGATACTATTTTAGGTGATGCCGGACCAACACTTTGTACAAACTCTGAATCACTTCCTGAGATTTGTACTCTCTTCCTCTGGTTGTACAGTCCAAGATCCTGTTTGCTGTCTTCACTGCTGCATATTGTGTTGAGGGCTTCAGCGATCTATCTACTAATACCCCTAAATTGCGCTCTCATTGTGTCCTGTAGAATAATAATAATGGGCTTATTTTACCACTGATTATTATCCTTTCCCAATCTCACGACTTTGCACTTGCTCATGTTAAATGACATTGGCCACTTGCCAGTCTAGCTCCCTAATCTATCACAGTCCTTCTGTATTTGATCAGCCTGTTCCCTGATGTTTGTGGTCTCTCCAGTTTGGCTTTGTCTGCAAACTTGGAAAGTTTTGTTTCTGTTACCGATGCCGTCATTTATATGTACAAAATAAACATCAGTGGTCCCAGCCTGTAACCCTGTGGAAAACTGCTAGTTAACTCCTTCCAAGCCAATCGAGTTGCACATACAATGACCCTTTGTTTCTGCTAATTTTTGATCCATTTCAGAAGCATCTTAGCTGTGCCATGCCTTCCAAACTTGTGCATCAATCTCCTATGTAGCACTGTCATGTTTCAGGATTTATTGACTTATTTTTCCCATAGAAAAGATTTTGTGAGAAATAAATAGTTATTTTTAATGTGGAGAGAGAAACAGAGTTAACGTTTCAGGTCGATAATATTGTTTCTCTCTGCAGATGCTGCCTGACCTGAGTATTTCCAGCATTTTTTATTTCATATTTCCAGCATCCGCAGTATTTTGCTTTTGAGTTACTTTTAATGTTGTGTTTTACAAACCTAGTGTATTACAGAAAATTAAAAAAGATGAGGTGGTCTGAGATAGGTCGTTAACATGCTAATGAGCAGAATAAGAAATTTGGTGGACTGTTTCTGTAACCTTACACCTGTTAGATTCTTGATCTCTTTCTGACTGAGTAGTTGGGAAATAAAGCAGAATAACAGACACCTGAAAAGCAGTTTAGCCTTTGTTAAGAGAGGCAAGGGAGGAAATAGTGGAGGCTCTGACTCATTTTCCAATTCTTTGGCTAAAGGTGTGGTGCTGGAGGACTGCTAACGTTGTGCCATTGTTTAAAAAGGGAGAAAGGGATAGACCGAGTAAGTACAGGCCAGTCAGCCTAACCTCGGTGGTGGGAAAATTATTGGAAAAAATTCTGAGGGACAGTATAAATCATCATTTAGAAAGTCACGGATTAATCAAGGACAGTCAGCTTAGATTTGTTAAGGGAAGGTAGTGTCTGATTAACTTGATTGAATTTTTTGAGGTGGTAACAACGAGGGTTGATGAGGGTAATGCATTTGATGTAGTCTACATGGATTTTAGCAAGGCCTTTGACAAGGTCGCACATGGCAGGTTGGTCAAAAAAGTAAATGCCCGTGGGATCCAAGGGAAAGTGGCAAGTTGGATCCAAAATTGGCTCAGTGGCAGGAAGCAAAGGGTAATGGTCGACGGGTGTTTTTGTGACTGGAAGGCTGTTTCCAGTTGGGTTCCACAGGGCTCACTACTAGGTCCCCTGCTTTTTGTGGTATATATCAATGATTTAGACTTCAATGTAGGGGGCGTGATTAAGAAGTTTGCAGATGATACAAAAATTGGCCGTGTGGTTGATTGTGAGGAAGAAAGCTTGCAGGAAGATATCAATGGACTGGTCAGGTGGGCAGAAAAGTGGCAAATGGAATTCAATCCTGAGAAGTGCATTTGGGGAGGGCTAACAAGGAAAGAGAATACACATTAAATGGTAGGACACTGAGAAGTGTAGAGGAACAGAGGGATCTTGGAGTGCATGTCCACAGATCCCTGAAGATAGATAAGGTGGTTAAGAAGGCATACGGGATACTTTCCTTTGTTAGCCAAGGCATAGAATATAAGAGCAGGGAGGTTATGCTAGAACTGTATAAAATACTAGTTAGGCCACAGCTAGAGTTCTGCGTACAGTCCTGGTCACCACATTACAGGAATGATGTGATTGCACTAGAGAGGGTACAGAGGAGATTTACAAGGATGTTGCCAGGACTGGAGAATTTTAGCTATGAGGAAAGATTGGATAGGCTGGGGTTGTTTTCCTTGGAACAGAGGAGGCTGAGCGGAGATTTAATTGAGATGTATAAAATTGAGGGGCCTAGATAGAGTAGATAGGAAGGACCTATTTCCCTTAGTAGAGGGGTCGATAACCAGGGGGCATAGCTTTAAAGTAATTGATAGAAGGATTAGAGGGGAGTTGAGGAGAAATGTTTTCACCCAGAGGGTGGTGGGGGTCTGGAACTCTCTGCCTGAAAGGGTGGTAGAGGCAGAAACCCTCATCACATTTAAAAAGTACTTGGATATGCACTTGAAGTGCTGAAACCTGCAAGGTTACGGATCAAGAGCTACAAAGTGGGATGAGGCTGGATAGCTCTTTGTCGACCTGCACAGACACGATGGGCCGAATGACCTGTGCCATAAATTTCTTTGATTCTATAAGCAGCAACTAAGGTATAGAGGTCCCAGAAAAGACAGGCTCAAAAAGTTAGTACTCTGGAGTTCTTCTGTTTAAATTAAGTAAGATGACTTGCTGAAGTGGGGTCATGTAGCATGATGGTTGTTTTCACATCATTCTGCAAAGAAAAGTTTTGCCAATAGAACTAAGCGAATTTGAGCACAACTGTTGCATGGTTACACTATGCAGGGTTGTGTGCTCAATGCTGCTGAACAGACGATGGTCCGGACGGTTATAGTGCATGTCATTGGGCCATGACCAGTGCCATGGACACTCATTTTTGTAAAAGGCATTGGTCAGTCCACCAATGGTCCCAACATCTAGTTGCGTCTCCAGATCAAGCACCCTGTCTTCTACTGACAAATCCCACCTTTCCCTTCTTGTTGCTTGCCAATCCAGACACACCCATCCTCTACTTACAGTCTGTTGCTCTGTGCTTGCCTCCCAATTGCCTTTTTTTCCTCCTCCTTTGTGCTCTCGCACCCCTGAGCTGACATTGCTCCTGGAGCCCAAGACCACCCTTTCAATCCCACACTACCAAAGCACATGAATCACAACCCCCCCCACCACCACCAACACCCCCTTACTGGTATAAACCTCCTATCCAGTAAGATAA
Organism: Squalus acanthias; assembly: GCA_030390025.1. Classification (NCBI taxonomy): domain Eukaryota; kingdom Metazoa; phylum Chordata; class Chondrichthyes; order Squaliformes; family Squalidae; genus Squalus; species Squalus acanthias. The sequence goes on from CM059425.1 coordinate 259,566,778, forward strand.
ATTGAACGCCTGAACAGCCATATAATAATAAAGGCCACTAAATTAACAATTTACACTAAAATATGGACGTTGTGTAATTCAGACACTAATATACCACCACTAATACTCCCAGAGCACTAATTAAAAACTCCAATTTGACTTATTCAAACACCATACATAATTTAGCGTCTGATATATTACCCTCTGACCGACTTGCTGTGAGCAATGCCATGGCAATACTGGAAAATAAATTTTGGCACAAATAGACAACTTGTAGTTTTATTTTCTACAGCAAAATGCTTCTGTTTTATAGAATTTAATTTGATACCGGTTAGTAGAAAGATTCCCCTGTCTAATTGTAGAAATTACTGCACATAGAGAGAACTTGCATTGATACAGTGCCACATTATGTCTCCGGGACCTCCCAAAGTACTTTACAACCAATGGATTACTTTTTGAAGTGCAGTAACTGTTGTACATAAGCAATCATGGAAGCCACTTTGCACAGAGCAACGCCCCACAAGCGACAAATGAATAAATGGCAGGTATACTCTGTTTTTGCAGATGGTGGTTGAGGGAGGAATGTTGGCCAGAACTCAGGGAGAACTCGCCACTCTCCAAGGGATCTGTTGTGTCCACCTGAAAAGGAAGGTAGACTTTGTTTAGCGTTTCATCCGAAAGGTGGCATCTTCAACAATGTAGCACTCCCTCAGTACCACACTGAAGTGCCATGTTCTAATGGAGGAAAAATGTCTTCCAACTTCCACTGTTGTTCTTCTAGTCTTCCTGGGTATGTGCCCCTTTGTTGCTAATTTGGCAACTGATGAAAGCAATCTTTCACTATTTACTCTCTTAATCCTTGATTACTCAGTAGTATGTCTGTTTTATGGTGGGACCTATTATTGGACAACACTTTATTTTCTACTACATACTATTCTGCAGCAAATGACTTGTTTCTAGTCTTCCAGCTCGCTACTGCACAAGCCACTGTTCAGTGAACAAGAGCAACTTAAAATAGCTTGTCTATATTTTTTTTCAAATGGAGAAAACAGCTAGTCTCTATCACCTTCTCCTGGTTCTTGTAATGGCATCCATAGAGTCATAGAGTTATACAGCACAGAAAGAGGCCCATCGTGTCTGCGCCAGCCATCAAGCCCTATCTATTCTAGTCCCATTTTCCAGCACTTGGTCCGTAGCCTTGTATGCTATGGCGTTTCAAGTGCTCATCTAAATGCTTCTTGAATGTTGAGGGTTCCTGCCTCTACCACCCTTTCAGGCAGTGAGTTCCAGGTTCCAGCCACCCTCTGGGTGAAAAAGTTTTTCCTCTAATCCCCTCTAAACCTCCTGCCCCTTACCTTGAAACTATGCCCCCTGGTTATTGACCCCTCTACTGAGGGGAAAAGTTCCTTTCTATCTACCCTATCTATGCCCCTCATAATTTTGTACACCTCAATCAGGTCCCCCCCTCAGCCTTCTCTGCTCTAAGGAAAACAACCCCAGCCTGTCCAGTCTCTCTTCATAGCTGAAGCGCTCCAGCCCAGGTAACATCCTGGTGAATCTCCTCTGCACAATCTCTAATGCAATCACATCCTTCCAATAGTGTGGTGACCAGAACTGCACACAGTATTCCAGCTGTGGCCTAACTAGTGTTTTGTACAGCTCCATCATAACCCCCCCTGCTCTTGCCTTCATTAGCCGAGGCATAGAATATAAGTATCCCATATGCCTTCTTAACCACCTTATCTACCTGTCCTGCTGCCTTCAGGGATCTATGTACATGCACACCAAGGTCTCTCTGATCCTCTGTCCTTCCTAGGGTCCTACCATTCATTGTGTATTCCCTTGCCTTGTTAGTCCTCCCAAAATGCATCACCTCACACTTTTCAGGGTTAAATTCCATTTGCCACTGTTCTGCCCATCTGACCAACCCGTCTATATCGTCCTGTAGCCTGAGGCTTCCCTCCTCGCTATTTACCACTCCACCAATTTTCGTGTCATCTGCGAACTTACTGATCATACCTCCTACATTCATATCTAAATCATTAATGTACACTACAAACAGCAAGGGACCCAGCACCGATCCCTGTGGTACACCACTGGACACAGGCTTCCAGTCACAAAAACAACCTTCAACCATTACCCTCTGGCTTCTGCCACTAAGCCAGTTTTGGATCCAATGTGCCAAATTGCCCTGGATCCCATGGGCTCTTACCTTCTTGACCAGTCTCCCATGCAGGACTTTGTCAAAAGCCTTACTGAAGTCCATGTAGACTACATCAACTGCACTACCCTCATCCACACACCTAGTCACCCCCTCGAAAAATTCAATCAAATTGGTTAGACATGATCTCCCCCTGACAAAGCCATGCTGACTATCCTTGATTAATCCTTGCCTCTCCAAGTGGAGACTAATTCTGTCCCTCAGAATTTTATCCAATAATTTCCCTACCACTGATGTTAGGCTCACCTGTCCTGTAATTCCCTGGTTTATCCCTACTACCCTTCTTGAATAATGGTACTACTTTAGCTGTCCTCCAGTCCTCTGGCACCTCCCCTGTGGCCAGAGAGGTTCTGAAAATTTGTGTCAGAGCCCCTGCAATCTCCTCCCTTGCCTCACACAGCAGCCTGGGATACATCTTGTCTGGGCCTGGGGATTTATCCACTTTTAAACCCGCTAAAACCGCTAGTACCTCCTCCCTCTCAATGCTAATTTGTTCAAGTATATCACAATCCCCCTGCCTGATTTCTATGCCTACATCGTCCTTCTCCATAGTGAACACAGATGCAAAATGTTCATTTAAAACCTCACCTACATCTTCTGACTCTGCACACAGATTGCCACTTTGGTCCCTAATGGGCCCTACTCTTTCCCTGGTTATCCTCTTGCCCTTGTTGCTCTTGTTGTAGTCTTGTTTCCTAGCCACACTTTGAGTCATTTTAAAAATGGAACACAACTTGTGCGTGTATCAATGCTATTGGTTTTTGGGTATGCTGGGTAAGGGGTTAGCTTTCCATCCAATTATAGTCAATAGATGGAAAATCTCGCCATGATCTATTGCTTAATTTGTTTCACTGTTGGAATGAAAATCTTGTATATTAAAGATGTTAATGTCAGAAATTGTAGAAATGTTTTGGGAAAATTCAAAATATTAGATTGGTTTAATGTAGTCTTAACTTTCTCCATAAGTTGACCATATTCATTTGTAGGGGAGAGTGCAATGTTTGAAAATGGAGAAGTTTGTGAAAATGAGACAAAATTTCTTGTATTTTAAGCATTCTGATTGTACTGAAAACCTGTTTGCTGCAGCATTAATGGGTGGTTTATTTTCTGCTCCCATCTAAATGTAGTACTATTAAAACTTTTTTTCTTGTCTTTTATTTCAGACTGTGTCAGATTTTTGATGTAGATAACAAACAGCAGCTGTTCAGAACGTACAATGGTCTGGAACAGGAAGCCAGAAATCTACAGCAGGAAGTTATTTCATTAAAGGACCAGTTGGCAACAACCATGCGCGAGCAGGCCTTCCTCTGGTCTGCACTGGAATGCGACATTGAGACACTTCGGAGTGTTATGTATTCTGGGTCCAGGCAACTTTTACTTCGTTGTGAGGTAATTTAGCATGTAATTAGGTTATAATCTGTGAACTCTTTGTATACCTATATTCAGGAAAATACAGATTTATATGAAAGTTTGCAATGCATTTTAAATACCATGAACAGGAATCATTTTGTAGCAACTAAAACTTTCTCTTTTTTCTCATCTGTACAGCTTTAAGTATATATTTCCAATAACCTTTTAGTGATTAACTAGTGTTCCCTGGTACTAATCTAAACTTTGATTATTTGTTTATTTTGAAGGAACTGTCCGAACCTCTTCAAAAATTGGAATGCCAATTGCAGAGGCTGCCTCAAGTCATTGGGAATATAGCTGATAATATAAAGTCAAAACGGCAAATGTTGGCGAGTAACTTGAATCTTCGAGGCGAGAGAGTTCTTTATATTTATTTCTTCCAAGACCCTGACAAACTGAAGAAGATTGTGGAGAACCTGGAGAGAAAAATTAGGGCTCAAAACATTGGATTGGAGAGTTGATGTGTAACCTGCAAGCAGAAAATGTGGCAGAGTGGAAATGTGCTTAAAATGCTTCTCTGAATAATAACTTCTCTAACATGTACAGCTGTAGATAATTGTATAGTAACATACATTGGAAAACTGAAGAAAGAAAACTCTAGGTTTAAGATGGGGGAGAAATGTGAATTGTGTTTGAGCGTTTTATGCTCTCACTATTCTAAATTTTGTTTCTATGTTCAGCAGTGTTCTTTTTGTATTTGTGTAGAATTTTCCGGATTATTTTTGCCAGAGCTCCATACATTGTTTTTAATCCAGTTCAATTAAAATGCAGTCGTAGACTTGTCTCTGTATTTTCTTTTCATTCATGGGATGTGGATGTCCCTGGCAAGGCTAGCATTTATTGCCTATCCCTAATTGCCCTTGAGAAAGTGGTGGTGAGCCGCCGCCTTGAACCACTGCAGTCCGTGCGGTGAAGGTGCTCCCATAGTGCTGTTACGTAGGGTTCCAGGATTTTGACCCAGTGACAATGAAGGAACGGCGATATATTTCCAAGTCAGGGTGGTGTGTGACTTGGAGGGGAACTTGCAGGTGGTGGTGTTCCCATGCACCTGCTGCCCTTGCTCTTCTAGCTGGTAGAGGTCGTGGGCAATGGTCCCTTTAAGCGACCTGGCGCCGCAGGGGTCTCACGCTGCTGGCTTTTAGACAGAAAAGGCCGTGCATGCGCCTGTTAAAGGGTCACGGGGAGGTGGTTAGACTCTCGCGTGTTGGAGATGGTCATTGCCTAGCACTTGTGTGGCGTGAATGTTGTACAGGTCTTGCTGCATGTGGGCACGGACTGCTTCATTCTCTGAGGAGTTGTGAATGGAACTGAACACTATGCGAACATCCCTACTTATGATGGAGGGAAGGTCATTGACGAAGCAGCTGAAGATGGTTGGGCTTAGGACACTGCCCTGAGGTACTCTTGCAGCGATGTCCTGGGGCTGAGATGATTGACCTCCAACAACCACTTTCCTTTTGTGCTAGGTATGAGTCTAGCCAGTGGAGATTATTCCCTCTGAAACCCATTGACTTCAATTTTATCTAGGGTTCCTTGATGCTACACTCGGTCAAATGCTGCCTTCATGTCGAAGGCAGTCACTCTCGCCTCACTTCTTGCATTAAGCTATTTTAGACCAAGGCTGTAATGAGTCCTGGAGCCGAGTGGTCCTAGCGGAGCCCAAACTGAGCATTGGTGAGTAAGTGCAGCTTGATAGCACTGTCGACGACCCCTGCTATCACTTTGCTGATGATTGAGAGTAGACTGATGGGGTGGTAATTGGTTGGATTTGCCCTGCTTTTTGTGGACAGGACATACCTGGACAATTTTCCACTTTGGTAGATGCTAGAGTTGTGGATGTACTGGAACAGCTTGGCTAGAGGTGCGGCTAGTTCTGGAGCACAAGCCGGGATGTTGTCGGGGCCCTTAGCCTTTGCTGTATTCAATGTGTTCAGCCGTTTCTTGAGTCATATTGGCTGAAGACTGACTTCTGTGATGGTGGGGATCTCAGGAGGAGGCTGAGATGGATCTTCTCATGCTGTGCTCCGCCATCATTGAGGATGGGGATGTTCATGGAGCTTCCTCCTCCTGTTAATTGTTTAATTGTCCAGCACCATTCATGACTGGATGTCGTGCTTTTATCTGATCTGTTGGTTGTGGGATCGTCTCGCTCTGCTGTAGCATGCTGCTTCCGCTGTTTAGCATGAATGCAGTCCTGTGTTGCAGCTTCACCAGCTTGGCACCTCATTTTAGGTACGCCTGGGTGCTTCTGGCATACTCTTCTACACTCCGAAATTGAACCAGGGTTGGTCGCCTGGTTCTATGATAATGGTAGAGTGCGGGATATGCCGGGCTATGAAGTTACAGATTGCGGTGGAATACAATTCTACTGCTGCTGATGGCTCAAAGCGCTTCCTGGATGTCCAGTTTTGAGCTGCTAGATCTGTTCTGAATCTACCCCATTTAGCACAACGGTAGTGTCACACAACACAATGGAGGGTGTCCTCCGTGTGAAGATAAGACTTTGTCTTCATAAGGACTGTGCGGTGGTCACTGCTACCAATACATAGGAACAGGAGTAGGCCATTGAGCCCGTTCCGCCATTCAATGAGATCATGGCTGATCTGCGACCTAACTCCATATACCCGCATTCGGCCCATATCCCTTAATACCTTTGCTTAACAAAAAGCTATCACTCTCAGATTTAAAATTGATCTAGCATCAATTGCTGTTTGCGGAGGAGAGTTCCAAACTTTTATTACTGTTTAAGTGAAATTAGGAAACACTTCTACACACAAAGGTCTGCCTCTAATTTTTAGACTATGCCCCCCCTAGTCCTAGAATCCCCAACCAGCGGAAATAGTTTCTCTCTACCCTATCTGTTCCCCTTAATATTTTGAAAACTTTGATCAGATCACCCCCCTTAACCTTCTAAATTGTGGAGAATACAACCCTAATTTGTGTAATTGCTCCTTGTAACTTAACCCTTGAAGTCCGGGTATCATTCTGGTAAACCTATGCTGCATTGCATCCAAGGCCAATATATCCTTCCTAAGGTGTGGTGCCCAGAACTGCTCTCAGTACTCCAGGTGTGGTTGAACCAGCGTTTTGTATAGCTGCAGCATAACTTCTACCCCCTTATATTCTAGTCCTCCAGATATACAGGCCAGCACTCCATTAACCTTTTAAAAATTATTTTCTGTACCTGTTCATGACATTTTAATGATCTATGTACCTGGACTCCCAAGTCTCTGGACCTCCATTGTTTTTCGCACTATTTAGAAAGTACCCTATTCTATCCTTTTTAGGCCCAAAGTGGATGACCTCACAGTTGCCTACATTGAAATCCATTTGCCAGTTTTGCCCATTCATTTAATTTGTCGATATTCCTTTGTAATGTTATGCTTTCATCTACAATGCTGCCTATCTTTGTGTCGTCGGCAAATTTGGATATATGACTTTCTATGCCACCATCTAAGTCGTTAATAAATACTGTGAATAGTTGAGGCCCCAACATAGATCCCTGCGGGACACCATTGTGTGTCTTTTTATTAAAACAGTTAAAATTTATCACAATCCACTTAGCTGCATTCCACATTAACTATAAACTGGAATGAATATTGCCAATTTGAGTACCTACCCATTATCCCTACTGCCTGTCTCTTGCCGCTCAGCCAATTTCCTAACCAGGTCAATAATTTGCCCTCAATTCCGTGGGCTTCTACCTTAGTTAACAATCACTTGTGGGACTTTTTCAAATGCCTTCTGGAAGCCCATGTAAATAACATCCATAGACATTCCCCTGTCCACTACTTTAGTCACCTCCTCAAAAAATTCAATCAGGTTTGTCAGGCATAACCTACCTTTCACAAATCCATGCTGGCTATCTCTGAGCAACTGAAAATTTTTGAGGTGTTCAGTCACCCTATCCTTTAATTATAGACTAGCAATTTCCTGACAACAGATGTTAGGCTAACTGGTCTATAATTCCCTGGTTTCCCCCCTCTCGCCATTCTTAAATAGTGACGTGCAATTTTCCAAGCTAAAGGAACGGTTCCTGAATCGAGAGAACTTTGGAAGATTATAGTTAAAGGCATCTGAAATGCGCTCACCTACTTCCTTGAAAACCCTGGGATAGAATCCATCTGGTCCTGGGGCTTTGTCACTCTTTAGTGCCATTATTTTCTTCATTACTGTTATTTATGTTAATTTTATTGAGTCCCTGTCCCCGATGGGTAGATTGGTAAGTACGAGGTCAAATAGGTTTTTCCCTCGTGTTAGTTTTCTCACCACCTGCCGCAGGCCCAGTCTGGCAGCTATGTCCTTCAGGATGCAGCCAGCTCAGGCAGTAGTGGTGCTACCGAGCCACTCTTGGTGATGGACGTTGAAGTCCCCCACCCAGAGTACATTCTGTGCCCTTGCTACCCTCAACGCTTCTTCCAAGTGCTGTTCAACAAGGAGGAGTACCGATTCATCAGCTGAGGGAGGGCGGTAGGTGGTAATCAGCAGGAGGTTTTCTTGACTATGATTTACTTGATGCCATGAGACTTCATTGGGCCTGGGGTCAATAGTGAGGACTCCCAGGGCCACTGCCTCCTGACTGTATACCACTGTGCCGCCACCTCTGGTGGGCCAGGACATACACAGGAATGGTCATGGAGGAGTCTGGGATGTTGGCTGGAAGGTATGATTCTGTGAGTATGACTATGTCAGGCTGTTGCTCTCCCAATTTTGGCACAAGTCCCCAGATGTTAGTGAGAACTTAGTGATGGCTTGGGGGTTTGAGCATCCTCTCGCGTTACATTGATCACAAATATTTACTTCTCATGGTTAGCAATCATGGATAAATTAGGTGTTTGAATGAAGTTCCTGTATTCTCAAATCTATATTTACAACAGGAGGCCGATTTATATAAATTTATTTTTTTGCTGATAATTATGTTACAAGCAAAATTGGCATTTATATAGAACCTTTCACACCCCAAGATGTCCCAAAACATTTCACAACCAATGAATTACTGAAGTGTACTTGCTGTTTGTAGGCAAATGTGACAGTTTATTTGCGCACAGCAATTATATAAATGACCAGTTAATACAGTCTTAATATAGGTTTAGTCAGTACAATGGAAAAACTCTGCTGCTCTTTTGTGAATAGTGTCATGGGATTCATTATGTCCATCTGAGCAGGCAGGTGGGGCCTTGGCTTAATGACTCATTGGAAAGATAGCACCTCCCAACAATGCAGAATTCCTTCAGTGCTGCATTGGAGTGCTACCATGGAGTCAAACTGCCACTTGGATGCTTTGTTAATTGTGAATATCACTATGACTTGATAAATTTGCAGATTATAGTAATCAGCAGTTGATTACTAATCATTGTGTCTCTAAATAGCAAAAACATTTTGCTTAATTTTTTTTTAAAGAGTAAACCTTTTTCTCACTATCCTGATTGTATTCATCCATCATGTATGATTAAGGGAAAACTAAGACTTTGGGGGCGATTTTGTGAATGGGGGCGTGTTGGAGGCGGGACTGCTGCTTGGCGGGTCGATGTCCTGCCTCCATCAATTTGCGGCCAACCCACAATATTTTCCCTTGATTGACCTTGTTAAGCCCGCCCAGCGGGCGGCCAATTAAGGGAACGCCGGTTGCAGAGCATATCAACGTATGACGTTTCATCTGTCTCAAATATTTGACAGATGAATTGTCATCATTTGACAGCTCTGTGAAGCTGTCAAACAGTGACATTCTCTGCAGTTTGATGAGGTCTTGCATACAAGACCTCATCAACCTTTCTTTTACAGAAATGAGAATCTGAGAATGTAATGGCCATCTCTCATCTGCAACACGGAGGTCCGAGACTCCCGCATACAAACCGACTGAAGCCTGCAGGAAGAAACAAAGGTAAGTACACTTTTAAAAACACTTTGCACTTACCTCAGATACTCACCTCTACACTCTTCCACCCATCACTTACCTTCACAGCACACTTTTGCACCCCCTCGACCCCCGCAGACCCAGTACTCTCCTCACTGAGCTGGCGTGTTTTGGAGCCTTCGGGAAGCCCGCACTTGTGAGGGCAAAAGGGATAATCCTATTTTCTGCCTGTTAACTACCTGTTAACAGGCAGTTAATAGGCTTTAATCCCTTCCCGCCTTCAAGGAGACGGGACCCGGCGCAGGATGGCTACCCGCCTCCTTGGAAGATGGCATGGAGGTGGGTTGGGCACCCGCCCCCAATTTCTGCCATTTTCCCGGCAGTCCCGCCTCCATACCCGCCTCCCCAGGGCTGGCAAAATTGCCCCCTTTGCATTGAACCAGTTTTAATATAGGTATCTTGGATAGTGGGGGAGATTTTCCTGAACTTTGGCCCCCCCTTTCTCCTGGCACAAAGGTCAGGAAGAAGAGTTTGAAACCTCTTTAGCTGGGTATCGACTCTGTTTATGTTGCCTCTGGGCTTTCCAATGGAAATCTCTTCCCCAGAATGTTTGGAGGCAACTGGGGTATTCTGACTGAAAATGTCCAGCAGTAAGAATACCCTGATTCCCAAGACCCACAACTGCAGGCCTCGGGATCTTCAGCTTTGCTTATATATCCTTTTGCTGACAATAGACCCTGCCAGGGAATGGGTCTGTGCTGAGAACTGCTCCTGGGCCATGTTAATAGTCCAGGGCTGGAAATACTGGTACTCCTGGGCCAGTCTGGCCTATGTGTAATTCTAGTACCACGCCACATGGTTGATTCTTAATGCCCTCAGGGCCACTGGTGATGGGCAATAAATGTGGCTTTGTCAGCATCGCCAACAAGCAGGGAACTAGTATTTTTTTTTAAATGGCTCGGCTTTTTTTCTGGAGAGATCATCTCAATTTATGAAGTATCACTCCTTTGCTAGGAGGGATAAGGAAGCCACATACTCCTTGGAAAGTGAGGGTCTAAATGGGGTAGAGGAGCAAATGCAGGTTAAATAGGCCATAACAAATGCAAAACTAAGTGTGGGTTCATTTCTAGAGGAATAGAAATGAAAAGCAGAGAAGATGTTATTTATTTCTTCCAAGATCCTGACAAACTGAAGAAGATTGTGGCGAATCTGGAGAGAAAAATTAGGGCTCAAAACATTGATTGGAGAGTTGATGTGTAACCTGCAAGCAGAAAACGTGGCAGAGTGGAACTGTGCTTAAAATGCTTCTCTGAATAATAACTTCTCTAACATGTACAGCTGTAGATAATTGTATAGTAGCATACATTGGAAAACTGAAGAAAGAAAACTCTAGGGGGGAAATATTCAGTTGGTTGTGCCTCCCGTTAGCGCCTTAAGAGGGCGCTAATGGGGCGCAAAGCATCTAGCGCCCAGGCACGGCGAAGTTTGCGCTGCTCGCGAAATTAACTAGACATTTTGCGGCGGCGCTAAACACTACCGCCACGATCTCCTGCGCCGGCAGAGCGTGACGTCAGTCGAGTGCGCAACGCCCCGGTATCGCCCCGGAGCGGATATCGAGTGGCGCCCCCTGCCTTACGCTAGCAACGACAGGTTGAGGGGAGCATTCTGCAGTCATGAAGGGAAAGGGGGAGCGCTATTTAAAGGTGACCGCTTCCTGCCTTTTATTGTTGGTGCCATTTTTGAACTACGCATTCTGAGAGAGAGAAAGAGAGACTTCTGGAGAGATTCAACGTTGTGTGAAGGAGTTTTGGGTACTGAGCAGCACTTTGCAGGTTCATTTTGATTTGCCATTCCTTGTATCGATTCACAGAGACTGTGGGGGCTGGACTCTGAGCTCTTTGCCTGGTACTCTCCATTGTTCGTTCCAGCAGATTTGATGTGCAGGTCTCTCCAGGCCGAGATTCAAGGCTGCAATGAGCAGGATGTGGATGGAAAGCAAGATTAACCATCCCCTTTAAGAACTGGCCCGCGCCATTGTGTGTGTGCTCCATTGCTGACTGACATTACATGAGCTTCGCCAGCGCTCTGAGGTAGCGCCTCGCTCCTCGGCCTTTGCACCTTAAGACATGTGTGAAGCGCCATGATTTAGCGCTCCAATCACCTCCAGGGGCGATAAAAGTCAAGTTTGCAGTCGGTGGCGATAATTAGCGCCAGGCGCTAATCTTTGCGCCCGGCCGATAATTGCGCCCCAAATGGGACGATACTGAATTTCTCCCCCTAGGTTTAATAATGGGGGAGAAATGTGAATTGTGTTTGAGCGTTTTATGCGCTCTCTATTCTACGTTTGACGTAAATAAAACTGAAGGAATATCATCACGGAGATGTATGGTGTTAAGTAATAAATGCTACTTTCAACTTGTGTTTAAGGTTTTTTGCAGCGATTTAATGCTTCTAATCTGAATAGTGCCAATACTCAAAATAGGAAGGAATGTTAAGAATCTGAGAAGAGTCAGTGATTTTTTTCTTTTTCTGTTTGGTTAGCATCTAGGAAAAGAGATGGAGAGGAGAGAGTCTCATAACTGGTATGCTGGATTGGAGCTTTACCGCAAACAATTATCTACACATGCTCAGCAGATTATCAAAGCCATTCGATATGAGCATACGTGGAGAATGCAAAACTCAGGAGACAAATGCAGTGAGTTGTCACAGGGGTCATCATGGTCAGCCAAATGCGAATTTTGCAGCCACACAAACGCACATACACACACACAGCATAAATAGCCTTCTATTAAAACGGGTTCAAACTTAAATATTATAAACAAGTTACACCAGCTACCACAGAATAACCAAAAGTATTTTTCCCCACACGTGCACTATTTTGATTTTATGAGGTCTGCATATGCATTGGTTTTGGGTCTGCTTGTTGTCTGAGCTTGGCTCTGTTACCTCTGCGTCGTAAGCTTGCGAGCTCAAGCTCATGCCTGTACTTTGGAACGTTCCAATGTGCAGGTCTGGAAAAGACCCTTTTGATCCACCTGGCCAGCCCCAAAGGACTTGAGCACATAATCTAGGCTGACACGGTAGAGCAACACTGAACTGTTGAAGGTGCCATCCTTCAGGTGAGCTCAGGCCCTATTTAGATGGATGTTAAAGATTCTGTGGCACAATTTGAAGTAAAGCAGGGAGCCTATTGTCCTGGACCAACATTCCTCAGTTAACCACCGCCACTCAAAAAAAACAGATTAATTTGTCAATTATCTCATTGTCGTTTGTGACATTTTGCTGTGTGCAAATTGACTGCCAGTTGTTGCACTTCATAGCACCGTGGGATGTTTCCCAGGGATATGCTAAGATGCTATATCAATGCAAATCTTTTGTTCTTGATATATTCAATAGCAGATCCTCTGGTGGCCGGCCACGATCTTCCCTTCACTCACCCCCCCCCCTCCCCTCCCCCGCCCAGGATCATCTGGAGGCCGGCAACGATCCTCCCTTCACCACCCTTCCCCGATCATCCAGTGGCCGGCCATAACCTTCCCTTCACCCACCCCCACACGAACCCTCCCTCCTTCCTCTGTGCGGCCTTGTGTTGCAGGCCTACACACCTGAACCCTTGCTAGCTGGACAGCGGGTTTCAAGAACTCTCTTTGAGTGGGACGATGAGCAGCACAGCTCATAAAATGTGTGAGTACACTGCTACCATTGACCGCACCGTTGATACACAGCATTCACATGGCCCTGAGATTTTTGCAGTACCTCAGGGACAATTTCTGCGCATGAGAATATAGATTCTGTAGCAACTTGGTCCAGGATTTGAAGACATCACTATCTCAACACAATAAATATTTTTAAAATACTGCATTACTCTACTTCTCCACCATCCTCTTTGCTGACCTCCCGAGCTTCTCCCTACACAAATTCCAACTTGTCCAAAGCTCTGCTGCTCCCATACCAAGTCCTGCTCATCGATCACCCCTGTCCTCGCCGATCTCCACTGGCTCTTTTGTCTGCTAGCACACTGAATTTAAAATCCTTATCAGAGGTTACCAATCCCTCCATTGCCTTTCCCCACCCTACCTCTGCAGCCTCCTCTCGCTCTACATCCTTCCATCATCCTACTCTGGCCTCCTTTGCATTGAGAGGTCGCACAACACCAGGTTATAGTCCAACAGTTTTATTTGAAATCACAAGCTTTCGGAGCTATCGATCGCCCCTTCCTCAGGCATTGCCACCTCCCACCATTCCTCATTTGGGCACAAAGCTTTCAGTTGTCTAGGTCTTACCCTCTGGAACTCTCTGCACCTCTTTGCCTTGCCACTTCGCTTTTGGTCAACTTTCCAAACATCTGATACTGTTTGGTCTGTTCTCTCCTATGTGAAGTATTTTGGGATGTTTTATTACTTTAAGGGCACAATACAAATACAGGTTGTTGCTGCGTATAAACAGTTAAATTGGTGACTTTGTTTAGAAAAATCACACATTCTAAAGTGTTTAAAAGCAGTTAACTATGCTCAGCTTCTGAGTCAACCATGTGGTGTTCAGCTGTTCCCAGCAATAGCTGCCCTCACACCCAGCCATCTCATCTGATTTTTCATCCAGTGAGGTGAGATAACTAGGTTGTTAAGTTGCTGACAAATTGATAACTTTTTTGTTATTCACAACAAGGAGCCAAGAGCAATGGAGTTAGATATATTATACCAATACTTGATGGTCTGAATCTGTAGATGTCAGTTGGACATTGTTCAGACTCAGCACACCAGGGGGTCGAATTTCCTTGGGATTCGAAACCGCAAATGTAACACCCCTATTTAAGAAAGGAGGGTGACAGAAAGCAGGAAACTATAGACCTGTTAGCCTAACATCTGTCGTTGGGAAAATGCTGGAGTCCTTCATTCTTCTTCTTAGGCAGTCCTTCGGAATCAAGGATGACTTGCTTCCACATTAAAAATGAGTTCTCAGGTGACTGATGAGTCCAATGCGGGACCTACAGTCTCTGTCACAGGTGGGGCAGACGGTGGTTGAAGGGGCGGGTGGGTGGGGTGCTTGGGTTGACGTGCGCTCCTTCCGCTTGGCTTCCGCTTGCTCCCGGCGAAGAGCCTCGAGGTGTTCGGTGCCTTCCCGGATGCTTCTCCTCCACTTTGTGCGGTCTTGGGCCAGGGATTCCCAGGTGTCGGTGGGGATGTTGCACTTTTTCAAGGAGGCTTTGAGGGTGTCCTTGAAGCGTTTCCTCTGCCCACCTGGGGCTCTCTTGCCGTGTCGGAGCTCCGAGTAGAGCGCTTGTTTTGGGAGTCTCGTATCGGGCATGCGGACGATGTGACCCGTCCATCGGAGCTGATCAAGCGTGGTCAAAGCTTCGATGCTGGGGATGTTGGCCTGAGCGAGAACACTGACGTTGGTGCGCCTATCCTGCCAATGGATTTGCAGGATCTTGCGAAGGCAGCGTTGGTGGTACCTCTCCAGTGCTTTGAGGTGCTTGCTGTACACAGTCCATGTCTCTGAGGCATACAGCAGGGCGGGTATTACTACTGCTATGTAGACCATGAGCTTGGTGCCGGGTTTGAGGTCCTGGTCTTCAAACACTCTCTTCCTCAGGCGACCGAAGGCTGCACTGGCACACTGAAGGCGGTGTTGGACTTCGTTATCGATGTCTGCCCTTGTTGACAGTAGGCTCCCGAGGTATGGAAAGTGGTCCACGTTGTCCAAGGCCTTGTCATGGATTTTGATAATCAGGGGGCAGTACTGTGTGGCGGGGGCAGGTTGGTAGAGGACCTTTGTCTTACGGATGTTTAGTGTAAGGCCCATGCTCTCGTACGCTTCGGTGAAGGTGTTAACGATGGTTTGGAGTTCGACCTCCGAGTGTGCGCAGACGCAAGCGTCGTCTGCATACTGTAATTTGACGACAGAGGAAGGGACGACCTTGGATCTGGACTGGAGGCGACGGAGGTGGAACAGTTTCCTGTTTGTTCTGTAAATTAGCTCCACTCTAGCGGGGAGCTTACTGAGGGTGAGATGGAGCATTGCCGCAAGGAAGATCGAGAAGAGCGTTGGTGCGATGTCACAGCCTTGCTTGACCCCAGTCCGTACATGAATTGGGTCTGTGGTGGAACCGTTGGTCAGGATCACGGCATGCATGTCGTCATGAAGCAGGTGGAGGATGGTGACAAACTTTTGAGGGCAGCCGAATTTGAGGAGGACACTCCATAATCCCTCACGGTTGACAGTGTCAAAGGCCTTTGTGAGGTCAAAGAAGGCCATGTACAGCGGTTGGTGCTGTTCCCTGCATTTCTCTTGTAATTGGCGCGCGGTGAAGATCATGTCCATTGTGCTCCTTAGTGGGCGGAATCCGCATTGCGACTCTGGGAGGAGCTCTTCAGCCACTGGGAGAAGGCGATTGAGGAGGATTCTTGCGATGACTTTCCCTGTGGCAGACAGCAGGGAAACTCCTCTGTAATTACCGCAATCGGACTTGTCACCTTTCTTGAAGATGGTCACAATTACGGCGTTTGAGATCCCCTGGCATGCTCTCCTCCTTCCAGATAAGAGAAATGAGTTCATGAATTTGCGCCAGTAATGCTTCTCCGCCATGCTTTAGCACCTCGGCAGGGATTCCATCTGCTCCTGAGGCCTTGTTGTTCTTCAGTTGTCGGATGGCCTTTTCAACCTCATGCCGGGCTGGGGTTGTGCTGAGCTGGTGGCGGGTAGCATGCTGCGGGATGGAGTTGAGGACACTAGCATCGAAGACAGAGTCGGTTAAGGAGATCTTCGAAGTGCTCCTTCCAGCGGGCACTGACTGCCTCTCTGTCCTTGATGAGTACCTCACCGTTCTTGGCCCGCAGTGGGGTAGGGCCTTGGGTGCTTGGGCCGTAGATGGTCTTGACTGCGCTAAAGAATCCACGCACATCGTGGTTGTCGGCTAGCTGCTGGATCTCCTGCGCTTTCTCCACCCACCACCTGTTCTTTAGGTCGCGAGTTTTTTGTTGGACCTCAGCCTTCAGGCATCTGCAGAGCTGCTTTCTTGCTCTCGAGTTGTGTTGCTGTTTCCAGATCAGGAATGCCTTGTGCTTGCGGCTTATTAGCTCCTGCATCTCCTGGTCGTTTTCGTCGAACCAGTCTTGGTGTTTCCTGGTCGAGTGACCGAGCGTCTCTTCACAAGTGCTGATTATGGAGACCTTGAGTGCAGACCAGGCGCTGTGGACACTCTGTGTCTCTGCATCACTGGGAGTCGTCAGGTTGTTTGTGAGGCGCAGGCTGAATCGGGCTTTCTTAGCGGGGTCTTTGAGTGCTCCAGCGTTGATTTTCCTGCGGCATTGTTTCTGTTGCCGCCGCTGTTTTGGGGCTACATTGATGGAAGCAGTTAAAGAAGCAGTAGCAGGGCATTTGGAAAATCATAATGCAGTCAAGCAGAGTCAGCATGGTTTTATGAAAAGGAAATCATGTTTAACAAATTTGCTGGAGTTCTTTGAGGATGTAACGAGCAGGGTGGATAAGGGTGAACCAGTGGATGTGGTGTATTTGGATTTCCAGAAGGCATTCGATAAGGTGCCACATAAAAGCTTACTGCATAAGATAAGAGCTCATGAAGTTGGGGGTAATATATTAGCATGGATAGAGAATTGGCTAACTAACAGAAAGCAGAGAGTCGGG
Source organism: Squalus acanthias (assembly GCA_030390025.1). NCBI lineage: Eukaryota > Metazoa > Chordata > Chondrichthyes > Squaliformes > Squalidae > Squalus > Squalus acanthias. The sequence goes on from CM059425.1 coordinate 259,583,886, forward strand.
ATAAATGGGTAATTTTCCGGTTGGCAAACGGTAACTAGTGGGGTGCCACAGGGATCAGTGCTGGGGCCTCAACTATTTACAATCTACATTAATGACTTGGATGAAGGGACTGAGTGTAATGTAGCCAAGTTTGCGGATGATACAAAGATGGGTGGGAAAGCAAGTTGTGCAGAGGACTCAAAGAATCTGCAAAGGGATATAGACAGGCTAAGTGAGTGGGCAAACATTTGGCAGATGGAGTATTATGTGGGAAAGTGTGAGGTTATCCACTTTGGCAGGAAGAATAAAAAAGCAAATTATTATTTAAATGGAGAGAGATTACAAAATGCTACAGTTCAGAGGGATCTGGGGGTCCTTGTGCATGAAACACAAAGGGCTGGATTTTGTCTTGGGGGTCGTGTTACCCACATTTCGTGTTGCCCCTCCGACTCCAGATTAATGTGGATGAATGATGCAATTTTCACTTAATTGGGTAATTGAGTTCCAGCATGTGGGAACCATGAACCAATTAGTGGTTTCAGTCTGAAAGTCGCCTCTGATGATGTCATCATTGCAGGTCAGAGACTGCCTGGTCTCAGAGATTGCAGAGAGAGAGAGAGAATTTTTTTTGCATCCAGATCCTCTCACAGCAAATGCCAGGCAGTTTCTGAAAGCAGCATCAGAGGCGACTTTCAGACCTAATACTACTGCTACCTTCATCACATCTCCGTTGTAATAGTCGACCTGCAGCTGATAGTCAGCTATCCACTTGTGCTCCCGCCAGGTTTCACTGGCGTGTTTCACATCAGGTGTGCTTCACGTCAGAAAAGGGTTAAACTAGCTAAAACGTTTCAAAATGGCATTACAGAGCCAATTTAGGGATAGTTAACAGCGTTAATGGCCTCTCGCGCCTCTTGGAGGCGGGATGGAGTCAGGAACCCCGCGACCCATTTTGTCAAAATTGCGTGGAGGCGTGTTGGAGTCGGGATGGGGTCGGGACCCCCGAATCTGCTACTTTAGCCCCCCACACGCCTCCAAACCCGACTCACGGGTCATTCAAAATCCAGCCCAAACAGTTAGCATGCAGGTGCAGCAAGTAATCAAAAAGGCAAATGGAATGTTGACCTTTATTGCAAGGGGGTTGGAGTATAAAAGCAGGGAAGTCCTGCTACAACTGTACAGGGTATTGGTGAGACCACACCTTAGTACTGCGTACAGTTTTGGTCTCCTTATTTAAGGAAGGATATACTTGCATTGGAAGCAGTTCAGAGACGATTCACACGGTTGATTCCTGAGATGAGCGGGTTGACTTATGAAGAAAGGTTGAGCAGGTTGGGCCTATACTCATTGGAATTTAGAAGAATGAGAGGTGATCTTATTGAAACATACAAGATACTGAGGGGGCTCGACAAGGTAGATGCAGAGAGGATGTTGCCCCTCGTGGGGAAATCTAGAACTCAGGGGCACAGTCTCAGAATAAAGGGTCGCCCTTTTAGAACTGAGATAAGGAGGAACTTCTTCTCTCAGAGGGTCGTAAATCTGTGGAATTCTCTGCCCTAGAGAGCCGTGGAGGCTGGGTCATTAAATACATTTAAGGTGGAGATAGACAAATTTTTGCAAGATAAGGGAGTGAAGGGTTATGGGGAGCAGGCGGGGAAGTGGCTTTGAGCCCAAGATCAGCCATGATCTTATTGAATGGCGGAGCAGGCTCGAGGGGCCAAGTGGCCTGTTCCTGCTCCTATTTCTTATGTTCTTATGTTCTCCCACTCCATCACCGTGAAGTTACAGCACTGGAGCACAAGAAGCCCCAAGGAAATTACCGGCAGTAACCTCTTCAGCCCTACAACCCCTGAGATCTCTGCACTCATCCAATTCTGGCCACTTGCGCATCCCCCCCGATTTTCGTCGCTCCACCATTGGCGGCCGTGCCTCAGCTGCCTTGACCCTTCCTAATTCCCTCCCTAAACCTCTCCACCTCTCTACCTCTCATCCTTTGAGACGCTTCTTAAAACATATCGCTTTGACCAAACTTTTGGTCACCTGTCCTAATATCTCCTTATGTGCCTCAGTGTCAAACTTTGTTTGATAACATCCCTGTGAAGCGCCTTGGGAAGTTTTACTACATTAAAGGGGCTATATAAATGCAAATTGTTGTTGTATTATTGGTACATCAGGTGTGGTTCCAATGAAATTACAATGGGAAAAAGTGGGTAAGGAAAATAAATAAAAGAATAGCAGGGGATTATTGCTGCAGTGCGATGAAATTACTCAGAGTTTTTGAATGCAGAATCACAATCATACGCCATTCCAAATAGTTTAGTGAATTTCAATGGTTAAGATTAAATTTAAATCAAATTGAACTGAATCAATAACTATAACATTTATTTGGTACATTTAATGTAACAGACCATTCCAAGATGCTTCACAAAGGAGCAGATCAGACATTGAGTAAGAATAGGGAGAAGGTGGGGGGTGATCAAAGGCACGGTCAGATAGGCAACTTTTGAAGTGGGAAGAGATGGAGCAAGAGGGAAGGGTTTAAGAAGAAAATTTCAGAGAGCAGGTTTGTAATGACTGAAGGCTTCACCACTGGTGAATGGAGGGGGCGGGGGACACTGGATTATTATCCAGGCCTCTGGATTACTAGTCCAGTAATATAATCATTACACTACCATATCCATGGTGGATGATGTGCTGTGAGTGCACAAGAGTCAAAGGGGGGCATGTCCTAAACAACAGCTTTTAAAGAGCTGCTGCTCAGCTTCTCTAGTGAACAGGTGGAGAAATGGCTGCAAGAAAACAAACAGGTCCAACAGTTCCACTTAATGAAGCAGCTGTGGAGATAATGATGCAAGACGCTCAGTAAAGAAGGGTGCTTCCTTCTGGAGCTGTGTGCCACCTTCCACTGAAGGCACAAGCTGTGTGGATGGCAGTGTGACAGCAGTGTCATCTGTCCGCAGAATCTAAGCAGGTCAGGAAGAAATTTTCTGGTCTCGGGTAGGTTGTCAAGGTAAGTGCTGCTCACATTTTCCTTCTTTTCACAATGTTACCTTACAATGCATCTTGACAGTACTGCACTGTAAGCTTGTTGCTGCAGCACAGAGACAATACGCACATCGCTCTGCTAACTGCTCATGCAATTTACAAGTGCACTGGCATGCGTAACTTTTTCCAGGGCACTTTGTGTTGCAGGTTGGCCAATGTGTTTACAATGTGGCCTACAAGATGCAGCAAACAAGAAGTAGTAAGCATGCTGTCCACACCAAATACTTGCATGCTGCATGTTCACACACTCACATAAAGTGGCTGCCGGTCTGGGTGCTTGAATCAAAACACATCTTTTCTTATTTTTTATCACAACATCAGTCCCTGTTCTATGTGCTTGCAGATGGTTCACTGATGTTACCATCCTTTACTCCATATGAGGAGAGGGCTTTGGAGATTCTGTGCAAGGAGACAACAGGGGGGAATGGTGGTGGATGAAATGGGCTTCCCCCAGCACATGGCTAGTATTCTTTGCTTTTCAATCATTATTTCCTTATTCACTCAATCATTCACATACTCATACACGTACATTGTAGCGCTGTGGCATAACAATGTGTCCACACGCTAACAATGTCTTGACAGTTAAAGCTGTTTCAAAATTATCACAGAGAGTGGGGAGAGCGATTAGGGGAAATTGCTTTGCACAGTGGGTTGTTGTAGCATAGAATGCTGTCACAGCGAGTGTTTGAGCCAGAGATTTTTTAAGGGAAAATTGGATAAATATTTGAAGCAGAGCATTCTAAAATATCTTCTACTCTTCTTCAGTGCTCACCAGGAGAAGGTCATTAAGCTCAGTGACCCACCTCAACCAAGAATCTCACAGCACCCTGTGTCACCCACTTCTACATTGGCAAGCACTTTCTCGGATTTATCTACTTGAGGCGGAGTCAGTGAGTTGTATGAGGGAATCACCTAGTGATGCACAGAGCATGTGAGCACAAGTAAGTGCGGGCACATTGACAAATGCGAATCATTTGTCTTTTCCATGGCTCACACTGATTGCTCTCATACTTTTATTTTTCATTAAGAGTTGTGCTGTCCTGTAATATCTAGCTATCGGCACAATACTGTTCGCTGTTCACTGTGACTTTTTTGATTATGGCGTTCCTCTTACTCCACGTATTCTTGTTACATTACTTTAGTTGCTGTTGGTCCTAAACTGATTATTTTCTTTCGGTTGATTACTGATGGCCGTACTTTTGATTACTCCTCTCTCAGTTCCTTACTAATGATCTTAAGCTGATCACTCCTTTCCTGCAGTTCTTGCGAACAATGATTTTGATTCACTGGACATGTCCAGCACTTTGTTATTAGCAGTCTTGTTTCTGTCTCTTGGTTTCTTACTAATGAAATTAGATTGACAGGTGCCATCCCACGATCTGTCCTGCTGTTGTCCCGGGAAAGCCGGGACTGAGCCGGTCAGCGCCCCACAGGACAGGGGCTGGCAAACCCCGTCTTTCAGATGAGACGTTAAACCGAGGCCCCGTCTGTTCTCTCAGGTGTACATAAAAGATCCCGCGGCACTATTTTGAAGAAGAGCAGGGGAGTTCTTCCCGGTGTCCTGGCCAAAGTTGGCGGAGTACAGCTAGACTGCATATGCCGACTCAACTGAAACAAGACAAGAAAAGACACCGTATAATTGTGAGTTCCATATTAATGGCTCTTACCTTGGCTAACGGTGATTCGCTGATTGGTCTCAGATTTTTACGGTGGCCAGGATCATTGTTAGCGAGAAACTGTGGGTCAAGAGGACAACCAGTAAGCACCTACTTGAAAAGCTCAATGGAGGTAATAATGAAAGTGGAAGTGAAGAATCACACTAAGTAACTGAAATAAGAAAGCCTCATGGAGTAAAGTAAAGGTGCTATTAAAATGCAACCTCCATCTAGCCTTCAGATGACTGGAAATTCTGCATAAAATTTGGAACGGTTTAAACTGTGATTTTGAGCATCCATTTTTCTACATGTTATTAGAAAAGAGGCACGAGACGTTTGTTAAAAAATTGAAATTTGAGGAAGCACAGAGACTGATACCGGATGTAATAATGTGTTTCAGAATATGCATTATCCTAAATGAAATGTGACCCGTGAACTGCACAATTTTTCAAGCGCAGAAAACAGGAAAAGCCATTGGTCAGTGATTTAGAATTAACAGTAAGACCTGTTAATTGGGTGAACTAACAGTATCAATAATAAAGGACAGAACTATTGGTGGAATACCAGATAATTTTCAGAGAGAAAGGCTGCAAAGAGAGCAAGATCTGACTAGATAAAGCAACACAGATAAGTAGGGCAACAGAAATAGCAATAAAAGTAGGCCAACGGCTTATACAGTGAGGAAAGGGGAATCATTCCGGTCATAGGGATTAAGAAACAGTCAATTTAAAGAAATAAAATTGTTCCAGGAATCTGGATGATGCCGGCAAGGCTGCATTTATTGCCGGTCCCTAGTTGCCTTTCTTCTTGAACCGCTGCAGTCCTTTTGGTGATGGTGCTCCCACAATGGTGTTAGCTAGGGAATTCCAGCATCTAGACCTAGCAGCATCCAAGTCAGGATGGTGGTTGACTTAGATGGGAAATTGCAGCCGTTCGTTTCCTTCTTGGAGGTAGTATTTATGGGGTTGGGAGGTGCTGCCAAAGTGAGCTTAGTGAGTTTCTGCAGTGTATCCTACAGATAGTAAACACTGAAGCCACTGTGTTGAAAATGGAAGGGATAGGTATTTGAGTCCAGTTGTTAGGGGGTGCTGATCAAGCAGACTAGTTTGTCCTGGATGATGTTGGGCTGCTTGAGTGTTGTTGTGCTGCACCCATCCAGACGGGTGGTAAATATTCCACCACACTTCTGACTTGAGCCTTGTAGATGATGGAGATGTGCCACTTGTCACAGATTACCCCACCCCTGCTCCTGCCCTTATAGCCACAGTGTTGATATGGCTGGTTCAGTTAAGCTTCACGCCAGTTGTGATTCTCAAGATGTTGATGGTGGGGGACTTGGGGATGGTGGTACTGTTGAATGTCAGGGGGCAACCATGATCGCCTTCCTGTCTTTCAGGTACGACTCTGGCCACTGGAGGGTTTTCCCCTTGAGCACAATTCGCCTCAGTTTTGCTAGGGCTCCTTGGTACCATATTTGGTCAAATGCCACTTTGATATCAAGGGCAGCTACTCTGCCCTCTCCTCTGGCAGTCTCCTCTTGCATCCATATCTGAATCGAGACTGTGATGAGGTCTGGAGTGGAGTGATTCCGGCAGAACCTGAACTGAGCATTGTCGAGCAGGTTATTGGTGAGTGGCTGCTTCGTGGTAGTACTATTGATGACTCATTCCATCCCATGAGATAGGGGAAATTGAAATACTATCAAAGCTAATGGACAGGAGCAAAGTTAACCTAAAAGCGGCCCAGCCTTTTGGAAAGAGTGCCCAAAGTGTGCAAAAAAACCCCCAGCCATGCATGATGTTGCAAATTGTATAAGAGGCAAAAATCAGCTGCGCTCATTTATGTGGGCATAAACCAGGTCGGTGACTGTACCTTTAAATCCAGTCACTATACATGAGGGGTGTAAAAACCAGCTACAGTTCAATTCAAGTCCCCAGCCTACATCCATTCAAATCTTGTGAGGTTTAATTGGTTGTCTCCAAGGATACAGGCTTGAAAGAGAAACAAAGCCATATAATTCACGCATAAGCACTGCTTTGTGAATGGTTCAGTTTTCTGTATGGCTGACAGCACCTTTTATAATTGAATTGTTAGCTATTTAAATCCGGGAGCCCCAGCAATTTTTCTGGGGTATTTAAGTAAGTTGAATTATTAAAATCTGAGTGAATTGCTTTGGAACTTCTAAAAGTTAGATCAGGCAGGTGTAGATCCTGCAGTGGTGGGAAATGTAAGAAATTCACTATATATACAACGTTAATTCAAAAAGTAGTCTTTCAAAATGGAGATTGTGAACATTTGTCCTTTTCCTTCTGGAGCTACATCCTATAATTTCTACCGTAAATCTGTATCTTCTTCTTCTTCTTCGGCAGTCCCTCGGAACCGAGGATGACTTGCTTCCACATTAAAAATGAGTTCTCAGGTGACTGATGAGTCCAATGCGGGACCTACAGTCTCTGTCACAGGTGGGGCAGACGGTGAGTGGGGTGCTTGGGTAGGCGTGCGCTGCCTGCGCGTGGCTTCCGCTTGCTCCCGGCGAAGAGACTCGGTGTTTGGCGCCTTCCCGGATGCTTCTCCTCCACTTTGTGCGGTCTTGGGCCAGGGATTCCCAGGTGTCGGTGGGGATGTTGCACTTTTTCAAGGAGGCTTTGAGGGTGTCCTTGAAGCGTTTCCTCTGCCCACCTGGGGCTCTCTTGCTGTGCCGGAGCTCCGAGTAGAGCGCTTGTTTTAGGAGTCTTGTATCGGGCATGTGGACGATATGACCCGTCCATCGGAGCTGATCGAGCGTGGTCAAAGCTTCGATGCTGGGGATGTTGGCCTGAGCGAGAACACTGACGTTGGTGTGCCTAACCTGCCAATGGATTTGCAGGATCTTGCGGACGCAGCATTGGTGGTACCTCTTCAGTGCTTTGAGGTGCCTGCTGTACATGGTCCATGTCTCTGAGGCATACAGGAGGGCGGCTATCACTGTTGCTCTGTAGTCCATGAGCTTAGTGTCGGGTTTGAGGTCCTGGTCTTCAAACACTCTCTTCCCCAGGCGACCGAAGGCTGCACTGGCACACTGAAGGAGGTGTTGGACTTCGTCATCGACATCTGCCCTTGTTGACAGTAGGCTCCCGAGGTATGGAAAGTGGTCCACGTTGTCCAAAGCCTTGTCATGGATTTTGATAATTGGGGGGCAGTACTGTGTGGCGGGGGCAGGTTGGTAGAGGACCTCTGTCCTCTACCAACCTGTTATGTTATATTATTATTATCTATGCATGTCTTTATTATAAAATAGACAGGAGAAGGATGCTGTGGAGGTACAGGATAATTCCACTAAAGTAATTTAAAGGTTTTTCTGTACGTAATGCTGGATCTATTACCAAAAACTTATCTCGATATTCGGGCTAATTTTTAAATAATATGAAGGTGATAGGGAATTGGGGTTCACCTATGAGGGAAGTCAGAAATATAGAAGCTGAAAGATTTAGAATAAGGAGGGTAGACAAGACCCAAAAATGTAACAGCAGCAAGTTAATGAAGTAAAAGATGTTGCTATTGGAGTGAATGAAGCAGTCGTACCATTTCAATTAGATACAGGAGCACAATCAATATCATATCCAAGTCAGGTTATAAGAATACAGATAAGACTTACATTTCAGGAGGCTAAGCTAAAAGTGATGGATCAGACATACATAGGAACAGGAGGAGGCCATTCAACTCCTCCAGCCAGTTCCGCCATTTAATTAGATCACGGCTGATCTGCACCTCAACTCTATTTACCTGCCTTTGCTCCATATCCCTTAATACCCTTGCCTAAGAAAAATCTATCTATCTCAGTTTTGAAATTTTCAATTGACCCCCCTCAGCCTCAGCAGCTTTCTGGGGGAGAGAGTTCCAGATTTCCACTAGCCTTTGTGTGAAGAAGTGTTTCCTGTCATCACCCCTGAATGGCCTGGCTCTAATTTTAAGGTTATGCCCCCTTGTCCTGGACTCCCCCCACCAGAGGGAATAGTTTCTCTCCATCTACCCTATCAAAGCCTTTGATCATCTTAAACACCTCAATTAGATCACCTCTTAATCGTTAGAAAGCAAATACAAGCCTAGTCTGTGCAGTCTGTCCTCATAATTTAACACTTTTAGCCTGGTATCATTCTGGTGAATCTGCGCTGCTCCCCCTCCAAGGCCAATATATCCTTCCTGAAGTGCGGTGCCCAGGACTGAACACAGTGCTCCAGATGGGGTCTAACCAGAGCTTTATAGAACTGGAACATAATTTCCACCCCTTTGTATTCCACTTCCTTTTGAGATAAAGGCTAACATTCATTAGCCGTTTTAATTATTTTTTTCACCTGTCCATTAGCTTTTAGTGATTTCTGTAAGTGGACCCTAAATCTCACTGATCTACCACAGTTCCAAGCTTCCTACCATTTAGAAATACTCTGATCTATCATTCTTAAGTCCAAGGTGGCTGACCTCACACTTCCCCATCTGCCACAGTTTTGCCCACTCACTTCATCGATGTCCCATAAAAGGAAGACGTTGCTAGCAGAAATAACAACAGAAAATGCTGGAAACACTCAGCAGGTCAGGCAGCATCCGTGGAGAGAGAAACAGAGTTAACGTTTCAGGTCTGTGACCCTTCGTTGCTAGCAGACTTCCATAAGGACACCAAAATGCAGTAATGCCAAAGTTATCCAGCTAATTTTAGATATGAATTTGTGAACTAGACCAGGATTGATAAACACGTTATTAACAATTAACCCTTGCAGAAAAGTGCTGTTTGCATCACAGGAGAAATTAAAAATGTAATTTGCAGAAACAGAGGATTTAGAGTTCTTGAAGTAGACAAGCCAATGGAAATGGGTGAACCAATTAATATTTGTTGACAAAGGAATGGTAAATTATGAATTTGCTTGGACTCTAGGGGCTAGAAATTCATTATAGCCAAGGAATGGGCGGTATCATTAGAAAAGTTGGAGAAATAGCTCCAGGCGCTAATGCTTTAGACTGCACGCAAGATTCGTGCTCACTGCTCAAAGAAATGATTGGAGTCCTAATTCAGGTCTTTAAGCCCAAGCTCATTGGCGTTACACTCAAAGGGTGGACCAATATCAGGCGCAATCTAATCGCAAGTCATGATTGCCACAGGCTTTTTTCAGTACTTAAAGGGGAGGTTTAAGGAAGGATATTAGCTCGGATGATGTGGAATCTGTATGGGTAGAGATGCAAAATACCAAGGGGCAGAAAACGTTAGTGGGAGTTGTATACAGACCCCCAAACAGTAGTGGTGAGGTTGGGGATGGCATTAAACAGGAAATTAGAGACGCATGCAATAAGGGCGCAGCAGTTATCATGGGTGACTTTAATCTGCATATAGATTGGGCTAACCAAATTAGTAACAATACTGTGGAGGAGGAATTCCTAGAGTGTATACGGGATGGTTTCCTGGACCAATATGTCGAGGAACCAACTAGAGATCAGGCCATCTTAGACTGGGTATTATGTAATGAGAAAGGATTAATTATCAATCTTGTTGTGCGAGGTCCCTTGGGGAAGAGCGATCATAATATAATAGAATTCTTCATTAAGATGGAGAGTGACGTAGTTGACTCAGAGACTTAGGGGTAAAAATTCAGTTGGTTGCGCCTCCCGTTAGCGCCTTAAGAGGGCGCTAATGGGGCGCAAAGCCGCTAACGCCCGGGCGCAGCGATGTTTGTGCCGCTCGGGAACTTAACTAGAGATTGTGCGGCGGCGCTAAAACTTACCGCTGCGACCACCTGCGCGCGCAGATTGTGACGTCATTCCATGGTGCAACGCCCTTGTGGCGCCCCGGAGCGGAAATTGAGTGGCGCCCCCTGCCTTACCGCCTGGCGCATCCAACGACCAGAAGACTGGAACGCTATCAATCGCTGTGGGACTGGGGGGGGCGCTATTTAAAGGGGGCCTCTTCCTGTCTTTTATTGTTGGTGGCATTTTTGAACTACGCATTCTGAGAGAGAGAGGGAGAGACTTCTGGAGAGATTCAACGTTGTGTGAAGGAGTTTTGGGTACTGAGCAGCACTTTGCAGGTTCATTTTGATTTGCCATTCCTTGTATCGATTTAGCAGAGACTGTGGGAGCTGCACTCTGAGCTCTTTGCCTGGTACTCTCCATTGTTCTTTCCAGCACATTTGATGTGCAAGTCTCTCCAGGCCGAGATTCAAGGCTGCAATGAGCAGGATGTGGATGGAAAGCAAGATTAACCATCCCCTTTAAGAACTGGCCCGTGCCATTGTGTGTGTGTTCCATTGCTGACTGACATTACATGAGCTTCGCCAGCGCTCTGAGTTAGCGCCTCACTCCTTGGCCTTTGCGCCTTAAGACAGGTGTGCAGCGCCTGATTTAGCGCTCCACTCACCTCCCGGGGCGGTAAAAGTGAAGTTTCCAGTCAGTGCCGATAATTAGCGCCAGGCGCTAATATTTGCGTCCAGACGATATTTGCGCCCCAAATGGGGCGCGACCTAATTTTTACCCCTTAGGGTCCTGAATTCAAATAAAGGAAACTATGATGGTATGAGGGGCAAGTTGGCTAGGATGGATTGGGGAACGTTACTTAAAGGGTTGACGGTGGATAGGCAATGGCAAACATTTAAAGATCACATGGATGAACTACAGAATTTGTTCATCCCTGTCTGGCATAAAAATAAAACAGGAAAGGTGGCTCAACCGTGGCTAACAAGGGAAATTAGGGATAGCATAAGATCCAAGGAGAGGGCATATAAATTAGCCAGAAAAAGCAGCAAACCTGAGGATTGGGAGCAGTTTAGGATTCAGCAAAGGAGGACAAAGGGATTAATTAAGAGGGGGAAAATAGAGTATGAGAGTAAGCTTTCAGGGAACATAAAAACTGACTGTAAAAGCTTCTATAGATATGTGAAGAGAAAAAGATTGGTGACGTCAACCGTAGGTCCCTTGCAGTCAGAATCAGGGGAATTTAAAATGGGGAACAAAGAAATGGCCGACCAATTAAATACATACTTTGGTTCTGTCTTCACAAAGGAGGACACAAATAACCTCCCAGAGAGGTCGGGGAACATAGGGTCTAATGAGAGGGAGGAACTGAATGAAATCAGTATTTGTAGGGAAATGGTGTTAGGGAAATTGATGGGATTGAAGGCCGATAAATCCCCAGGGCCTGATAATCTACATCCCAGGGTACTTAAGGAAGTGGCCCTAGAAATAGTAGATGCATTGCTGGTCATCTTCTAAAATTCTATAGACTCTGGAATAGTTCCCATGGATTGGAGGGTAGCTAATGTAACCCCACTATTTAAAAAAGGTGGTAGAGAGAAAACGGGGAATTATAGACCGGTTAGCCTGACATACGGTAGTGGGGAAAATGCTAGAGTCCATTATAAAAGATGTAAAAGCAGAGCACTTGGAAAACAGTGACAGGATCGGACAAAGTCAATATGGATTTACAAATTGTAAACCATGCTTGACAAATCTACTGGAATTTTTTGAGGATGTAACTGGTAGAATTGATAAGGGAGAACCAGTGGATGTGGTGTATTTGGACTTTCAGAAGGCTTTTGACAAGGTCCCGCATAAGAGATTAGCATGCAAAGTTAAAGCACATGGGATTGGGGGTAAGGTACTGACTTGGATAGAGAACTGGTTGGCAGACAGGAAGCAAAGAGTTGGAATAAACGGGTCTTTTTCCGAGTGGCAGGCAGTGACTAGTGGGGTACCGCAGGGATTGGTGTTAGGTCCCCAGCTATTCACAATATATATTAATGAATTAGATGAGGGAACTAGATGTAGCATCTCCAAGTTTGCAGACGACACAAAGCTGGGTGGGCGAGTGTGCTGTGAGGAGGATGCAGAGAAACTCCAGTATGATTTGGACAGGTTGGGTGAATGGGCAAATGCATGGCAGATGCAGTATAATGTGGATAAATGTGAGGTTATCCACTTTGGTGGCAAAAACAGGAAGGCAGATTATTATCTGAATGGCAATAGATTGGGAAAAGGGGAGGTGCAACGAGACCTGGGTGTCCTTGTGCACCAGTCGCTGAAGGTAAGCATGTAGGTGCAGCAGGCGGTTAAGAAGGCAAATGGTATGTTGGCCTTCATAGCGAGAGGATTCGAGTACAGGAGCGGGGATGTCTTGCTGCAGTTGTACAGGGCCTTGGTGAGACCACACCTTGAGTATTGTGTGCAGTTTTGGTCGCCTTATCTGAGGAAGGATGTGCTTCCCATGGAGGGAGTGCAGCGAAGATTCACCAGACTGATACCTGGGATGGCAGGAATGACGTATGAAGAGAGATTGGGTCGATTAGGCTTATACTCGCTAGAGTTTAGAAGAATGAGAGGGGATCTCATTGAAACATATAAAATTCTAACAGGACTAGACAGACTAGATGCAGGAAGGATGATCCCGATGGCGGGTGAGTCCAGAACCAGGGGTCACAGTCTAAGGATAAGGGGTAAGCCATTTAGGACTGAGATGAGGAGGAATTTCTTCACCCAGAGAGTGGTGAATCTGTGGAATTCTCTACCACAGAAGGCAGTAGAGGCCAAATCATTAAATATATTCAAGAAGGAGTTAGATATAGTTCTTAAGCCTAAAGGGATCAAGGGATATGGGGAGAAAGCAGGGACAGGGTACTGAATTTGGATGATCAGCCATGATCTCATTGAATGGCGGAAAGGCTTGAAGGGCCGAATGGCCTACTCCTGCTCCTATCTTCTATGTTTCTATGTTCATTGATGCTGTAGAACCTCATTCTCAGCATTGCTGGCTGTGCAGCTGCCTCAGCAAGCAGCAGCAGGTCAAGGAGAAGCAGTTGGAGGACTGAAGCAGCTGTACTCAGGGCAGATCCACGCCCCAGGGAGAGAGCCCGCAGATTCTGCGATCAAGCATTGGAGGCATTGGTGTTTGCTGTGGAGAGACGGAGGACGGTGCAAGTGGCAGGAGGCCCTCGTCACAAGTCTTCCACACCATGTGGCTCACAGCACGTCTCGGGCAGCACTGTGGTACCCAGGACCCACACACAGTGCAAGAAGAAATTTAACAGCCTCACTCGGGTGGTCAGGGTGAGTCAATGCTTCAACAAATGCTACATACCACCATCTGAACCTCAGTCTGCACACACTGCCCAAAGCACCACACCCCCAGCACTCACCCACCAACAATCTCTACCTAGCAACACTCACACCCACATCTCACACCTTGTACACAATGACAGCTATTCAACTATGGCAGGTACATCACCCAAACACATTGCTTCACACTCACTCACACACTCCTTTCTCTTGCAGGCCAAGGTGGCTCACAACAGGAGGGAGCCGGAGCGCACAGGTGGGGAACAAGCCGACACCCAACCACTGTCTGAGCTGGAAAATAAATTGCTGCTGATTATTGGGCACCGTGGCCACCGGCGACGTTGACCCCCTTGGGGACAACAACGGTATGTCCATCCCTACTCCTTCTTCTCACATCCCACTTCCCCCTCACCCCACAAGCGTTTCACACTTTCCAGATAATCAAGCTGTATGCATGCCTTTCTCCCTTCCTGCCCCTCTCCCCTCACCTTAACCCGACTCTTGTGCCTTTATGCTTTCAGATAATGAGCAAGCAGCTGAGCAGCCTGTCCCTGAGGGCACCGTAGAGAGCGAGGCGGGAGAAGAGGAGGAGGAAGAACACATCACGTCACTGCATGTCTCACCCGCAGGCACCAGCTCAGATACTGGCACTACCTGTTCTTTAGAGGCTACTTTTGTAGCGGGATCTGCACAGGCTGATGCACCGGGGATGAGTGGGCTGCAGCAAGGCCAGGGGGAAATGGTAGCTCGGGGGCCAGCTCCCCGGAGGGTGAGTTCGCATGAGAGTTCTGCTGCACAGGACTCAGATGAGGACCTCGATGGGGAGGCATTTAGAAGAAGGGTGATGGGCATGCACATGGAGATGATAGGTGCATTGGCAAGGGTGCCCGAGAGCCTCTCGGCAATGATGAGGAACGTGGAGGAGTCCGCCTCCAACGTTACACAAGGCTCTGCGCACACCATGGAGCCCATCATTTCCAGTCTGCAAAGTATGGTAGACTCCCACAGAGACTGCAGTGACCCAGACCTGATGTCATGTGTGATGGGCGATCAGGCAGCTTCCATTGCAGCACAGGCGGAAGCAACGCAACGTCTTCGTGCTGTAATGGAGTCTATGCTTGGTGTCATCCAATCTCAGACTGCTCTCATGCAGTCTCAGCTTGATGCCACGCAAGCTCTGACTGCTGCCATTGTGGCTGGGTGTACCACCGTCGACCGGGGCTTTCACGGTGCCGCAGCAGGCCAGCAATCTGTGCTCCAACAGATTGCTAGGGATGCTGAGGTGCTGCCCCGGGGGAGTGGCAGTGGGTCAGTGGAGCAGGAAGCTGCTGTCCTCTCTCAGGATGAAAGCATTCCTGCTCCCACCACTGGCACTCCACCAGTGTCCTTGTCGCTGCCTGTCATCCAGCCAGCCCAGATTGCTGCTGCCCATGCTGAGGTGGTACAATATACAGCCGGGCCTTCCAGGCCCAGAGCTGGTCGAGGGCGTCCTGCAAGGCCATCCCGCATGGACAATCAGCAGCCTTCCACCAGCCGTGCTGCAGCCACTGGGCCAACACTTCGTAGGAGCACTAGAATAGGCAAAGGAACAATAATGAGAGGCACTAAAGGATTGCACAAGGGTGAATAGTTAATATTTTTGTTGTAAATATGTGTTCACTGATTTTTGATAAATGTATTAATTCAGTTTGGATTCTTTTGTGGTGTCTCTCATTTCAGCTTTGCGCTGTGATATGGCCTGTGACAGGGATGGAATGATGGGGATGTGGTGAGCAACGGGGACCTGGGGTTTAATGAATTCGAACCGCAGTCTGATGAGGCGGTCATGGACCGTCCTTCCGGAAGGCCGTTTGAGTGGCTGCCTCCTCCCTTGCTCCTGTTCCTCCTCCTCCTCATCATCTTCCTCGTCCTCCTCCTCCTCCACCTCTTCTTCTTCCTCCTCCTGAGCTTGTCCCGCAATCCCTGGTGGCAAGGGCTGGGCCCTCTTGATGGTCAAGTTGTGGAGCATGCAGCAGACCACCACGAAATGGGACATTCACTCAGCTGAGTACTGGAGGGCTCCTCCCGAGCGGTCAAGTCAGCGGGACTATTGCTTCAGTAGGCCAATGGTCTGCTCGATGATGTTCCTGGTGGCAGCATGGCTCTCATTATATGAGTGCTGGGTAGGAGTGTTGGGGTTGCGGAGGGGAGTCATGAGCCAGGTGGAGAGCGGATAGCCCTTGTCTCTGAGCAGCCAGCCGCGAACTTGATGTGGTGGCTGAAAGAGTGCTGGCACATCGGTCTGGCGCAGGATGAAGGCTTCGTGGCTGCTGCCAGGATAGCGGGCATTGACATTGAGGATTAGCTGTCTGTGGTCGCACAGTAACTGCACATTAAGTGAGTTGTAGCCTTTGCGGTTACGGAAGACATCAGGATTGTTATGTGGTGCCCGCAAAACCACGTGGTCACAGTCAATGGCGCCCTGCACCATGGGGAATCCCGCTATCCTGGCAAAGCCACATGCACATTCGTCCTGCTTCTCTCTGGTGATGGGGAAGGAAATGTACTCCCTTGTCCTACTGTAGAGAGCTTCTGTGATCTCCCGGATGCAGCGATGGATGGCGAACTGCGAGATGTTAGCTATGTCTCCTGTTGCAGACTGGAAGGATCCGCTGGCGAAGAAATTGAGGGCGATGGTGACCTTGACTGCCACTGGGAGAGCCGTGGTCGCCCTGGTCTGAGGCTGGTGGTCTGGTTGCAGGAGGTGGCAGAGTTCTGTGACCACCTCCTTGGTGAAGCGGAGCCTTCTAATACACTGCTCCTCGCTTAATTGGAGGTAGGAGAAGTGCTCTCGGAATACCCTCGGAGGGTAAGGCCTCCTGTTGAGAGCCCTGATGGCCCTCCTCCCTCTGGGCACATATTCCAGTCTTTCCCGCTGCCTCTGCTCCCTCCGCCGTAGACCCTGGAGGGTGAGGTCGACTGCCCGTACAGCCCCCATTAATGTTACCAAATGTAGCAGTTTGATTTTTTTAAAGAATAAATGTAGCTACTTTTTAGTTGCCACAACACTCCTGATACTAAATAACCTTGAATTTATGGAATGAGACTTTGGACTAGAAACATAGAACATAGAAAAATAGGAGCAGGAGTAGGCCATTCAGCCCTTCGAGCCTGCTCCGTCATTCAATATGATCATGGCTGATCCTCTATCTCAATACCATATTCCCGCTCTCTCCCCATACCCCTTGATACCTTTTGTGTCTAGAAATCTATCTATCTCCTTCTTAAATATATTCAGTGACTTGGCCTCCACATCCTTCTGTGGTAGAGAATTCCACAGGTTCACCACCCTCTGAGTGAAGAAATTTATCCTCATCTCAGTCCTAAATGTCCTACCCCGTATCCTGAGACTGTGACCCCTCGTTCTAGACCCCCCAGCCAGGGGAAACATCCTCCCTCCATCCAGTATGTCTAGCCCTGTCAGAATTTTATACGTTTCAATGAGATCCCCCCTCATTCTTCTAAACTCTAGTGAATACAGGCCTAGTCGACCCAATCTCTCCTCATACGACAGTCCTGCCATCCCAGGAATCAGTCTGGTGAACCTTCGCTACACTCCCTCTATGGCAAGTATATCCTTTCTTAGGTAAGGAGACCAAAACTGCACACAGTACTCCAGGTGTGGTCTTACCAAGGCCTTGTATAACTGTAGTAAGACATTCTTGCTCCTGTACTCAAATCCTCTTGCAATGAAGGCCAACATACCATTTGCCTTCCTAACTGCTTGCTGCACTTGCATGTTTGCTTTCAGTGACTGGTGTACAAGGACACCCAGGTCCCTCTGTACGTCAACCTTTCCTCAATCTATCACCATTTAAATAATACTCTGCCTTTCTGTTTTTCCTACCAAAGTGGATAACTTCACATTTATCCACGTTATACTGCATCTGCCATGTATTTGCCCACTCACTCAACTTGTGAAACTGACAAGAAACAACTGAAACTCCACTAACCTACAGCTGCGACTCATTACTGATGATCCCATTAAATAACGTCCCTGGAGCCGGCTTCTTGGTGCTTCACACCAGCTCTCCCTGTTGCTGTTTACTCCCGATGCTAAGGTAGGTGGTGGCAATCAATTTCGCAGATCGGATGGTCAGTGAGCGTTGCACACTCACTGACGTCACGATCTACGTGGCGTTGAAGCTCCCGCTGGCACTAACTGGAGGCGCTAAGGTACCGAATTTTTTCCCCTTTGAACCTAAAGTAGGGACCGGAGCAATTGTTGTTCAAGACACTGGGGTTAGGGGAACAAAATAAGAGTCGTAGCAAAGAATCAAATGCCTCCAAGAACCTGCAAAATTACAGAAGCAATTATGGAAAAAGAAACTGAGTTCTTTGAGCCATAAAGATTACCATAGATATTGGGAGCACTCGACAAACTGCTTTGATGAATTTTATGCTGTGCATTTTGTATTGTGTGCTGTTCAAAGGTGTATTATCTGCTTTATTTTTTGAGTATACATTTTGTGTGTGTAAATTATGCAGTCCAATAGAGAAGCAATTCAATTTTTAAAGTCTTGCAGTTTCTGTGGTTGTTTTTACTGCGCTCTGAAGTGGAAGCAATGAGTACATAAAGCGATGCCGGATTTTGTTTGCTTCCTGATTTCAAAATAGCTGATACAGAAGTTCAGAATATATGGATTTAACACTATTTTTATATATTGGTTGGACACTTACTGTATTTGGAGACTGATTTATAACGAGATTTTGCACAAACCTTGTTAATGGAGGCTTCTCGGAGGAAGGTTTCATTTTAGCTAAATGATTAAAAGTAGTGACGCAGGTTAACAAGACCAAAAAAAGTGCAAACACAGCACTGGGGTCCATTTCTGGAGCAATAGAATTCAAAAGCAGAGCAGTTCTGATAAACTTATATAGAAGCGTGGTTAGACCACACTTTGGGGGAAAAATTCAGCTGCTTGCGCCTCCCGTTAGCGCCTTAAGAGGGCGCTAATGGGGCGTAAAGCAGCTAACGCCCGGGCGCAGCGCCGCCCACGCCTCCCGAAAAATTTAGTGGGAGGTTAGCGGCGGCAGCCGGTAGCGCCCTGTGGCGCTGCGCCGCCGGCGATGACGTCATCGCCGTGCGCAGCACCCCGCTCGCGCCCCGGCCGTGATCTTCAGTCGCGCCCCCTGATTTACCGCCAGACGCTATGTCCGACGGGTTCAGGGAGGCGTACGTGCGGCCGGGGCGGCGATATTTAAAGGGGAGGTGGCAGGCGGCCATTTTTGTTGCTGGCCGCCTGCCAGCACCTGCCCCCGGCCCCCGTGAAGCCCCCCCACCGTGAAGTGCCGGCTGCGCTCCAAGAGCCCGGCACTTCTCTTGAGTGCCGGGCTCTTTTGCCGGCACTCCCGATCCCTGGGGGCCCAGCTGGGCCCCGGTTCGCGCTGCGCAGGGTCCCTCCCCTTTAAGAAGGGGAGGAAGGCCTGCAATACCGCGGCGCGACGTGCCGCAGCGCGTGGCGCTGCGGCACGTAGCGCCAGGATATTCACTCGCAGCGCCCCAAGAGGGATGCGGGGTGCTTCCAGTGGCGCCCCGCTTCCCTCTTGGGGCGCAACCACTGAAGTTCCGGCGCGGGGCCGCTAATTTTTTCGGGGCGCTAAAAGTCGCGCCCCGGCGAGGTTAGCGTCCCAAATTGGGTCGCGACTCAATTTTTACCCCTTAGAGTACTGTGAACAGTTCTGGTCTCCAAATTACAAGGATGATACCAGAACTGAGAGGTTATACCTATCAGGAAAGACTGAACAGGCTGGGGCTCTTTTCTCTAGAAAAGAGAAGGCTGAGGGGGTGACCTGATAGAGATCTTTAAAATTATGAAGGGGTTCAATAAGGTAGACGTAGAGAAGATGTTTCTACTTGTGGGGGAGTCCAGAACTAGGGGCCATAAATATAAGATGGTCACTAATAAATCCAAAATCGTAGAAACTTCATTAGTCAGAGAGTGGTGAGAATGTGGATAAACCCACCCCAAGTTATTAGTTATTATTAACCCCGAGTGGTTAGAATGTGGAACCTGCTACCTGAGGGAGTGGTTGAGGCCAATAGTTTAGATGCATTTAAGGGGAAGCTGGATTACATGAAGGAAAATGAAATAGAAGGAAGTGCAGATGAGGTAAGGTGGGAGGAGGCTCGTGTGGCGCATGATCACCGGCATAGACCCGTTGGGCTGAGTAGCTGTCAATTCTATGCATAACAATAAAGTTAACAAAAAGGAAAGACTTGCATTTATATAGAACCTTGTCAAATCTCAAAGTTTATCCACACACTGTCATTTACTTTGAAGTACAGTGACTGTTAAGTTTGCAGACTCGGTAGCCATTTTGCATTCAGCAAGATCCCATAAACAATGAGATAAATGATCAAGTAATCTGTTTTTGGTTGAGGAAGGACTGTTGGCTAGGATACTCAAGAGAGCTGCTTGTTCTTTGAATAGTGCTTTAGGATCTTTAACATCCATTTGAACCACTAAAGCAGACAAACAAGACCTCAGTTTAATGTGTTATCTGAAAGACATCACCGGCAACAATCCCTCAATGCTGCACTGAAGTGGCAGCTTACTTTATCCACTAAAGTCCTGGAGTGGGGCTTGAACCCACAAACTTCCAGCTCAGAGACCAGAGCCAAGCTGACCATTATGAATCTGGCAACTTCATCATAGTTGCTTCCTATGTCCTTGATTGGCTGCTTTTAAGTATATAAATAATTGCTGTGTATTTTTCCAATCAGGCACTTTCTAATGAGCTTTAAAATATATTATCGGCTTCTTTTGCTACTTTCAAAAATATTTAGCAAAATGCTGTTTCGCTTGGTAAAGTATATACCTCATTTAGTTGATATGTTTTTGTATTTCAGGCTTATTTGTGACTAGAAAGAAAGAAAGACTTGCATTTATATCGTGCCTTTCACAACCTCAGGCAGTCCCAAAGCGCTTTACAGCCAATGAAGTAGTTTTGAATGTGTTCTCACTGTTGTAATGTCGGAAACGCGGCAGCTAATTTGCGCACAGCAAGATCCCACAAAGAGCAATGTGTTAATGTTGATTGAGGGATAAATATTGGCCAGGACACCAGGGAGAACTCCCCTGCTCCTCTTCAAAATAGTGCCATAGGATCTTTTACGTCTACCTGAGAGAGCAGACGGTTTTATCCGAAAGACGGCCCCTCTGACAGTGCAGCACTCCCTCAGTACTGCACTGGAGCATCAGCCTAGATTTTTGTGCTAGTTACTCGTGAGTAAAATGTGTTATTTAAACAGTACATTGAATTAACACTAGTTGAATGTGACCCATGAAGTTTTCTTTCCAGATGTGTGGAACCATGAAATGGAAGAGATGGCTACAGACGGACATAACAAGAGGAAGACGGGAACAGACGAAGAGCTTCAGGAGGTAGAATATTGGCATAATGAGGAAAGGTACATTGACATTGTAACCGCTTTTTAACTGAAAAGAATTTAAGGAAGGATTGTAATCTATAATTTTTGTTGGAAAGTAAAACATTCCGCCTGTTTTTATCGTGCTACTGAATCATATATCAAAGTGACTTTATGCAAAGGGCAGCCTGGTGATGCACTGGAACTTGAGTTCAAATTGAGGCCGGAATAATAGGATGAAAAGAAAGAATCCTCTGTCTGCTGGCTGTAAGGGTCCTACATAAAATTAGTTTGGGAAATTTCAGTCTAGTTCCTAGTAAGCACAGGCCCACCGCACAAAATTGGGCACAAATTGACAAGCTCACCCAGAGATAAAATAAGAACATAAGAAATAGGAGTAGGCCATTTGGCCATTCGAGCCTGCTCCGCCATTCAATAAGATCATGGCTGATCTTCTACCTCATCTCCACCTTCCTGCAGTATCCCCACATCCCTTGAGTCCCTTAGTATCCAAAAATCTAACGATCTCTGTCTTGAATATACTTAATGACTGAGCATCGCTGGGATAGAGAATTCCAAAGATTGACAAAACTTTGAGTGAAGAAATTTCTCCTCATTTCTCCAGAACTAGCCGCGCCTCTAGCCAAGCTGTTCCAGTACAGCTACAACACTGGCATCTACCCGACAATGTGGAAAACTGCCCAGCTATGTCCTGTCCACAAAACACAGGACAAGTACAATCTGGCCAATTACCGTCCCATCAGTCTACTCTCAATCATCAGCAAAGTGATGGAAGGTGTCGTTGACAGTGCTATCAAGCGGCACTTATTCACCAATAACCTGCTCACCGATGCTCAGTTTGGGTTCCGCCAGGACCACTCGGCTCCAGACCTCATTATAGCTTTGGTCTAAACATGGATAAAGTGTAGCATCAAGGAGCCCGAGTAAAATTGATGTCAATGGGAATTAGGGGAAAGACTCTCCACTGGCTGGAGTCATACCTAGCACAAAGGAAGATGGTTGTGGTTGTTGGAGGCCAATGACATCGCTACAGGAGTTCCTCAGGGCAGTGTCCAAGGCCCAACCATCTTCAGCTGCTTCATCAATGACCTTCCCTCCATCACAAGGTCAGAAGTGGGGATGTTCGCTGATGCTTGCACAGTGTTCAGTTACATTCGCACTCCTCAGATAATGAAGGAGTCCGTGCCCACATGCAGCAAGACGCGGACGACATTCAGGCTTGGGCTGATAAGTGGCAAGTAACATTCGTGCCACACAAGTGCCAGGCAATGACTATCTCTAACAAGCGAGAGTCTAACCACTGCCCCTTGACATTCAACAGCAATACCATCGCTGAATCCCCCACCATCAACATCCTGGGGGTCATCATTGATCGGATACTTAACTGGACCAGCCACATAAATACTGCGGCAACAAGAGCAGGTAAGAGGCTGGGTATTCTGCGACAAGTGTCTCACCTCCTGCCTCCCCAAAGACTTTCCACCATCTACAAGGCACAAATCAGGAGTGTGATGGAATATTCTCCACTTGCCTGGATGAGTGCAGCTCCAACAACACTCAAGAAGCTCGACACCATCAAGGACAAAGCAGCCCGCTTGATTGGCATCCCACCGGCACACCATGGCTACAGTGTGTACCATTTACAAGATGCACTGCAGCAACTCGCCAAGGCTTCTTCGACAGCACCTCCTAAACCCTCGACCTCTACCATCTAGAAGGACAAGGGCAGCAGGTGCATGGGAACACCATCACCTCCAAGTTCCCATCCAAGACACACACCACCCTGACTTGGAAGTATATCGCCGTTTCTTCATCGTCGCTGGGTCAAAATCCTGGAACTCCCTCCCGAACAGCACTGTGGGAGCACCTTCACCACACGGACTGCAGCGGTTCAAGAAGGCGGCTCACCACCACCTTCTCGAGGAAAATTAGGGTTGGGCAATAAATGCTGGCCTTGCCAGTGACGCCCACATCCCAGGAACGAATAAAAAACAAACACAGTCCTAAATGGCCTACCCCTTATTCTGAGACTGTGACCCCTAGTTCTAGACTCCCTACCCAGGGAAAATATCCACCCAGCATCTACCCTGTCAAGCCACTTAAGAATTTGATATGTTTAGTGAGATCACTTCTCATTCTTCTAAACGCTAGGGAATATATGCCTAGTCTACTCCTCATAGGACAATCCCCTCACCGCAGGAATCAGTCTGGTGAGCCTTCATTGCACTCCCTCTAAGGCAAGTATATCCTTCCTTAAGTAAGGAGACCAAACACACTACTCCAGGTGTGGTCTCACCAAGGCCCGATATAATTGCAGTGAGGCACATTGTGGGGCTTCACTCTGCACTAACCACGTAATCCCTGACCTGAGGTAAGCAGGGTTCTTTTGGTGTTGAGGTGACTCCAAGATGACAAGCTGGTCAACTGAAGCTCAAAACGAAGTTAATTTCCTGTGGCAGACTCGGCAATCTAATACCTGGGCCAAGCAAGTACACAGTACTCCAGAGCACTCTTCATGATAAGCCCGCCAACCTTGCCTGAAATGGCAAATGTTCATTTTTTCAGAATGAATATTCATTACCTTGAGTGAAATCTACACACAAAAAAAATCCCTGTATCATATGTGAATTTAAAGGGACTGCACACGAAAAAAAAAATTAGAGGGAACATTGAAATGCGCCCGAGTTAAAATCGGGGCTGTACTTTTTATTGTATATATATATAAATATAAATAAAATACTAAATTACATGCAGGATTTGTGATAACGATCTACTCTGGACTACGTTAAATATGTGAAATTGAGTAAAGTTATCTTCTTTCAAATTTAGAAAAAAAAATATAAGAGCTTCGTATCTGAATTCATGAGTTGACGTCAGACCAAAAATAATGTCACATTTAGGCAGTGTTGTGTTTTTCAGGCATGGTGCGAACTGTGTTCAATTCCAGCCTTGTAATGTGACAAGGAAGAACGTTAACATACTTCACACAGAGGTTTCCAGTGAGAATCAGACAAAGAGAAGCTACCCAGATAGATTTGACGGCACATTTCAATCACATGACTGTGCAGCACAGAACTTACGTGGGATTAGCTGTCAGCTGCCAGTAGGTGTGTATCCCGTCATGTTCTTGCTTATTCTTCCTTTTCTTCTCTTGCACTCTTTCAACAGGAAAGGAAATTGTACAGCTGGATGAACGTTAATGAATAGCCGTGTCTACTAATAAATAGATCCTGCAAAATTTTCATTTGGGTTTGTTCAGCGCTGAGGTTAAAAAATGATACGGATATTTGCTGCCCCTGCCAGCACCATAGAATTTCAAAGTATTACAAGGTATTTACAGCACAGAAACAGGCCATTCGGCCCAACAGGTCCATGTAGGTGTTTGTTTCCCCCACCCCCATTTCATTTACATTCTAACAGCGTGAGCAGTAAACCAGTGACGCGGCAGTTTGGTTTATTAATATGCTGTGCGTCAAGATTTCTTAATGCCTTGTGGATACAGGCTCTCCCTTTGCAGGTGGCGAGTTTCTAATCGCAGGCAGGCTTTTTGGTAAGGCACAGAGCAAATGCCAGCTGCCCCGCCACCTTGGTGAATACCTAAAAACAATAGAATTAGAATCAGTCCAAAAGGGGTTAATTTCTAGAGCATGGTTCTTGAAGCAGAAGGACTAGGGGGCAAAACGGTCCTTCGTAAACTTGAGGTCATCCAAAACTCGGCTGCCCGTGTCCTAACTCGCACCAAGTCCCGTTCGCCCATCACCCCTGTGCTCGCTGACCTATATTGGCTCCTGGTTAAGCAATCCCTCGATTTCAAAATTCTCATCCTTGTTTTCAAATCTCTCCGTGGCCTCGCCCCTTCCTATCTCTGTAATCTCCTCCAGCCCCACAACCCCCCCGAGATATCTGTGCTCCTCTAATTCTGCCCGCTTGAGCATCCCTGATTATAATCGCTCAACCATTGGTGGCCGTGCCTTCTGTTGCCTCGGCCCTAAGTTCTGGAATTCCCTGCCTAAACACCTCCGCCTCTCTACCTCTCTTTCTTCCTTTAAGACGCTCCTTAAAACCTACCTTTTTGACCAAGCTTTTGGTCACCTGCCCTAATTTCTCCTTATGTGGCTCGCTGTCAAATTTTTGTCTTATAATACTCCTGTGAAGCGCCTTGGGATGTTTTATTACGTTAAAGGCGCTATATAAATACAAGTTGTTTTGTGTTGTTGTTGTTGTTGTTGTTCATAGTCTTTCCCGACACACTTGTACATAGAGGGTGTGAATTTGAGTTTGGACTCAAACCTATGGAAGAATTTCCCAGGACCTATCCAAATTATGCAGGCAAACATGGCAGCCATTTTGTGCCAGATGAATAAATTCAGAGGGTTTTAGCCTGGCCCAATAGTGAGCACGTGTAAAAGCTTAGTAATAATATAACACTGTGTATAGTACTCGCACTGGTTGGGTCTGCTCACGAATAATTGGCTGATTTAATACAAAGCATGTGTTAGCCTGTATTGGCAAACACGACTTGTTGTTGACGAAATACAGAAACACCTTTAAACCAAATCTGCTGCTTCCAATTGCTGCTGAGTTGGTGTAAAATTGACTTGGAAACGCTCAGAAGTTAGTCGCTGTGCTGACATCGTCAGATAGAAGGCCCGGGGGAGAAATTCATTATAGCCCAGGAATGGGCGCTAACTTCTGAAAAGTTTGAGATTTAGCACCAGGCGCTAATAAATCTCGCTGCACACTAAATTAAGTGTTAGCGCTCAAAGAAAGAATGGGATTTCTAAATCAAGCGCAAATGACTGAGCTCAGTGGCGTTAGACTCAAAGCACTAAACAATTTCAGGTGCAGTCTAATCGCTGGTCATCATTGCCACAGGCTCTTTCCAGTTCTTAAAGGGGAGGTTCATTGATGCTGCAGAACCTCAGTCTCCGCATTGCTGGTTCTGCAGCTGTCTCAGCCAGCAACAGAAGGCCAAGGAGAAGGAATCGGACCACTGAAGGAGGTGCCATTATGGCAGATCAACGGCCCAGGGAGAGAGCTCGCAGATTCTGCGACCAAGCATTGGGGGCCTTGGTCCTCGCTGTGGAGAGACAGAGGGCGGTGCTGTACCCGGCAAGTGGCAGGAAGCCCTTGCCGCAAGTCTTCCAGGTAGCCCAGCACGTCTCGGGCAGCACTGTGGTCTCCAGGACCCACACACAGTGCAGGAAGAAATTTAACGACCTCACTCAGGTGGTCAGGGTGAGTCAATGCTTCAACAAATGCTACATATCACCATCTGAGCCACAATCTTCACACACTGCCCAAAGCACCACACCCCCAGCACTAACCCACCAACAATCTCCAGCTGCCAACACTCACACCCACTTCTCACACCTTGCACACAATGACAGCTATTCAACTATGGCAGGCACATCTCCAAAACATCTCCATATTGCTCCACACTCACTCTCACACTTTGCTTTCTCTTGCAGGCCAAGGTCGCTCACAACAGGAGGGAGCAGGAGCGCACAGGCGGGGGACAAGTTGACACCCAACCACTGTCTGAGCTGGAGGAAAGAGTGCTGCAAATCATTGGGCGCCAGGTGGTGGGCGCCGTGGCCACCGGCGACGTTGACCCCCTTGGGGACAACAACAGTATGTTCATCCCTACTCCTCCTTCTCACATCCCACTTCCCCTTCACCCTGTAAGCCTTTCCCACTTTACAGCTAATCATGCTGTATGCATGCCTTTCTCCCTTCCTGCCGCCCTCCGCTCACCTTAACCCGACTCTTGTGCCTTTATGCTTTCAGATAATGAGCAAGCAGCTGAGCAGCCTGTCCCTGAGGGCACCGTAGAGAGCGAGGCGGGAGAAGAGGAGGAGGAAGAACACACCACGTCACTGCATGTCTCACCCGCAGGCACCAGCTCAGATACTGGCACTACGCGTTCTTTAGAGGCTAGTGTAGTAGCGGGATCTGCACAGGGTGAGGCACCGGGAACGAGCGGGCTGCAGCAAGGCCAGGGGGAAATGGTAGCTCGGAAGTCAGCTCCCCGGAGGTCAAGTTCGCATGAGAGTTCTGCTGCACAGGACTCAGATGAGAACCTCGATGGGGAGGTGTTTAGAAGAAGGGTGATGGGCATTCACGTGGAGATGATAGGTGTGTCGTAAGAATGAGCCTTACGCGTGGTGAACTTAAAGTAAGCTTTAATCAACTAAAAAGGTGCTACATACAAAAGAGGTCTTACTCTATGCCTCTCCAGGATCCAACTGATCAGCCCAGTATTTATCCTGGACTAATCACAGGAAGTGATGTAATAAAGTTCGAGTCACAGGAAGCTGTATTGTGTTACCACATTCTCCCCCCCCCAAAAGATTAGGAGGCCGGGATGAAGTTCGAGTCACAGGAAGCTGTATCGTGTTACCACATTCTCCCTCCATTTCGTAGCCGCTGGACAAGGGAGAGCCGCACCCGTTTGGGTTCTCGTAGCGGTAGAGGGCCCGTAGCCCGTTTACCCGTCGCGGGCCGTGGACCAGAGTCCGAGTGATCCAGCCCGCTCTGTGAGGGGTCAGAACGATCCTGACTGTGTACTGGTGCCCGAACGGGTGTCGGGCAGGGCTGTGGCAGATCCGTTTCCGAGCGTATGGTACGGGGTGGATCGTGGCTGCGCGTGCGAGCCCCGACGGGCTCATAGTCAGTCTGCCCCAGGTCGGCACGCTGGAGTGAGGTACCAGCCGGCGTCAGATCCAGATCGTGATGAGAGGCACCTGGCGAGCCCAGAGATGTGCCTGGTACAATATCATCCCCTGGTGTCCCTCTATCTTTCGGCGGGCAGGGAGCCAGATCCCGCAATGACACGGTAGATTCCCGACCGTCAGGATACCGAATATAGGCGTAGGTAGGGTTGACGTCAGTGAGCTCAACCTCATCTACCAGGGGGTCGTTCTTAGACGCCCGAACATATCTTCGGAGTAGCACTGGTCCTGGTGCAGTCAGCCATGACGGGAGAGATATCCCATAGGATGAGCGACGCTGAAATCGGAAGAACCGTTCATGAGGCGTCGTATTTGTGGCGGTCGAAAGGAGGGACCGTGTGGAGTGTAATGCGTCTGGAAGTACTGCTTCCCATTGCTGGTTGGGTAGGCCCCGAGATCTCAAAGCCAGACGTACCGCATTCCAGATGATAGCGTTAAAACGCTCGACTTGCCCATTCCCGACCGGATGATAAGGCGTCGTTCTGCTGGCAGCAATACCCCGTTCCGAGAGATAGGCCTTGAGTTCTCCTGACATAAAAGAAGGGCCCCGATCCGAATGAACATAGGATGCCATGCCACAGAAAGCAAATACCTGCTCAAGGCAGCTGATAACCGTGGTCGTCAGCATATTGGGGCAGGGAAAGGCAAATGGAAAACGGGAATACTCATCGACCATGGTCAATAGATAAGTGTTACGAGTTGAAGAGGGCAACGGCCCCTTAAAATCGATGCTAAGCCGTTGCATTGGCTGGGTCGCATGTATGAGTATACCACCCGAGGGGCGGAAAAACTGAGGTTTCAATTCCGCACAGACTCTGCAGTCCGAGCACATCTTCTTTACATCCCCGGTAGAGAATGGGAGATTTCGGGACCGCACGAAGTGTAGCATGCGAGTAACGCCCGGATGACACAACCCATCATGGATGTCTACGAGCGTAGAGGGTGCCATGGCGGAGCAGAATGCTCGTGTGAGGGTATCCGGAGCCACATTCTCCTTGCCAGGTCGATAGTGGATGGTGTAACCAAAAGAGGCCAATTCCAGCCGCCAAAGCTGGATTTTATTATT
This sequence comes from Squalus acanthias, assembly GCA_030390025.1. Taxonomy (NCBI): domain Eukaryota; kingdom Metazoa; phylum Chordata; class Chondrichthyes; order Squaliformes; family Squalidae; genus Squalus; species Squalus acanthias. Next base: position 259,612,866 of record CM059425.1, read on the forward strand.
TTTAATTTTGGTCCGTTTTCGATTATCGAGCATGAAGGCGACCGATCGCTGGTCCGTGATTAAGGTAAAGTGCTGGCGAGCTAGGAGATGAGTCCACTTCCGTACTGCCTCTATGATGGCTGTAGCTTCTTTCTCGACTGGAGGATAATGTAGCTCAGCCCCTTGAAAAGTCCTGGACAAAAATGCCACCGGACGACCTTCCTGATTCAGAGTGGCCGAGATCGCCACCTCCGAGGCATCACACTCAACAACAAAAGGAAGACTCTCATCGATGGAGTGAAGAGCCGCTTTCTCCAACTGTTTTTTCAGGAGGTTAAAGGCTGCAACAGCCGCTGTGTCTAGTGGGAATGTGCTGGCCTTCAGTAGAGGTTGGATTCGGTCCGAGAAGTTAGGAATCCATTTAGCATAGTATGCAAACAGGCCGAGGGCCCGGCGCAAGGAGGCCGGATTCTTAGGTGGCGGGAGTTCTTGGAGTGGGCGAAGCCTTTCAGGGTCAGGTTTAATGATGCCATTGCCCACACAATAGCCAAGGATGTTGATGGTTGGTTGTGACTCAATGGATTTAGCCGCATTTAATGTCAAATTACGGTGCTGGAGTGCATCCCAAAATCGTTGGAGATTGGCGTCATGTTCCCGCTGATTGCGACCTGCGACAGTAATATTGTCCAGATAAGGAAACGTATCCTTTAAGTCTTCCTGTTTGACCAGGTCATCCATTGCTCGCTGGAAGACAGCCACTCCATTAGTGACCCCAAAGGGGAGGCGACAAAATTGATACAGCCGTCCATTGGCTTCAAAGGCCGTATACTGCTTGTCTGAGACCTTCAAGGGTACCTGATGATAGGCACTTTTCAGATCATATGTTGAGAACACCGTGTACTCAGCCAGTTTATTAACCATATCATCGATGCGCGGCAATGGGTATGCGTCCAAGTCCGTATATTGATTGATGGTCTGTGAATAGTCAATGCACAGCCGTTTCTTGTGAGGTTGTAGAGGGTTCTTAACAATAATGACCTGGGCGCGCCATGGCGACGAACAAGGCTCGATGATATCCTCTGCTAAAAGCCGAGAAATCTCAGCCGCAATAAAAGACTGGTCTTCCTGACTGAAACGTCGTGACTTTGTTATAATCGGTTTGCATCGAGGAGGGATACTGGTAAACAGTGAGGGTTCATCCAGTGAAGCTGCTGACAATGCACAGAACGGTAATCGAGGTCGTATATTAGAAATAGTGAGTTCAGGTTTGGATCCGCCGAACTCAATGGTGAGCTTCTTATGCTGCTTTTGAAAATCTAGCCCTAAGATAAGATCACTACATAAGTCCTTGAGCACCGAAAGCCGGGTGGAGGGATACCTGTGACCATTAAGTGTTATTTCAACCATACAAAAGCCAGAAATTCTGGTATTAAGTGATGACTGAGCCATCGCAATTGCCTGGTCCGATGGGAAAACATGTAGCTTTAACTCTGCAACAATCTGTTCCCTAATGAAACTATCAGTGCTACCTGAGTCAATTAAGGCATCTAAAGTATGTCCATTAATTGATGCTTTTGTAGCTGCATGGAATAGGTTCTGAGGACAAGCAGCTGTAATTGGTGTCGTTGCACAAAGAGTGGCTGAAACTCTAGGTGTGTTTCTTCGAGAGAAAACCCGAGAGGAAGCACGATAGATTTTAGCCGGAACATCTTGATAGGCCCTTACCGGGGCAGTTCGGTAGGACTTAGCTTGATAAGCCCTCATAGAGGCTCTTGATAGGCAAACCTTTGCAAAATGACCCTTTTTGTTGCAATGACTGCAAAACGCATTGCGAGCAGGGCAGAATTTCCGAGGGTGAAACTCATCACCACAAAAGAAGCATTTCTTAGATTGCCAAGAGGCTGCCACAGTGGGGTCATCATCCTCTTCATCAGTGAAGTCATCAGATTGATCGTCAGGGATAAAGTCCTCCCTAATAGAGTTCACCTGTGGCCTCTTAAATTGCCTGACTGTAGTTAAGGCAGCAGACCGAGGTCTGGGCACTGTATAAAGGTCTGCATTTCTTTTTGCCAGATCTAGAGAGCAGGCCATGTCATAAGCTCTCTGAAGCTCAAGTGTCTTACTTTCCAGTAGACGCTGGCGTATAAATGGGGAGGCAAGCCCGCAGATGAAAGCATCACGGATCATTTCTTCACGGTACAGCTCAGCTGAGGCCGCCTGAAAGTTACAGTCCATACTAAGTCTGCGAAGCTCTTGGAGGAATTTATCAATGGATTCCTCCGGCCCTTGTTGGGCTGTAGCTAGTAGATGTCTGGCATAGACCTCATTCAGTGTCTTAGTATATAGTCTTTTAAGCGTCCGAATTGCCTCCTCGTAACTGCCCCATTCCTCGACATACTGAAATACATTCGGGGTGACACAGTTGATGAGTATCCGCAATTTTGAGTCATCATCAGCCTTGCAATATTCGAGAAAATTGTCAAACGTGCGATACCAGTGTTTCCACACCTTACCGGCTGCTGGGGTGTTTGGGTCCAAGTCAAGACGCGATGGTTTAAGGATGTTTTCCATGATGGGTGATTCCCTGGATCCTTAGTTCCGAGTTCGTCCAAAAAGTTTGAGTGCGAAGTTTTTCAAAGTTGATTAAATTGTCGTAAGAATGAGCCTTACGCGTGGTGAACTTAAAGTAAGCTTTAATCAACTAAAAAGGTGCTACATACAAAAGAGGTCTTACTCTATGCCTCTCCAGGATCCAACTGATCAGCCCAGTATTTATCCTGGACTAATCACAGGAAGTGATGTAATAAAGTTCGAGTCACAGGAAGCTGTATTGTGTTACCACAAGGTGCATTGGCAAGGGTGTCCGAGAGCCTGTCGGCAATGGTAAGGAGCGTGGAGGAGTCCACCTGCAACATTGCACAGAGCTCTGTGTGCACCATGGAGCCCATCATTTGCAGTCTGCAAAGGGTGGTAGACTTCCAGAGAGACCGTGGTGACCCAGACCTGATGCTGCGTGTGTGATGGGCGATGTCGCAGCTTCCATTGCAGTACAGGCGGAAGCTACGCAACGTCTTAGTGCTGTAATGCAGTCTACGCTTGGTGCCATTGATTCTCAGTCTACCACCGTCCACCGGGGCTTTCACTGTGTTGCAGCAGGCCAGCAATCTGTGCTCCAGCAGATTGCTAGAGATGCTGAGGTGCTGCCCCGGGGGAGTGGCAGTGGGTCAGTGGAGCAGAAAGCTGCTGTCCTCTCTCAGGATGACAGCATTCCGGCTCCCACCACTGGCACTCTGCCATTGCCCTTGTCGCTGCCTGTCATCCAGCCAGCCCAGACTGCTGCTGCCCATGCTGAGGTGGTGCAGTCTACAGCCGGCCTTCTAGGCCCAGAGCTGGTCGAGGGCGTCCTGCAAGGCCATTTGAAGTCACCCGCACGGACACTCAGCAGCCTTCCACCCGCCCTGCTGCAGCCACTGGGCCAACACTTCGTAGGAGCACTAGAGTAGGCAAAGGCACTGTAATGAGGGGCACTAAGGGATTGCACAAGGGTGAATAGCTAATGTTGTTGTAAATATGTGTTCACTGATTATTGATGAATTTATTAATTGGCTTTGGATGATTTTGTGGTGTCTCTCATTTCAGCTTTGTGCTGTGATATGGCGTGTGTCAGGAATGGAATGATGGGGATGTGGTGAGCAACGGGGATCTGGGGTTTAATTTATTGGAACCACAGTCTGATGAGGCGGTCATGGAAGGCCGATTGAGAGACTGCCTCCTCCCTCGCTCCAGTTCCTCCTCCTCCTCCTCCTCGTCCATCTCCTCCTCCTCCTCCTCCTCCTCCTCCTCTCCCTCTTCCTCCTCCTGAGATGGTCCCGCAATCCCTGGTGGCAAGGGCTGGGCCCTGATGATGGCCAAGTTGTGGAGCATGCAGCAGACCACGACGAAATGGGGCACCCGCTCAGCTGAGTACTGGAGGGCTCCTCCCGAGCGGTCAAGGCAGCGGAACCGTTTCCCACATTACAACAGTGACTGCACTTCAAATAATACTTCATTGGCTGTAAAACGCTTTGAGACGTCCGGTGATCGTGAAAGGCGCTATATAAATGCAATTTTTTCTTTTGCAAAGCCACGTGGGTGCAGTCAATGGCACCCTGCACCATGGGGAAGCCCGCTATCCTGGCAAAGCCACATGCACGTTCGTCCTGCTTCTCTCTGGTGATGGGGAAGGAAATGTAGACCCTTCTCCTAATGTAGAGAGCCTCTGTGACCTCCCGGATGCAGCGATGGATGGCGAACTGCGAGATGTTCGCTGCATCTGTTGTTGCAGACTGGAAGAAACCGCTGGCGAAGAAATTGAGGGCGATGGTAACCTTGACTGCCACTGAGAGAGCTGTGATCGCCCTGATCTGAGGCTGGAGGTCTGGTTGCAGGAGGTGGCAGAGTTCTGTGACCACCTCCTTGCTGAAACAGAGCCTTCTAATGCACTGCTCCTCCCTTAATTGGAGGTAGGAGAAGTGCTCTCGGAATACCCTCGTAGGGTAAGGCCTCCTGTTGAGAGCCCTGATGGCCCTCCTCCTCCCTCTGGTCACATCTTGCCAATCTTTCTCGCTGCCTCCGCTCCCTCCGCAGTAGATCCTGGAGGGCGAGGTCGACTGCCCGTACAGCCCCCATTAATATAATGATGTTAGCACTTTGAAATTTTGTCAGAATAAATTAACAAATTTTTAGTAGCCACAACATTCCAGATACTAAAGAACCTTTAAATGACTGAATTAAACTCTTGCACAATCGCAAACTGACAAGAAAGCAGTGAAACAGCACTAACCTGACAGCTGTGACTCAGCCCTTTAAATATCGCCCCTGGAGCCGCCATCCGCCTGCTTCACGCCTCCTCTTCCTGTCGTTGTCGGGGCGAGGCGCTAAGGCAGGGGGCGATAATCAATTTGGCAGATTGGGTGCTCCGTGAGTATTGTACGCTCACTGACGTCACGATCTGCCTGGCGCTAAAGCCTCAGGCGCTAATTGTTAGCGGCGGCGCTAAGGGGCGACTGAATTTGGCGTGCGGCGCTGGATTCGCCTCGTCCCAGCGTCACTTCATTAGTGCCCCGTTAGCTCCCCCACCAGGCACTAACGGGAGGCGCTAACCAATCTTTAATTTTAGACTACAAGAGTAGTATTGTAAGAAAGAAAGACTTGCATTTATATAGTGCTTTTCACGATCACCGGATGTCCCAAAGCACTTTACAGCCAATTAAGTACTTTTGAAGTGTAGTCATTGTTGTAATGTGGGAAACGTGGCAGCCAAATTGCGCACAGCAAGCTCCCAGAAACAGCAATGTGATAATGACCAGATAATCTGTTTTAGTGATGGATAAATGGCCAGGACACCGGGGATAACTCCCCTCCTCTTCTTTGAAATAGTGCCATGGGATCTTTTATGTCCGCCTGAGAGAGCAGACGAGGCCTCGGTTTAATGCGTCATCCGAAAGACGGCACCTCTGACAGTGCAGCACTCCCTCAGCACTGCAGCACAGGGAGTGTCAGCCTAGCTTTATGTGCTCAAGTCTCTGGAGTGGGACTTGAACCCACAACCTTCTGACTCAGAGGCGAGGGTGCTACCCACTGAGCCACAGCTGACATTGTGTTGAACATTGTGAAGTGACGAGGAGATTTCTAGTGTAGGTATTGAGCTCCAGTGACTTACAGAACTCTGATGTGGAGATGCCGGTGTTGGACTGGGGTGGACAAATGTGAGAAGTCGCACAACACCAGGTTATAGTCCAACAGTTTTATTTGAAATCACAAGCTTTCGGAGCGCTGCTTTAGTCAGGTGAACCTGACTTTACCTGACGAAGGAGCAGCGCTCCGAAAGCTTGTGATTTCAAATAAAACTGTTGGACTATAACCTGGTGATGTGCGACTTCTCACATTTTTACAAAACTCTGACAGAGTGTATTATGGAGTGCTAGGCCAGCAGGGATCCATCACTGCAACCCTGATTAAAAGCGGCTACGAGTAGGCTATGATGTTAAATCTCGGCCATTCATGAGATTTCAACATGAATAAAGAGCAATCTGGTTTGACAGTGTTCATGGCCGAAAGATCCTCTTCCCTTTAGGTTTAGTACATAAGTAATGTTACGGGTGCACCAGACTGAAGCGATAAGCAGACATCGCTCGTAGGCATAACTGTACTGTTTGCAAAGGACTCGAGTCATCCTGTATTACATTTAAGTTTGCACTCATCTTGCTCATGTATTTATGGAACTCCGTCTGAGCATAAATATGAATGACCAAGGCAAGCATGCATTGCCGCCAATTAAACAGATGTTTCTTAAGGTTAGGGTAGGCGGAGCTTTTACTACGTTATGTTTGATTCAAACCATTCGGTGATTGTGTTTCTAATTTTGCAATCCAATATCTCTCTCTCCTTTTCCTTTGCAGGGGTGTCCAGTTTATATTGGTTTCCAGCCCCATAATTTCCAGGGACTGAATTCCATGTTCAATGAAATGTTCGGTAATCGCTTTATCTTTATTTTGTGCTCTAATGGCACTTGGGTGTCCTGTAAGTCTAGTTCTTAAAGTGTTGCCTGTTTCACCTATGTATAAGGTGTGGCACTGTTTGCATCGAATTGCATAGATTACATTGTGTTGCTCGCATGTAATTTTCTGTTTTATAAAGGCTGTTTGTCCTGTGTACTTATTTTATACCATTTTTTGAATTTTTAGATCTTTACACGTCCCACATTTCCTATCTCCACAGTTTGGGGTTGTCCACATTCTGCTCCTAACCAATAGGTCTCTTAAATTTTTGCCTCCTTTAAAAGCTGATGTTATGTTATATTGGCTAAGTGTGTTGACATCTCTTTTTAATTCTTCAAAATGGTTTTTGATTACCCCATGAATTTGTTGGGTCATTGTGTTATATGTTGTTGTTAATGGTAGTTTCGCTCGTTCCTTGTTACGTGGCCGTGGGTTATTAAGTTCCTTGAGGAAATTCGACTTAATGTGCCTAAGGAATCTTTTTGCGTATCCTCTCTGTTTTAGCCCCGTGAAAAGGATTGTGGTTGATTGATTGAAATCCTCGAATTTAGTACTTATGCGGTGAAATCGCATTAGTTGTGATTTTACAAGTCCACGGAAAGTGTGTTTTGGATGGTGGCTTTTTGTGTGTAAAAGTGTATGTGTGTCTGTTGCTTTGAAAAATACCTTTGTTGCTAATTTGTGGCTGTTATTGTGTTGTGCCAATTTGAAAACTGTAGTGTCAAGGAAATTAATGCTTTCCCTGTGTGTTGTAGTTTTAAGTTTAATTGAAGGATGATGATCATTGCGAAGGTGAGGCATAGTCACAAGAGCTGTTTTTTAACATTTCTACTAGCAGATCTCCAGCGCTGTTGCTCAGTTAAGTTGGAGGAGACGGTGGTTTATAACAGGAGGGGTATGTCAAGTAACATCACAGGAGGAGGCCGTTCAGCACATTGTCTCTGTCTGATAGAGCAATCACCAAATCCCAGTCCCTTGCCCTTTCCCCATACTCTTTTCAATATTTCTTTTTTCGATATTAATCTGCTTCATTTTTAAAAATGCATTGTGGGTTCTGCTTCCACCACTGTTTCTGGTAGGGCATTCTATGTCCTAACAAGTAACAACCCTCTGAATTAAAAAATAATGCTTGTCCAAATCTATTCTGATGCACCCTCTAAGCTCCCTATGAATATTCACAACAACACACTCCGAGCATCCAGTTAAAAGCAGTCCTTAATTCCATATTTAACTCACCATCACTTCTCCCATTTAAAACATACTAATTGCACACTTAGGCAGCCCTGAGATGAGTGGTACCCTCTTAGATGGGTGGTGCTGGCTAGAGTATGTGCAATTCAATGATAGATTGATATGACATTGCCAGTGATCCAAAGATCTTTTCAGACCATTCAGGTAAATTGATTTAAATTATTTTGGGGGGATGGGGGGATCGTACTGTATATTGAAAGGAGCTCCTCCAGAATGATGTTCCCCTTGTTCCTGCAACTTATATTAATATGTCTTAATCATTTTGTTAGGCTTATTCTCATCAATCTGTCCATCTTACCAGCAAGCTTGTGCATGTCCAATTGTGTGCCTCGTGCTGTAGAAGGTGCCCTGCAGTGTAAAAGGGCAGCAGAGGAGGGCATAAACCGGCCACTTTTCAGCTCCAGCAGATACGAGGCTGTTGGATTTGAAAGCAAATTTTTTTTTTGCATGCACTCTTTTCTAATCATACACGAGGCAAAGCTTTACTCCCGCTCTCCCACCTGGCAGCAAGACAGCTTCCTATTTTCTTCTATTCTTGGTCCACATACTTTGCAGAACAAACTGTGTGGCTGAGTTTTCATACAAAGCACGGTGACCAACTTAAAGGGCTAATTTTGCAGGTACACTGTGATTGGCTGATAGTTTCTAGTTACCACGAATGAAATCTCATCCTTAGGAAGTACACATTTCATAGCCACATATCTATCTCTATATATATATTTTTTATACATTCCTGGGATGTGGGGTTCGCTGGCAAGGCCGGCATTTATTGCCCATCCCTAATTGCCCTTGAGAAGGTGGTGGTGAGCCGCCTTCTTGAACCGCAGCAGTCCGTGTGGTGAAGGTACACCCACAGTGCTGTTAGGGAGGAAGTTCCAGGATTTTGACCCAGCGACGATGAAGGAACGGCGATATATTTCCAAGTCAGGATGGTGTGCGACTTGAAGGGGAACTTGGAGGTGGTGGTGTTCCCATGTGCCTGCTGCCCTTGTCATTCTAGGTGGTGGAGGTCGTGGGTTTGGGAGGTGGTGTCAATGAAGTCTTGGCGAGTTGCTGCAGTGCATCTAGTAGATGGTACACACTGCAGCCATGGTGCGCTGGTGGTGGAGGGAGTGAATGTTTAAGGTGGTGGATGGGGTGCCAATCAAGCGGGCTGCTTTTTCTTGGATGGTGTTGAACTTCTTGAGTGTTGCTGGAGCTGCACTCATCCAGGCAAGTGGAGAGTATTCCAGCACACTCCTGACTTGTACCTTGTAGATGGTGGAAAGGCTTTGGGGAGGCAGGAGGTGAGACACTTGTCGCAGAATACCCAGCCTCTGACCTGATCTTGTTGCCACAGTATTTATGTGGCTGGTCCAGTTAAGTTTCCGGTCAATGGTGACCCCCAGGATGTTGATGGTGGGGGATTCAGCGATGGTATTGCCGTTGAATGTCAAGGGGCGATGGTTAGACTTTCTCCTGTTGGAGATAGTCATTGCTTGGCACTTGTGTGGCGTGAATGTTACTTGCCACTTATCAGCCCAAGCCTGAATGTCGTCCGCGTCTTGCTGCTTGCGGGCACGGACTCCTTCATTATCTGAGGAGTGCGAATGGAACTGAACACTGTGCAAGCATCAGCGAACATCCCCACTTCTGACCCTATGATGGAGGGAAGGTCATTGATGAAGCAGCTGAAGATGGTTGGGCCTTGGACACTGCCCTGAGGAACTCCTGCAGCAATGTCGTGGGGCTGAGATGATTGGCCTCCAACAACATAAGAACATAAGAAAAAGGAGCAGGAGTAGGCCATTTGGCCCTTCGAGCTATTCAATAAGATCAAGGCTGATCTTCTACCTCATCTCCACTTTCCTGAACTATCCCCATATCCCTTGATTCCCTTAATATTCAAAAACCTATCGATCTCTGTCATGAATATACTCAAGGACTGAGCCTCCACAGCCCTCTGGGGGAGAGAATTCCAAAGATTCACCACCCTCTGAGTGAAGATATTTCTCCTCATCTCAGTCCTAAATGGTTGAGCCCTTATTCTGAGACTGTGACCCCAGGTTCTAGACTCCGCAGCCAGGGGAAACATCCTCCCTGCATCTACCCTGTCAAGCCCTGTAAGAATTTTGTGTGTTTCAATGACATCACCTCTCATTCTTCTAAACTCGAGAGAATATAGGCCTAGTCTACTCAATCTGTCCTCATAGGACAATCCCCCCATCCCAGGAATGGTGAACCTTCGTTGCACTCCCTCTATGGCAAGTATATTCTTCCTTAGGTAAGGAGACCAAAACTGTACACAATACTCTAGGTGGTCTCACGAGAACCCTGTATAATTGCAGTAAGACGTCTTTACTCTTATACTCAAATCCTCTTGTAATATAGGCCAACATACCATTTGCTTTCCTAATTGCTTGCTGTACCTGCATGTTAACTTTCAGTGATTCGTGTACAAGGACACCCAGGTCTCTCTGAACATTTCCCAATCTCTCACCATTTAAAAAATACTCTACTTTTCTATTATTCCTACCAAAGTGGATAACTTCACATTTCTCCACATTATATTCCATTTGCCATGTTCTTGCCCACTCACTTAGCCTGTCTATATCCCCTTGAAGCCTCCTTGCATCCTCCTCACAACTTACATTCCCACCCAGCTTTGTATCATCAGCAACTTGGATATATTACATTTGGTCCCCTCATCCAAATCATTGATGTAGATTGTGAATAGCTGAGGCCCAAGCACTGATCCTTGCGGTACCCCACTAGTTCCAGCCTGCCAACCCGAAAATGCCCCGTTTATTCCTACTCTCTGTTTTCTGTCCGTTAACAAATCCATGCTAGTATATTACCCCCAATCCCATGAGCCCTAATTTTGTTTAATAACCTCTTGTGTGGCACCTTATCGAATGCCTTCTGAAAATCCAAATACACCACATCCATTGGTTCCCCCTTATCTATTCTGCTAGTTATAACCTCAAAAAACTCTAACAGATTTGTCAAACATGATTTCCCTTTCATAAATCCGTGTTGACTCTGCTCAATCCTATTATTATTTTCGAAGTGCCCTGTTATCACGTCCTGAATAATAGATTCCAGCATTTTCCCTACTACTGATGTCAGGCTAACTGGTCTGTAGTTCCCCGTTTTCTCTCTCCCTCCTTTCTTAAATAGTGGGGTTACATTTGCTACCTTCCAATCCACGGGAAACATTCTAGAATCTATGGAATTTTGGAAAATGACAACCAATGCAACCACTATCTTTATCGTCACCTCTTTCAAAACCCTAGGATGTAGGCCATCAGGTCCAGGGGATTTATTGGCTTTCAGTCCCATTAATTTCTCCAGTACTACTTTTTTACTAATACTAATTTATTTCAGTTCCTCATTCTCGCTAGGCCCTTGGTTGTCCACAATTTCCGGGAAGTTTTTTGCGTCTTCTTCCGTGAAGACAGACACAAAGGGCTGGATTTTGTCAGCCCAGAGGAGGCGGGTATGGAGGTGGGACTGCCGGTAAAGTTGCAGAATTTGGGGGCGGCTGGCAAACCTGCCCCCAACCCGCCTCCGTGCTCTCTTGCCAGGAGGCAGGAAGCCGTCCTGCCCCGGGTCCCGTCTCCTCGAGGTGGGAAAGGGATTAAAGCCTATTAACTGCCTGTTAACAGGTAGTTAACAGGCAGAAAATAGGATTATCCCCATTTTTATCTCCGAAGTGCAGGCTTCCCGACCTCGGGGAACCCCGCCAGGGTGTGGGAGACGAGAAGGAGGTCTGCGGGGGTCGGAGGGGTCTGAAAGTGCGATGTAGAGGTGAGTGATGGGTGCAAGTGTGGAGTGGTAAGTATGTAAGGTGAGTGTAAAGTGTTAGAAAATGTTCACTTACCTTTGTTTCTGCCTACAGCCTTCAGCCGCTGTGGAGCTGGAGTCCCGACATCTCCATTGTAGATATCACAGACTGCCTGTCGGATCCTCCGAACCAACAGCCAGGTGATTTCTGCAAAGTTGAAAGGTTTGATGAGTCCTGAACACAAGGACTCATCAAACTACACAAAATGTCAGTGTTTGACAGCTTCACAGAGCTGTCAAATGATGACATTTCTTCTTTCAAAAGTTTTTGACAGATGGCATATCATACGTTGACGTGCTCTGTCAGTGACTTCCCCTTAATTGGCCAGCTGAACCCACTGGGTGGGCTTAACAAGGTCAATCAGGGGAAAATCCCGCTGGTTGGCCAGAAGCTGATGGAGGCGGGATTGAAAGCCGGCAAGCAGCAGTCCCACCTCCAAAAGCTTCTTATTGAGAAAATCCAAGTATTTGTTTAATTTCTCTGCCATTTCCTATTCCCCATTATAATTTCTCCTGTCTCAGCCTGTAAGGGACCCACATTTACTTTCGCTAATCTTTTCCTTTTTGCATACCTATAGAAGCTTTTACAGTCTGTTTTTATGTCTCTCGCTAGTTTACTCTCATAGTTTATTTTCCCTTTCTTTATCAATTTCTTGGTCCTCCTTTGCTGAATTCTAAAATGCTCCCAACCACAACCATCTTCCTTTGTGCTAGGTATGACTCCAGCCATGTGTATATGTATAGCGACAATTTCATTAGCAGGTCTTAAATTAAGGTGAAGAATGGGTATCTGTCCTGTAGGTGGAAGATGGTTTACTTTGTACCAAATGCAGCCTTTAGTTTATTGGCATCTTTGGGGAGAATGACATGGTAAATAAGGTTGTCTAAATATTATCTGAATATCCCAAACCATCAGCTGTACAACTCACGAGGTGTTCAGCCTTTTACAATTTTCAGCAGTGTAATTTTATAGAACGCCGCTCATAAGTTTGCTTTAGGAATACAAAGCAAAAGGCACATGTAATATTCAAAGTATTACAAAGTTATAAAGTATTACGACGTATTTACAGCACAGAAACAGGCCATTCGGCCCAACTGGTCTATGCCGGTGTTTATGTTCCACACGAGCCTCCTCCCACCCCTCTTCATTTCACCCCATCAACATAACCTTCTATTCCTTTCTCCCTCATGTGTTTATCCAGCTTCCCCTTAAATGCATCCAAGCTATTCACCTCAACTACTCCTTGTGGTAGCGAGTTCCACATTCTAACCACTGCCTGGGTGAAGAAGTTACTCCTGAATTCCCTATTGGATTTATTCGTGACTCTCTTATATTTATGGACCCTAGTTCTGGTCTCGTCCGCAATGGAAACATCTTCTCTACATCTACCCTATCAAACCTTTACATAATCTTAAAGACCTCTATCAGGTCACCCCTCAGTCTTCTCTTTTCTAGAGAAAAGAGCCCCAGCCCGTTCAATCTTTCCTGATAGGTATAACCTCTCAGTTCTGGTATCATTCTAATAAATCTTTTTTGCACCTTCTCCAATGCCTCTAAATCCTTTTTATAATACGGAGACCAGTACTGCAAGTGTGGTCTAACCAAGGTCCGATACAGGTTTAGCATAACTTCACTACTTTTCAATTCTATCCCTCTAGAAACGAATCCAATGCTTTGTTTGCATTTTTATGGCCGTATTAACCTGCGTGGCTACTTTTCGTGATTTGTGTATCAAAGGATCAAATAACTCTTAAAGTGTTCCCTAGAGAGGTCTGAGTGGGTTTGAGCTTGTATTTTATTCGTGTCTCTTGCTGTTTTGTAGCCTACCCGTATAAATTTATGATTGGACTTTGCTGTGTAGAAGGAACCTGACAGTACTGTCTACTGAGCATTATAAAAAGAAATGAAAATGTAGGAGTTGTGAATAAGATGTGATTAACTGAGCATATCTGTCAGCAGTAATATTAATAAAACTGGATGCATTGTCACAAAAATAAAGCTCTTCAGGAGATCATAAGATTAGTTTGGATGAAGCAGCCTCTTCGACCTGTTTGAACTCCTCTTTCCAGAATACCAACACTACTGTCTGCTCATCACAGTTTCTGGCTGTTTCTGAAATGGGTTCAGTGTCCCGGCGTCAACTACCCTTTCTGGCAACCCATTCCAAACTGTTGACCACCCGCTGTGTAGAAAAGCACCTCCTGAGCTGCACCCTAAGCTTGTGTTTCGGATCCCTGAACCTGTGTCTTCATGTCTTGCTGCCTTGATGTGTTATTTTGTGTTTAATTTCTCTATCCTATTAAGTACCTCTATAAAGTCTCCTCTGAGGCATCTCATTTTGAGGCTCAAGAGCCCTGGCTTATAAAGTGATTCCTCACAGCTTGTTCCTCTAGCATCAAGGATTAGTTTCTTTCCTCTCTGATGCATAGTGCAGTCAGTGTGGATTTTTTACAATAGTGTTATACAAGAGCTAGATTGCAATAGTAAACATTTGGCTACGGATTTAATGACCTTAAACATGATAATGAACTATCACAATAAGATTGAACTGGATGCATGTTATTTTGTTCGTGGAATATATTCTGTTTGCTTTCTCTTTCTAAATGTTAGCTCTCCAGGCAATCTGTTAATATGCAAAGTAGTTTGAAGTTGTAATGTACCAACGTTGAAGCTTTGAGAGCTCATTGGTATGCATCCTGAATTCTGTTTGCCAGAGGGATTGATGTCGCAGGAATAATAGGTTAGTGGCTGATGGCTTGAAGTGGTCTTTCAGCAGGCAATGAAACTATATTTTGTTGTTTAAGAATATTTCCAAAGTGAATTTAACTTTAATGACACACGAGCTGTCATTCTATATAAAGTTGGGATAAATATTAGAGTTGAGAGAAAGCTCAATTTGTTTGTGAGGGAATGGTGACTAAGGGGTTGATTGACACAGCGCTGGGATGCAAACAGACTCCAAATAAGAAAGAGGCAAAGAGATAAATGATCGAGAAACAGACATTAATGCAGGCAGAGGTTTAAATCGATCAGTGGTGTATTTTGGCATGTCAGATTGTCTAGAACACTACAATTTTATTGTAGTTCCAAAGGCATAAATGTCAACATTGCTTCCTGTTCACTTGAACAATTTTACATAAGTTTCAATGAATACTGAAGTTTGAATCATTTATGCTTTTCCTGGAACACATGAAAGGAAAGAAAGTGCAATGCTGGAAATTTAGAATCAAAATAGAAATGCTGGAAAATCCCCTCCCATTGCCACTCTGATCTCTCCGTCCTTAGCCTCCTACGGAGTATTAGCCAAACAACGCAAGCTTCAGGGACATATCTCATCTTCCTTCTGGACTCACTGTGACCCTCTGGTTTGAAGATTAGAAACGTCAGTCCTTAGCTATCTCTTCCAGTTTCTTAAAGGCATGGTCTGCTAGCGTCACCTGGGTATCTGTCAGCATGTTGGGGAGGGAATGTGGGTTCGTGTTGCGGGTCTTTTGTCTGAACAGAGATCCGGCGGGGGGGGTCTTCACCTTATGGGCAGTATTGTCCCTTTGCTCTTTGGATACTGATGGTCTTGCTGTGCGTTTGCTGCATTTTCTGTTTTTATTTCAGTTTTCCTGCATTTGCAGTTTACATAGAAACATAGAAGATAGGAGCAGGAGTAGGCCATTCGGCCCCTCGAGCCTGTTCCGCCATTTAATGAGATCATGGCTGATCATCCAAATTCAGTACCCTGTCCCTGCTTTCTCCCCATATCCCTTGATCCCTTTAGCCTTAAGAAATATATCTAACTCCTTCTTGAATATATTTAATGAATTGGCCTCAACTGACTTCTGTGGTAGAGAATTCCACAGGTTCACCACTCTCTGGGTGAAGAAATTCCTCCTTATCTCAGTCCTAAATGGCTTACCCCTTATCCTCAGACTGTGACCCCTGGTTCTGGACTCCCCTGCCACCGGGAACATCCTTCCTGCATCTAGTCTGTCTAGTCCTGTTAGAATTTTATAAGTTTCAATGAGATCCCCTCTCATTCTTCTAAACTCCAGCGAATATAAGCCCAATCGATCCAATCTTGCTTCATACGTCATTCCTGCCATCTTAGGTATCAGTCTGGTGAATCTTCGCTGCACTCCCTCCATGGCAAGAACATCCTTCCTCAGATAAGGCGACCAAAACTGCACACAAGATGTGGTCTCACCAATGCCCTGTACAACTGCAGCAAGACATCCTTGTTCCTGTACTCGAATCCTCTCGCTATGAAGGCCAACATACCATTTACCTTCTTAACCGCCTGCTGCACCTGCATGCTTACCTTCAGCGACTGGTGCACAAGGACACCCAGGTCTCGTTGCACTTCCCCTTTTCCCAATCTATTGCCATTCAGATAATAATCTGCCTTCCTGTTTTTGCCACCAAAGTGGATAACCTCGCATTTATCCACATTATACTGCATCTGCCATGCCCAATCACCCAACCTGTCCAAATCATACTGGAGTTTCTCTGCATCCTCCTCACAGCACACACGCCCACCCAGCTTTGTGTCGTCTGCAAACGTGGAGATATTACATCTAGTTCCCTCGTCTAGATCATTAATATATATTGTGAATAGCTGGGGTCCTAGCACCGATCCCTGCAGTACCCCACTAGTCACTGCCTGCCACTCGGAAAAAGACCCGTTTATTCCAACTCTTTGCTTCCTGTCTGCCAACCAGTTCTCTATCCAAGTCAGTACCTTACCCCCAATCCCATGTGCTTTAACTTTGCACGCTAATCTCTTATGCGGGACTTTATCGAAAGCCATCTGAAAGTCCAAATACATCACATCCACTGGTTCTCCCTTATCTATTCTACCAGGTACATCCTCAAAAAATTCCAGTAGATTAGTAAAGCATGATTTACCTTTTGTAAATCCATGTTGACTTTGTCCGATCCTGTCACTGTTTTCCAAGTGCTCTACTATTACATCTTTTATAATGGACTCTAGCATTTTCCCCCACTACCGATGTCAGGCTTACCGGTCTATAATTCCCCGTTTTCTCTCTACCACCTTTTTTAAATAGTGGGGTTACATTAGCTACCCTCCAATCCATGGGAACTGTTCCGGAGTCTATAGAATTTTGGAAGATGACCAGCAATGCATCTACTATTTCTAGGGCCACTTCCTTAAGTACCCTAGGATGTAGATTATCAGGCCCTGGGGATTTATCGGCCTTCAATCCCGTCAATTTCCCTAACACCATTTCCCTACAAATACTGATTTCATTCAATTCCTCCCTCTCATTAGACCCTATGTTCCCTGACATCTCTGGAGGTTATTTGTGTCCTCCTTTGTGAAGACAGAACCAAAGTATGTATTTAATTGGTCTGCCATTTCTTTGTTCCCCATTATAAATTCCCCTGATTCTGACTGCAAGGGACCTACGTTTGACTTCACCAATCTTTTTCTCTTCACATATCTATAGAAGCTTTTACAGTCAGTTTTTATGTTCCCTGAAAGCTTACTCTCATACTCTATTTTCCCCCTCTTAATTAATCCCTTTGTCCTCCTTTGCTGAATCCTAAACTGCTCCCAATCCTCAGGTTTGCTGCTTTTTCTGGCCAATTTATATGTCCTCTCCTTGGATCTTATGCTATCCCTAATTTCCCTTGTTAGCCACAGTTGAGTCACCTTTTTTGTTTTATTTTTATGCCAAACAGGGATGAACAAATTCTGTAGTTCATCCATGCGATCTTTAACTGTTTGCCATTGCCTATCCACCGTCAACCCTTTAAGTAACGCTCCCCAATCCATGCTAGCCAACTCGTCCCTCATACCATCGTAGTTTCCTTTATTTAAATTCAGGACCCTAGTCTCTGAGTCAACTACGCCACTCTCCATCTTAATGAAGAATTCTATCTTATTCTGATCGCTCCTCCCCAAGGGACCTCGCACAACAAGATTGCTAATTAATCCTTTCTCATTACATAATACCGACATATTGGTCCAGGAAACCATCCCGTATACACTCTAGGAATTCCTCCTCCACAGTATGCCATGTCAACTACTCAGAGAACCGGGCCAGAGGATTTGATGAAGCTGAAAAAAATTAGAGCATGTGTTACCGTAAAGTAGCAGCACAGGGCGTACATGGGCATAAAACGAAAATAGTAATCATTGAAGTTACATGCAAAGATGTAGCAATTAAGGTATTAGAAGTAAAAAGTAGTAGGGTTCTGCAAAGTGCATTATATATTCCATGATGGCAATTAGAATGTACTGCAGGAAGGAAAATCTGCTTTAAGGGCTAAATCGCCCAGTTTCCATCCTCACTGCTACTATGTGTAAAGGCAAAGCTCACACACAACAGCAGGGCAAAGTGTAGAACAGCTGTTTTCAAATTTTTGTTATTAGTTCCTGGGATGTGGGCGTCGCTGGCAAGGCCAGCATTTATTGCCCTTGAGAAGGTGGTGGTGAGCCGCCTTCTTGAACCACTGCAGTCCGTGTGGTGAAGGTACTCCCACAGTGCTGTTCGGGAGGGAGTTCCAGGATTTTGACCTAGCGACGATGAAAGAACAGCCAATATATTTCCAAGTCAGAATGGTGTGTAACTTGGAGGGGAACTTGCTGCCCTTGTCCTTCTAGGCGGTAGAAGTCGTGGGTTTGGGAGGTGCTGCTGAAGAAGCCTTGGCGAGTTGCTGCAGTGCATCTTGTAGATGGTACACACTGCAGCCACGGTGCGCCGGTGGTGGAGGAAGTGAATGTTTAAGGTGGTGGATGAGGTGCCAATCAAGCGGGCTGCTTTGTCCTGGATGGTGTCGAGCTTGTTGAGTGTTGTTGGAGCTGCACTCATCCAGGCAAGTGGAGACTATTCAGTCACACTCCTGACTTTGCCTTGTAGTTGGTGGAAAGGCTTTGAGGAGGCAGGAGGTGAGACACTCGCCGCAGTATACCCAGCCTCTGACCTGCTCTTGTTGCCACAGTATTTATGTGCCTGGTCCAGTTAAGTTTCTGGTCAATGGTGACCTCCAGGATGTTGATGGTGGGGGATTCGGCGATGGTAATGCCGTTGAATGTCAAGGGGTGGTGGATAGACCCTCACTTGTTGGAGATAGTCATTGCCTGGCACTTGTGTGGTGTGAATGTTACTTGCCACTTATCAGCCCAAGCCTGAATGTCGTCCAGGCCTTGCTGCATGTGGGCATGGACTGTTTCATTATCTGAGGAGTTGTGAATGGAACTGAACGCTGTGTTTTCATCAGTGAACATCCCTACTTTTGACCTTATGATGGAGGGAAGGTTGTTGATGAAGCAGCTGAAGATGGTTGGGCCTAGGACACTGCCCTGAGGAATCATAGAATCATAGAAAGTTACAGCATGGAAGGAGGCCATTTCAGCCCATCGTGTCAGTGCCGGCCAACAAAGAGCTATCCAGCCTAATCCCACTTCCCAGCTCTGGTCCGTAGCCCTGCAGGTTACAGCATCCCACGTGCACATCCAAGTACTTTTTAAATGTGGTTAGGGTTTCTGCCTCTACCACCCTTTCAGGCAGTGAGTTCCAGACCCCCACAACCCTGCAGCGATGTCCTGGGGTTGAGATGATTGACCTCCAACCACCACAACCATCTTCCTTTGTGCTAGGTGTAGTGGAGTATTTGAAATAAGCACTCGACACCAGGTCTGCGTTCGAAGATTCAAGCAGTCTTTATTCACACCGGTGGGGAGACAACCTGCTATTGGTCTAGCCAGGCTTCTCGCCGATGATACAAAGTTATAAACAGTCTTTTATACAAAATATAGCTCTATGATTAGCCTTGTGCACGATCCATCTTAACAATTTGATTGGGTTTCGCCCCGTGTGCACATTCACTGATTGGTTGCCTATGCCGCGTTACATTAAGGTACCGCCTTTATTACCGGATAAACATTTGTCCGTTATCACCGCAAGCTGTTGTTGCAACTATGACCTTTGTTCATGTCAGATGGGGTTTCACCGCTGTTGTACTTCCTACTCATTGTTCTGCTTTCCTAGCCCCTCTAGGCCTCTTGTTGGTTCAACGGTTCGACTATTGTCTCCAAGTTACACAGCTTGGAGCAGTTAATCATTTCTAACACTACTGCAAAATCAACATGTTATTCTTAGCGTTATCTCAACTGCCAGTTAGGCAACTTAGAAAAGCTTACTACTGCAAAGGCCTATTAGCTCATTTGATTCCCGAGGCCCATTCTTAACCCTTTAATTATAGTAGAGCTCGAAAGCCCCACTTCAGTCCCCCCTTTTAGTACTTGTACAACAGTTCAAGTAAACCACCCAACCCGCACACTTCCTTTTCCCATTACATCTTGAGTGATCAGCTCAATTTGGTCATCAGAGGCATGGGGCTTCAGGTGTGTCAAATTGTGGACATTACTGTTATTTAATCAACATATTGTTTCATTTTTTTTCCTTTTTCATCCTTCCCCTGCCATTAATTAAAAGTCTACCACTACAAGAGCCCATTAATCTATTTGTCTCCCTATGCTTATTTTTAGTAGCTCAGATCATTCCAGAGTGCATTAATTTTTTCTGTTCCTTAACTAAAGCCTTTGCCTTTCTCTTCCTCTGTACTCTTTTACATCCCGCACATGCCATTATGAGCAACACTAGTACCAATATTAGTTGTACGATTACCAATACATGTGAGATTATACGAATCCACGGATGTATATTAACATCCATTCCCCAACCCCATACATGTTCCCACCATTGAGTGTCTTTTAGGGTTTCACCGATGTCCTCCGAATGCTGTATGGAATCTTCCAGGATCTCATGATAGTGTCGTATGCTCTTCTCCATATCCTTTTTCAATTGAGTCAAGTCTTCTTCGCGACGTGGAATGTCTTGCCAACTCGGTATCTCATATTGTTTCATTTCATCATCCCAGCTCGGGTTGTTTAAGGTGATGTTCTCGGCGTGTTCCTCTCTTTGTGGGAATAGGTAACAAGGGCCTAGCTTGACCACAGTTTTAGGCGTAAAGCAGAAGTTAGGTTGTGGGATCGCACATTCAGTGCCACCATGATCATACTTATTTTCGTTGGTAGATATACAGTACGTCCCATTATCCCGGGCTGCCACCTCAGTTCCTCTATGACTGAGGGGTCTAATCTCCAACATGCAATTAACCGTCTGTGCGAACCCACACATCGTGCGTTGTCCTCCCTCCATGGGGTGCGCGCACACTACCACATCCAAATATTGAGTGCAACCGTCGATTTGCACCCCTTGGAATGTGCCCCTTTATTTTACTGCATAAGGGGGCGTATCATGGAATTTTACCCGGGATTGACCTTGTACTTCGCCTATGTTCTGTACTGCCCGCAGAGGTTCGTCATCCAAGACCTCTATTTGTGGAATAGCTAGAATCATACCTATCAGTTTCAGTTTTTTAGTAATGCAATTACATGGAGATAGGAACACTTGTGTTGTCTTCCGAACATCGCAGAGGGTAATACCGTCCTGAGTCCATTTGGACAACTGATCATTGCTTATCCAATCAGGTAACTTACCCTGTTTCATCTGGTTTATATTATGTTGGATAATCCCTAGTAGCCATGTGCCGTACATTGCACATCGAGTTCTTTATGTGTTTCTTGGGTTAGATCCTTTAGATCCTTTAGTCGCGCATTTATCTTATTGATGGTTTGGGCATGAGGCTCTAGGATTTCCTCAACTTGCAGCATTTGTCTGGCGACCTCTCCCCCTGTTCCCGACAACCGGGAAGTTAAATCGTTTCCCTTTTGCAGAAGGGCCCTTAAGCGTTGGGCTAAGTTTTGAACCTCTTGGTCTATACTGTCTATGTCAAATGTATTAACAGTTGCCACCCCTGCCGCATACCCCGCTCCTGCCATTTCTAGGACCCCCCTTTTTTTCCTATTTAACTGCCCTTGGGGTCCTATTAATTGTTTCTTCAACAAATTTTCCCATAATCCCGCTGTGTGTCTGTCACATCGCTCGGGTAAGGCTATCCCGCTGATATTAAGGGCAATTGTAATTATTCTGTGGGACACTCCGAAATATCCCACTTTTCTGGTTTGTTTTACCACCAGGCCTCCTTGGGCTCCCCCTGTTATTTCGGGACATGGCAAAGGGGGCGATGGGGTTGGTTTCTGTCCCTTTTTATTTCATACCTTCCATTTGATTGACTACATGTACCGGTGTCCTCGTCTGCGTCCTGGCGTTGCCGTCGGGACACCGAGTCTAGGCATTCAATGGTCAGTGTATCTGTTCGCCGCGTCCTACTTATGCCGCCTCTATTTCCGTGCCAATTAACATATCCTGCGGAATTCCATATTAGTAACACAGTAAATCCCACACTCCCCGTTCCCTCCGGTAATTGGTGGAAGACCTCCGTCCCATCTGTAAGCTTGCCGCCATCTGCGCAGCTCACTTGGAGTCTAGTTCCGTCTTTTACGTAAAGGTGTCCTTTGTGGTCACACTCCTCAATGTTTGGTGCGTAATATAGGGACTTGTCTCTGCTTGTGACCGTGAGGGTTGTAAGAATAATCCATTGGATATTTGCCATATTGATCGTTGACCTGTGGATTAAAGCATACTCTGGTCGTCACCAGGGGTTATTATTTCCTCATGTACTATCTCTGCCATTGCTCCATAGGTGTCTCTGAAACAAAATAGTTAAGACATCTGCTGATCGCTTTCTTGTGGTATGATTTAACCTCAGCTACCTCTTCGGTCTTATACCTTTTTAGTTGGGTCCAGTGCTTCCATCTACCCTTGCCCCTCATATCCACACAAGCACATGTATCACTGCTCAGAATAACCTTGTACGGTCCGGTCCACCTGGGAGCAAACCCGGTTCGCTCGGGTACTACCTGGTCGAACACGCGCTCACCTACTCTCGGTACAGGCTCCACTGGTCCCTTACTCTCGGCTTCTTGGTCCTTAATGGTTTGTTGCTCTTTTACTTCCTGTCGCAAGTCTCGTAGTTGATCGTCTAAGAGTCGCACATAGTTTCGAATGCGGTCCCTTATTAGAACATAAGAACATAAGAACATAAGAAATAGGAGCAGGAGTAGGCCATTCGTCCCTTCGAGCCTGCTCCGCCATTCAATGAGATCATGGCTGATCTTCTGCCTCAACTCCATTCACTGGCCCTATCGTCATATCCCTTGATGCCTTTACTAGTCAGAAATCTATCGACTTCTGTTTTGAATATACTCAATGACTGAGCCTCCACAGCCCTCTGGGGTAGAGAATTCCAAAGATTCACCACCCTCTGTGTGAAGAAATTTCTTCTCATCTCAGTCCTGAATGGCCTACCCTTTATCCTGAGGCTGTGGCCCTTGGTTCTAGACTCCGCAGCCAAGGGAAACATTCTCCCAGCATCCACCCTATCAAGCCCTGTAATAATTTTGTATGCTTCAATGAGATCCCCTCTCATTCTACCGAATTCAAGAGAATACAGGCCTAGTTTACTCAATCTCTTCTCATACGACAGTCCCGCATTCCCAGGAATCAATCTCGTGAACCTTCGTTGCACTCCCTCTTGGCAAGTATATCCTTCCTTAGGTAAGGAGACCAGAATTGTTCACAGTACTCCAGGTGTGGTCTCACCAAGGCCCTATATAATTGGAGTAAGACTTCTTTACTCCTGTACTCAAATCCTCTTGTAATGAAGGCCAGCATACCATTTGCCTTCCTAATGGCTTGCTGCACCTGCACATTCACTTTCAGTGACTCATGTACAAGGACACCCAGGTCCAACATAGAACATAGAACAGTACAGCACAGTACAGGCCCTTCGGCCCTCGATGTTGTGCCGAGCATTGTCCGAGACCAAGATCAAGCTATCACACTCCCTATCACTCTGGTGTGCTCCATGTGCTTATCCAATAACCGCTTGAAAGTTCCTAAAGTGTCCGACTCCACTATCACAGCAGGCAGTCCATTCCACACCCCAACCACTCTCTGAGTAAAGAATCTACCTCGGACATCCCTTCTATATCTCCCCCCATGCACCTTATAGTTATGCCCCCTTGTAACAGCTGCCTCTACCCGAGGAAATAGTCTCTGAACATCCACTCTATCTATCCCCCTCATCATCTTATAAACCTCTATTAAGTCGCCTCTCATCCTCCTCCGCTCTAAAGAGAAAAGCCCCAACTCCCTCAATCTTTCCTCATAAGACCTCCCCCCCAAACCAGGCAGCATCCTGGTAAATCTCCTTTGCACTCTTTCCAATGCTTCCACGTTCTTCCTATAGTGAGGTGACCAGAACTGCGGTCCCTTTGAGCATCTGCATTCCCCAATCTTTCACCACTTAGGAAATACTCTGCCTTTCTGTTTTTTCTACCAAAGTGGATAACTTCACATTTATCCACATTATATTCCATCTGCCATGTTCTCGCCCACTCACTGAGCCTTTCGAGATCCCCTTGAAGCCTCTTCACATCCTCTTCGCAACTGACACTGCCACCTAGCTTTGTATCATCAGCAAATTTGGAAATGTTACATTTAGTCCCCTCATCCAAATCATTGATATAGATTGTGAATAGCTGGGGCCCAAGCACCGATCCTTGCGGTACCCCACTAGTCACAGCCTGCCATCCTGAAAAAGACCCGTTTATCCCTACTCTTTGTTTTCTGTCTGTTAACCAATTCTCAATCCATGCTAGTATATTACCCGCAATTCCATGTGCCCTAATTTTGTTCATCAACCTCTTGTGTGGGACCTTATCGAAGACCTCCTGAAAATCCAGATACACCACATCTACCGGTTCCCCTTTGTCTACTCCACTAGTTACATCCTCAAAGAACTCCAATAGGTTTGTCAAACAGGATTGGCCCTAAGTCCTCACTACCGGTAGTTATCCCCTCCGGTAGACGCATGGCACGTCCGGTCATGTGTTCATATGGGGTCAGTCCGGTTGTCCGATTAGGTGTTGCCCGGAGGCGCATTAGTATACATGGGAGGACGTCTACCCATCCCCGTCCGGTCTCTGTAATGGCCTTGCCTATGGCGGTTTTTAACGTACGATTCATTCATTGGACCATTCCCGAGCTCTGAGGGTGGTACGGGATGTGGAATCGTTGTTGAACGCCTAACAATTGGCAGGCTTCCTTCATGACCTTTCCCGTGAAGTGGGTACCCTGATCAGAGTCTATCTGAAGGGGGATTCCCCACCGTGGGATTATGTCGTAAGCAAAGATTTGGGCCACTGTTCTGGCGCTACAGTCTCGGGTGGGGAATGCCTCCACCCATCGGGTGAATTGATTTATCACTACCAGGCAATATGTCTTCCCTCGACTGTTGGGTAACGGTCCCGTAAAGTCTACCTGCAAATTCTCCCACGGGCCTTTGGGTCGTGGCTGGTGCGCCATTTTAACCCTTATTGGTCTTCCCGGGTTATACTGGCCACATACTATGCAACGTTGGCAATACTTTGCCACGTCTCTTCCCAGCCCGCTCCACCACCAGTCTCTACTTAGCCTATCAATCATACCATTGCGTCCTCCATGGTAATATAAGGGTTAAGTCATGGCAGTAGAGCTCGGACCTGTGTCATGCTCCTCCTGTAACATGTGGGAAATCAGGGACGCTTCCTGTGTCCCTGACAACCATGTGTGCGGGAAGTGTGTCCAGTTGCAGCTCATGTGGGACCGCATGACGGCCCTTGAGCTGCGGATGGACTCACTTTGGAGCATCCACGATTCTGAGAGGGTTGTGGATAGCACATTTAGTGAGTTGGTCACACCGCAGGTTAAGGCCAGCGTAGATAGTACATGGGTGACCAAAAGGCAGAGCAAGGGCAGGAAGGTAGTGCAGAAATCCCCTGGGGTTGTCTCCCTTAGCAACAGGTTCACCGCCTTAGGTGCTGTTGTCGGGGGGGATGACTCATCGGGGGAAGGCACCAGCAGCCAGGCTCATGGCACCATGACTGGCTCTGTTGCAAAGAAGGGAGGGAAAAAGAGTGGCAGGGCTATAGTAATAGGGGATTCGATTGTAAGGGGAATAGATAGGGGTTTCTGTGGTCGCGACCGAGACTCCAGGATGGTATGTTGCCTCCCTGGTGCAAGGGTCAAGGATGTCTCGGCGCGGGTGCAGAACATTCTGGAGGGGGAGGGGGAACAGCCAGTTGTCGTGATACATGTTGGTACCAACGACGTAGCTAAAAAAAGGGAAGAGGTCCTACAAGTAGAATTTAGGGAGTTAGGAGCCAAGCTAAAAAGTAGGACCTCGAAGGTAGTAATCTCTGGATTACTACCAGTGCCACGTGCTAGTAAGAGTACAGAGAACAGGATAGTTAGGCTAAATACGTGGCTTGAGCAGTGGTGTAAGAGGGAGGGTTTTAAATTTTTGAGGCATTGGAACCAGTTTTGTGGTAGGTGTGACCTATACAAAAGGGACGGTCTACACCTGTGCAAAGATGGAACTGATGTTCTCGGGGTAATTTTTGATAAAGCAGTTCGGGAGCATTTAAACTAGTATGGCAGGGGGCTAGAAACCTATGTAGTGAAATAGAGGAAAGTGAAAGGCAGACAGAAATAAATGGTAAAAGGGTGAGGAACAAAAAACAAAGGGCCAAACTAATTCATAAAAAATGTGAGCATAAAAACAGCCTGAGGGTTTTATACCTTAATCCGAGAAGCATCAGGAACAAGGTAGATGAATTAGCTGTGGAAATAGAGGTTAATAATTATGATCTAATTGGGATTACGGAAACATGGTTGCAGGGTGAGCAGGGCTGGGAGCTTAACATACAGGGGTATTCAGTATTTAGGAAGGATCGACAAAAAAGAAAGGGAGGAGGAGTAGCATTGCTGGTAAAAGAGGGGATAAATGCAATTGAAAGGAAGGATATTAACTCAGTTAATACAGAATCTACATGGGTGGAGCTAAGAAATAGCGAGGGGCGAAAAACATTAATAGGAGTGGTATATAGGCCTCCAAATAGTAAAATAGAGGTTGGGGAGGGCATCACGAGGGAAATTAGAGAAGCGTGCAATAAGAGCACAGCTGTCATCATAGGTGACTTTAACTTACATATAGATTGGACTAGCCTAATCAGTAAAAATAATGAGGAGGAGAAATTCCTTGAGTGTTTAAGGGATGGTTATCTGGATCAATATGTCGAGGAACCAACTCGGGAACAGGCTATATTGGACTGGGTACTGTGCAATGAGAAGGGACTAATTAGTAATCTTGTTGTACGGGGACCCTTGGGTCAGAGCGATCATAACATGATCGATTTCTCACTCGAAATGGAGAGCGAAGAAATTGACTTAGAGACTAAGGTCCTGAATTTAAACAAGGGGAATTATGATGCCATTAGACGGGAACTGAGTAGGTCTGATTGGACAACGTTCCTGGGAGGACTGGAGGTAGATAAACAATGGCAAGCATTTAAAGATAGAATGACAAAATTGCAAAAATTGTTTATACCAATCTGGCATAAAAGGAAATCTAAAAAGGTGACTCAACCGTGGATAACAGGGGAAATTAGAGACAGCATAAAATCCAAAGATAGGGCGTATAAAATAGCCAAAAAAAGCGCCAGAGTGGAAGATTGGGAACGGTTTAAGATAGAGCAAAGGAGGACAAAGGGCTTAATCAAGAGGGGCAAAATAGCTTACGAAAGCAAGCTGGCGGAAAATATAAAAACTAACTCCAAAAGCTTTTATAAGTATATCAAGAGGAAAAGACTGGTGAAAACCAAAGTTGGTCCATTGCAGTCAGATACGGGGGGATATATAACGGGAAATAAGGAAATGGCAGACCAACTAAATGCATACTTTGGGTCAGTCTTTACGAAGGAAGACACAAAAAACCTCCCTGGGATATCGGGAAAAATAGGGACAAGGGCAAAGGAGGAACTGACGCAAATCAATATCTCTAAGGATATGGTGTTAAGGAAGCTAAAGGGATTGAAGGCGGACAAATCCCCAGGGCCTGATAACATGCATCCTAGGGTACTGAAGGAGGTGGCCCTAGAGATAGCGGATGCACTAAGTATGATTTTTCAGAATTCATTAGACTCGGGAACAGTGCCCATGGATTGGAGGGTAGCTAACGTTACCCCACTATTCAAAAAGGGGGGTAGGGAAAAAGCAGGTAATTACAGACCTGTAAGCCTTACATCAGTTGTGGGCAAAATGCTGGAGTCCATCACTTAGCAAATGGGGACAGGATAGGACAGAGTCAACATGGATTTACAAAGGGTAAATCGTGCTTGACTAATCTATTGGAATTTTTTGAGGGAGTAACTGGTAAAATAGATGGGGGAGAGCCAGTAGATGTGGTGTACCTGGACTTCCAAAAGGCCTTCGATAAGGTCCCACATAAAAGATTAGCATGGAAAATTGAAGCTAATGGGATAAAGGGGAAAGTATTGACGTGGATAGAGAACTGGCTGTCAGATAGAAAACAGAGAGTTGGAATAAACGGCTCATTTTCTGAATGGCAGGCAGTAACAAGTGGGGTACCACAGGGATCTGTCCTGGGTCCCCAGCTGTTCACAATTTACATTAATGACCTGGATCAGGGAGTCAGATGCAGCATTTCCAAATTTGCAGACGACACTAAACTAGGAGGGGGGGTGGGCTCAGAGGAGGAGACCAGGAAGCTCCAGAGCGATTTGGACAGACTGGGTGATTGGGCGGATAAATGGCAGATGCACTATAATGTGGACAAGTGCGAAGTTATCCACCTTGGGTGCAGGAACGGGAGGGCAAATTATTATTTAAATGGCAATAAATTGGGAGAGGGGGAAGTACAGAGAGACCTGGGTGTTCTTGTACACCAGTCACTGAAGGCGAGCATGCAGGTGCAACAGGCGGTCAAGAAGGCAAACGGTATGCTGGCCTTCATCGCAAAAGGGTTGGAATACAGGAACAGGGATACCTTGCTGCAGCTGTACAGGGCACTGGTGAGACCACACCTCGAGTACTGTGTACAGTTTTGGTCGCCTCATCTGAGGAAAGATGTTCTTGCCATGGAGGGGGTGCAGCGGCGATTCACCAGGCTGATACCAGGAATGGCGGGATTGACCTATGAGGAGAGACTATGTAGTTTAGGGATGTACACACTGGAGTTTAGAAGATTGAGAGGGGACCTCATAGAAGTGTATAAAATTCTGACAGGTCTAGACAGACTAGATGCAGAAGGAATGTTTCCCTTGGCGGGTGAGAACAGAACTAGAGGACATAATTTAAGGATAAGGGCTAAACCATTTAGGACAGAAATGAGGGGGAATTTCTTCACTCAGAGGGTGGTGAACCTGTGGAACTCATTGCCACAGAGGGCAGTGTACGCCAGCTCATTAAATATATTTAAGAGGGAATTAGATATATTTCTACAGGCAAAAGGGGTTAAGGGTTACGGAGAGAAGGCGGGGACGGGATACTGAATTGGAGGATCAGCCATGATCTCATTAAATGGCGGAGCAGGCTCGAAGGGCCGGATGGCCTACTCCTGCTCCTATCTTCTATGTATCTATGTATCTATGGTCGGGTCCATGGTATATATTTAACAGTTGTGAATGAGTACAATCAGGAGCTACCACTCGTAGATCCTTCCTCCATATTCCATCTCCCCCTCTTATGGCTCCCTTCCTAGTCCATAATTCCTGTTCTTCTGTACTCGTATCCTCCTGTAACTTGCGTATATTCATTTCCCCAGGTCCTATGGCGGCTGCAGCGATTGTCGTAGCTGGCTCCGTGCGTGCAGCTTCTTTGGCGGCCCCATCTGCTAACTCATTGCCTTTTCGATGGGCATCTTCTACCTTCTTGTGGGCTTTTATCTTTATCACTGCCGCTTCCGCGGGTTCCTAGGCGGCTTCTACTAAGCGTCTAACAATGGCCCAGAAATTGATCTCGCTCTGTTCCCGCGGGGGTAAGCCTTCCCCGCGATCTCTCACCTCGCTTGTGCTTTTTCAGATCCAGCTCGCACGAACTTGATGTTCCAGACATCAGCTGGGCAGTGCTTGCGTATCCCACCGGCGTAGTGAATTCGTGCGAGCTGTGGGATCACGTGACTCAGTTAGAGCCAATGGCAGCACACCATCTTCCATTCATAAGTTTCACATACGTGCTGTGAAATCTATGAATCTTACACCCCCCCAAAATAACAGCTAAACCTCAATTAAATTTAAAAAAAAACCATCACATTAATAAAATAAGTATAGTTAAATAAATTAACCATTTTAAATAAAAAATTAAATTTTTGAAAAAATTTAAAATCTTTTAAAAAGTTATAAAAATAAACTTACCTGTCTTTAAAGTCTCTAAAAAAGATATACCTGTTAAAAAAAATTCAAAAAAATACTTAATTCACTACTTACCTTGTTAAAAGTGGGTCTTACTCCTCCTTTTTCCATTTCTAAAATCTTCAGTACTTACCTGCGCGTCCAAAGCACGAAGTGCACAGCGTGCGCGCAGCCTGTAGCGCGCACGCGATGCACCGAGGAACCGCCCCCTTTTCAAAAGAGCAATTGCCGGTTTTCAGCGCATGCGCAGGGCATGCAGAAAACCAGCAATTGCAGAGGGAATACGCGAGAGTACGCAGTGCGTACTCTCGCGCACCGGGATGAATTTTTGGGCCATTATTTTCGTGTTGTATGTGCCCCCTCCCGAAGTTATGTACCCCCTTCTACTCCACGCTGTCATGTAATCGTGTACTACCCCAAATGCGTATCGGCTATCGGTATAAATGTTCACCCTTTTTCCCTTGGATATTTTTAAAGCCTCGATGAGGGCCACTAGCTCTGCGACTTGTGCTGATAATGTTCCCTCCAATCCTCCCTTTGCTATGATTTCTCCGTCTTGGTTAACTATAGCCCAGCCTGTATGGGGTTCTCCATTTATATACCTACGTGATCCATCTACATATAAAGTCTGGTCAGGATTCACAATGGGTTCATCTAGTATATTTCCCTGTATATCGGTGTCTACTGTCGGTTGGCATTCATGTGTCTTGCCTTCGGATAAGATACCATCTGCCGGATTCAGTCTGCCATCCCTTACTATCTGTACTGACCGGTCCTTAGGTATAAGGACTGCTTCCCAGGCGGCTCTTTGGCTATCCGAAACTGACCGCAGTTTACCAGTATTTAACAATTCTACTAGTGTGTGCTGCGTGTGTAACACTATCTGTCCTGACATCACCACTGGTTCACAGACCCTAACTGTCCAGGCTGCACAGTCTAGTGCGGCCACACACCGAGCCATTCTGCTGACTACGGGTGTCTGTTGTGTGGAGTAATACGCTATAGGTCTCATATTTCCCCCACGATCTTGTGACACCACAGCATTATAGAAGTTGCCGTCTATGCTGCAGCGTACATGGAAAGGTCAGGTCATGTTTGGGAGTCCCAAGGCGGGTGCTGATATTAAAGCGGTTTTCAATTCGGTGTATGCTGTATCTTGCTCCGGTCCCCATTCTATTTTATCCGTGGAGGCCTTTCCTCCCTTCACCAGTTTCTGGATGGGTTCCGCAATAGCCGTGAAATGGGGTATAAAGTTCCGGCAATAATTAAACAACCCTAGTACCTTTCGTACTCCCCTTACTGTAAGTGGTCTTGGCATACCACTTATGGCTATCTTTCGGTCCCTGTGTAAGGTTTTGGAACCTTGACTTATTTTGTGTCCTAAGTATCGCACCTGGGTGAGTCCCACCCGTGGTCTCGGTTGTAATCGGCTGCCTTTCTACCTAAGTCTCCCCAGTTTATATCGTCGTCGTCCTTTTCGTGTGTCATAATGGGTGCTGTTGCCATCACACCTACTGTCTGTTGATCAATGCTCCGTCGTTTCTCAGTCCATAGTCTAGTCTGTCTACTTAATTCATAATACGCGCGAGTAACTAAAACGAGGGCTTTTTCCTCTTTTTGTTTCTTTTCTGACTTCCACCATTTCCTTTGTTCAGCGGGTGTGTTATCTGGTTTCCAATTTTGTTAATTTTTTCAATTAGTTTCCGATTTTTGTCCGCTAGGTACCGTGTCAAAGACCCCTCCGGTCCCCACTCGAGTTTTTCACTTCCCATGGCTATTTGTTGTCAGCGGTACGTCTCTTACTTACTCCTACAGAGTGAGACCGTTACTTGCAACTTTTACCAATTATCAATCGCAACGTTACGCAGACATTTCTACATAACCGATCGTAATCGTTTCACCTGGGAACCTACCGCTGACTACTTGAAGTCTCGGCCAGACCTGCAGATTCGGATACCTGGCGTGGCTGACACAGGGCGACTTCCACTCTGTCCTTACTAAGTGTGGTAATTTCAAACGTACTCACACGGTGACTCGGTATCATCCGCCCGTGTCCTCCGTCTGTAGGTATCCTGCCGACTACGCCAATTGTAGTGGAGTATTTGAAATAAACACTCGACACCAGGTCTGCGTTCGAAGATTCAAGCAGTCTTTATTCGCACCGGTGGGGAGACAACCTGCTATTGGTCTAGCCAGGCTACCCTCTGATGATACAAAGTTATAAACAGTCTTTTATACAAAATATAGGTATATGATTAGCCTTGTGTACGATCCACTGATTGGTTGCCTATGCCGCGTTACATTAAGGTACCGCCTTTATTACCGGAAAAACATATGTTCATTATCACCGCAAGCTGTTGTTGCAACTATGACCTTTGTTCATGTCAGATGGGGTTTCACCGACGTTGTACTTCCTACTCATTGTTCTGCTTTCCTGCCCCTCTAGGCCTCTTGTTGGTTCAACGGTTCGACTATTGTCTCCAAGTTACACAGCTTGGAGCAGTTAATCATTTCTAACACTACTGCAAAATCAACATGTTATTCTTAGCGTTATCTCAACTGCCAGTTAAGCAACTTAGAAAAGCTTACTACTTCAAAGGCCTATTAGCTCATTCGATTCCCGAGGCCCATTCTTAACCCTTTGATTATAGTAGAGCTCGAAAGCCCCACTTCATAGGTATGACTCCAGCCAGTGGAGTTTTCCCCCTGATTCCCATTGACTTAATTTTACTGGGGCTCCTTGATGCCACACTCGGTCAAATGCTGCCTTGATGTCAAGGGCAGTCACTCTCACCTCATCTCTGAAATTCAGCTCTTTTATCCATGTTTGGACCAAAGCTGTAATGAGGTCTGGCGCCGAGTGGTCCTGGCGGAACCCAAACTGAGCATCGGTGAGAAGGTTGATGGGCTTGATAGCACTGTCGACGACACCTATCACTTTGCTGATGATTGAGAGTAGACTGATGGGGCGGTAATTGGCTGGGTTGGATTTGTCCTGCTTTTTGTGGACAGGACATACCTGGGCAGTTTTCCACATTGTCGGATAGATGCCAGTGTTGTAGCTGTACTGGAACAGCTTGGCTAGAGGCGTGGCTAGTTCTGGAGCACAGGTCTTCAGCACGACAGCAGGGATGTTGTCGGGGCCCATAGCCTTTGCTGTATCCAGTGCGCTCAGCCGTTTCTTGATATCGCGTGGAGTGAATCGAATTAGCTGAAGACTGGCTTCTGTGGTGGTGGGGACCTCAGGAGGAGGCTGATATGGATCATCCACTCTGCAACCATCTTCAGCCAGAAGTGCTAACGCTTCAGCTTTGTCTTTTGCATTGCGTGCTGGGCTCTGCCATCATTGAGGATGGGGATATTCATGGAGCCTCTTCCTCCCGTTAGTTGTTTAATTGTCCACCACCATTCACAACTGGATGTGGCAGGACTGCAGAGCTTTGATCTGATCCGTTGATTGTGGGATCGCTTAGCTCTGTCTATAGCATGCTGCTTCTCTGTTTAGCATACATGTAGTCCTGTGTTGCAGCTTCCCCAGGTTGGCACCTCATTTTTAGGTATAGCTGGTGCTGCTCCTGGCATGCTCTTCTACTCTCCTCATTGAACCAGGGTTGGTCCCCTGGCTTGATGGTAATGGTAGAGTGAGGGATATGCCGGGCCATGAGGTTACAGATTGTGGTGGAATACAATTCTGCTGCTGCTGATGGCCTACAGCACCTCATGGATGCCCAGTTTTGAGCTGCGAAATCTGTTCTGAATCTATCCCATTTAGCACGGTGATAGTGCCACACAACACGATGGAGGGTGTCCTCAGTGTGAAGATGGGACTTCGTCTCCACAAGGACTGTGCGGTGGTCACTGCTACCAAATGCTGTCATGGACAGATACACCTGCAACAGGTAGATTGGTAAGGACAACGTAAAGTAGGTTTTTCCCTCGTGTTGGTTCTCTCACCACCTGCCGCAAGCCCAGTTTGGCAGTTATGTCCTTCAGGACTCGGCCAGCTCGGTCAGTAGTGCTGCTACCGAGCCACTCTTGGTGATGGAGATTGAAGTCCCCCACCCAGAGTACATTCTGTGCCCTTGCTACTCTCAGTGCTTCTTCCAAGTGGTGTTCAACATGGAGGAGTACTGATTCATCAGCTGAGGGAGGGCGGTAGATGGTAATCAGCAGGAGGTTTCCTTGCCTATGCTTGACCTGAAGCCATGAGACTTCATGGGGTCTGGAGTCAATTTTGAGGACTCCCGGGGCCACTCCTTCCCGACTGTATACCACTGTGCCACCACCCCGGTGATCTGTCCTGCCGGTGGGACAGGACATACCCAGGGATGGTGATGGAGGAGGCTGGGACTTTGGCTGAAAGGTATATAGAAAGAAAGACTTACTTTTCTTTAATGCCTTTCATGACCTCAGGGCATCCTAAAGTGCTTTACAGCCAATGAACTGCCTGTTGAAGTATTGTCGCTGTTGTAATGTAGGAAACGCGGCAGCCAATTTGCGCACAGCAAGGTCCCACAAACAGCAATGTGATAATGACCAGATAATCTGTTTAAGTGATGTTGGTTGAGGGATAAATATTGGCCCAGGACACTGAGTAGAGCTCCCCTGCTCTTCTTTGAAAAGGTGTCATGGGATCTTTTATATCCACCTGAGAGGGCAGACAGGGCCTTGGTTTAACATCTCATCCGAAAGTTGACACCTCCAACAGTGCAGCACTCCCTCAGTACTGACTGGGAGTGTCAGCCTAGATTTAGTGCTCAAATCTTTGGAGTGGGACTTGAATACATGACCTTTTGATTAGGAGAGCTGTCACACTGAGGGCAGGCGCCTTCACACTTCGAGAGTTGGAAGATCTTATGTAAGCAGTAGAAGAGTAGTAAAGGCAGAGCCAGGTGGGGAGTCATGAACTCATAAGCTTGAGCTCATCCAAAACTCTGCTACCCATATCCTAACTAGCACCAAGTCCTGTTCACACATCACCCATGTGCTCGCTGACCTACATTGGCACCTGGTCTGACAATGCCTCCATTTAAAATTTCTCATCCTTGTTTTCAAATCCCTCCATGGCCTCGCCCCTCACTATCTCTGTAACCTCCTCCAGCCCTACAACTCATCGAGATATCTGCGCTACTCCAATGCAGTCCTCTTGCGCATCCCCTATTTTAATTGCTCCACCATTGGCGACCGTGCCTTTAGCTGCCTGGGCCCTAAGCTGTGGAATTCCCTCCCCAAACCTCTCCGCCTCGCTACCTCTCTCTCCTTCAAGGCGCTCCTTAAAACCTACCTCTTTGACCAAGCTTTTGGTCATCTGCCCCAATATCTCCTTATGTGGCTCGGTGTCAAATTCTGTTTGATAATCGCTCCTGTGAAGCGCCTTGGGACGGTTTACTACGTTGAAGGCGCTATTCAAACGCAAGTTGTTGTTGTTGAGTCACCTGCTGGGAAATGGGACGGAGCTGGAGCGGGGTGAGGAGCCTAAAGAGGGATAGAAAAAAAAGCAGAATAATGAAATATGTAATTAGAAGTCAAAGATAATTGTATGTTTTAACAAAATCTTCTTTGTTGAATGTTTAGCTATTTGTTAAGAACAGCGCTGCTCACGGCAGGTAAATGTCATTCTTTTGTAAGTTTGTTTTCAGGGTGTGGGCAACGACTGGCTAGGTTGCATTTATTGCCCATCACTGGCTGCCCTGAGGAGGGTGTGGTGGATTGGGCCTTTTTAAAATGCAAATCAAGAAATGCACACGTCGTTTAATGGTATAGTTCTTGATTCTCATCTTCAATAGTGCATTCATTTGTTTTGAACTCTCTCACCCATTACTTGACTGTTTATACACAGCCTCTGGCTTCCAACAACAGCTTCTGGTTTCTCCGTTATCTATTCACCAGATATTTTCGATTCCGTTTCCATTTCAGTGTTTAACGTGGCTGCACAAACATAGATATTACTTGAAATAGTAAAAGAAAATGGAAAATTGCGTCAAGCAAGCTCTCTGGCCTTAGCCTGTAATGAGTAGAAACAGCCACATGATGGCGTGTGATGTGTAGTTTTCTGGAGGTTTTTTTTACTGCGTGAAATGCTTGAATAAAAATATGATAAATGCCCATGATCCGAGGTTTAATGACGTTTCTTCTCGTTTGTTAAAGGAAGTAGAATTGTGAGGATCCCACACAAAGCTCTCTTCAGCATAAAGGAGGCCCTCGCATCTGAAAGACAGGTAAACATCAGCTTGTATTATGTCATTAGCAGCAGATTCACTTGGCCATTAGCTCTCTTAGTACAGCACTGAGCGACAGCTGGGACTGTTGCCATTGATGCCTTTAACACCTTTCCCTGTTGCTGCCTATTCCTGCTGATTCATTGACTGTTGGTGTTTAGATAGTAGGTGCTGATCAGGGCACGAGGGCATTTTGCTGGTCTGATATTTTCTTCTTTGTCTTCTGTGCCTAGAAGTACGTGAGGCAACTCATTTCTTCCACTGTTTTCTACATCCAGAAGATCATGCTCTGGGTTGTTTCCATAACAAAGACCCCCCCTTTTTTTTAATGTGGAAACATCATTAGCCTGACACAGAAAGCCTACCAGCAGGAACCATTAGATAGTGGGAGGGGAGTTTGATACTCAACCCTCTGGACACGTGTGCCCCACTGGATATCAACCCAGTATCCAATGACCGGAGCTCTCGTCTCCTGCTCACTGAGGGAAGGGAGGGGCGCCAGTCTGCTCCAATCGGATGCGACTACCCCCGTTGGATGTTAACCCAGTATTCGGAGGCCAGAGGTCTCATCTCCTGCTCGCTGGGCTCGAATCCATAACTTTCTGACTCGGAGGCGGGAATGCTGCCGTTGAGTTAAAGGCTCGCTCCAGCACTACAGAGATGTACAGGGCTAAAAACAGAAATAACAGCTCTTCAATGATGATTTAAAAAGGACACAGTACATAAGACCATAAGAAATAGGAGCAGGAGTAGGTCATACGGCTCTTCGAGCCTGCTCCACCATTCAATAAGATCATGGCTGATCATCGACCTCAACTCCACTTTCCCGCCCGATCTCCATATCCCTTAATTCTCCTAGAGTCCAAAAATCTATCGATCTCAGCCTTGAATATACTCAACGACTGAGCCTCCACAGCCCTCTGGGGTGGAGAATTCCAAAGATTCACAACCCTCCGAGTGAAGAAATGTCTCCTCACCTCAGTCCTAAATAGCCGACCCCTTATCCTGAGACTATGCCCCCTAGTTCTAGACTCTCCAGCCAGGGGAAAACAGCCACTTAGCCGGGGACACAGCCTCATTTGAGTGAACCGTCCAATGCTCACTTCTTTTAAATTCTCAGTATATTGAAGTTTTTAATAATTCATATTTGCAAGTTCAAACATTGAAACATTCTAATGCTAAATAAAAAGAAAATTGGGTTAAATGAGCCTGCCTGGAAGGCTTTGTGATGGATACAGCGGCTTTGGAAAAGATAATTTCGTAGTTAAATTTGAATTTGTATGTGAATCACTCTCTTTAATACCAATACGTCTGTTTTAAGAATGTGTCAATGTCTTGGATGCGAAAAGGGTGATTGAATATACAGATTTTTTTTGAATGACTGGCTGACTTTGAATTCACCTCAGATCTCCCCTGTGGTTGGCAGTTAGCAGAGAATGGAACAAATAATGGGTAATTTAATATTTAGAAAAGGGGGCACGCTTCACTTTCCAAGAATCCTTAAAGGGGCTGGGGAGGGCTGGGTACCACATGGGGTCTCTGGGAAGGGGAGGC
Source organism: Squalus acanthias (assembly GCA_030390025.1). Classification (NCBI taxonomy): domain Eukaryota; kingdom Metazoa; phylum Chordata; class Chondrichthyes; order Squaliformes; family Squalidae; genus Squalus; species Squalus acanthias. Next base: position 259,650,468 of record CM059425.1, read on the forward strand.
CAGGGCACCCTACCCCCTACTTGAGATAACTGGTGGGAACCTAAGATGCTCAATATGTGCCCGCCAGCCCCATGCAAATAAGGTGCGCTCGCTCCCACTGACACCGCAAACTCAAAGGGGTCAGTGCTGTGGGGGAACTGATGGGCACAATTCTGACATAACTGCCGGGATCATGGGTATTTTTGAGGCCTTTATATTTTCTATACTCCCCACCCAACCCCCCAATAATTACCTACTGATTTAAAATGGTTTTTGACCGGATTATAATGGTGAGCAGTAATTTAAAAAAATCTATTTTTGGGATGTGGGCATCGCTGGCAAGGCTGGCATTTATTGCCCATCCCTAATTGCCCTTGAGAAGGTGGTGGTGAGCTGCCATCATGAACCGCTGCAGTCCGTGTAGTGAAAGTGCTCCCACAGTGCTGTTAGGGAGGGAACATCTTAGGTTCCCACCAGCGCCGCCAGCGGTGATGCCATTGCCGTGCGCAGCACCCCGCTCGCGCCCCGGCCGCCATCTTCGGCAGCGCCCCCTGACTTACCGGCGGACGCTATGTCTGACAGGGTCGGGGGGCCTACCTGCGGCTGGGGCGGTGCAAATTAAAGGGGAGGTGCCGGGCGACCATTTTTGTTGCTGGCTGCCTGCCAGCACCTGCCCCCTCTGCCGTCCCCGGCCTCCTCTGCAGCCCCCCCCCCGCCGAGTGCTGGCTGCGCTCCGTGAGCCTGGCATTTCTCTTGAGTACCGGGCTCTTTTGCCGGCACTTCGATCCCTGGTGGTCCAGCTGGGCCCCGGGTCGCGCTGCGCTCGGCCCCTCCCCTTTAATAAGGGGAGGAAGGCTTGTGCCACGTAGCGCCGCGATATTCACTCGCAGCGCCCCAAGAGGGAGGCAGGGCGCTTCCAGTAGCGCCCCGCCTCCCTCTTGGGGCGCTACTGGTGAATTTTGGCCACGGGGGCGCTAATTTTTTCGGGGCGAAGTTAGCGCCCCAAAGGGGGCGCGACCCAATTTTTCCCCCGGTATGTCTAAGTCAGGATGGTGTGTGACTTGGAGGTGGTGGTGTTTCACGCATCTGCTGCCCTTGTCCTTCTAGGTGGTGGAGGAGGTTGGTTTGGGAGTGGTGCTGAAGAAGCCTTGTTGAGTGGCTGTAATTTTACTAAATATCTCGCAGTCTTATAGATCTGGTGTAGCAGTAACATTTCAGTAGAATGTAATGCTGATCAGAATTGCCATATAAACCTGTATCAAATAAAACATTTGCCAGTTGCATTCACAGTTCTAACCCACCCATTTGACACTCCATGTAGGAACTTACCTTATTAAAAATAATCGTGGCGATGGAAGAAAGTGCCCAATTTAGGGGATAACTTTACAAATTCATGCTCCTGGTGTGGGATTGCAGATCAGGAATCTGGTCGCCCATTTCCCTGCACATTTTCCATCCATTCAAATTAATGGTAAGGAAATCATTGGGAGCACTTGCCTGAATTTCCAATATACGATCCGGGCATCAGGAATTCCCTGCCTAAACCTCTCCGCCTCGCTACCTCTCTTTCCTCCTTTAAGACGCTCCTTAAAACCTACCTCTTTAACCAAGCTTTTGGTCACCTGCCCTAATTTCTCCTTATGTGGCTCGGTGTCAATTTTATTTGTCTGATAACACTCCTGTGCAGCGCCTTGGGATGTTTTACTACGTTAAAGGCGCTATATAAATACAAGCTGTTGGTGTTGTTGTTGTTGAATGCAAGTTCGTAAATTTGCCCCTGTAATTTAATTTATATCATTGCACTTTACACAGAATTTACAGCACAGAAACAGGCCATATGGTCTTTGCCGGTGTTTATGCTCCACCCAAGCCTCCTCCCACCTTACTTCATCTCACTCCTATCACCATATCCTATTATTCCTTTCTTCCTCATGTACTTATCTAACTTCCCCTTAAATGCTTTTCCTGGTGAATTTATTTTTATTGTATATCTAATTGAAGCAACTGCAAATTTTTATGTCTTAACAGAAGAATGATTCTGGTCGACTGCTGGAAGGCACGTCTGCTCAACATATTGGAGACGGTATGATTGATCTAGGTGGTAAGGAATATCCAGAGGCACGTGCCGCCTTTCAGTTAGACATGAGGGATCATGGAGTGGCCGTCAGTTGGGACCATCCAGGTTCTGCACGGCAACATCGGACTCTGGACAGCAGAGCTCCTCGGTTAACCAGCCCCAGGGGTTTCCAAGGCCAGCCAAGACATTGGGGTCATCAGAGGAAAGGCTCAGTTCAGTCCAGGATAAGACAGCCGGGAAGAAGGATAACCGTCTCAAAAGAAAGTGGGCAGTGCCAGAACGTGGTGCGAAGAAGCCAGGAAGCGTGGTCACGCTGAAGCAGCCTGCGGTGGATAATGTGCCGAAGGACCACCAGGGCCGCGGCACCGAAGGGATGGATTCTGCAAAGTCAGGACCAAGACCACAGATTTGTGATCTCTCCACTCTGGACACTGAACAAAGGCCTAAGGTGCTGGAAGAGGTGGCTCGTGCGTCAGTTATCATTTTAACTATGGTGTATCAAGATGGATCTTCGCAGCTTACTGCAGTAAAGGTTAGTGCAAGGATCAGGTTAGTGCCAAATACTGCGTGCTTTGAAAAGCTTTTTGTCGCTTAAAACAATGACATCAATTAATATGGGAGCATTACTTTCATTGACGTGATCCCCACCTTTTCTTTAGGTTGCATGCTATCCTGCCTCTTTGTATCATAGACTCTTACGGCACACAAGGAGGCCATTCGGCCCATCGTGCCGGTGCCGGCTCTATGAAAGAGCTCTCCAATTAGTCCCACTCCCCCATCTCTTTCCTCATAGCCCTGCAAATTTCTCCCCTTCAAGTATTTATCCAATTCCCTTTTGAGGAGAAGAGTTCATTTCTAGTGGGTAGAATTCGATGTGCAGCCAGGGCAACCTGCAATATAGCTCAGGGGCCAGCTACATATTGCACTACAGAACTAGTCTTCAGGACTGGCAATGCAACGTGACTGCAGCATCTATATATATATTAAAATCGCTATGTTCTGTCACCCCGAAACATTCCTTATGGAGATTTACATGTTAAGTGTGTTCACGCCCCTGTTGCATTTGTAATTCCCTGTGACGCCTGTCGGTGGCACTGTTATAAAGTTTCCCCATTTAGAGTACTCAGTTCTTTGCCTTGTTTTTCAGCCTCAAAAGCCTGTAACTCGGTAACATTCCCTATTAAAGAGCTTGCTTTGAGCCTGCATCCAGTTCCACGCTCTGGCCACTGGGTGGCTCTGAAGAGCAGTTGTTTAATTTCTGAAACTCCAGTGTGTCAGCCATCTTGTTGCGCAAGCATGGGAAATCTTAAATCTATTGTTGCCCCGTTCTCAATCACCTCTCTGCACCTGTTTTTAGTTTCTTTGAAAGAGCTCTCCAATTAGTCCCACTCCCTTGCTCTTTCCCCATAGCCCTGCAAATTTCTCCTTTTCAAGTATTTATCCAATTCTCTTTTGAGAGTTACTATTGAATCTGCTCCCACCACCATTTCAAGGCAGGGCATTCCGGATCATAATTTGCTGTGTAAAAAAATTCTCCTTATCTCCCCTCTGGCTCTTTTGCTAATTACCTTAACTGGTTACCGATCCTCCTGCCAGTGGAAATATTATCTTCTTAGTTATTCTATCAAAAACCTTCCTAATTTTGAACACCTCTATTAAATCATCTAACTGCCTCTGCTCTAAGGAGAACAACCTCAGCTTCTCCAGTCTCTCCACATAACTGAAGACCCTCATCCCTGGTACCATTCTGGTAAATCTCCTCTGCACCCTCTCCAAGGTCCTGACGGTCTTGGAGAGGGAGCAGAGGATTGAAGTTGGGATCATTCTGATCTGAATGGCTCGAGCACCGTTAATCCTTTGGGCGAGCATAAAGAAACTTTTTTTTTCCATGTTTCTCCACAGAGAATTGTTGCATGCGTGCCTCAGTCTGGCAATGCCAGCCTTAATTTTAAAATTCTCATCCTTGATTTCAAATAAAAACATAAGAACATAAGAAGGCCCCTCAAGCCTCCTCCGCCATTCAATAAGATCTTGGCTGATCTTCAACCTCAACTCCACTTTCCGCCTGATCTCCATATCCCTTGATTCCCCTAGAGTGCAAAATTCTATCGATCTCAGCCTTGAATATACTCAACGACTCAGCATCCACAGCCTCTGGGGCAGAGAATTCCAAAGATTCACAACCCTCTGAGTGAAGAAATTCCTCCTCTCAGTCCTAAATGGCCGACCCCTTATCCTGAGACTATGCCCCCTAGTTCTAGACTCTCCAGCCAGAGGAAACAAACTCTCAGCATCTACCCAGTCAATCCCCCTCATATTCCGATATGTTTCAATGGGATCACCTCTCATTCTTCTAAACTCCAGAGAGTATAGGCCCAATCTACTCAATCTCTCCTCATAGGACAACCCTCTCATCCCAGGAATCAATCCGGTGAACCCTAAATTGCCCCACCCCTCCCTATCTCTAACTTCCTTCAGCCCCACAACCCTCCGAGATCTCTGCGCTCCTCCAATTCTGGCCTCTTGCGCATCCACGATTTTAATAGCTCCACCATTGCCTTCAGCTGTTTTGGAATTCTCTCCCTAAACCTCGCCGCCTCTCTACCTCTCTTTCCTTCTTTAAGACGCTCCTTAAAACATACCTCTGACCAAGCTATCCTACTATCTCCTTAATAACAACAGAAAACGCTGGAAAAACTCAGCAGGCCAGGCAGCATCCGTGGAGAGAGAAAGAGAGGAACAGCACCTCATCTTTCGTTTAGGCACGCTACAGCCCTCTGGACTCAATATCGAGTTCAACAATTTTAGATCATAACCTCAGCTCCAATCACATTTATATTTTATTTTTTCCACCCTTTTATTTGTCCCCCCCCACCTTTTTTTTCCCTCCTAGAAGCTGGCAGCTGTCCTTCATTCTGCCAGTGGATTTCACACTTCATTCAGCCTTAATCTGTCACATTAACACCACCTCTAGCCTTGCATATCTCTTAATGTCTCTTCATCTCCCACTTTGTTCCTTTATCCCCTCCCCCTTTTCCCAGCTTTACCCTGGCCTTAAATCTATTTGATTTCCGGCTCTTCCCAGTTCTGATGAAAGGTCATCGACCTGAAACGTTAACTCTCTTTCTCTCTCCACAGATGCTGCCTGGCCTGCTGAGTTTTTCCAGCGTTTTCTGTTGTTATTTCGGATTTCCAGCATCCGCAGTATTTTGCTATCCTACTATCTCCTTATGTGGCTCGATGTCAAATTTTGTTTGATAATGCTCCTGTGAAGCACCTTGGAACGTTTTACCTCGTTAAAGGCACTGTATTAAAGTTGTTGTTGTTAGAAACCTCAGTATGAGGCAACTATCGGTAAGGCAGATCAGACACTGGGGCATCTGGAGGGCAGTGGGCTACAAGTGAAAAGAAGTTAAACTGACTGTACAGATCAATGGTGGGGCCAATTCTGGAGTAAGGCGTGCAGCTTTGGTCAACTTGCCTCAAAAAGAATATAGATACATTAGGAAGAAAAGAAAAAAGAATGACTTGCATTTCTTTAGTGCCTTTCACAACCACCGGACGTCCCAAAGCACTTGACAGCCAATGATGTACTTTGTTTTAAAGTGTAGTCACTGTTGTAATGTAGGAACCGCGCAGCCAATTTGTGCACAGCAAGCTCCCACAAACAGCAATGTGAGCATGACCAGATAATCTGTTTTTGTGATGTTGATTGTGTAATAAATATTGGCCAGGACACCGGGGATAACTCCCCTGCTCTTCTTCAAAATAGTGCCATAGGATCTTTTAATGATCTAGACAAGGGAACTAGATGTAATATCTCCAAGTTTGCAGACGACACAAAGCTGGGTGGGCGTGTGTGTTGTGAGGAGGATGCCGAGAAACTCCAGGATGATTTGGACAGGTTGGGTGATTGGGCAGAAGCATGGCAGATGCAATATAACGTGGATAAATGCGAGGTGATCCACTTCGGTGTCAAAAACAGGAAGGCAGATTATTATCTGAATGGCAATAGATTGGGAGAAGGGGAAGTGCAACGAGACCTGGGTGTCCTTGTGCACCAGTCGCTGAAGGTAAGCATGCAGGTGCAGCAGGCGGTTAAGAAGGCAAATGGTATGTTGGTCTTCGTAGCGAGAGGGTTTGAGTACAGGAACAAGGATGTCTTGCTGCAGTTGTACAGGGCCTTGGTGAGACCACATCTTGAGTATTGTGTGCAGTTTTGGTCGCCTTATCTGAGGAAGGAGGTTCTTGCCATGGAAGGAGTTCAGCGAAAATTCACCAGGCTGATACCTGGGATGGCAGGAATGACGTATGAGGAGAGATTGGGTCGATTGGGCTTATACTCGCTGGAGTTTAGAAGAATGAGAGGGGATCTCATTGAAACTTATAAAATTCTGAAAGGACTGGACAGACTAGATGCAGGAAGGATGTTCCCGATGGTCAGGGAGTCCAGAACCAGGGGTCACAGTCTAAGGATAAGGGGTAAGCCATTTAGGACAGAAATGAGGAGGAATTTCTTCACCCAGAGAGTGGTGAACCTGTGGAATTCTCTACCACAGAAGGCAGTTGAGGCCAATTCATTAAATATATTCAAGAAGGAGTTGGATATATTTCTTAAGGCTAAAGGGATCAAGGGATATGGGGAGAAAGCAGGGACAGGGTTCTGAATTTGGATGATCAGCCATGATCGCATTCACAGAATCCCCACAGTGCAGATAGAGGCCATTTCGGCCCATTGAGCCTGCACTGACACATATCCCACCCTATCCCCGTAACCCCACGTATTTAATCCCCCTAACACTAAGGGTCAATTTATCATAGCCAAATCAACCTAACCCGCACATCTTTGGACTGTGGGAGGAAACCGGAGCACCCGGAGGAAACCCACGCAGACACGGGGAGAATGTGCAAACTCCACACAGACAGTCACCCGAGGCCGGATTCGAACCCGGGTCCCTGGCGCTGTGAGGCAACAGTGCTAACCACTATGCCACCGTGTTGCATTGAATGGCGGAGCAGGCTAGAGGGGCCGAATGGCCTACTCCTGCTCCTATCTTCTATGTTTCTATGTTACATCCATCTGAGAGAGCAGACAGGGCCTCAGTTTAACTTCTCATCCGAAAGACGGCACCTCTGACAGTGCAGCACTCCCTCAGCACTGCACTGGAGTATCAGCGTAGACTTTTGTGCTCAAGTCTCTGGAGTGGGACTTGGACCCACAACCTTCTGACTCCGAGGCGAGCATGCTATCAACTGAGCCACGGCTGACAGGAAGGGTTGAGAGTAAAGTGAGCAGGATGATTCCAAGCAGGAGACTGATAATGAGGATAAAGATAGATAGATTTCTAGACACAAAAGGCATCAAGGGGTATGGGGAGAGAGCGGGAATATGGTATTGAGATAGAGGATCAGCCATGATCATATTGAATGGCGGAGCAGGCTCGAAGGGCCGAATGGCCTACTCCTGCTCCTATTTTTCTATGTTCCTATGTTTCTATGAAGGGCTCAAGCGACTTTCACTGCAATAAAGAAGACTGCAGGAAGACATGATACAGGTCTTTAAAAAATAATGAAAGGTGTAGATGAGGTGGAAGTAAACACGCTATTTAACATGGACAACGGACACAGCACGAGAGGGCAAAATTCACAAGCCTTGAGCAAGATTACAACAAAAAAGCTCCCACAGGATAGTGGACGAGATTCCCAGAAAATGGAATTGGTTTAGGGTCAATTGGCATCTTGAAATGAGTTGGACCAATATCTGTTGAGTAGAAGAATTTGGGTATTAGAGAGGTATTAACTCCATTGCTTGATTTTCAGAGAGTTAGGGGAAAGGTTCTCTATTTTATGAAAGGTTCTCTGTGTTCCCTTAAATAGGGGATCAACAGATGGTGGGGGAGGGAAGTACACGATAGGATAATCTTATGGGACTCTAGACGGAGCAGGTTTGATGGGCTAAAGGGCCATTTCTTGCTCTGGATTTTCTTTATGTTCTTATATATTTAAGATTGACCCATAAACTACACACCTCGCTGCTTTGTTCTTCGCAGGAGCCTACCTCTTTGGTCAGCGGTTTCCTCGTGTTGCTAATGCATCAGTCGGATGGCCCGTACTCTCTCGCGAGTGCTGAAAGCCAAGCTGCAGAAAATATCCTTTACAAATCAGACACAGGTGGCAGGTACTTCCACCTAAAACTGGAGCAGAATCCCACCTGGTTGCAACAAGGGCATAGTTACAGGGAATTTACCAGGTGAGACCGAGCACAAAAGTTGGGGTAGATTTTAGGAGTAAGTGCTCTCGGTACAGAGCTTTGTGAGCCAGGAATGCCGTTTGGGAATTCAGGCGAGGGAGTCAGCATGCCCTGCACGATTTTCTGTCCAGCCTGCCCGAATGCCTGATATAGAAAGAAAGACTTGCATTTATACAGAGCCTTTCACACTTTTATACAGAGCTAAGGCATCCCAAAGCACTTTACAGCCAATGAAGTACTTTTGGAGTGTAGTCACTGTAGGTAACACAGCAGTCAATTTGGACACAGCAAGCTCCCACAAACAGCAACGTGATAATGACCAGATAATCTGTTTTGGTGGTGTTGGTTGAGCAATAAATATTGGCCACGACACCGGGGATGACTCCCCTGCACCTCTTCGAATTAGTTCTGTGGGATATTTAACATCCACCTGAGAGGGCAGACGGGGCCTCGGTTTAACGTCTCATCTGAAAGACGGCACTTCCGACAGTGCAGCACTCCCTCAGTACTGCACTGGGAATGTCGGCCTGGATTATGGGGTTCAAAACTCTGGAGTGGGACTTGAACCCACAAACTTCTGACTCAGAGGCAAGAGTGCTACCCACTGCGCCACGGCTGACCCTCCATTGTGCAAAGCTCTGTGACGGGAGTGCTAATTTGTAAAATCCATCCCACCTGCCCATGCATTCTGTTCTCACAATAATAGAATTTAGATTTTCTTTACAGTTTCCAATAAATTTAATCCAATTTATTTGTCTTTATTCATGTATTATGTACCATCGTCCAATTTAATCAGTTTATGACGATATCTGGTTTCGAATTTGCACAGCACGCTGATTTTGCTAGAAAATAAATGACAAAAAAATGCCGTTGAAATTGCAGTGTGCTAATATTAGCGCATCAACAGTTAGCACGTACGTATGAAATTCATTTAACAGAGGCATTGACCAGAAGCCCAGCAAGGCTGCTCCATCTAGAGCCCCCATTCTATCATGGACTTCCCTCCCACACTACCTGCTGACCCCTTACTTTCAGGAATACCAAGGGGGAAAAATTGGGTTGGTTTGCGCCTCTCGTTAGCGCCCCCCGGGGGGCACTAACGGGGCTCAAATCCCCTAGCGATGACAGCATTAGGCCCCTCCCCTTTAATCAGGGGAGGAGGCCTGCAATGACGCGGCGCTGCTGCACGTAGCAACGTGAAATTCAGTAGTAGCGCCCCAAGCAGGTGGTGGAGTGCTTTCCAGTAGCGCCCCACCTCTTGCTTGGGGCGCTACTACTGAATTTACGGCAGAGGGGCGCCAACTTTTTTTGAGCGCTAAAATTAGCGCTCTAGCGATGTTAGCGCCCCAAAATGGGCACCACCCAATTTTCCACCACCCTAATTCCCTGAAAAAAAATGAAGCATCTCTCCAACCCTCAGCATCCCTTCTCAACAGATATCAATCCAGTTCCTTTTAAAGGTGTAAATTCAGCCCACATCAACTTCCTTCTCTGGGAGTCTGTACCATGTGTCCACTATCCTGTGTAAATAGTTTTTTCTAAGCTCTAACCTGGCTCGAGCCTTATGAATTTTCTACTTGTGTCCCCCTAGTCCTATGCTCATAGAATCATAGAAACATAGAAAAATAGGAGCAGGAGTAAGCCATTCGGCTCTTTGAGCCTGCTTTGCCATTCAATATGATCATGGCTGATCCTCTATCTCAATACCATATTCCCGCTCTCTCCCCATACCCCTTGACGCCTTTTGCATCTAGAAATCTATCTATCTCCTTCTTAAATATATTCAGTGACTTGGCTTCCACAGCCTTCTATGGTAGAGAATTCCACAGGTTCACCGCCCTCTGAGTGAAGAAATTTCTCCTCATCTCAGTCCTAAATGTCCTACCCCGTATCCTGAGACTGTGACCCCTCGTTCTAGACCCCCCCAGCCAGGAAAACATCCTCCCTGCATCCAGCCTGTCTAGCCCTGTCAGAATTTTATACGTTTCAATGAGATCCCCTCTCATTCTTCTAAACTCTAGTGAATACAGGCCTAGTCGACCCAATCTCTCCTCATACGACAGTCCTGCCTTTCCAGGAATCAGTCTGGTGAACCTTCGCTGCACTCCCTCTATGGCAAGTATATCCTTTCTTAGGTAAGGAGACCAAAACTGCACACAGTACTCCAGGTGTGGTCTCACCAAGGCCCTGTATAACTGTAGTAAGACATCCTTGCTCCTGTACTCAAATCCTCTTGCAATGAAGGCCAACATACCATTTGCCTTCCTAACTGCTTGCTGCACCTGCATGTTTGCTTTCAGTGACTGGTGTACAAGGACATCCAGGTCCCTTTGTACATCAACATTTCCCAATCTATCACCATTTAAATAATACTCTGCCTTTCTGTTTTTCCTACCGAAGTGGATAACTTCACATTTATCCATGTTATACTGCATCTGCCATGTATTTGCCCACTCACTCAACTTGTCTAAATCACCTTGAAGCCTCTTTGCATCCTCCTCACAACTCACAATCCCACCTAGTTTTGTGTCGTCAGCAAACTTGGAAATATTACATTTGGTTCCCTCATCCAAATCATTGATATATATTGTGAATAGCTGGGGCCCAAGCACTGATCCCTGCGGTACCCCACTAGTCACTGCCTGCCACCCCGAAGAAGACCCATTTATTCCTACTCTCTGTTTCCTGTCTGTTAACCAATTTTCAATCCATGCCAGTATATTACCTCCAATCCCATATGCTTTAATTTTGCACACTAACCTCTTATATGGGACTTTATCAAAGGCCTTCTGAAAATCCAAATACACCACATCCACTGGTTCTCCCTTATCTATTCTACCAGTTACATCCTCAAAAACTCCACTAGGTTTGTCAAACACAATTTCCCTTTCATAAATGCATGTTGACCTTGTCTAATCCCGTTGATATTTTCTAAGTGTCCAGTTATCACATCCTTTATAATAGACTCTAGCATTTTCCCTACTACTGATGATGTCTGTAGTTCCCTGTTTTCTCTCTCCCTCCTTTTTTAAATAGTGGGGTTACATTTGCCACCCTCCAATCTGCAGGAACTGTTCCATAATCTATAGAATTTTGGAAGATGACAACCAATGCATCCACTATTTCCATGGCTACCTCTTTTAGTACTCTGGGTTGCAGATTATCAAGCCCTGGGGATTTATCAGCTTTCAGTCCCATTAATTTCTCCAGCAGTTTTTTTTACTAATACTAGTTTCCTTTAATTCCTCCTTCTCACTAGACCCTTGGTTCCCTCGCATTTCTGGGAAGTTATTTGTGTCCTCTACCGTGAAGACAGTTCCAAAGTATTTGTTTAATTGCTCTGCCATTTCCTTGTTACCCATTATAAATTCTCCCGCTTCTGACTGTAAGGGACCTACATTTGTCTTCACTAATCTTTTTCTTTTTACATACTTGTAGAAGCTTTTACAGTCTGCTTTTATGTTCCTTGCAAGTTTACTCTCATACTCTATTTTTCCCCCCTTAATCAATCTCTTGGTCCTTTTTTGCTGAGTTCTATACTGCTCCCAATCCTCAGGCTTGCTACTTTTTCTTGCAACTTTATATGACTCCTCTTTGGATCTTAATTTATTTTGTTAGCCATGGTTGGGCCGCTTTTCCTTTTGTGTTTTTGCGCCAGAAAGGAATGTATAACTGCAGATGTAGTCGTCCTGGACAAAAATGTCCACAAGCTCCCACATATTGCAGCAGCAACATATCTCCTGTTCTCCCATTATTTTATTTATTTAATTAGTTTAGTGTTAATCAAATTATTTACCTCGCTAAGTTTATTAAATTAATTAAATTAAGTTTAGTTTTTAAAATTTAGTTATATGCTATATGTTAACTTAAAACTTAGCCCACAGTCACTACCACTCACTTACCTGCCTTACCTGTGACGTCACACTGTAGTTTTCTCTTGTAGTTGCAGGTCTGCTGCTGCTTTTATCCCCGCTCTCGGGCCTCGGTCTGCTCCCACTCAGGCCCGCCACCGCTCTGCGGGAGAAGTTAGGAAAGGCAAGGCAAAGCAGCACCTCCTTCCCCCACTTCACCGAACTCCCACACTTACCAAACTCCCAAGTTGTTCACTCTGCGCCAAGCTGCACTTCCTGACTTAAACAAGTCAACACTTCAGTTAAGACAGTGGATGAAGAAATCTTATACTAATGCATTAAGCACTCAGAGGCGAATAGTCACATAGTGTAACTCCAAGGCTTAAAAAGAAAAAGAAAGACTTGCATTTAGCACCTTTTACGACCACTGGACGTCTCAAAGTGCTTTACAGCCAATGAAATACTTTTGGAGTGTAGTCACTGTTGTAATGTAGGAAACGTGGCAGCCAATTTGCGCACAGCAAGCTCCCACAAACAGCAATGTGAAAATGACCAGATAATTTGTTGTTGTTATGTTGATTACTCTTCTTCGAAATAGTGCCAAGGAATCTTTCACGTCCACCTGAGAGAGCTAGATTTAACATCTCATCCAAAAGACAGCACCTCCGACAGTACAGCACTCCCTCAGAGTGTCAGCCTAGCTTTATGTGCACAAGTCTCTGGAGTGGGACTTGAACCCACGACCTTCTGACTCAGAGGCAAGTGTGCTACCCACTGAGCCACAGCTGACACATAGCTTAGATATTTAGCACCAAAGTAGAGCCAGTTTGCAAACACAATGCATTAAAATTGATTGAGTTTTCTTCAGCAGCATTATTTGGTTACAAGGTATAGCCGATAATTGAAAAAAAGGGAACAGGATGATGAAAGCAGCCAAATGTATTATAAAATGGATTTTAAATAGCAAAATTAGCATAAATTCTTTATATTTAAAAAATGTGTTCACTCTGTACATAATGGAGTGTATTAGACAGTCATCTTGTAAATTTGTTACCAGTGAATCCAGGAGCAAGTTGAATGCCTTACTGAAATTGTATAATTTGTAATAATATATACAGTACTGAACCAGTTTTGTGTTCATGGTACAGTGAAACATATTTCACACTTGAAAAATTAAGAACAGTTTTGTGATATCGATTTTAACCCTACTCGCTCAGCAGAAACCTGGCGGGTGGGCAGTTAAAATCTCCCTGGCTCTTACCTGTCCGAAAGCCGCCATGATCGCAACATCTGCAATTTTAACCTGCTCTCCTGAGCAGGCGGCAAGGACACGCGCCCGGAGCCAACAGGGTCCTTCCTTACATATTCATGTTGCAGTGCAATGACATCATTGAGACCTGGCTGCAATTTTAACTCAGACCTGAGCGGGGAATCCACCTGCAGTTAAAATCGGGGCTTAGTAATGTTTTATAACAGTCTTTCTGTGTTGGATTACTAAAGGAAAGCATCAGAATTGAGCTATAATCGAGTTATCCTGATGTATTCCACATAAAAAACAACCCTGGATTTTTAAATCATTGTACTGGCTCCTTTTGATAACATAATCCATGCCTAATCGTAGCCATCCTTTTTATTTTCCCAGTATTAGTATGCACTACCTCACACTTCGTTACATGGAACTGCATCATGAGTCATTGTTTCACCCAACCGCTTATTCTATCTATGGCCTTTAGCAATTTTCTACCCTCTTTTTCGCAGTTCAGTATTCCTTCTATTTTATATCACCTGCAGAATAGGATGTGCTCAACTTTATTGCCAAAAGCACATCATTTATATTCAGTGAAAAACTGAGGTTCCAGCATCAATCCCCAGAGGGCGCCACTACTCTATGCCTCTATTTATAAAGGTCATGATGCGGAGATGCCGGTGTTGGACTGGGGTGGACAAAATTGAGAGGTCGCACAACACCAGGTTATAGTCCAACAGTTTTATTTTAAATCACAAGCTTTCGGAGTTACAACTCCTTCGTCTGCCAAGAATCCCGTATGCTTTTTTAACAGCCTTCTTAACTTATCTTGCCACTTACAAAGATTTGTGTGTGTGAACCTCCAGGTCTCTCCGATCCTGCACCCTCTTTACTATTGTACCATTTAGTTTATATTGCCTCTTCTTAATTGAAGGCATAACAGATTCTACCCTCCAATCATCTGGTAGTATACCCAAATGAAGTGAACTTTCACAGATCATAACTAATGCATCTCCAATTTCCTTTACTCCCTTACTTTCACCGTTACTTCTTTACTGGTACTCTGAGCCCCTATTTATTTGCTTTTATTATGGCTTTATCTACCTTCACTTGCACTTTTAGAGAATTATGGCCTAGAAATTGGTCCGTGCAGGCGCTACTCAGATTGCCAAGGCAATTTGTCCGTCATATTGGGTGAGAACAAAAATATGGGTCCTTTACCCGTGCCTGAAACAGATGTTCGGCCCTTTGCTTCCTAACCTGTACGAGCTCTCTTCTCCAAGATTGGTTTGCCCTGAGGCACCGGGTGTCGCCACTTTTCCCAATTCGGTTTTCTAGCGTCCACCGGGAGTGCATATCAGGAATTTGGTCTGCAAACCCAATAGGATTTTCCATCCACAATAGATGGAAAATCCTGCAGGACCTGTTGACCTTTGTGCCAAATTCCCAATCTGTGCCGCTGGTGGAGGCTCTGTGCTGGGAGTGCAAACTTCTTTAATTCAGAGGGTGGTTGAAATGTGAACTCTATACCATATGGAGTAGTTGAGGCGAATAGCATAGAAGCTAGATAAGTACATGAGAAAGAAAGACTTGCATTTCTGCAGCACCTTTTGCAGCCACTGGACGTCCCAAAGCGCTTTATAGCCAATGAAGTACTTTTGAAGTATAGTCACTGCTGCAATGTAGGAAACGTGGCAGCCAATTTGCGCACAGCAAGCTCCCATGTGATAATGACCAGATAATCTGTTTTTTTAGTGATGTTGATTGAGGGATAAATATTGGCCAGGACACCAGGGAGACCTCCCCTGCTCTTCTTCAAATAGTGCCATAGGATCTTTTCCATCCACTTGAGAGAGTTTAACGTCTCATCTGAAAGATGGCACCTCCGACAGTGCAGCATTCCCTTAGTACTAGCACTGGAGTGTCAGCCTAGATTTTTGTGCTCAATTCTCTAGAGTGAGACTGGAACCCATAAACTTCTGACTCAGAAGCAAGGGTGCTACCAACGGAGCCACGGCTCACACATGAGGGAGAAAGGAATAGAAGGTTATGTTGATAGTTAGATGAAGAAGGGTGGGAGGAAGCTCATTTGGGCATAAACATAGACCAATAAGGCCGAATGGCCTGTTTCTGTGCTGCACATTCTATGTCATTCTACACAACTTGTGAACTATGTCCTAATGAATGTTTGGCCTGGAAAGGCAGAATATACTGTATTTATGTTCTAGCATCCTGGCTGACACCAAGGGGTAAAAATTGAGTCGCGCCCCATTTGGGGCGCTAACCTCGCCGGGGCGCGACTTTTAGCGCCCCGAAAAAATTAGCGGCCCCGCGCCGGAACTTCAGTGGTTGCGCCCCAAGAGGGAAGCGGGGCGCAACTGGAAGCACCCCGCATCCCTCTTGGGGCGCTGCGAGTGAATATCCTGGCGCTACGTGCCGCAGCACCACGCGCTGCGGCACGTCGCGCCGCGGTATTGCAGGCCTTCCTCCCCTTCTTAAAGGGGAGGGGCCTTGCGCAGCGCGAACCGAGGCCCAGCTGGGCTCCCAGGGATCGGGAGTGCCGGCAAAAGAGCCCGGCACTCAAGAGAAGTGCCGGGCTCTTGGAGCGCAGCCGGCACTTCACGGTGGGGGGGCTTCACGGGGGCCGGGGACAGCAACGGGGGCAGGTGCTGGCAGGCGGCCAGCAACAAAAATGGCCGCCTGCCACCTCCCCTTTAAATATCGCCGCCCCGGCCGCACGTACGCCCCCCTGAACCCGTCGGACATAGCGTCTGGCGGTAAATCAGGGGGCGCGACTGAAGATCACGGCCGGGGCGCGAGCGGGGCGCTGCGCACGGCGATGACGTCATCGCCGGCGGCGCAGCGCCACAGGGCGCTACCGGCTGCCGCCGCCGCTAACCTCCCACTAAATTTTTCGGGAGGCGTGGGCGGCGCTGCGCCCGGGCGTTAGCTGCTTTACGCCCCATTAGCGCCCATTTAAGGCGCTAACGGGAGGCGCAAGCAGCTGAATTTTTCCCCCCAAGTCTTATCCCCGCCAGCTCTGTCAGATGCTCTACTCTCTGTACTTCCATAAGGCTTCTGATGTATCAGTCCCATTGTCCTCCGATGTGTGCCTTCAAACTTACCCCTGTCCTAGGCATCTCATCTTCCCTTACTCCTGGTCCACTTTTCCTTTTCCTTGGAACTTTGCTCACCCAATGCCAAAGGGAGCAGTTCAAGCAGGGCTTGACAGGGTAGATGCTGGGAGGATGTTTCCTCTGGCTGGGGAGTCTAGAACCAGGGGTCACAGTCTCAGAATAAGGGGTTGGCCATTTAGGACTGAGATGAGGAGAAATTTCTTCACTCAGAGGGTGGTGAATCCTTGGAATTCTCTACCCCAGAGGACTGTGGAGGCTCAGCCGTTGAGTATATTCAAGACAGAGATTGATAGATTTTTGAATATTAAGGGAATCAAGGGATATGGGGATAGTTCAGGAAAGTGGAGATGAGGTAGAAGATCAGCCATGATCTCATTAAATGGCGGAGCAGGCTCGAAGGGCCAAATGACCTACTCCTGCTCCTATATGTTCTTATGTTCTTTCCCCTTCCAACTATCGCCCAATACATCTGTACTTTCCCAAGTTAAGGAAGCTGCTGCTAACTCTCAAATTATCAATCAACTTGAAAGCTCTGGCCCAAAGCTTGATCGCCAGTATGGTTTGTTGGCATGACTATTCCGCTGGTGGCCTTGGTGCCTGTGTTAGATATTTCGATACCTCTGCTCTTGAACGCTTTGTTGAATCTTTTGTCACTCAAAAGCCTTTAACAGGATCTGGCATCATGCATTATTAAACAATTTACAATCACGTGGTTTCCCATCAAAGCTATGTTCTTGGCTATCCAGCGTTGTAACAATTATTTTATCTGTGCTGAGGTTAATGCTCATCCTCTGACTCTTTTTCTATTAACCCAGGGGTTCCCCAAGGGCTCGGTCTCTCTCCCACTGTCCTTTCTGCATATTAATGGTCTCCTTCACTCATCATCCCGCCCTAGCCACGCTTTTGCTGCTGATCTCACTCTGCATTCATCAGCTTCCTTTAGAGCGCATGCCCTCGGGGCACATCACCTTCATTCCTCTCACAGTGCAGTGGCTGAATCACGACACCCTCGTTTCCTCTGTGCCCTTTGATGGATTAATGGCTAATTCTTTTTAAATGATTGATTTTTAAGAGCTTTCCTCATGGCAAGCCTCTGTTTTGAGCCATTCCTTCAATGAACAACACTCATCTCAAATGGATGATTATTACATTTGTATTAGGAAAAGTACACGATTGAACAATTGTTAATATTCGAGTCATGCTTGAGGATTACCATGTGTAAACTCTTCCCCTCTGCACAAGACTGAGTCTTAGATCCGGCCTCCTCACATCCTTTTTTTTCTATAGATACACTGGACACATCTTGTGTTCCTTTCTTGCTCAATTACTTTAGCATAATGACTTCTATTGCAGAATTGTGCTTTCTTGGAAATAGCCTCTGCATGTAGAGGCTTGTGAAACATTGACCCCAAGTCATTAATTCAGTAGCAGCTGGAAGGTGGTAGTGTCTGCATCACATTATCTCCGAACCCGATCTCGGACTGCACCACATTCGGTTAAGCTAACTGACTTTGAAATATTTTTGCCAATGTTAAATCCTAACATTTTTCAAGCCAGCCTAAATGATTTGATCATTTAGACCCTGTCTAAATGGATTGGTAATTCAGATCTTTTCTTTGGATCTTTTCCCGTTTTTCTTTTGCGTTCATGAATCATCTTGTGGGATTTCACAGTAACAGATA
Source organism: Squalus acanthias (assembly GCA_030390025.1). Classification (NCBI taxonomy): domain Eukaryota; kingdom Metazoa; phylum Chordata; class Chondrichthyes; order Squaliformes; family Squalidae; genus Squalus; species Squalus acanthias. The sequence goes on from CM059425.1 coordinate 259,668,690, forward strand.
CCCCATCAACTTCAGTGAAGTGAATTACATTTTGTGGAGCCTATATTTTAGATTTAAGTGAGCAACTTACCTGATCGGAGTTCAGAGGTGAGTGTTTCAGCTTGGCAGCAGTCTAGCCTCCGAGCCATAAGGTCATGTGTTCAAGCCCCGCTTGAGGACACAATCTAGGTTGATGCAGAACTGAGAGGGTACTTTCCTTCTGGTGAGATGCTAAACTAAGGTCATTCTTGTGTGAGAAAAAAATGCTCTCTTCATTCTATCAACATGCTAAGTTCTACTTCTAGAACGAGGGGTCACAGTCTCAGGGTAAGGGGTAGGACATCTAGGACTGAGATGAGGAGAAATGTCTTCACTCAGAGGGTGGTGAACCTGTGGAATTCTCTACCACAGAAGGCTGTGGAGGCCAAGTCACTGAATATATTTAAGAAGGAGATAGATAGATTTCTAGACACAAAAGGCGTCAAGGGGTATGGGGAGAGAGCGGGAATATGGTATTGAGATAGAGGATCAGCCATGATCATATTGAATGGCTGAGCAGGCTCGAAGGGACGAATGGCCTACTCCTGCTCCTATTTTTCTATGTTTCTATGTTTCTACTTCCTTGTCCTCACTAACCTCGATTGGCATTGAATTCAAAATCCTCATCCTCTCTGACCTTGCCCCTCCAGCTCATGCCCTATACTCTTGACTCACTCTGGTCATACTGTGCATTTCCTTCCTCCCTGCACACCAGCTTCACCACCTTTGTGATGATATCTTAGGTCACCTCCCCGACTATTACTAATCCCCTTATTATACTCTCTGTGAAGAGCCTTGGAACGTTTATTGTGTTAAAAGTAAATCCAAGTTGTTGTTGATATTAAGAACATAAGAACATAAGAATTAGGAGCAGGTGTAGGCCATGCGGCCCCTCGAGCCTGCTCTGCCATTCAATAAGATCATGGCTGATCATCGACCTCAACTCCATTTGCCCGCCCGATCTCCATATCCCTTGATTCCCCTAGAGTCCAAAAATCTATCAATCTCAGCCTTGAATATACTCAATGATTCAGTATCCACAGCCCTCTGGGGTAGAGAATTCCAAAGATTCACAACCCTCTGAGTGAAGAAATTCCTCCTCATCTCAGTCTTAAATGGCCGACCCCTTATCCTGAGACTATGCCCCTAGTTCTAGACTCTCTACCCCCAGGGGAAACAACCTCTCAGCAACTACCCTGTCAATCCCCCTCAGAATGTTATATGTTTCAATGAGCTCACCTCTCATTCTTCTAAACTCCAGAGAGTATAGGCTCAATCTCTCCTCATCGGACAACCCTCTTAGCCCAGGAATCAAGCTAGTGAACCTTCGATACACTGCCTCTAAGGCAAGTATATCCTTCCTCAGATAAGGAGACCAAAAGTTGCAATGAGTCCCTAGGGTTGGTATTCTGACAGGATGAAACCTATCTAATCTAAATAAATGTTTGTAGCCTCTCATCGTTATTGCTATTATTGGTATTTATTAAAAGCAAATTTAGTGAGTTCTTTGAGGAAGTGACTGAGCTGGTTCACAAGGCCAACATGATTAGTCCACAAGGTAGGAATGGCATGGTATAGGAGGCAAACTTGAGGTGGAGTGAAAATTGGATAAACCAGAGAAAGAAAAGGTATGTCTTTTTAAATTAATTCTCTGGATGTGGGCATCCCTAGCTGCCCTTGAGAAGATGGAGGCGAGCCGTATTCTTGAGCAGGTTTTGCTAGGCCACTTCTGAGGGCAGTTAAGAGTTAATCGGGTATACTTGGAGTACGGTGACCAGTTCTGGGCCCCACACCTTAGGAAGGATATATTGGCCTTGGAGGGAGTGCAGCGTAGGTTTACCAGAATGATACCCGGACTTCAAGGGTTAAATTACGAGGAGAGATTACACAAATTAGGGTTGTATTCCCTAAAATTTAGAAGGTTAAGGGGTGATCTGATCGAAGTTTTCTGGATATTAAGGGGAACAGATAGGGTAGATAGAGAGAAACTATTTCCGCTGGTTGGGGATTCTAGGACTAGAGGACATAGTCTAAAAATTAGAGCCAGACCTTTCAGGAGTGAAATTAAGAAACACTTCTACACACAAAGGGTGGTAGAATTTTGGAACTCTCTTCTGCAAATGGCAATTGATGCTAGATCAATTGTTAATTTTAAATCAGAGATTGATTAGCTTTTTGTTAACCAAAGGTATTAAGGGATACGGCCAAAGGCGGGTATGTGGAGTTAGGTCGCAGATCAGCCATGATCCCATTGAATGGCGGAACAGGCTCGAGGGGCTCAATGGTCTGATCCTGTTCCTATGTTCCACTCGCCCGGTCTCCATCGGGCAGTTAGAGTTAAAATCCCCCCCCCAATGCGTCTCAGCCCCAATCTCACAGAAGCACTCCTTTGTAACCATGTGATGTCTTTTCATTTCCTACGGCAGTCAAGATGTGGCCCCTCGGAGCGAGATTGCCAACTTACTGCCAAATTAGGACTTATACCCAGGGGAACTGGAGAATCAAACACATTTCATGTTCAACCCTATAGCCTGCGGACAGTGGAGACTGCCGCTGGGAATTTCCACCGGGGCGGGCGGGGTCTCTGGATACACCACGTAACCAGGGCTTCTGCTGATCCTCCGCTGAATTTATGGTGACCACTCGGGAGAACCCCACACCCCCGAGGAAATTCCCGGTGTTTATTCTATCGGACTGGGCGTGAATTGCACTCTGGCGTCAGAGGTGAATAGTTACCGTCTGACCCACTCCCTCACCTGGTGTCCTATTTAATATTTTGACTGCGTTGGAATCAGATCAATGTAGCGAAGCCCATCGAGTATCCAGCAACCGATTTCTACAGAAGACACAGCCTGGCTGCAGCTATTCATCATTTAAGAATAGACAGTATTTGTATTGTCCACAATGCATGACATATTGGAGAGGCAGTGATAGCTGCACTGAAATTGGGCAGACTTAATCCAAAAATGTCAATATCATGCCACAATGATTAATTAAATCCTAAACAGAACAATAGGAGGGAAAGAACGAATATCTCACTTTGTTGAAGACCTGACTATAAATGTTAATTCTAAACTGAACGCTCTGAAAATACATAACAGGTATGCCAGCATCTGGAAAAGATGTGTCTTTGTTGATTAGTACTATAAGTAACAAATGGTAAGCAAGTTTCAGACACCAATCTCCTTCAGTCCAATAGGATAGTAAGTGTAACTGGACCAACGATGATTATAACTGGACCGATTTGGGCCTATTGGAGACTGGAGCCACTTGATTGATGGCTGCAAGCCAATAAAAATCTAGCTCCGTGAATTTAGTTGTAAATGCAGACTCAACATCGGCTCATAGTGTCTGTGAAATGCAGATCTTCAATGCCATCTGTGCCCCTGGATTTATATTAGAGAGTACAGTGGGAGTACCGTGCACTTGCTGTCGAGAGCAACAACAATAATAACTTGCATTTATATAGCACGTTTAATGTAGTAAAACGTCCCAAGGCGCTTCACAGAAGCATTATCAAACAAAATTTGACACCGAGCCGCATAAGGAGATACTAGGACAGGTGATCAAAAGCTTGGTCAAAGAGGCAGGTTCTAAGGAGTGTCTTAAAGGAGGAGAGAGAGATAGAGAGCAATGCTCCCTCTTACTCTGTTTTTGGGTGCATGGCCCCTTTAAGGGGCTGCGCGGCCCAGTCATGCGCGAAACTTAACATTGAAAAAGCCGGTCCCAGGCTGCGCGGGACTGGCAGAGAGTTGCGGGGCCGCGCAGCTTATAGGGAATGTTGGTAGAGAGGATGAAAAGTTTAGGGAGGGAATTTCAGAGTTTAGGGCCCAGGCAGCTGGAGGCACGGCCGTCAATGGTGGAGCGATTAAAATCGGGGATGCGCAAGACGCCAGAATTGGAGGAGCGCAGAGATCTCGGAGGGTACAGCACAGAAGGATGCCATTCGGCCTATCGTGCCTGTGCTGGCTCTATGGAAGAACTGTCCAATTAGTCCCACTCCCCTGCTCTTTCCCCATAGCCCTGCATAAATCACGGTTCCTTGTTGAGATTCTAAAGTCTTTGCAGTGCAGCTGTCTGGCATACATTTTAGTTTTCACAGTAACATAGCTACTTTCTTATTGTTCAACCTTGATGAATAAAATGTTACTTGTAGTGCAGGAAGTAGACATCTGACTCTCTTTTATTATCTACAGAGTACTGCTGCTTCAAATATTGAGTTGCAAAGGCTGCATCATTGCTTTTAAAGCCAAGGATCTGCTACGAGCTGTGCTCCACCACTGTGCGGACAGTGTATGCTGGAAACAAGGTACAATCAGCCGCAATACACGCATGCTGATTATTCATAATGTAGGATTTCAAACATTGGACTTGGCTGTGCCAGGCTGAAAACTGACATTGAAGATTGATATAACAACAGCAAACGCTGGAAATCCTCAGCAGGTCAGGCAGCATCTGTGGAGAGAGAGAAACCGAGTTAACGTTTCAGCTCGATGACCTTTCATCGAAGTTTGATGATTTATTATAACACATAATTCAACAACAGCAGCAAAAATTTGCATTTATATGGCGCCCTTAACATAGAAAGAAATGTCCTGAGGCACTTCACGGGAGTGTAATCAGACAAAAATTGATGCTGGACCAAAGGAGATATTAGGGAGGGTGACTCAAAGCATCCTGTCATGGATGCAGAATAGTTTTTAAATGGTGAGAGATTGGGAAATGTTGGTGTTCAGAGAGACCTGGGTATCCTTGTACACAAATCACAAAAAGTTAACATGCAGGTACAGCAAGCAATTAGGAAAGCAAATGGTATGTTAGCCTTTATTACAAAGGGATTGGAGTGTAAGAGTAAAGACGTCTTACTGCAATTATATTGGGCCCTGGTGAGACCACACCTGGAGTATTGTGTACAGTTTTGGTCTCCTTACCTAAGGAAGGATATACTTGCCATAGAGGGAGTGCAACGAAGGTTCACCAGACTGGTTCCTGGGATGAGGGGATTGTCCTATGAGGAGGGATTGAGTAGACTAGGCCTATATTCCTCGAGTTTAGAAGAGGTGATCTCATTCAAACATATAAAATTCTTAAGGGGCTTGACAGGGTAGATGCAGGGCTGGGGAGTCTAGAACCAGGGGTCATAGTTTCAGAATAAGGGGTCGGCCATTTAGGACTGAGATGAGGAGAAATTTCTTCACTCAGAGGGTGGTGAATCTTTGGAATTCTCTACCCCAGAGGGCTGTGGATGCTCAGTCGTTGAGTATATTCAAGACAGAAATCGATAGATTTTTGGATACTAAGGGAATCAAGGGATGTGGGGATAGTGCAGGAAGTGGAGTTGAGGTAGAAGATCAGCCATGATCTTATTGAATGGCGGAGCAGGCTCGAAGGGATGAATGACCTACTCCTGCTCCTATTTTGTACTGGACTCCCTCCAAGACCACTAGACCCTTTCTTAGGCCCAAAACTGAACACAGTACTCCAAACAAGCTCTGTGTAATTGCCTGTGTGCTTGTTTTTTAGTTGTTCCGTGGATTTAACGGTCTGAGTGAAAGTCCGCCCTGTTGTCTCAGTCAGGCAGTGAAAAGGCATTTTAAAAAACAAAAAGGGGACAAAAGCAGCTCCAAAATAAAGTAGAATAAAGTGGCCAAAAGCAAAATAGTACAGATGCTGGAAATCGTAAATAAAAACAGAAAATGCTGGAAATACTTGGCCGGTCAGGCAGCATCTGTGGAGAGAGAAACAGAGTTAACGGCCGCGATTTTACTAACCTCGGCGGGTCCGTGGCGGATGACATCGTTGGCGGGTCCTGACCCCGCTGCTGGCTCCATCCCGCTCTGAAATCAATTTCCCTTGTTTGGGCTTGTTAAGCCCGCCCAGCGCGTTTGCCAGCCAATTAGAGGAAGCGGGTCTGGTGACATCATCAGCCGGTTTCCTTAAAGGGACCATGGCCAACTTTATTTTGACATTTGTGCTGTCAGTATTCTACAGCATTGAGGTGCTGCAAACACTGACAATGACGGCACAAAGGCACAGGGCTGCACCCAGGCTCTCCCATGACTCCCTCCATATGTTTATGGAGGGAGTCACAGCATGCAGGGAGGTCGTCTTCCCTTCCCATGGGCAGAAGCGACCTCCCAGGAGACCAAAACAGCCTGGTTGCACATTGCACTGGAAGGCACAAGCAGGGATGTGGTCAGGATGACCTGGGTGCAGTGCCGCAAATGTTTCAATGATCTCAGTAAATCACGAAACGTTAGTACAAAGCCACACTCAACCTCATCCTGCTGTGCCTCTCATCACATCCCCATCACTCTGCCTTTCCTACCCTACTCCTGCACATCCTTACTCACACCAACTTACCTTGCACCTCCACCCATCCCTCTCTATCTATATTATCATATCCCCATCTCACTAGCCACCCCTCACACTCACCCTCATCCTAGTGCAATCATACCAACTAACAACACACAAGGGCAGGCACTTGGATGCAATGTTCATGTAAAGTTTCTATTAATGTGGTATCAAACATTGAAACCTTTATTTTCAACACTTTGCGTTCTTGGACAGATCTGTGTACACCTTTGGAAGTGGCTTAGTGAGTTGCAGTGAATGGTGAGACATAACGGTACCCCCTGCAATGGTGATGAGTGTGAAAGGAATGGCTTGGTCATTGTAGGGATGCTTTATGGTGTTGATGTGGGGTGGTGCCAAACTGGTGCATCATGTGGCAGCCAGGGTGTATAGTGTCAAGTGAAGTAAATCTGGCCATGGTGAGGCCATCCCTGGTGTCCCAGGCAGCAATGTGCTCGGGTGCTGATGCCCTCTCTCCTGTGCAGCATCAGGTGATTGCGGAGAAGTTTGGTGTTGTTGTTGGTGCTGCTGGTGTGCCTGGTGCTTATGGTGTTGGGGCTGATCATGGTGGGATTCTGAGGACCAAAGTGAGAGTGTATAAAGGGCACCCATGTTGATGGAATAGATGGCAGGTGAGGTTGAGATGACAGAAGCAATCTGTCAATGGTGAGAGAGGGCCTGATAATCTACATCCTAGGGTACTTAAGGAAGTGGCCCTAGAAATAGTAGATGCATTGCTGATCATCTTCCAACATTCGATGGAATCTGGAACTGTACCCATGGATTGGAGGGTAGCTAATGTTACCCAACTATTCAAAAAGGGTGGTAGAGAGAAAGCGGGGAATTACAGACCGGTAAGCCTGACATCGGTAGTGGGGAAAATGCTAGAGTCCATTATAAAGGATGTAATAGCTGAGCACTTGAAAAACAGTGACAGGATCGGACAAAGTCAACATGGATTTACAAAAGGTAAATCGTGCTTGACTAATCTACTGGAATTTTTTGAGGATGTAACTGGGAAAATAGATAAGGGAGAACCAGTAGATGTGGTGTATTTGGACTTTCAAAAGGCTTTCGAATAGGTCCCGCATAAGAGATTAGCGTGTAAAGTTAAGGCACATGGGATTGGGGGCAAGGTATTGACTTGGATAGAGAACTGGTTGGCGGACAGAAAGCAGAGAGTAGGAATTAATGGGTCTTTTTCCGAGTGGCAGGCAGTGACTAGTGGAGTACCGCAGGGATCGGTCCTTGGACCCCAGCTATTCACAATATACATTAATGATCTAGATAAGGGAACTAAATGTAATATCTCCAAGTTTGCAGATGACACAAAGCTGGGTGGGCGTGTGTGCTGCGAGGAGGATACCGAGAAACTCCAGGTTGATTTGGACAGGTTGGGTGAGTGGGCAGAAGCGTGGCAGATGCAATATAACGTGGATAAATGCGAGATTATCCACTTTGGTGTCAAAAACAGAAAGGCAGACTATTATCTGAATGGCAATAGATTGGGAGAAGGGGAAGTGCAACGAGACCTGGCTGTCCTTGTGCACCAGTCGCTGAAGGTAAGCATGCAGGTGCAGCAGGCGGTGAAGAAGGCAAATGGTATGTTGGCCTTCATAGCGAAAGGGTTTGAGTATAGGAACAGGGATGTCCTGTTGCAGTTGTACAGGGCCTTGGTGAGACCACACCTTGAGTACTGTGTGCAGTTTTGGTCGCCTTATCTGAGGAAGGATGTTCTTGCCATGGAAGGAGTTCAGCGAAGATTCACAAGGCTGATACCTGGGATGGCAGGAATGACATATGAGGAGAGATTGGGTCGATTGGGCTTATACTCGCTGGAGTATAGAAGAATGAGAGGGGATCTCATCGAAACATATAAAATTCTGACAGGTCTGGACAAACTAGATGCAGGAAGAATGTTCCCGATGGTCGGAGAGTCCAGAACCAGGGGTCATAATCTAAGGATAAGGGGTAAGCCTTAGGACAGAAATGAAGAAGAATTTCTTCACCCAGAGAGTGGTGAACCTGTGGAATTCTCTACCACAGAAGGTAGTTGAGGCCAAGTCATTAAATATATTGAAGAATGAGTTAGGTATATTTCTTAAAGATAAAGGAATCAAGGGATATGGGGAGAAGGCAGGTACAGGGTACTGAGTTTGGATGATCAGCCGTGATCTCATCGAATGGCGGAGCAGGCTCGAGGGGCCGAATGGCCTACTCCTGCTCCTATCTTCTATGTTTCTATGTTATGTTTGTTCCAATGAGGTGACACTGGATGGAGAGTTTGCTCCAAACTGTTGCAACCTGCATAAAGCTCATTCTGTCTTCCAAATGCAGTAAGCAACAGCTTCTGAGCTTGGAAAGTGAAGAGCTGTGAGGTGGGAGCTTTTATAGCACATTTCAAGCTGTCAAGTAATCAGCTGATTCAATGACCATTCATCTCCCGCCTCAGCTTAACAGACGTGATCCCCGAGCAGCGAGGACCCTGTGGGCGAGCACGTAAAATCAAAAGGTGAGCTCAAACGTATTCTTAATGATCTCTAAACAAGGTCATAATGACCTGAATTGCCCAGTGCTGACGGACCCGACATTGGGAAAGGCACGTGGCAGCGGGTTCACAGCGGGGTCCCGACCCGCTGGGGAAAAAGAACACTATCCTACCCGACCCGCCGCTGATCCCGCCCGCTGCTGATCCCGCCCGCTGCTGATCCCGCCCGCTGTCCCCCCGGAAAATCTCGGCCAACGTTTCAGAATGAAGTTAGAATGAAGTGGAAGTTGGCATATTTAGGTGACAAGAAGGTGTGAGCTATGAAATGGGTGTTCCTACCTTCTCCCACAACTTCAAACATTTCTGATCTGTTTACTGACCAAAAGAGTTACTAAGGGCTTGATTTTGCCAGGCCCGAGGAGGCGGGTTTGCAGGTGTGTCAGGTGGTAAAATCGCAAAAAATGGCGGGCTGGCCCGATCCCACCTCCATCCCGCCTCTGAGCAATTTCCCCAAATGCGTGTTTTCTGACCCCCTTTCCATCCCGCCTCCAAGAGACGGGATAGGTCCTTAAGGACCTTAACAACCACTTAATTGCCTGTATTATCCCATTTTGAGAGGCCTTTCCGATTTTTAGACATTTTCCCCATCCTACACGCCTCCTCTGTAACACGCCAGGTAATCCTGGTGGCCTCACAAGTGGATTGCTTACTAACAGCTGCAGCTCCACCATCACAAAGGAGTTTTCACCGATGATCATTTGCAGGTGGCAGAACTTTGTTGTCTCAGGTCTGGGTGAACTTTTAGCATTGTTGTGGAAGTTTGGAGCCTGACACCCATCTCCAGTGTGACCTCCTGGGAAACCCCTCTCCCACCTTGACTGAGCGCTTCCTCAACTGAGGTATTTAGCAGAAGCATAGCGACCATTTAATTCCTTTCCTCCTGGACATCAGATTCGGACGAAGACCAGCCGCGGCAGCAGCAGAACCATGAACAACAGCAGCACCAACAGCAAGAGCATCAACAGGAGCGCCAAGCTGCTGCTCTCCCACCTGAAGCTGCACAGGTCAGAAGGCGCCAGTGCGCGACAACATTGCTGCCCGGGATGCAAGGGACGCATTCATCTTAGCCAGATTTGGTGAGCACAATCAAACACTTTTGTCTCGCACCTTCTTACCAGATCATCCACAATGGACAAGAACCTGCGGATTCCTATCACTCTGACCACCATACTGACAACTGCAAGGCGCCCTAAGCCCTCAATGTGAAAGTCCCATTTGTGAAATGACACAGGCCACAACTTCAACAGTTTGCCATCAAATCTGTTTATAATACAATGACAATGACGGCTGGTCCAAATAAAAAACATCACAGCACCCAAGTGACTACCCTTGTGACTACTTGTGCTTTATCTTCCTCTTACGCGTGCTCCTACGTGGCGCTTCCCCTGTGGCTTCAGCAGATGTGGAGGGCCCTTGCTCACTTTCTTGCTGCTCCTGTCTCGATGCCTTTGGCGGCCGTCCTCTGGGGTGGCGAACCTGTGCGGGCTCGCCAACAGTCTGCTGCTCCAGCGGTTATGCAGGGGCTGAGACGCCCATCTCAGTTGGGTGAGGACTCTGGTGGGGCTCTGACCGAAGGCTCTGCAGTAGCATGGTCGTGTGAGCGCTTGGAGAGGAGCCCCCACTTCCTTGTTGTCTGCCACCAACATCCCTCTCATGGGTCAGCCCCACTTCAGAGCTAGCAAGTGGCTTGACAGCACCTTGCTGCACTTCAGGGGAGCCATGAGGACCCGTTTCTGCACTGGAAGTCCTACTCCAGAGGACATCCATGAAGGTCTGGTTTGTATGCTCAATAGCTGACCATCGCTCCTCAAGAGATGTCAATCTATTCTGAACAATTACCATGTTTTCATACCCTGGTGACTAAGCTCCTCCATGGCCGTAGCCATCCTCTCCTCTACCGTAGCCATCCTCTCCTCTACAGTAGCCAGCCTTACCACGGAGTTAGCCATCCTTTCCACGGAGGTTGCCATCCTTTCCGCGGTGATGCGTACATGCGCTAATGCCTCCACAAAGGCTCTGCTCATGTTCGTGATGGACTCCTCCATTCGCTCCACACTCGCAGCGACCCTGGAGACAAAACCTGCCAGAGACTCCTGCACCTGTTCCTGGAGTTCCAGCACCGCTCTCCTTCTGGATGGACCCGGAGGCACAGGGTCGACATGAAGCGGAGCCGAGCTGGCAGAGTCCTGCGCCCTCCGACGAGGACTCTCCACTGCTGTCCCTGTCTCCACCATCTGCTGATGCTCACTTGTGAGCTGTGATACACCAGGTGCCAGCACTACTCTATCTTGCGAAGGTCCCACCGAGGTGTGAGTGTCTGCGCTGGTGCTGGGTGCACTGAATTCTGCTGACGCTGCGCCCTCAGAGGTTGCAGCTTCCTCTGAGGAGTCTGGAAGCTCAGGCTCTTCCTCCTGGACAGTGGGGACGGGGGCTTTCGATGGTCCTGTGGGGGAGTAAAGGAAAGAGTTAGAGATGTGAGGTCAAGGTTACATGCACATTGAATAGTGCAGATGATCATAAGTCAATCTGTTAGAGCATCAGATTCATTATCAGTGACTCATGCAATGTCAATGAGAGAGATGCCAAACTATTTTGTCACCAGCTTGCTGTGATGCGCCCGTCTGTCCGTCCCCCACTTGGGTATCGTCCTCGATCCCAGCGATTTCCAGGGCCGCCTCCTCCCAGGCGGTGAGCTAGGCTACTGAGGGTGGGCCTCCTCCTGTCCTCGCTCTTTCCCTCTTATTGTGGGCTCTCTTTTCCTGCAATGAGGGACACAAGTGGCGTTTGAGTGAGAATGAAGGAGTGAGTAGAGAATCCATAGCATAGATGCTTAGAAGGAGACAAAGGGCCCTCCCTGTGTGTTGTAAGTTGTTGTTGTCATTGCGTCACAGTGATAGGGAGTGTGAGGGCTGCATGGTCGAATAGTTAAGTGAATGTGACCATAGAGAGAGAGGGAATGGGTAAGGGTGCAGGGATGTAAGTGTCAAGTGGGATGTGGAGGAAGAGGTTGGCAAAGCAGAGTGCTGGTGAGGAGAGGCGATGAGGATCAGATTGAGGGTGATGGGAAAGTCATACTCACTTTTCCTGTGCGGAGAAGGTCATGAAACCTCTTCCTGCATTGCAGCCAGGTTCTGCGGCTCATCGAGATGGAGTTCACCTCCTCGGCCACTTGCAGCCACACAGCTTTTGTCTGCTGGGGTGGCTTTTTTCTCCCTGAGGAAGGGAACAGCACCTCCTTATTACATCTGGCTCCGTGCACCACAGCTTGGAGGGAGGGCTCATCAAACCGAGGTGCACACTTTTGCTTGATCGTGGACATTGTCGGGAAATCAACACCTTCATACAATTTGCAGAGCGTTTGCAGTCTCCAGAGGAAGCAAGGCTGCTTGCAGGTCTTAAATCCAGCAGCATTGATGAAAAGGCTCATTGGGCCAGGGGTTCCCACACGCTGGAAATCAATTGCCCAATTAGGATAAAATCCTACTTTTTCAACAGTTCACTTAGGAGTTGGAGTCCTGACACGATTTCCACCTGACACGCCCCAGCCCGCCCACACTGGCAAAATCCAGCCCAGAATGTTTCTTTTCTCAAGGGAGGCAGGTTGGGTGCGGGGCGGGGGTGGGGGGGGGGGAGCCTCCGAGGTGGGCGAGAAGCCCGGGAGACCGGATTTCACACAGGCCCTGCCGACTTTAATGACCGGGCCTGATTTGAATGCGACGCCTCGGATTCTCGCCCACAGCCAGCCAGATTGCTTTAAATCTATTTCATTTCCTGCTTTTTTCCAGTTCTGACGAAAGGTCTTCGACCTGAAACGTTAACTCTGTTTCTCTCTCCACGGATGTTGCCTGGCCTGCTGAGTTTTTCCAGCGTTTTCTGTTGTTATTTTGGATTTCCAGCATCCACAGTATTTTGCTATCAGATTGAGAGGCTGGCTGGCTGCGGGTGGGTAGGCCTCAGAAGTGAGGGATCGGTCCGGGGGCGGGATCGCGGGCTCGGCATGGTCGGGGATCGTGGTGGGGGGGGTGGTCGGGCGGAGGATTGGGGGTTAGAAGGGGGTTGGAGGATCGGCAGGTGGTCGGGGATCAGGAGGGGTGATTGGCCGGGGATTGGAGGGATCAAGGGATTGGCGGGGGGGGGCGCGGTTCGGGGATCAGGATGGGGGGGTCGGGGATCGGCAGGGGGGTGGAGAGAGGATCGGGCCGGCCACCGTAGGATTGTGGCCAGCCTCAGCATCATCGGTGGGGGGAGTGAGGCCTCGTGGTGGGGTCTCCGATCACGGGGGGCGGGTATGGTCGGGAGCTGGATCCAGGAGGTAGGTATAAAGCCACTTGCCTCCTGGATGCAGCAGCCCCCGCCTTGGTTTAACTGCCGGGTTTCACGAGCTGTGTGAAACCCGGCCACAGGCAGTTAAATTCAAAATAGAGCTGAAAAAAGAGGCTGAAAAAAGAGGCTGCCAACCTCATTACAATACTTAAATTAAGGGGCAGGTTGGTCGCCCGCTCCCCGTCCCGCCTCCATTAAAACTGGAAGTGGGCAGGTTGGAGGCAGGATCAGGTCTGGAATCCCATTTTTAACAATTTAACTGCCCCCACGCTCCAAACCCACCTGGTTTTTTTAGGGGAAAATTCCGGCCTAAAAATTACCAGGTGGAATATTGAAGTACATCGCGAAATTAAAGCAATGTTCAATTGTTCCATGAAGATCCTGTAAAGATTATGGCTGCGTAAGATTTTGCCCTAACCTTCAAAAACATCTTTTATGTTTTGTTGCAGCCAGTGACTGGGAAATACTGGACCCGAGGATTGCCGGCTGGTTGCTGGACCCTGGTGACACCGCGTCCTGCTTCTCGGCTTTGGTCCTCAAACACTGCGGGAGATCTTCGGCCTTGGAATTGACTCGGCCCACAACAGAATCCACGGGAAACACGAAGGTCAGTCTCTGTTTTATTTTTTTGGGATGCATGGAGGGTTCAAACAATCTCAACCTGTTTCAAACGATGCTGGAAAACCCGTCTGTGTGGAACAGCCAGTGTCTTCGGGCGAGGAGGGCTGGATTTATTTCTTTAAGGTGACATGTAACAGAAAGCTTACACGTGTGTTGGGGAGGGTTGCAGGCAACCTGACCGCCCCCCCCCCCCCCCCGAACAGTGTAATGGGGATGAGCGCTGAGAAAAAAAGAAAGACTTGTATCTGAGGAAGGATGTTCTTGCCATGGAAGGAGTTCAGTGAAGATTCACAAGGCTGATACCTGGGATGGCAGGAATGACATATGAGGAGAGATTGGGTCGATTGGGCTTATACTCGCTGGAATATAGAAGAATGAGAGGGGATCTCATCGAAACATATAAAATTCTGACAGGTCTGGACAAACTAGATGCAGGAAGAATGTTCCCGATGGTCGGAGAGTCCAGAACCAGGGGTCATAATCTAAGGATAATGCGTAAGCCATTTAGGACAGAAATGAGGAAGAATTTCTTCACCCAGAGAGTGGTGAACCTGTGGAATTCTCTACCACAGAAGGTAGTTGAGGCCAAGTCATTAAATATATTCAAGAATGAGTTAGATATATTTCTTAAAGCTAAAGGTATCAAGGGATATGGGGAGAAGGCAGGTACAGGGTACTGAGTTTGGATGATCAGCCATGATCTCATCGAATGGCGGAGCAGGCTCGAGGGGCTGAATGGCCTACTCCTGCTCCTATCTTCTTCTATTTCTATCACACCTTTCACGACCACTGGACTTCCCAAAGTGCTTTACAGCCAATGAAGTACTTTTGAAGTGTAGTCACTGTTGCAATGTAGGAAAGATTAGCAAAATCCAAGTTCTGCAGACTAGAAGGAGAGTGACTGAGGTGGGCTTATTGAGGTACATGAAATATTAAATGGAACAGACTAAGGTAAACCCAGAATATTAGAGTAATTTTGGGGAAGGACCAGAGGACGCATCAAGGAGATCAATGTTCGGAATAGACTGCCTGGCAACAAGGTACCATGGACGAAATAGTCCCGATTTTAACCTAACCCGTCTATCAAGGACAGGAAGGGTTTGGGTTGCACGCCCATTTTACCCCCTCCCGCTTGATTCTACACTCCATATGGCGGGAGTGTAAAACGGGAATCAGACCGGAACCCGTCCCGTTCCCACTGGGCATGTTCGGTTAAAATCAGGGTTAAAAACATTTAGAGGGATGTTGAAACATAGCTACATGTTGCACTGGGAGTTCGGGTATTAGAGTGATGAGCATGATGGACCACATGGCCTTTTCTCATCCTTAACGCTTCCTTTATTCTGCCCCGAGCTCTGGAATTCCCTCCCTAAACCTCTCCGCCTCTCTACCTCTCTCCTCCTTTAAGACGCTCCTTAAAACCTATCTCTTTGACATCTGCCCTAATATCTCCTTATGAGGCTTGGTGTCAAAATTTGTTTGATAATCGCTCCTGTGAAGCGCCTTGGGATGTTTCACTACGTTAAAGGCGCTATATAAATACACGTCGTTGTTGTATATTCTTTTACCGCTTTCAGTTAACTTTCATGCTTTAGCTACATACCAAACTGTGGTGAGGGTGACCAATTGTCCATTTTGGGTATTAAAACATTTCCGATGAATACTTCCTTTCAACCTCAATAGCTCCCAACTGCACCACGGTGGATTCTTACACTCCCACACCAGGCATCCCGGCTTGTCTGGGATAGACTGCAGCTTGTGCCAAAATGTTTGCTGCCTTTTGCCAGCATCGACTGCTTTTTGTGGAAGAGAGTTACACACTTCTACCACCCTTTGTTTGAAGAAGTGTTTCCTAACTTCTCTCTTGAAAGGCCTGGCTCTGATTTGAAGGTGATATCCTCTTGTCCTAGACTCCCCCACCAGCAGAAAAAGTTTCTCTCTCTACCCTATCGATTATGTTTAAAATCCTAAAAACCGCAATCAAATCCTTACCCTTCTGTATTCCAGGGACTACAAGCCTAATTTATGTAATCTCTCCTCCTAATCTAACCGTAGGAGCCCTGGTAACATTCTGGTGAATCTGCGCTGCACTCCTTCCAAGGCCAATATATTCTTTCTAAGGTGCGGTGCCCAGAACTGCACACAGTGCTCCAGATGTGGTCTAACCAGGGCTTTGTGTAGCTGGAGCAAAACTTCCTTCCCTTTATATTCCAGCCCTTCAGATATAAAGGCTAACATTCCATTAGATGTTTGGATTATTTTTTTGTACCTGACCACTACATATTAGGGATCTTTGTACACGAACACCTAAATCTCATTGGACCTCTACTTTTGACCATTTAAAAATACTCTGATCGATCCTTTTTTGGTCCAAAATGGATGACCTCACACTTACCTGTGTTGAAATCCATCTGCCACCATTTGGCCCACTCACTTAATCTATCAGTGTTACTCTGGAATTTTATGCTCCCGTCTACACCACTTACAATGCCACCAATCTTGGTGTCATCGGCAAACTTGGATATGTGGCTCTCTATTGCGTTATCTAAGTCATTAATAAATGACTTAGAACGGCCTTCTCCTGTGCTGTATCATTCTATGATTCTATGAAATGGCAAAGGCATTGCTGGAGGCAGGGAACGGTACCAATCTGAACAGTAAAGATCAGGTTTAGAACAAAATTAATAGCTTGCTGGATGGGTGGTAAAATAGAGAATTCAGAGAGTGGTGAGAATGTGGAACTCGCTCCCACAGGGAGTGGTTGAGGTGAAGAGTATAGATGCAGAGGCTGTAACACAATCTTAATTCAGTTGCCTTGATAAAAGTATCCATGATGCGGAGATGCCGGTGTTGGACTGGGGTGGACAAAAGTGAGAAGTCGCACAACACCAGGTTATAGTCCAACAGCTTTATCTTCACTTCACCTGACGAAGGAGAAGCCGCTCCGAAAGCTTGTAATTTCAAATAAACCTGTTGGACTATAACCTGGTGTTGTGCGACTTCTCACTTTTGATAAAAGTAGCTTAAGCTATGCCTGCGTGGCTTATGACATCCCCCTTGATTGTGTTCACAGACACAGTCGGAACCAGATGATACTGTTTGCGCTGATAGCTGAAACAGTCGACGTCAAAGCCTCTGCTCTCTGCAGTCTGGTGCACGCTGGTTACAATATACTGTGTCAGTAATTAAAGTCCAATATCAATGTATTGGCTCCAGTGCTCCTAGACGGATTAGCCTGTCAATTAAAACCCTGTTGTTTTTCATTTATCTGTTGATTAATTTGTTAACATCGTCTATCTTCCCTCTTTGTCTAACTAATTGGGGAAAGAGTCATTAATACTGCAGAATGGCCTATCGTATGACTTTGCAGTTAGAATCATAGAATCTTACAGCACAGAAGGAGGCCATTCGGCCCATCGTGCCTGTGCCGGCTCTTTGAAAGAGCTCTCCAATTAGTCCCACTCCCCTGCTCTTTAATCATAGCCCTGCAAATTTTTCCTTTTCCAGTATTTATCCAATTCTCTTTTGAAAGTTACTATTGAATCTGCTTCCACCGCCCTTTCAGGCAGCGCATTCCAGATCATAACAACTCATCTCCCCTCTGGTTCTTTTGCCAATTACCTTAAATCTGTGTCCTCTGGTTACCGACCCTCCTGCCAGTGGAAACAGTTTCTCTTTATTTACTCTATCAAAACCCCATATAATTTTGAACACCTCTATTAAATCTCCCCATAACCTTCTCTGCTCGAAGGAGAACAACCCCAGCTTCTCCAGTCTCTCCACATAGCTGAAGTTCTTCATCCCTGGTAGCATTCTAGTAAATCTCTTCTGCACCCTCTCTAAGGTTCGTGACAATGCCATCGTACGAGTTTACGATACTGGCGGGGAGCCCCAGTCGCCGATCGGGCATATTTGAATGGATGGAAAATCATGGTTTGTGCGGCCACAATTTGATGAGGGTACCACCCCTTCCCGGCCCAGCTTTCGCCTGCTCATTCTGGCTTCTTGAGCAGGCCATCCAGAGATTTCTAGCGTGTAAACTAGACTCAAATATCTGATTCGTAAAAGTCTGTTTATGTGCCTCACGACATGGAGGTATTAATTACTTAAGATTTCTTTTTCGATCAATTCTCTTTATCAACAAAACAAAGCACAGAAGTCCCCTCGTGGCCCGTTCCTATTCCAGTCTGCTTTTGCATTTGGCTAAAAGGTGGAAGCCCATGTTATGGGTTTCATGAATAACAAGGCTCAGCGCTTGCTGTGCCCTTCCAGCCACCCATATTAAATAGTTAGCCCAAATGTGCTGCCTTTGGTGCCTTCAGTTGAGATGTTCAATCTCCATATCTTCAAGAGCAGCTTCTCAGTAGCATCAGTCACACTGTCAGCAATTCACATAGAATTAATAGGATATACGGCACAGAAACAGGCCATTCGGCCCAACTAGTCCGTGCCGGTGTTTATGCTCCACACGAGCCTCCTTCCATCCTTCCTCATCTACCTCTACCCTCTGTTCCCTTCTCCCTCATGTGTTTATCAAGCCTCCCCTTAAATGCATCGATACTATTCGCCTCAACCACTCCTTGTGGTAGCGAGTTCCACATTCTCACCACTCTCTGGGTAAAGAAGTTTCTGTTGAATTCCCTACTGGATTTATTAGTGACTATCTTATATTGATGGCCGCTAGTTTGGCTCTTCCCTCACAAGTTGAAACACTATCTCTGTGTATAATCTATCAAAACCTTTCATAAGTTTAAAGACCTCTATTAGGTCACCCCTCAGCTTTCACTTTTCAAGAGAAAAGAGACCCAGCCTGTTCACCACAATCTCACATGGAAGAACGCAGTTAACCTATAATCTGTTACTGTCTTTAAGAGACGATATTTTTTGCATTGAATAGAGATAATAAATTATTATCCCTGAAGGTAGCAGGATGGGTAGATAAGTTGGTTAAAAAGGCATAGGGGATACTTTTCTTTATTAGCTGAGACATAGGGGGAAAAATTCAGTTGGTTGCGCCTCCTGTTAGCGCCTTAAGAGGGCGCTAATGGGGCGCAAAGCAACTAGCGCCTGGGCGCGGAGATGTTTGCGCCGCTCGCGAAATTAACTAGACATTTTGCGGCGGCGCTAAACAGTACCGCCACGATCTCCTGCGCCGGCAGATTGTGACGTCAGTCGAGTGCGCAACGCCCCGGTAGCGCCCCGGAGCGGATATTGAATGGCGCCCCCTGCCTTACCGCCTGCCGCTAGCAACGACAGGTTGAGAGGAGCGAATTGCAGTCATGAAGGGACTGGGGGAGCGTTATTTAAAGGCGACCGCTTCCTGCCTTTTTTTGTTGGCGACATTTTTGAACCACGCATTCTGAGAGAGAGAGAGAGAGAGAGAGAGAGACTTCTGGAGAGATTCAACGCTGTGTGAAGGAGTTTTGGGTACTGAGCAGCACTTTGCAGGTTCATTTTTATTTGCCCTTCCTTGTATCGATTTAGAAGAGACTGCGGGGGCTGCACTCTGAGCTCTTTCCCTGGTACTCTCCATTGTTCTTTCCAGCAGATTTGATGTACAGGTCTCTCCAGGCCGAGATTCAAGGCTGCAATGAGCAGGATGTAGATGGAAAGCAAGATCAACCCTCCCCTTTAAGAACTGGCCCGCGCCATTGTGTCTGTGTTCCACTGCTGACTGACATCACATGAGCTTCGCCAGCGCTCTGAGGTAGCGCCTCGCTCCTCGGCCTTTGCGCCTTAAGACAGATGTGTAGCGCCTGATTTAGCGCTCCAATCACCTCCAGGGGCGATAAAAGTCAAGTTTGCAGTCGGAGGCGATAATTAGCGCCAGGCCCTAATCTTTGCGCCCGGCCGATAATTGCGCCCCAAACGGGGCGATACTGAATTTTTCCCCCATAGTATATAAGAGCCGGGAGGTTATGCTAGAACTGTATAAAATACTAGTTAGGTCACAGCTAGATTACTGCGTACAGTTCTGGTCACCACATTGCAGGAAAGATGTGATTGCACTAGAGAGGGTACAGAGGAGATTTACGAGGATGTTACCAGGACTGGAGAATTTTAACTATGAGGAAAGATTGGATAGACTGGGGTTGTCTTCTTTGGAACTGAGGAGGCTGAGGGGAGACTTAATTGAGGTGTATAAAATTAAGAGGGGCCTAGATAGAGTGGACAGGAAGGACCTATTTCCCTTAGCAGAGAGGTCAATAACCAGGGTGCATAGCTTTAAAGTAATTTGTAGAAGGCTTAGCAGGGAGTTGAGAAATGTTTTCACCCAGAGGGTGGTGGGAGTCTGGAACTCACTGCTTGAAAGGGTGGTAGAGGCAGAAACCCTCATCGCATTTAAAAAGTACTTGGATATGCACTTGAGGTGCCGTAACCTACAGGGCTACGGACCGAGTGCTGGAAAGTGGAATTAGGCTGGAGAGCTCTTTTTCGGCCGACATGGACACGATGGGCTGAATGGCCTCCTTCTGTGCCATAAATTTCTATGATTCTATTATTCTATTTTTTTCATCTTATTGATCAAAGCTTTGTAAGGACTAGAAATAAACACACCAGCCATTGTCCAAACAATCCCCTGTGAAGATAACATTGAGAGGAGTTCTGACTGGTACTATCTTTGAGTCAGCAGATTAACAAAGACCCAATGTGCTCAGATAATTGTGTGGAGCTGACATGAATAATGCAGTGCTGGGATGTACTCCAACTCTGCAGTTGTTGTAAGACAATTGCCCCAGCATCCGAGATCGCTGCTGTTAGAAAGGAGCGGGTGGCTGGTTGAGGAGGCTACTTGAATCTTGTGACTAATGTGACACTCTCTGCAGGTGTACCAATGGATTTTCTTATGAGCTGAAACATTTTGTACCTGGGGTGATGTCTTCCCATTTTGTCCTTTCCTGGATGTCCAAGTTCTTCAGTTCTTCCCGCCTGCCTCCACTGCACAAACCTGGTATTGGATCTCTAACCCAGAAGGGTCCATCCCCTCATCATGTTCTAAATCTTCCACTATCATCCTCCTCCTCAGATATAGCAGTGGGCCTTCCGTTAAAGATTTGGCTGCAGATAGAGATATGAGTCAGTGGGTAGCACTCTCACCTCTGAGTCAGGAGCTTCAAGCCCCACTCCAGAGACTATTGGAGTATTGTGTCCAATTCTGGGCACCGCACTTTAGGAAGGATGGCTTTTGAGAGGGTGCAGAAAAGATTTACAAGAATGGTTCCAGGGATGAGGAATTACAGTTATGTGGATAGACTGGGAGAGCTGGGGTTGTTCTCCTTAACACAGAGAAGATTTGATAGAGGTGTTCTAGGTGGGTCTGGACAGAGTAGATAGAGATAAACTGTTCCCATTGGCGGAAGGGTCGAGAACCAGAGGACACAGATTTAAGGTGATTGGCAGAAGAACCAAAGGCAGCATGAGGAAAAACGTTTTTACGCAGCGAGTGGTTAGGATCTGGAATTCACTGCCTGAGAGGGTGGTGGAGGCAGATTCAATCGTGGCTTTCAAAAGGGAATTGGATAAGTACCTGAAAGAATAGAAATTTGCAGGGCTACGGGGAAAGGGCAGGGGAGTGGGACTGGCTGAAGTACTCTTGCAGAGAGCTGGCACGGGCTCAACGGGCCAAGTGGCCTCCTACTGTGCTGTAATGATTCTATGATTTTATGATTCTATGAGTACTGAGGGAATCTGCACTGCCAGAGGTGGTGTTTTTCAGAGGAGATGTTAAACTCATGTCTGCCCACCTCATTCTTAGGAAAAGATCCCATGGCCACTCTTTCGAAGAAGAGCAGATGAGTTCTCCCAGGTGTCCTGGCCAACATTTTTTTCCTCAACCCACATCACCAAAACAGATGATCTGGTCAGGTTTGTGAGACCTTGCTGGGCTCAGTTTGGTTGCCACGTTTCCCTATATTGCAAGAGTGACTACACTCCAAAAGTATTTCATGGCTGTAAAATGCTGTGGGACGTCCTGAGGTCGTGAAAGGTGCTATATAAATGCAGGTCCTTTCTTTTCTTTTGAAGCTATGGCTGTCCTTCCTGTATAGCTCAACCAACCAAGCCGTTAACAACAACAACAACTTGTATTTATATAGCGCCTTTAACGTAGTAAAACATCCCAAGTCACTTCACAGGAGTGTTATAAGACAAAAATTTGGCACCGAGACACATAAGGAGAAATTAGGGCAGATGACCAAAATGTTGGTCAAAGAGGTAGGTTTTAAGGAGCGTCTTAAAGGAGGAAAGAGAGGTAAAGAGGCGGAGAGGTTTAGGCAGGGAATTCCAGAGCTTAGGGCCCAGGCAACAGAAGGCACGGCCACCAATGGTTGAGCGATTATAATCAGGGATGCTCAAGAGGGCAGAATTAGAAGAGCGCAGATATCTCGGGGGATTATGGGGCTGGAGGAGATTACAGAGATAGGGAGGGGCGAGGCCATGGAGGGATTTGAAAACAAGGATGAGAATTTTGAAATCGAGGCGCTGCTTAACCGGGAGCCAATGTAGGTCAGCGAGCACAGGGGTGATGGGTGAACGGGACTTGGTGCGAGTTAGGACACAGGCAGCAGAGTTTTGGATGAACTCAAGTTTACGTAGGGTATAGAAGCACAGAAGATAGGAGCAGGAGTAGGCCATTCGGCCCCTTGAGCCTGCTCCGCCATTTAATGAGATCATGGCTGATCATCCAAATTCAGTACCCTGTCCCTGCTTTCTCCCCATATCCCTTGATCCCTTTAGCCTTAAGAAATATATCTATCTCCTTCTTGAATATATTTAATGAATTGGCCTCAACTGCCTTCTGTGGTAGAGAATTCCACAGGTTCACCACTCTCTGGGTGAAGAAATTCCTCCTCATCTCAGTCCTAAATGGCTTACCCCTTATCCTTAGACTGTGACCTCTGGTTCTGGACTCCCCCGCCATCGGGAACATCCTTCCTGCATCTAGTCTGTCTAGTCCTGTTAGTATTTTATAAGTTTCAATGAGATCCCCCCTCATTCTTCTAAACTCTAGCGAATATAAGCCTAATCGACCCAATCTCTTTTCATACGTCATTCCTGCCATCCCAGGTATCAGTCTGGTAAATCTTCGCTGCACTCCCTCCATGGCAAGAACATCCTTCCTCAGATAAGGCGACCAAAACTGCACACAATACTCAAGGTGTGGTCTCACCAAGGCCTTGTACAACTACAGCAAGACATCCTTGCTCATGTACTCGAATCCTCTCGCTATGAAGGCCAACATACCATTTGCCTTCTTAACTGCCTGCTGCACCTGCATGCTTACCTTCAGCGACTGGTGCACAAGGACACCCAGGTCTCGTTGCTCTTCCCCTTTTCCCAATCTATTGCCGTTCAGATAATAATCTGTCTTCCTGTTTTTGCCACCAAAGTGGATAACCTCGCATTTATCCACATTATACTGCATCTGCCATGCATCTGCCCAATCACCCAACCTGTCCAAATCATACTGGAGTTTCTCTGCACCCTCCTCACAGCACACATGCCCACCCAGCTTTTTGTCGTCTGCAAACTTAGAGATATTACATCTAGTTCCCTCGTCTAGATTATTAATATATATTGTGAATAGCTGGGGTCCTAGCAACGATCCCTGCGGTACCCCACTAGTCACTGCCTGCCACTCGGAAAAAGACCCGTTTATTCCAACTCTTTGCTTCCTGTCTGCCAACCAGTTCTCTATCCAAATCAGTACCTTACCCCCAATCCCATGTGCCTTAACTTTGCACGCTAATCTCTTCTGCGGGACCTTATCGAAAGCCTTCTGAAAGTCCAAATACACCACATCCACTGGTTCTCCCTTATCTATTCTACCAGTTACATCCTCAAAAAATTCCAGTAGATTAGTCAGGCATGATTTACCTTTTGTAAATCCATGTTGACTTTGTCCGATCCTGTCACTGTTTTCCAAGTGCTCTGCTATTACATCTTTTATAATGGACTCTAGCATTTTGCCCACTACCGATGTCAGGTAATTTCCCTTTTTCTCTCTACCACCTTTTTTAAATAGTGGGGTTACATTAGCTATCCTCCAATCCATGGGAACTGTTCCAGAGTCTAGAATTTTGGAAGATGACCAGCAATGCATCTACTATTTCTAGGGTCACTTCCTTAAGTACCCTAGGATGTAGATTATCAGGCCCTGGGGATTTATCGGCCTTCAATCCCGTCAATTTCCCTAACACCAGTTCCCTACAAATACTGATTTCATTCAATTCCTCCCTCTCATTAGACCCTATGTTCCCCGACATCTCTGGGAGTTTATTTGTGACCTCCTTTTTGAAGACAGAACCAAAGTATGTATTTAATTGGTCTGCTATTTCTTTGTTCCCCATTATAAATTCCCCTGATTCTGTGAGAATGTGGGAGGCCAGCCAGGAGTGCATTGGAATAGTCAAGTCTAGTGGTAACAAAGGCATGGATGAGGGTTTCAGCAGCGGATGAGCTGAGGCAAGGGCGGAGACGGGCGATGTTACGGAGGTGGAAGTAGGCGGTCTTTGCGGATATGTGGTCGGAAGCACATTTCAGGGTCAAATATGACACCAAGGTTGTGAACAGTGTGGTTCAGCCTCAGACAGATGTTAGGGAGAGGGATGGATTCGGTGGCTAGGGAACGGAGTTTGTGGCAGGGACTGAAGACAATGGCTTCGGTCTTCACAATATTTAATTGGAGGAAATTTCTGTTCATCCAGTACTGGATGTCGGACAAGCAGTCTGGAATGGAACCAGGCGAGTGCAGTCCTACCCAGCTGGACGACGGTGGAGAAGCATTGGAGAAGGATGGAGTGGTCAATCATGTCAAAGGCTGCAGACAAGTTGAGAAGGATGAGGAGGGATAGTTTACTTTTGTCACAGTCACAAAGGAAGCCATCAGAGGAGCAAAGGCTTTTTTTTGTTCGAAGGTTGCTGCACGAGACACTGGGCTATGTGGGTAACTTTAACCTGACTTGCCTGGTGGGAAACTGATGATATCAAATGGGCCGTCCGTTTTATACGCTGCCCAATATTGCTTTCCATTGATTGAGGAGTCTTTCACCTGTCCATGTGGGCCAGATTAGAATCCATGCCTTGGAGCTGAAAGATCAGTGTCTAACCCACTGCACCAGCAGGCCCTCCTAAAATAGTCGTCTTGTGGTTCATTGATAACTACTTAGTCTGGGCATAGTTACTCCCTTTTGGGGCTGCACACACAACCAGCATAGACCAGTTGGGCTGAATGGCCTGTTTCTGTGCTGTAGACCCGATGTAATCCTATGGAAATGGAGAGCTGCCAGAAGTCGTGGCACTGCTTATTTTTGGAATAACTATCAGGAAAGGTTGAACAGGCTGGGGCCCTTTTCCCTCGAAAAGAGCAGGCTGAGATGTGACGTGATAGAGGTCTTTAAGATTTTGGTAGGGTAGACGTAGAGAAGATGGGCCGAAAATTGATCCCGGGACGCGAGAGTACGCACTGCATACTCTCGCGTATTCCCACTCCAATTGCCGGTTTTCTGCATGCCCTGCGCATGCGCTGAAAACCGGCAATTGCTCTTCCGAAAAGGGGGCGGGGCCGGAGTGCATCGCGTGCGCGCTACAGGCTGCGCGCACGCTGTGCACTTCATGCTTTGGACGCGCAGGTAAGTACTGAAGATTTTGGAAATGTAAAAAGGAGGAGTAAGACCCGCTTTTAAGAAGGTAAGTAGTGAATTAAGTATTTTTTTGAATTTTTTTTTACAGGTATATCTTTTTTATAGACTTTAAAGACAGGTAAGTTTATTTTTATAACTTTTTAAAAGATTTTAAATTTTTTCAAAAATTTAATTTTTTATTTAAAATGGTTAATTTAATTAACTATACTTATTTTATTAATGTGATGGGTTTTTTTTTTTATTTAATTGAGGTTTAGCTGTTATTTTGGGGGGGTGTAAGATTCATAAGTCTCTCAGCCATGCTGTGAGACTTATGAATGGAAGATGGTGTGCTGCCATTGGCTCTAACTGAGTCACGTGATCCCACAGCTCGCACGAATTAACTACGCCGCTGGGATACGCAAGCCCAGCACAGCTGATGTCTGGAACATCAATTTCGTGCGAGCTGGATCAGAAAAAGCATAAGCGAGGTGAGACATCGCGGGAAAGGCTTACCCCCGCGGGAACAGAGCGAGATCAATTTCTGGGCCCTTGTTTCCACTTGCGGGCGAGACCAGAACTAGGCGCCATTAATATAAGAGAGTCACTAATAAATCCAATAGGGAATTCAGGAGAAATGTCTTTACCCAGAGCGCCTTGGGATGTTTTACTACGTTAAAGGCGCTATATAAATACAAGTTGTTGTTGAGAGTGGTGAGAATGTGGAACTCGCTGCCACAGGGAGTGGTTGAGGCGAATAGCATAGATGCATTTAAGGGAAGGTAGTTAAGTACATGAGGGAGAAAGGAATAGAAGGATATGCTGATAGGGTGAAATGAAAAGGGGTGGGAGGAGGCTGGTGTGGAGCAGAAACACCGGCACGGACCTGTTGGGCCGAATGGCCTGGTTCTGTGCTGTAAATCCTGCGCAGCTGGGCGTGTGTTTGTGCAAATTGCATCGTCACACACAGTAGGTTATGTAACGATAATCTGCTGGATCTGCTAATAGTCTCAAACAGACAGCCAAAAGGATGAAAGCAAAATGAGGGACAGCCTTAATATCCTCTCTGCATATTGGCTATAATGAAGGGGGATGTCTCACTGCAGATGTTGCTCATTTCTCCTGCTGTTAGTGTTGTGCCTCACTCCTCCACCAGAGGGAGCTAATATGCACTTCTGATCACAGCACTGGAGCAGGGTGAGAATTATGGCGTGGAGTTTATGCATTTGTGATCTCGGTGCAGAACAGGTGTGCATATTAGGCATTCGGATGCATAATTTTCCAGGCATAAATTCAGGTATGAAGATCAGCGCACCTTGCACGATTATTGGGCACAATTGCAAAATATGTTTGGCAACACCCTTGGAAACCGGGTTTTATTAATAGTGTTGCACAAACATAAAACAGGAATAACAACAGAAAACGCTGGAAAAACTCAGCAGGCCAGGCAGCATCCGTGGAGAGAGAAACAGAGTTAACGTTTCAGGTCGAAGATATTTTGCTATCATATAAAACAGGATATTGGCTTGGGGCTGCGCGGGAACGTACTGACTGATGGTGAGGTGCTTCCCCACATGGTTGAAGGGCAAATCAGGAACAGCCACCAATACTGTCAGTGCCAGCAGGATTTCCAGTGGGCGTTTCCCCACCTTATGCCTCAAAATGGGAGATATTGGCCGGGGATGGGGGGGGCGGCTAGTGTCAATCCTGTCATCAGTTAGCGCCTGGGCTATTTTAACAGCTGAGCCTCATTTACATCCGACTGGCCAATTGCGGGCAGGTCAAAATCACGGGGGCCGCCTGGCCGTACCAAGGTAAGTAGCGGTGTGGGGGGGGGGTGAGGGGAATCGGGGCCATTTCATTGGTGCGAAGGGGGTGCGTGGGAAGAGGCTGTGGCAGGCAGCAGAGGCCCAGACTTTCCTGGCGGGGCACTCCTGAGCCTCCTCGTCCCACTGTGGAAAGCTTTTGACTTACCTTAGTCTCCTCTCCTTCCCTGCCAGGTTTTATTCAGCAGGGCACCCGCAGTGGGCCATTGGGGTCCTAATGACACCCGCAGTGGGCCATTGGGGTCCTAATGACACCCGCAGTGGGCCATTGGGGTCCTAATGACACCCGCAGTGGGCCATTGGGGTCCTAATGACACCACAAGACCCCGATTTGCATGTAATAATAAGGCAGACGCCTAAACAAAAAGGGGTCCAGATACGCTGACGGCGGGCGAGAAATCGGGCGGGAGCTGGAGCGGGGCGCTAAGTCTTTGCATGGCTATTTTAACTGAGCCCGTGTCCCGCCAGGCGGAGTGGGTTAAAATCGCTCCCGTTGCCTTTTGTTTTGGTCAAATGTATCGGTGCCCGTCTGATTTTCCAAGTTTTGTTTAATTGCAGGAACTCTGTGCCGGCCTTCACATTCTCCACCACCTCATGATGGATCTTCGTGCTAAATTACAGGCAAGAGTTACGCTATTCAAACACGTTTTCAGAATGTCATTTCATCTCCTGTGGCTTAACCGTTCCAGTAATTGACCAATCCTGTACCAGAAAGAGCAGATCCAGTTCCCCTTGCAGTAATGAAGACGACCAAAGAAAATTAATCCTGACAACATAACTGCATGTCAGGCTCATAAATGTAATAATATTCCATTGAGTGATGCAGTAAAAGTCACTGCGATACCACCGGCAGCCTAATTAGATTATAGTCTAAAAGAAATGGTTATTTCCCCTATGTAGATTCCACCCGCTGCTGTGCTATGTATTGCATTTGATTACGTTTATTAAATTTTTAGCACATTTGTTTTTTGAGAAGCGTGCCGACCTGTATTTCATAGAATAGCTTCATAGAAACTTGCAGCACAGAAGGAGGCCATTCGGCCCATCGTGCCTGTGCTGGCTCTTTGAACGAGCAGTCGTGCTCAGTCCCACATCTCCGCTTTTTGTCCGTAACCCTGTGAGTTCCTCATCCTCAAGAACCCGTCCAACTCTCTTTTAAAATTATTATGGAATCAGCTTCCACCACCTTTTCAGGTCGAGTGTTCCAGATCCCAACAACTCTCCGAGTGAAACAATTTCTCCTCATCTCCCCTCTAGATCTTTTTCCAATAATTTTGAATCAATGACCTCTAGTTATTGACCCACTCGCCAGAGGGAAAAAAATATTCAAAACCTCCGTAAGGAGACATATCCTTGTGAGTACAGTCCCCAGCGCTTGACAACGCCCACGTTTAAACTGGACAGTCGCTTAAATCGGCCAGAAAGCGGTCACTATCCGTTTGCATTAAAGTCGATTTCAAAGTTGCACCGTAAAACATGTTAAACACTCCCTGTATTTCGGGCAGAAGCAGCTGTCCTTACTCACTAGTTTGCACCTCGTTAAGGTGCACCGAACACAAGAACAAAGATACGTAAATAGCATCTTTTGTACCTTGTGTCCAATCCCCTCTAAATGCTGTGGGGTGACAGTTTGCACTAAGCACTGACTGCAGTAGTTTATTCAATAGTGATCTACTACATTCCTGTTCAATAGTAGAGTACTTTAATAGCGCTGCCCCTTTAAACCGTCCAATGCGTATAGCGGGCGTTAGCGCCAACACGCCTGCTATAAGCGGTGGGGACTGCACCTATCTCTCACTGCAAGGCTTCAACGTGTAATTCAGGCTGACATGCCAATGCAGGGCTGAGGGAATGCTGCATTGTCACCGGCTCAGTCCTATCGAAAGCTGAGGCCCTGTCTGTCTGTTCCCTCCACCACTGGCGTACCGTGGCTGCAGTGTGTACCATCTACAAGATGCACTGCAGCAACTCGCCAAGGCTTCTTCGGCAGCACCTCCCAAACCCGCGACCTCTTCCACCTGGAAGGACAAGGGCAGCAGGCGCATGGGAACACCATAACCTCCAAGTTCCCCTCCAAGTTCCCCTCCAAGTCACACACCATCCTGACTTGGAAGTATATCGCCGTTCCTTCATCGTCGCTGGGTCAAAATCCTGGAACTCCCTCTCTAACAGCGCTGTGGGAGTATCCTCACCACACGGACTGCAGCGGTTCAAGAAGGTGGCTCACCACCACCTTCTCAAGGGCAACTAGGGATGGGCAATAAATGCTGGGCCTTGCCAGCAAAGCCCACATCCCTTAAATGAATTAAAAAAAAAGTGAAACAATTTGAGAGCTTTCTGAGAGATGTGATATTAAAAATGGTGTTTATTTTTTTTAATGCATAAATGTTGCAGCACTAATTTTGTGTTGTAACATACATTCCCGAGCTCTAACATTGTAGAAATTAGTGATGGAGAGATTAGTGGACAAGTGCTTAATGTGGCCATATGACATTCCTCTACCTACATAAGAACATAAAAAAATAGGAGCAGGAGTCGGCCATTCGGCCCCTCGAGCCTGCTCCGCCATCCAATGAGATCACGGCTGATCTTCTACCTCATCTCCACTTTCCTGCTTGGTCCCCACATCCCTTGATTCCCTTAGTGCCCAAAATCTGGTGGTTAGCCCGTGTTAAACGAACGAAAGGTTGCGATAAAATAGCCGGCAGAGGAATGCCGTAAGAACCCGTTAAGCGTTCGCCAGCTAATATCAGCAACGGTAATATCGCGGCTAAGATGCTTCTGTTCTGAATTCCACAGACCCAAGACCTGTGGAAGCTATTCTGCACCGTCGAGCTCCGATTGATCCCTGTTTTGGCAGGTGAGCAACCTCAAACTGTCCGTATGAGCGTCGCATACTGCTACAGTGTTAACGAATACTTCAATTCTGCACACGGATGGGGCGGGGTGGATAGTTACTGTTTGCTTTGGTTGCACGGCGATCCTCAAAATGTTTGTTGATCTCGTCATCGGATATTTGTTTTGATGACCTTTTCCGCTTTGAAGCAGAAAGAGTTGAAATTCCTCTCCGTGTGATCTTTAGTGCCCCTAGGAGCCTAGGAACAGGGTAGGCCATTCAGCCCCTCGAGCCTCTTCCACCACCATTCAGTTAGATCATAGCTGATCTGTACCTCAACTCCGCCTTGGTTTCATATCCTTAATATTGGTTAGCACCTTTACTCAACTTGACATAAGTGCCTGAAAAAAATAGCACTCTGAGAAATTTCAACCCTCTTCGCGTACTTGGGTTACAGTGGGTAATGTAAAGGGCAGCCATTGTGATCCACGGCAATTTAGTCGCCCCACAGTCCCAGTTTGGAAGGCGAAGACAAAGTAAGAAACCTATTTGCTGATCACAATGGTGAAGGAGAGCCGTCCAGCTCCTCAGGAGTGGACTGGCCCTCCGAAAGGTGAGGATCCTTTGGGTTTCTCACGGAACAGGGAGGGGGAGGGCGCCGATAATCCAGCGTTGTGGAACCATTCCTGGGAGCACTTGGGAAATCTCCCAATTTCCCATATGACTAGTCCGCCCGCAGCTCATCCTTCCATAGAAACCTACAGTCCCTGCACTTTCCTCCGCTGTATCACCTTGAAATTACGGCGCGGGATATTAGTGTCCAGATGCTTGGCGCATTTGTATGAAATTACATAGAATTTTACAGCACAGAAACAGGCCATTCGGCCCAACAGGTCTATGCCATCGGTAATACGCCACGCAAGCCTCCTCCCGTCCCTCTTCATCTCACCCTATTGGTTACGGTAGCATAGTGGTTATGTTACTGGATTAAGGCCTGGACTAATGTTCAAATCCCACCACGGCAGCTGGGGAACTTAAATTTAATTAAATAAATCTGGAATAAAAAGCTAGTCTCAGTAATGGTGACCATGAAACTACTGGATTGTCGTAAAAACCATCTGGTTCACTAATGTCCTTTAAGGAAGGAAATCTGTCGTCCTTACCCAGCCTGGCCTATATGTGACTCCAGACCCACAGCAATGTGATTGACTCTCAACTGCCCTCTGAAATGGCTTTGCAAGCCACTCAGTTGTACAAAACCACTACAGAAAACAATAATAATAAAACCGGACGGACCACCCGGCATCGACCTAGGCAGCGGCTTCGGACACAACAAAGGCACACTCAGCCCAGTCGACCCTGCAAAGTCCTCCTCACTAACATCTGGGGACTTGTGCCAAAATTGGGAGAGCTGTCCCACAGACTAGTCAAGCAACAGCCTGACATAGTCATACTCACAGAATTATACCTTTCAGCCAACATCCCAGACTCCTCCATCACCAGGGGTGGCGGCACAGTGGTATACAGTCGGGAAGGAGTGGCCATGGGAGTTCTCAACATTGACTCCGGACCCCACAAAGTCTCATGGCTTCAGGTCAAGCATGGACAAGGAAACCTCAAGCTGATTACCACCTACCGCCCTCCCTCAGCTGATGAATCAGTACTCCTCCATGTTAAACACCACTTGGAAGAAGCACTGAGGGTAGCAAGGGCTCGGGATGTACTCTGGTTGGGGGACTTCAATGTCCATCACCAAGAGTGGCTCGGTAGCACCACTACTGACCGAGCTGGCCAAGTCCCGAAGGACAAAACTGCCAGTCTGGGCCTGCGACAGGTGGTGAGAGAACCAACACGAGGGAAAAACCAACTTGACCTTGTCCTCACCAATCTACCTGTCGCAGATGCATCTGTCCATGACAGTATTGGTAGCAGTGACCACCGCACAGTCCTTGTGGAGACGAAGTCCCGTCTTCACACTGAGGACACCCTCCATCGTGTTGTATGGCACTACCACTGTGCTAAAAGGTATAGATTCAGAACAGATCTAGCAGCTCAAAACTGGGTATCCATGAGGCGCTGTGGGCCATCAGCAGCAGCAGAATTGTATTCCACCACAATCTGTAACCTCATGGCCTGGCATATCCCTCTCTCTACCATTACCATCAAGCCAGGGGACCAACCCTGGTTCAATGAGGAGTGTAGAAGAGCATGCCGGGAGCAGCACCAGGCGTACCTAAAAATGAGGTGCCAACCTGGGGAAGCTGCAACACAGGACTACATGCATGCTAAAAAGCGGAAGCAGCATGCTATAGACAGAGCTAAGTGATCCTATAACCAACGGATCAGATCAAAGCTCTGCAGTGCTGCCACATCCAGTCGTGAATGGTGGTGGACCATTAAACAACTAACGAGTGGAGGAGGCTCCATGAACATCCTCAATGATGGCGAAGCCCAGCACGTGAGTGCAAAAGTCAAGGCTGAAGCGTTTGCAACCATCTTCAGCCAGAAGTGCCGAGTGGATGATCCATCTCGGCCTCCTCATTATAGCCTTGGTCCAAACATGGACAAAAGAGCTGAATTCCAGAGGTGAGGTGAGAGTGACTGCCCTTGACATCAAGGCAGCATTTGACCGAGTGTGGCATCAAGGAGCACCAGTAAAAGTGAAGTCAATGGGAATCGGGGGGAAAATTCTCCACTGGCTGGAGTCATACCTAGCACAAAGGAAGATGGTTGTGGTGGTTGGAGGCCAATCGTCACAGCCCCAGGACATCGCTGCAGCAGTTCCTCAGGGCAGTGTCCTAGGCCCAAGCATCTTCAGCTGCTTCATCAATGACGTTCCCTCCATCATAAGGTCAGACAGGGGATGTTCGCTGATGATTGCAGTGTTCAGTTTCATTCACAGCTCCTCAGATAATGAAGCAGTCCATGCCCGCATGCGGCAAGACCTGGACGACATTCAGGCTTGGGCTGATAAGTGGCAAGTAACATTCGCGCCACACAAATGCCAGGCCATGACTATCTCCAACAAGAGAGAGTCTAACTACAGCCCCTTGACATTCAACAGCATTACCATCACTGAATCACGCACTATCAATATCCTGGGGGTCACCATTGACCAGAAACTTAACTGGACCAGCCACATAAATACTGTGGCTACAAGAGCAGGTCAGAGGCTGGGTATTCTGCGGCGAGTGTCTCACCTCCTGACTCCCCAAAGCCTTTCCACCATCTACAAGGCACAAGTCAGCAGTGTGATGGAATACTCTCCACTTGCCTGGATGAGTGCAGCTCCAACAACACTCAAGAAGTTCAACACCAGCATATAGGAGTAGAAAAGAGGAATAAGGTGCATAAACGAGTGAGTGTGTTGGATAGTGCTAGAGGCGGTAGTAGTACCATATTAGATAGGAGCAGACTAAGAAAGACTACGAATAATTCAAAAATGGGTTTAGAATGCATGTACGTAAACGCACAAAGTGTGGTGAATAAGGTTGGTGAGCTACAAGCACAATTAGTTATGTGGCAATATGATGTTGTGGCCATTCGACCCATCGAGTCCGTGCCGGCTCTCTGTAGAGCAATCCAGTCAGTCCCATTCCCCCGCTCTATCCCCGTAGCCCTGCAAGTTTATTTCCCTCAAGTGCCTATCCAGTCTCCACTTGAAAACATTGAGGGGGAAAAATTCAGTTGGTTGCGCCTCCAGTTAGCGCCTTAAGAGGGCGCTAATGGGGCGCAAATCATCTAGCGCCTGGCGATGTTTGCGCCGCTCGCGAAATTAACTAGACATTTTGCGGCGGCGCTAAACACCACCGCCACGATCTCCTGCGTCGGCAGATCGTGACGTCAGTCGAGTGCGCAACGCCCCGGTAGTGCCCCGGAGCGGATATTGAGTGGCTCCCCCTGCCTTACCGCCTGCCGCTGGCAACGACAGGTTGAGGGGAGCGTTCTGCAGTCAGGAAGGGACTGGGGGAGCGCTATTTAAAGGCGACCGCTTCCTGCCTTTTATTGTTGGTGACATTTTTGAACTACGCATTCTGAGAGAGAGAGAGAGACTTCTGGAGAGATTCAACGCTGTGTGAGGGAGTTTTGGGTACTGAGCAGCACTTTGCAGGTTCATTTTGATTTGCCCTTCCTTGTATCGATTTAGAAGAGACTGCGGGGGCTGCACTCTGAGCTCTTTCCCTGGTACTCTCCATTGTTCTTTCCAGCAGATTTGATGTACAGGTCTCTCCAGGCCGAGATTCAAGGCTGCAATGAGCAGGATGTGGATGGAAAGCAAGATCAACCCTTCCCTTTAAGAACTGGCCGGCGCCATTGTGTGTGTTTTCCATTGCTGACTGACATCACATGAGCTTCGCCAGTGCTCTGAGTTAGCGCCTCGCTCCTCGGCCTTTGCGCCTTAAGACAGGTGTGAAGCGCCTGATTTAGCGCTCCAATCACCTCCAGGGGCGATAAAAGTCAAGTTTGCAGTCGGTGGCGATAATTAGCGCCAGGCGCTAATCTTTGCGCCCGGCCAATAATTGCGCCCCAAATGGGGTGATACTGAATTTCTCCCCCTAAGTGTCTCCGCTTCCATCACGTCCGTCGGCAGCGAGTTCCAGGTCCTCACCACTCACTGCGTAAAGTTTTTCCTCACATCCCGCCTGTATCTCTTGCCCAAAACCTTAAATCCTTGTACCATCAACTAGTGGGAACAGCCTTTCCCTGTCTAGCCTATCCAAACCCATCATAATCTTGTACACCTCTATCAAATCACCCCTCAACCTCCTTTGCTCTAATGAAAACAAATCCAGCTTCTCCAACCTGTCCTTGTAGCTAAGATTCCCCCATCCCCGGAACCATTCTAGTAAATCTCCTCTGCACCCTCTCAAGGGCCTTCACATCCTTCCAAAAGTGTGGTGACTAGAACTGGACGCAATACTCCAGTTGTGGCCTAACCAGAGCTTTCATGTCTGAAGACCTATATCCAGTGCAGTTTCTCCAATTCATTTCTGTGCTTCCAGTCATCACTAGGGTTAATTTTGTGAGAGGTTTTTGCTACAATTGCCTCCTGCTGTGAGCAGCAGCTGTGGCTCAGTGGGTAGCACTCTTTGCCCTTCTGCGGCATGAAGGTCGTGGGTTCAAATCCCTCTGGTAGAACCTTGTCACATATAATATAGGCCTGCCTGCTGATTTAAATGAGCGAAAGCGCCTGTGCAGCGCCCTCTTTCCGGCGGTAACATCCGCAGGAGGCCGAAGGTCAGGTTCTCAAGGAGCGGTGCGGTGTTCTCGGGCAGTCACCTTATTAACAGTACATTTCCAAGTGCAAGACCGTGGCATAGCTGTCAAATGGAGCAGAACATGTTTGAACGAAGAATGTTTTAATTACTTTGTACAATTTGCAATTCAAGACTTTTAGTGGGGGCACACCAATTGCGTTATCACGATACAAAACAATGGAGAACCCGCCCCGCCTCCTCCCAATTCCCCAGACAATGCAAATTGCTATTTCCCGTCTTTATGAGATATGGGGCTAGTTGAGAAGTTAAGATTTTCAATAAGAACAAAAAACCCTCTATAAATCTTACTGTTTCTCTGTTTAGCCGGTTCATCAGCTTTTTCTTGAAATGAACTGGATCTTGATGAAAAGATCAAAAAATAAATTAAATTAAACAACAACGAAAGAAAAGCCAGCTCGATCTGGATCACATTAAATCATTTTTGCAATAAACTGAAAGACAATTGAAGTCAGTTATTTGGGTGTAACTTATTTAAAAGTAGCACGGTAAATGTGAATTGTACAGAATGTTTACTGTACGGTTTATAGCTCACCGCCGCCGCCTTCTCCCGGCTCTACGCGCTGTCAACGGCTGCGCGGAACGACGTGCTTTGGAGAGGCCGGTAAGAGGAGCGGCGATGTCCACAATTGCTGGGCGTGCATCAATTCGCCGTTGCACGCCGGTTGACGTCGCACTCCTGCTAATTAAAATACTTGCGGCGAACGCAGGCAACGGCACCGCCGCTGACCTGCCCAATATGGCGACCACCGCGTTCCGCGCCGGAATTGGGCGGAAGCGAGGCGGCTGCCATTTTTTTTCCAAACTGGTCTTAACAGCCAGCGCTAAGGGTTCGAATTGCTAGGCCTTACTTTATAAATGTCAGGTTCAGTGATAAGACTTTTGTCATTTCTTTGCAGTGATGGAAAACTACAGAATACATGTCAATAAAGAAGATCTAAAGAGAACATCAGAACTGCTAGGGGTATCCATCCTCCTTTTTGTAATACGTTTTCATGCTGTACTTTTGTACTTAATTAAAATGCTAGTGGATCTTCTGTGGCGCTGTTCACGGTGAATTGGATGATGCACTGATTTATAATGACGGCAACAGTCCATGCAAATCCTAATGCTGAGACTCGCTTGCTTCAGGCGGCCAGTCCTTTCGTGGCCACAAAGTGTAAATGTTATAAGTAAACACGGGCTGAGGTTACTCAGAGTTCAATTGCTTGGCCAGGGAACCTTGTGGTTGGAATGTGCTCATCCGTTTCGGCTTGCAGCTCAGAGGCAACCAGCATTTTAAGATTGTTTTTGCAATTGTAGCAAAGTTTAACGTTTGGAGAATAACATCTGCGTACCACTGTTGATATCTAATATACTCGGGGTGAAATTGGGTGCCTTTGCGCCTCCTGTTAGCGGGGCACAAATGGCTTTGTGACCGGGCGCGGCGCTGACATCAACTCCCGCCACATTTGGTGGGAGTTTTGCGGCGGCGCTATGGCGGTGCGCCGCGATCTCCTTCGCCTTGGAGATTGTGACGTCATCGTCGTGCACATTACCCTGGTAGCGCCCCGGACCCGAAATTGACTTACATAAGAAGTAAGAGTAGGAGTCGGCCATACGGCCCCTCGAGCCTGTTCCGCCATTCAATAAGATCATGGCCGATCATCAACCTCAACTCCACTTTCCCACCCGATCCCCATATCCCTTGATTCCCCTCGAGTCCAAAAATCTATCGATCTCAGCCTTGAATATACTCAAAGACTCAGCATCCACAGCCCTCTGGGGCAGAGAATTCCAAAGATTCACAACCCTCTGAGTGAAGAAATTCCTCCTCATCTCAGTCAGTCTTAAATGGCCGACCCCTTATCCTGAGACTATGCCCCCTAGTTCTAGACACTCCAGCCAGGGGAAACAACCTCTCAGCATCTACCCTGTTAATCCCTTTCAGAATCTTGTAAGTTTCAATGAGATCACCTCTCATTCTTCTAAACTCCAGAGAGTACAGGCTCATTCTACACAATCTCTCATCATAGGACAGCCCTCTCATCCCA
Source organism: Squalus acanthias (assembly GCA_030390025.1). Taxonomy (NCBI): domain Eukaryota; kingdom Metazoa; phylum Chordata; class Chondrichthyes; order Squaliformes; family Squalidae; genus Squalus; species Squalus acanthias. Next base: position 259,706,146 of record CM059425.1, read on the forward strand.
GGAATCAATCTAGTGAACCTTCGTTGCACTGCCTCCAAGGCAAGTATATCCTTCCTTAGATAAGGAGACCAAAGCTGTGCACAGTACTCCGGATGTGGTCTCTCCAAGGCCCTGTACAATTGTAGCAAGACTTCCTTATTCTTATACTCCAACCCTCTTGCAATAAAGGCCAACATGCCATTTGCCTTCCTTATTGCTTGCTGTACCTGCATGCTAGCTTTCTGTGTTTCTTGCACGAGGACACCCAAATCTCTCAACACCAACATTTGAAAGTTTCTCATCATTTAAAAAATATTCTGTTTTTCTATTCTTCCTACCAAAGTGAATAACCTCACATTTCTCTACATTATACTCCATCTGCCACCTTACTGCCCACTCACTTAGTCTATCTATATCCCTTTGCAGACTCTTTGTCTTCTCCTCACAGCTTACTGTCCTACCTAGCTTTGTATCATCAGCAAACTTGAATACATTACACTCAGTCCCTTCATCTAGGTCGTTAATATAGATTGTAAATAGCTGAGGCCCCAATACTGATCCTTGCGGCACCCCACTAGTTACAGCCTGACAACTTGAAAAAGATCTGTTTATCTCTACTCTCTGTTTTCTGTCCGTTAACCAATCCTCTGTGCATGCTACTATATTACCCCAACCCCATGAGCCCTAATCTTGTGTAATAATCTTTTATGTGGCACCTTATCGAATGCCATTTGGAAATCCAAATATACTACATCCACTGGTTCCCCTTTATCTACCCTGCTAGTTACATCCTCAAAACACTCTAATAAATTTGTCAAACACGATTTCCCTTTCATAAAACCATGTTGACTCAGCCTAATCATGTTATGATTTTCTAAGTGTCCTGATACCACTTCCTTAACAATGGATTCCAGCATTTTCCCGACGACAGATGTCAGGCTAATTGGGCTGTAGTTCCCTGTTTTTTCTCTCCCTCCTTTCTTGAATAGCGGTGTTACATTTGCGACCTACCAATCTGCTGGGACCATTCTAGAATTTAGGGAATTTTGGAAGATTAAAACCAATGCATCCACTATCTCTTCAGCCACCTCTTTTAGAACCTTAGGATGTAGGCCGTCAGGCCCAGGGGATTTGTCGGATTTTAGTCCCATTAGTTTTTCTAGTACTTTTTCTCTACTTATATTAATTACGTTAAGCCCCTCACCCTCATTAGACCCTTGGTTCCCTACCATTTTTGGTATGCTTCTTGTGTTTTCTACTGTGAAGATAGATACAAAATATTTGTTTAACGTTTCTGCCATTTCCTTATTCCCCATAATAATTTCTCCTGTCTCAGCCTCTAAGGGACGAATGTTTACTTTTGCTACTCTCTTCCTTTTTACATACTTGTAGAAGCTCTTACAATCTGCTTTTATATTTCTTGCTAGTTTTCTCTCATATTCTACTTTTTCCCTTTTTATCAATTTTTTGGTCAACCTTTGCTGGTTTCTGAAACTCTCCCAATCCTCAGGCTTATTATTATTCTTTGCAACATTATAAGCTTCTTCTTTCAATCTAATGCTATCCTTAACTTCTTTAGTTAGCCACGGTTGGATCACTTTTCCCGTGGAGTGTTTGTTTCTCAATGGAATGTGTTTTTGTTGAGAGTTATGAAATATTTCTTTAAATGCTAGCCACTGCTCATCTACCGCCATACCTTTTAATCTATTTTTCCAATCTACCTTAGCCAACTTGCCCCTCATACCTATGTAATTGGCTTTATTTAAGTTTAAGACTCTAGTTTCGGACTTAGGCAAGTCACTCTCAAAATTAATGTGAAATTCTATCATATTATGATCACTCTGCCCCAGAGGATCCTTTACTATGAGATTGCTAATGAACCCTGTCTCATTACACAATACAAGATCTAAAATAGCCTGTTCTCTGGTTGGTTCCATGACATATTGTTCTAGGAAACTGTCGCGAATGCATTCCATGAACTCGTCCTCCAGCCTACCTTTGCCAATTTGATTTGTCCAGACTATATGAAGATTATTGCATTACCTTTGTTGCAAGCTCCTACTATTTCTTGATTAATATTCTGTCCAATGGTATAGCTACTTCAGTCCCCTGCAGCAGCGCCGGTCGAAAACACCGACAGCTGCAGGAGGCGTGCATCGGGCGGCTGGCCGCTCCGGGGGGTCGATGATTAAAGACGAGCTGGCGAGGTAAGTGGAAAAAAACTTACCTTTCCCGTTCTAGTTTTTTTCGCGGGTTCCTGCCCACGATCGATCAGCCCGGCGCTCTGCTTGAGTGCCGGACTGATCGCGCGGGATCACGGCTGCCTTGGTGGTCCAGGTAGGTACTTTTTAAATTGCAGAGCCTGCAGCGATGGCCCTTCCCTTTAAGGGAGGGAAGGAGCCTCTGAAGGCGGCAGCGTTGCACGGCCTAGTGTGCAGCGCTGCTGAAGTCTCCGCCCTGCTCTCTGACGTTAGCGCCCTAAGAAGGAAGTGGTGCGCTTGATTTAGTGCTCCACTTCCCTCTTGGGCTGCTAAAACTCAATTTCGCGGTCGCCGACGCTAATTAGCGCCGGGCGCAAGAGTTAGCGCCCAGGCAATGTTATCGCCCCAAAATGGTTGATACCGAATTTTTCCCCCTTAGAATATAACATCTGTGTCTACTAATTGTACCATTTTTAATATCTAGCTATAAAATATAACGGCATTGCAATTTTTGAGTCACTCTTTTTATGTCACATTTGTAATAACGAGGCTCTATGTCAACATTTTAAAATTGCAAATTTGATTTGTCTGCTATCCAGTAATTGCAGGCCTCCCAACACTCGGTGATATTGTGCTGCCTCCCCCGTTCTCATTTTCCCCACTCCTCTGCTTAATATTTTGGGATATCTTAGGTGGGTTAATTCATCTCAGTAGATTGTCCTGATATCTTCTCCATTTTTTTATGTAGTTAATACTAAGATTCTGTCTCTTTTTTGTTGCTCCCTGAATGTCAATCACGTCCTCCCCTGCAGACTGCTGTACAAAATATATTACTGCTCCGGCCAGGTATAATGAACGCTCCCTCTGCCCTGCAGGACCCTGCTGCTCCCTCCTGGTGTGTTCTCCCAGCAGCCCAGCTTGGCTAAAATTCCTGCTTTCCCAACCCACTCCCTACTTCCTTTTTCTTGGATCCTCCACACCTTCTTGGGCCCCCGCTCCCTTTCGATCTATTACTTGCAGGAGTCCGCATTGGTTAAGATAACAGCTCCCACCCTACTCCCTACCTCCTGTTTCTTGGTTCTTACTCCCCCCTGCTGTGTTCTTCCCAGTTATTTTGCACTATTGCATGGGGTTCATTTCAATGATTGTTTTTTTCCTGCCCCGTTCCTGGTTTTGAATTTCCTGTTGACGAGAGTTAGTTTCTGTTTTTGTTTAATGAGTTGGCTGTTCAGTTCTCTGACGTTCTACATTTTGTTTGTCGATTTAATTCCCCGTACGTTTATTTTCTTCGTTCATCCACTTAGTCCATTACTGGGGAAAGATATATTTTTTTTCCGAGAGGGGAAGGTCAGAGGGGATAGTGAAAACGCGGCAGGGGGTGAGATTGGGAGAAGGGATGGGGTCAGAGGAAAGTGAAGGGGAAGACGGTTCTGGAGGGGCGTTGGTGTCCAAGAGTTGTTGAAGCTTGCGATCCTTGACACCTGAAAGGAAGAAAAAAAGCATCTATCTTTCCTCAGCAACTGCCTCCGGCTCCGACTTACTCCACGTGGATTCCAACTAAAATTCCACCCTTCGTGTTTTGGATCCACCCAGGACTACAGATATCTCCAAGACATTCAGCGTTCCTCGAACCACTGCTCTCGCCGTATCCTGAGATCCACGCTGAATGCCATGCGCTGCCACATGAACACTCTCAACCTCTCTCTTCAGCAGCACCGACTCACTCTATCTCAAAGCTGTCCTGGTCCGCAGTTCCATTTCATCCTTCGCCTCATCCGGCGCTTTAACAAAAACTTTTTTTCTTCCTTTCAGGTGTCAAGGATTGCAAGCTTCAACAGCTCTTGGACACCAACGCCCCTCCGGAACTCTTCTTCCCCATCACTTTCCTCTGACCCCATCCCTTCTCCCAATCTCATCCCTTGCCGCGTTTTCACTATCCCCTCTGACCTTCCCCTCTCAGGAAAAAAAAACACTTCCTCCCACCCCGCCTCCTGTAAGGACTCTATTCCATTCTCCCAGTTTCTCCGTCTCCGCCGCATCTGCTCTGACGATGCCACCTTCCACACCAGTGCTTCCGACATGTCTTCCTTTTTCCTCAAGCGAGGATTCCCCTCTACTGTAGTTGACACGGCCCTTGACCGTGTCCGTTCTATCTCCCGCACTTCTGCCCTCACCCCTGCCTCTCCCTCCTGGAATCACGATAGGGTTCCCCTTGTCCTCACCTTTCACCCCACCAGCCTCCACATTCAACGGATCATCCTCCGCCATTTTCGTCACCTCCAGCGTGATCCCACCACCAAACACATCTTCCCCTCACCTCCCCTTTCAGCATTCCGAAGGGACCGCTCCCTCCACGACACCCTGGTCCACTCCTCTACCACCCCCAACACCCCTTCCCCTTCCCCGGCACCTTCCCGTGCAAGCGCAGGAGATGCAACACCTGCCCTTATACCTCCCCTCTCCCCACTGTCCAGGGCCCCAAACACCCCTTCCAGGTGAAACAACGATTTACTTGTACTTCTTGCAATTTAGTATACTGTATTCGCTGCTCACGATGTGGTCTGCTCTACATTGGGGAGACCAAACGCAGATTGGGTGACCGCTTTGCGGAACACCTCCATTCAGTCCGTAAGGGGGACCCCGAGCTTCCGGTCGCCTGTCACTTTAATTCACCGCTCCACTCCCATTCAGACCTCTCTGTCCTCGGCCTCTTGCATTGTTCCAATGAAGCTCAGCGTAAGCTCGAGGAACAGCACCTCATCCTTCGATTAGGCACTTTACAGCCTTCTGGACTCAACATAGAGTTCAACAATTTCAGATCATAACCTCGGCCCCTATCATATATATATTTTTTATCCACACTTTTTGTTTGTGCCTTTTTTTCTTCCCTCCCACATGGCAGCTGTCTTTCATTCTGCCAGCGCAATTCACACTTCATCTGAGCCATCCTTTGTTCTTAACCTGTCCCATTACCATCTCCTCTTGCCTTGAATATCTCTTAATGTCTCTTAACCTCTCCCGCCTTCTATCCTATCACAGACCTTCCCTTTTGTTCTTTCATCCCCTCCCCAATTTCCCAGCCCCGACACTTGCTTAAAAATCTGTTCCGTTTCCTGCTTTTTTCCAGTTCTGACGAAAGGTCATCGACCTGAAACGTTAACTCTGTTTCTCTCTTCACAGATGCTGCCTGACCTGCTGAGTATCTCCAGCATTTTCTGTTTTTAGTCCATTACTGGATTGCTTTACCTCTCTTTGCCTTCAGTGCTATCCCAGCCCTGTTTATTTTGTATTGTCACAGTCTATTGAGGAACAACAACAATTTGCATCTATATAGCGCCTTTAATGTAGTAAAACATCCCAAGGCGCTTCACAGGAGTATTATAAGACAAAATATTTGATACCAAGCCACATAAAGCGATATTAGGTCAGGTGACCAAAATCTTGGTCAAAGAGGTAGGTTTTAAGGAGCATCTTAAAGGAGGAAAAATAGTTCAAGAGGCCGAGAGGTTTAGGTAGAGAATTCCAGAGCTTAAGGCCTTGGCAGCTGAAAGTACGGCCGCCAAGGGTGGAGTGATTAAAATCAGGGATGCTCAAGAGGCCAGGATTGGTGGAGCGCAGAGATCTCGGGGTGGCGGGGGGGGGGGGGGGGTGTTGTAGGGCTAGAGCAAATTACAGAGATAGGGAGGGGCGAGGCCATGGAGTGATTTGAAAACAAGGATGAGAATTTTGAATTCGAGGCATTGCTTAACCGGGAGCCAATGTAGGTCAGCGAGCACAGGGGAGATGGGCGAACGGGACTTGGTGCGAGTTAGGAAACGGGCAGCAGAGTTTTGGATGAGCTCAAGTATGACTAGTATTGCTATTTGGTATCTTGCAGGTACGACAGAAACAGCTGGAACAGGAGGCACATCAGGTGGCTGGAGAACAGTTCCGTTTGACCAGCAGCAATCAGCTTCGACAGGTAAGCTTTCGTTTACGAAGACAGGAAAGGCTTATTCAGCTAACCCAATTATCCAGGTCATGAGCCTGGTCTGTGTCAGCCGTGGCTCAGTTGGTAGCACTCTCACCTCTGAGTCAGAAGGTTGTGGGTTCATGGTCCCACTCCAGAGACTTGAGCACAAAAATCTAGGCTGACACTCCAGTGCAGTACTGAGGGAATGCTTGGCCTTTGAACTACTGCTCTGCCTCTTTCAATGCCCGGCCAGCCATTATACTGAGATCTGTTTCCTGCTACCCCACTGCTCACAGTTGCTAAGTCCCTGTACACAGGAGCGGCATTTGTCTTCTGGAGGCCTCGTGCAAGAGGTTCAGTTTGGGGTCCTTACATTTTGCCAGACAAACCCATCGCCAGATCCGCTGGACTCCGCTGGCTGGCGCGGGGCCTCACGCAGTTGGACGGGTTGCATGGAGCCTCATGCAGTCGCCTTCCTGTACAACTCTGAACTTTTATCCCTTCCCTCTAAAAATTCTGCTTTCCACATGACTTGGTGTCATGTGCAAACCGAGACATTCTCCATTCAGTACTCTCATCAACACTGGAGAGGTACCACCAACGCTGCCTCCGCAAGATCCTGCAAATCCATTGGCAGGATAAGCGCACCAACGTCAGTGTTCTCGCTCAGGCCAACATCCCCAGCATCGAAGCTTTGACCACGCTCGATCAGCTCCGATGGACGGGTCACATCGTCCGCATGCCCGATACGAGACTCCCAAAACAAGCGTTCTACTCAGAGCTCCGGCACGGCAAGAGAGCCCCAGGTGGGTAGAGGAAACGCTTCAAGGACACCCTCAAAGCCTCATTGAAAAAGTGCAACATCCCCACCGACACCTGGGAATTCCTGGCCCAAGACCGCACAAAGTGGAGGAGAAGCAACCAGGAAGGCGCCGAATAACCTCGAGTCTCTTCGCTGGGAGCAAGTGGATACAGCGGAAAGAGCGCACGTCAACCCAAGCACACCACCCACCCGCCCCTTCAACCACCGTCTGCCCCACCTGTGACAGAGACTGTAGGTCCCGCATTGGACTCATCAGTCACCTGAGAACTCATTTTCCCACTTTCGATTTCCTTGGATGAACATTCGATGTGCTGCCGCTGCATTTTTGATGTTGCTGTTAAACTCAATTAAAGTAATTGGTAGAAGGATTAGAGGGGATTTGAGGAGAACTTTTTTCACCCAGAGGGCGGTGGGGGTCTGGAACTCACCACCTGAAAGGGTGGTAGAGGCAGAAACCCTCACCGCATTTAAAAAGTACTTGGATATGCACTTGAAGTGCCGTAACCTGCAAGGCTACGGACCAAGAACTGGAAAGTGGGATGAGGCTGGATAGCTCTTTTGCAGCCGGCACAGACACGATGGGCCGAATGGCCTCCTCCTGTGCCATTCTATAATTTCTATGATTCTAAAGCAAACTGATGGACCCCTGTGTTAGAATAACGCAGAGGGGAATTTAGTCTGGAACTATTGAACATTTGTCCGGGAACATTGCTGGTTAGAAAAAACGTCGCCACGGAACTTTATTCTTTTAATGTTCAAGTTTGGATCCTGTAGCTAATGCGTGGAAAAAAAATTGATTTTTATCTTGATGAATTCATTGTTCATATAAATGATTCACTCTACGCGTGAATTTAAAACAAATTGGGTGTAATTTTAACTTCACGCGCTGGGCAGGAAACCCACGGGGTCGGGTGGAACGCCGGTTTTACACCCCACCCGATATTGCTCCGATGATTTCAGTAGTGAGTAAAATCGGGCGGATGATTAAAACCAGCGCTGCACCCGATTCCGTCAGCCTCCCGATGGGCGCGGGTTAGGTTAAAACCATTTCCTTTTGATTGAAAAGTAATTTCAATATTTTCCATCTTCTGAACTGAGGTAGATTCTGTTCGACAAACTCCGCTTGCACCTGCTCTGTGAGAAAAAGAAGCTTCCGAGAACAGACCTACGGCAGCAGCAGTCAACCTCTGAGGCAGTGGTGAGTCTGGCTTCACGTGGGGCGGGGTGGCGGAGGTAGTACCTGACTAAAGGTGCTCAGGATCAGATGCTTTCTGCTGAGAGAGTTAGATGAGGAAAGATGGGAGGAGGCCCGGGTTGCAGTCACACCCTCCTGTCCCTGACCACTAACCAGACCGGTACCACTACCATATCTTACAGCACAGAAGGAGGCCATTCGGCCCATCGTACCTGTGCCGGCTCTTTTAAAGAGCTATCTAATTGGTCCCACTCCCTTCTCTCTCGCCATAGCCTTGGATATTTCTCCTTTTCAAGTATTTATTAAATTCCCGTTGGAAAGTTACAATTGAATCTGCTTCCACCACCATTTCAGGCAGGGCATTCCAGACAACAACCGGCTGCTTAAATAAATCTCCCCATCTCCCCTCTGGTTCCTTTGCCAATTACCTACTTTTTTCTTCCCTCCACTTCTGAAGGTGCTGACTGATGCTGGGACACTGTCCCACAGCACAGGACCCACCTCCAGTACCGTACTCAAGTGCCCATAATTTCACATGAGGCTGGGCAGTGAGACTCGGCGGTGAGGCTCGGCAGTGAGGCTCGGCGGTAAGACTCGGCAGTGAGGCCGGGCAGTGAGGCTGGGCGGTGAGGCTCGGCGGTGAGGCTGGGCGGTGAGACTCGGCGGTGAGGCTCGGCGGTGAGGCTGGGCGGTGAGACTCGGCGGTGAGACTCGGCGGTGAGACTGTGGGCAGTGAGACTGGGCGGTGAGACTCGGTGGTGAGACTCGGCGGTGAGACTCGGCAGTGATACTGTGGGCAGTGAGGCTGGGCAGTGAGGCTGGGCGGTGAGACTGGGCAGTGAGGCTGGGCAGTGAGGCTGGGCAGTGAGACTGGGCAGTGAGGCTGGGCAGTGAGACTGGGCAGTGAGGCTGGGCAGTGAGGCTGGGCAGTGAGACTGGGCAGTGAGGCTGGGCAGTGAGACTGGGCAGTGAGACTGGGCAGTGAGACTGGGCAGTGAGACTGGGCAGTGAGACTGGGCAGTGAGGCTCGGCAGTGAGGCTGGGCAGTGAGGCTGGGCAGTGAGGCTCGGCAGTGAGACTCGGCAGGGAGGCTGGGCGGTGAGACTGGGCGGTGAGACTGGGCAGTGAGGCTGGGCGGTGAGACTCGGCAGTGAGACTGGGCAGTGAGACTCGGCAGTGAGACTGGGCAGTGAGACTGGGCAGTGAGACTGGGCAGTGAGACTGTGGGCAGTGAGACTGGGCAGTGAGACTGGGCAGTGAGACTGGGCAGTGAGACTGGGCAGTGAGACTGTGGGCAGTGAGACTGGGCAGTGAGACTGGGCAGTGAGACTGTGGGCAGTGAGACTGGGCAGTGAGGCTGGGCGGTGAGACTCGGCGGTGAGGCTCGGCGGTGAGACTCAGCGGTGAGACTGGGCAGTGAGACTGGGCAGTGAGGCTCGGCGGTGAGGCTCGGCAGTGAGACTGGGCAGTGAGGCTGGGCAGTGAGACTGGGCAGTGAGACTGGGCAGTGAGACTCGGCAGTGAGACTGGGCAGTGAGGCTGGGCAGTGAGACTGGGCAGTGAGACTGGGCAGTGAGACTGTGGGCAGTGAGACTGGGCAGTGAGGCTCGGCGGTGAGGCTCGGCGGTGAGACTCGGCGGTGAGGCTCGGCGGTGAGACTCAGCGGTGAGACTGGGCAGTGAGACTGGGCAGTGAGACTGGGCAGTGAGACTGGGCAGTGAGACTGGGCAGTGAGACTGTGGGCAGTGAGACTGGGCAGTGAGGCTGGGCAGTGAGACTGGGCAGTGAGACTGGGCAGTGAGACTCGGCAGTGAGACTGGGCGGTAAGACTCGGCAGTGAGGCTGGGCAGTGAGGCTGGGCAGTGAGGCTGGGCGGTGAGGCTCGGCGGTGAGGCTGGGCGCTGAGACTCGGCGGTGAGGCTCGGCGGTGAGGCTGGGCGGTGAGACTCGGCGGTGAGACTCGGCGGTGAGACTGTGGGCAGTGAGACTGGGCAGTGAGACTCGGTGGTGAGACTCGGCGGTGAGACTGTGGGCAGTGAGGCTGGGCAGTGAGGCTGGGCGGTGAGACTGGGCAGTGAGGCTGGGCAGTGAGGCTGGGCAGTGAGACTGGGCAGTGAGACTGGGCAGTGAGGCTGGGCAGTGAGGCTGGGCAGTGAGACTGGGCAGTGAGACTGGGCAGTGAGACTGGGCAGTGAGACTGGGCAGTGAGGCTCGGCAGTGAGGCTGGGCAGTGAGGCTGGGCAGTGAGGCTCGGCAGTGAGACTCGGCAGGGAGGCTGGGCGGTGAGACTGGGCGGTGAGACTGGGCAGTGAGGCTGGGCGGTGAGACTCGGCAGTGAGACTCGGCAGTGAGACTGGGCAGTGAGACTCGGCAGTGAGACTGGGCAGTGAGACTGGGCAGTGAGACTGGGCAGTGAGACTGTGGGCAGTGAGACTGGGCAGTGAGACTGGGCAGTGAGACTGGGCAGTGAGACTGGGCAGTGAGACTGTGGGCAGTGAGACTGGGCAGTGAGACTGGGCAGTGAGACTGGGCAGTGAGACTGTGGGCAGTGAGACTGGGCAGTGAGGCTGGGCGGTGAGACTCGGCGGTGAGGCTCGGCGGTGAGACTCAGCGGTGAGACTGGGCAGTGAGACTGGGCAGTGAGGCTCGGCGGTGAGGCTCGGCAGTGAGACTGGGCAGTGAGGCTGGGCAGTGAGACTGGGCAGTGAGACTGGGCAGTGAGACTGGGCAGTGAGACTCGGCAGTGAGACTGCGCAGTGAGGCTGGGCAGTGAGACTGTGGGCAGTGAGACTGGGCAGTGAGACTGGGCAGTGAGACTGGGCAGTGAGGCTCGGCGGTGAGGCTCGGCGGTGAGACTCGGCGGTGAGGCTTGGCGGTGAGACTCAGCGGTGAGACTGGGCAGTGAGACTGGGCAGTGAGGCTCGGCGGTGAGGCTCGGCGGTGAGGCTCGGCAGTGAGACTGGGCAGTGAGGCTGGGCAGTGAGACTGGGCAGTGAGACTGGGCAGTGAGACTCGGCAGTGAGACTGGGCAGTGAGGCTGGGCAGTGAGACTGGGCAGTGAGACTGGGCAGTGAGACTGTGGGCAGTGAGACTGGGCAGTGAGACTGGGCAGTGAGACTGGGCAGTGAGGCTCGGCGGTGAGGCTCGGCGGTGAGACTCGGCGGTGAGACTCAGCGGTGAGGCTGGGCAGTGAGACTGGGCAGTGAGACTGGGCAGTGAGACTCGGCAGTGAGACTGGGCGGTAAGACTCGGCAGTGAGGCTGGGCAGTGAGGCTGGGCAGTGAGGCTGGGCGGTGAGGCTCGGCGGTGAGGCTGGGCGGTGAGACTCGGCGGTGAGGCTCGGCGGTGAGGCTGGGCGGTGAGACTCGGCGGTGAGACTCGGCGGTGAGACTGTGGGCAGTGAGACTGGGCAGTGAGACTCGGTGGTGAGACTCAGCGGTGAGACTCGGCAGTGAGACTGTGGGCAGTGAGGCTGGGCAGTGAGGCTGGGCGGTGAGACTGGGCAGTGAGGCTGGGCAGTGAGGCTGGGCAGTGAGACTGGGCAGTGAGGCTGGGCAGTGAGACTGGGCAGTGAGGCTGGGCAGTGAGGCTGGGCAGTGAGACTGGGCAGTGAGACTGGGCAGTGAGACTGGGCAGTGAGACTGGGCAGTGAGACTGGGCAGTGAGGCTCGGCAGTGAGGCTGGGCAGTGAGGCTGGGCAGTGAGGCTGGGCAGTGAGGCTCGGCAGTGAGACTCGGCAGGGAGGCTGGGCGGTGAGACTGGGCAGTGAGGCTGGGCGGTGAGACTCGGCAGTGAGACTCGGCAGTGAGACTGGGCAGTGAGACTCGGCAGTGAGACTGGGCAGTGAGACTGGGCAGTGAGACTGGGCAGTGAGACTGTGGGCAGTGAGACTGGGCAGTGAGACTGGGCAGTGAGACTGGGCAGTGAGACTGGGCAGTGAGACTGTGGGCAGTGAGACTGGGCAGTGAGGCTGGGCGGTGAGACTCGGCGGTGAGGCTCGGCGGTGAGACTCAGCGGTGAGACTGGGCAGTGAGACTGGGCAGTGAGGCTCGGCGGTGAGGCTCGGCAGTGAGACTGGGCAGTGAGGCTGGGCAGTGAGACTGGGCAGTGAGACTGGGCAGTGAGACTGGGCAGTGAGACTCGGCAGTGAGACTGGGCAGTGAGGCTGGGCAGTGAGACTGTGGGCAGTGAGACTGGGCAGTGAGACTGGGCAGTGAGACTGGGCAGTGAGGCTCGGCGGTGAGGCTCGGCGGTGAGGCTCGGCGGTGAGGCTCGGCGGTGAGACTCAGCGGTGAGACTGGGCAGTGAGACTGGGCAGTGAGGCTCGGCGGTGAGGCTCGGCAGTGAGACTGGGCAGTGAGGCTGGGCAGTGAGACTGGGCAGTGAGACTGGGCAGTGAGACTCGGCAGTGAGACTGGGCAGTGAGGCTGGGCAGTGAGACTGGGCAGTGAGACTGGGCAGTGAGACTGTGGGCAGTGAGACTGGGCAGTGAGACTGGGCAGTGAGACTGGGCAGTGAGGCTCGGCGGTGAGGCTCGGCGGTGAGACTCGGCGGTGAGGCTCGGCGGTGAGACTCAGCGGTGAGACTGGGCAGTGAGACTGGGCAGTGAGACTGGGCAGTGAGACTGGGCAGTGAGACTGGGCAGTGAGACTGGGCAGTGAGACTGGGCAGTGAGACTGGGCAGTGAGACTGGGCAGTGAGACTGGGCAGTGAGACTGGGCAGTGAGACTGGGCAGTGAGACTGTGGGCAGTGAGACTGGGCAGTGAGGCTGGGCAGTGAGACTGGGCAGTGAGACTGGGCAGTGAGACTCGGCAGTGAGACTGGGCGGTAAGACTCGGCAGTGAGGCTGGGCAGTGAGGCTGGGCAGTGAGGCTGGGCAGTGAGACTGGGCAGTGAGACTGGGCAGTGAGACTGGGCAGTGAGACTGGGCAGTGAGGCTGGGCAGTGAGACTGGGCAGTGAGACTGGGCAGTGAGACTGTGGGCAGTGAGACTGGGCAGTGAGACTGGGCAGTGAGACTGGGCAGTGAGACTGGGCAGTGAGGCTCGGCGGTGAGACTCGGCGGTGAGACTCAGCGGTGAGGCTGGGCAGTGAGACTGGGCAGTGAGACTGGGCAGTGAGACTCGGCAGTGAGACTGGGCGGTAAGACTCGGCAGTGAGGCTGGGCAGTGAGGCTGGGCAGTGAGGCTGGGCGGTGAGGCTCGGCGGTGAGGCTGGGCGGTGAGACTCGGCGGTGAGGCTCGGCGGTGAGGCTGGGCGGTGAGACTCGGCGGTGAGACTCGGCGGTGAGACTGTGGGCAGTGAGACTGGGCAGTGAGACTCGGTGGTGAGACTCGGCGGTGAGACTCGGCAGTGAGACTGTGGGCAGTGAGGCTGGGCAGTGAGGCTGGGCGGTGAGACTGGGCAGTGAGGCTGGGCAGTGAGGCTGGGCAGTGAGACTGGGCAGTGAGGCTGGGCAGTGAGACTGGGCAGTGAGGCTGGGCAGTGAGGCTGGGCAGTGAGACTGGGCAGTGAGACTGGGCAGTGAGACTGGGCAGTGAGACTGGGCAGTGAGACTGGGCAGTGAGGCTCGGCAGTGAGGCTGGGCAGTGAGGCTGGGCAGTGAGGCTGGGCAGTGAGGCTCGGCAGTGAGACTGGGCAGTGAGGCTGGGCGGTGAGACTCGGCAGTGAGACTCGGCAGTGAGACTGGGCAGTGAGACTCGGCAGTGAGACTGGGCAGTGAGACTGTGGGCAGTGAGACTGGGCAGTGAGACTGGGCAGTGAGACTGGGCAGTGAGACTGGGCAGTGAGACTGTGGGCAGTGAGACTGGGCAGTGAGGCTGGGCGGTGAGACTCGGCGGTGAGGCTCGGCGGTGAGACTCAGCGGTGAGACTGGGCAGTGAGACTGGGCAGTGAGGCTCGGCGGTGAGGCTCGGCAGTGAGACTGGGCAGTGAGGCTGGGCAGTGAGACTGGGCAGTGAGACTGGGCAGTGAGACTGGGCAGTGAGACTCGGCAGTGAGACTGGGCAGTGAGGCTGGGCAGTGAGACTGTGGGCAGTGAGACTGGGCAGTGAGACTGGGCAGTGAGACTGGGCAGTGAGGCTCGGCGGTGAGGCTCGGCGGTGAGACTCGGCGGTGAGGCTCGGCGGTGAGACTCAGCGGTGAGACTGGGCAGTGAGACTGGGCAGTGAGGCTCGGCGGTGAGGCTCGGCAGTGAGACTGGGCAGTGAGGCTGGGCAGTGAGACTGGGCAGTGAGACTGGGCAGTGAGACTCGGCAGTGAGACTGGGCAGTGAGGCTGGGCAGTGAGACTGGGCAGTGAGACTGGGCAGTGAGACTGGGCAGTGAGACTGGGCAGTGAGACTGGGCGGTGAGGCTCGGCGGTGAGACTCGGCGGTGAGGCTCGGCGGTGAGACTCAGCGGTGAGACTGGGCAGTGAGACTGGGCAGTGAGACTGGGCAGTGAGACTGGGCAGTGAGACTGGGCAGTGAGACTGTGGGCAGTGAGACTGGGCAGTGAGGCTGGGCAGTGAGACTTGGCAGTGAGACTGGGCAGTGAGACTCGGCAGTGAGACTGGGCGGTAAGACTCGGCAGTGAGGCTGGGCAGTGAGGCTGGGCAGTGAGGCTGGGCGGTGAGGCTCGGCGGTGAGGCTGGGCGGTGAGACTCGGCGGTGAGGCTCGGCGGTGAGGCTGGGCGGTGAGACTCGGCGGTGAGACTCGGCGGTGAGACTGTGGGCAGTGAGACTGGGCGGTGAGACTCGGTGGTGAGACTCGGCGGTGAGACTCGGCAGTGAGACTGTGGGCAGTGAGGCTGGGCAGTGAGGCTGGGCGGTGAGACTGGGCAGTGAGGCTGGGCAGTGAGGCTGGGCAGTGAGACTGGGCAGTGAGGCTGGGCAGTGAGACTGGGCAGTGAGGCTGGGCAGTGAGGCTGGGCAGTGAGACTGGGCAGTGAGACTGGGCAGTGAGACTGGGCAGTGAGACTGGGCAGTGAGACTGGGCAGTGAGGCTGGGCAGTGAGGCTCGGCAGTGAGACTCGGCAGGGAGGCTGGGCGGTGAGACTGGGCGGTGAGACTGGGCAGTGAGGCTGGGCGGTGAGACTCGGCAGTGAGACTGGGCAGTGAGACTGGGCAGTGAGACTCGGCAGTGAGACTCGGCAGTGAGACTGGGCAGTGAGACTGGGCAGTGAGACTGTGGGCAGTGAGACTGGGCAGTGAGACTGGGCAGTGAGACTGGGCAGTGAGACTGGGCAGTGAGACTGGGCAGTGAGACTGTGGGCAGTGAGACTGGGCAGTGAGGCTGGGCGGTGAGGCTCGGCGGTGAGACTCAGCGGTGAGACTGGGCAGTGAGACTGGGCAGTGAGGCTCGGCGGTGAGGCTCGGCAGTGAGACTGGGCAGTGAGGCTGGGCAGTGAGACTGGGCACTGAGACTGGGCAGTGAGACTGTGGGCAGTGAGACTGGGCAGTGAGGCTGGGCGGTGAGACTCGGCGGTGAGGCTCGGCGGTGAGACTCAGCGGTGAGACTGGGCAGTGAGACTGGGCAGTGAGGCTCGGCGGTGAGGCTCGGCAGTGAGACTGGGCAGTGAGGCTGGGCAGTGAGACTGGGCAGTGAGACTGGGCAGTGAGACTGGGCAGTGAGACTCGGCAGTGAGACTGGGCAGTGAGGCTGGGCAGTGAGGCTCGGCGGTGAGGCTCGGCAGTGAGACTGGGCAGTGAGGCTCGGCAGTGAGACCGTGGGCAGTGAGGCTGGGCAGTGAGACTGTGGGCAGTGAGACTGGGCAGTGAGACTGGGCAGTGAGACTGGGCAGTGAGACTGGGCAGTGAGGCTCGGCGGTGAGGCTCGGCGGTGAGACTCGGCGGTGAGGCTGGGCAGTGAGACTCAGCGGTGAGACTGGGCAGTGAGACTGGGCAGTGAGACTGGGCAGTGAGACTGGGCAGTGAGACTGGGCAGTGAGACTGTGGGCAGTGAGACTGGGCAGTGAGGCTGGGCAGTGAGACTGGGCAGTGAGGCTGGGCAGTGAGACTGTGGGCAGTGAGGCTGGGCAGTGAGACTGGGCAGTGAGACTGGGCAGTGAGGCTGGGCAGTGAGGCTCGGCAGTGAGACTGGGCAGTGAGACTGGGCAGTGAGACTGTGGGCAGTGAGACTGGGCAGTGAGACTGGGCAGTGAGACTGGGCAGTGAGGCTGGCCAGTGAGACTGGGCAGTGAGGCTGGGCAGTGAGACTGGGCAGTGAGACTGGGCAGTGAGACTGGGCAGTGAGGCTGGCCAGTGAGACTGGGCAGTGAGGCTGGGCAGTGAGACTGGGCAGTGAGACTGGGCAGTGAGGCTGGGCAGTGAGATTCGGCAGTGAGACTGGGCAGTGAGACTGGGCAGTGAGGCTGGCCAGTGAGACTGGGCAGTGAGACTGGGCAGTGAGACTGGGCAGTGAGGCTGGGCAGTGAGACTGGGCAGTGAGACTGGGCAGTGAGGCTGGCCAGTGAGACTGGGCAGTGAGGCTGGGCAGTGAGACTGGGCAGTGAGACTGGGCAGTGAGACTGGGCAGTGAGGCTGGCCAGTGAGACTGGGCAGTGAGGCTGGGCAGTGAGACTGGGCAGTGAGACTGGGCAGTGAGGCTGGGCAGTGAGATTCGGCAGTGAGACTGGGCAGTGAGACTGGGCAGTGAGGCTGGCCAGTGAGACTGGGCAGTGAGGCTGGGCGGTGAGACTCGGCAGTGAGGTTGGGCAGTGAGACTGGGCAGTGAGACTCGGCAGTGAGACTCGGCAGTGAGACTGGGCCGTGAGACTGTGGGGAGTGAGACTGGGCAGTGAGGCTGGGCAGTGAGACTGGGCAGTGAGGCTGGGCAGTGAGACTGGGCAGTGAGACTGGGCAGTGAGACTGTGGGCAGTGAGACTGGGCAGTGAGACTGGGCAGTGAGGCTCGGCGGTGAGGCTCGGCAGTGAGACTGGGCAGTGAGGCTGGGCAGTGAGACTGGGCAGTGAGACTGGGCAGTGAGACTGTGGGCAGTGAGACTGGGCAGTGAGGCTGGGCGGTGAGACTCGGCGGTGAGGCTCGGCGGTGAGACTCAGCGGTGAGACTGGGCAGTGAGACTGGGCAGTGAGGCTCGGCGGTGAGGCTCGGCAGTGAGACTGGGCAGTGAGGCTGGGCAGTGAGACTGGGCAGTGAGACTGGGCAGTGAGACTGGGCAGTGAGACTCGGCAGTGAGACTGGGCAGTGAGGCTGGGCAGTGAGGCTCGGCGGTGAGGCTCGGCAGTGAGACTGGGCAGTGAGGCTCGGCAGTGAGGCTGTGGGCAGTGAGGCTGGGCAGTGAGACTGGGCAGTGAGACTGGGCAGTGAGGCTCGGCGGTGAGGCTCGGCGGTGAGACTCGGCGGTGAGGCTCGGCGGTGAGACTCAGCGGTGAGTCTGGGCAGTGAGACTGGGCAGTGAGACTGGGCAGTGAGACTGGGCAGTGAGACTGGGCAGTGAGACTGTGGGCAGTGAGACTGGGCAGTGAGGCTGGGCAGTGAGACTGGGCAGTGAGGCTGGGCAGTGAGACTGGGCAGTGAGACTGGGCAGTGAGACTGGGCAGTGAGGCTGGGCAGTGAGGCTCGGCAGTGAGACTGGGCAGTGAGACTGGGCAGTGAGACTGTGGGCAGTGAGACTGGGCAGTGAGACTGGGCAGTGAGACTGGGCAGTGAGGCTGGCCAGTGAGACTGGGCAGTGAGGCTGGGCAGTGAGACTGGGCAGTGAGACTGGGCAGTGAGACTGGGCAGTGAGGCTGGCCAGTGAGACTGGGCAGTGAGGCTGGGCAGTGAGACTGGGCAGTGAGACTGGGCAGTGAGACTGGGCAGTGAGGCTGGGCAGTGAGATTCGGCAGTGAGACTGGGCAGTGAGACTGGGCAGTGAGGCTGGCCAGTGAGACTGGGCAGTGAGACTGGGCAGTGAGGCTGGCCAGTGAGACTGGGCAGTGAGGCTGGGCAGTGAGACTGGGCAGTGAGACTGGGCAGTGAGGCTGGCCAGTGAGACTGGGCAGTGAGGCTGGGCAGTGAGACTGGGCAGTGAGACTGGGCAGTGAGACTGGGCAGTGAGGCTGGGCAGTGAGACTGGGCAGTGAGACTGGGCAGTGAGGCTGGGCAGTGAGATTCGGCAGTGAGACTGGGCAGTGAGACTGGGCAGTGAGGCTGGCCAGTGAGACTGGGCAGTGAGGCTGGGCGGTGAGACTCGGCAGTGAGGTTGGGCAGTGAGACTGGGCAGTGAGACTCGGCAGTGAGACTCGGCAGTGAGACTGGGCCGTGAGACTGTGGGCAGTGAGGCTGGGCAGTGAGACTGGGCAGTGAGGCTGGGCAGTGAGACTGGGCAGTGAGACTGGGCAGTGAGACTGTGGGCAGTGAGACTGGGCAGTGAGACTGGGCAGTGAGACTGGGCAGTGAGACTGGGCAGTGAGACTGTGGGAAGTGAGACTCGGCAGTGAGACTGGGCGGTGAGACTGGGCAGTGAGGCTCGGCAGTGAGACTGGGCAGTGAGACTGGGCAGTGAGACTGGGCAGTGAGACTGGGCAGTGAGGCTGGCCAGTGAGACTGGGCAGTGAGGCTGGCCAGTGAGACTGGGCAGTGAGGCTGGGCAGTGAGACTGGGCAGTGAGACTGGGCAGTGAGGCTGGGCAGTGAGACTGGGCAGTGAGGCTGGGCAGTGAGATTCGGCAGTGAGACTGGGCAGTGAGGCTGGGCGGTGAGACTGGGCAGTGAGGCTGGGCAGTGAGATTCGGCAGTGAGACTGGGCGGTGAGACTGGGCGGTGAGACTCAGCAGTGAGGCTCGGCGGTGAGGCTGGGCGGTGAGACTGGGCAGTGAGGCTGGGCAGTGAGACTGGGCAGTGAGGCTGGGCAGTGAGACTGGGCAGTGAGACTGGGCAGTGAGGCTGGGCAGTGAGACTGTGGGCAGTGAGACTCAGCAGTGAGGCTGGGCAGTGAGACTGGGCAGTGAGACTGGGCAGTGAGACTGGGCAGTGAGGCTGGGCAGTGAGACTGGGCAGTGAGACTGGGCAGTGAGACTGGGCAGTGAGACTGGGCAGTGAGGCTCGGCGGTGAGACTCGGCAGTGAGACTGGGCAGTGAGACTGGGCAGTGAGACTGGGCAGTGAGGCTCGGCGGTGAGGCTCGGCGGTGAGACTCGGCGGTGAGGCTCGGCGGTGAGACTCGGCAGTGAGACTGGGCAGTGAGACTGGGCAGTGAGACTGGGCAGTGAGACTGGGCAGTGAGACTGGGCAGTGAGACTCGGCAGTGAGGTTGGGCAGTGAGACTCGGCAGTGAGGTTGGGCAGTGAGACTCGGCAGTGAGACTGGGCAGTGAGACTGGGCAGTGAGACTGGGCAGTGAGACTGGGCAGTGAGACTGGTCGGTGAGACTGGGCAGTGAGACTGGGCAGTGAGACTGGGCAGTGAGACTCGGCAGTGAGGTTGGGCAGTGAGACTCGGCAGTGAGGTTGGGCAGTGAGACTCGGCAGTGAGGTTGGGCAGTGAGACTGGGCAGTGAGACTGGGCAGTGAGACTGGGCAGGGAGGCTCGGCAGTGAGGCTCGGCAGTGAGGCTCGGCAGTGAGACTGGGCAGTGAGACTGGGCAGTGAGGCTCAGCAGTGAGACTCGGCAGTGAGACTGGGCAGTGAGACTGGGCAGTGAGACTGGGAAGGGAGGCTGGGCAGTGAGGCTGGGCAGTGAGACTCGGCGGTGAGACTGGGCAGTGAGACTGGGCAGGGAGGCTCGGCAGTGAGGCTCGGCAGTGAGGCTCGGCAGTGAGACTGGGCAGTGAGACTGGGCAGTGAGACTGGGCAGTGAGGCTCGGCAGTGAGGCTCAGCAGTGAGACTCGGCAGTGAGACTGGGCAGTGAGACTGGGCAGTGAGACTGGGAAGGGAGGCTCGGCAGTGAGGCTGGGCAGGGAGGCTCGGCGGTGAGACTGGGCAGTGAGACTCGGCAGTGAGACTGGGCGGTGAGACTGGGCGGTGAGACTGGGCGGTGAGACTGGGCGGTGAGACTGGGCGGTGAGACTGGGCAGTGAGACTGGGCAGTGAGGCTGGGCAGTGAGGCTCAGCAGTGAGACTCGGCAGTGAGACTGGGCGGTGAGACTGGGCGGTGAGACTGGGCAGTGAGACTCGGCAGTGAGACTGGGCGGTGAGACTGGGCGGTGAGACTGGGCGGTGAGACTGGGCGGTGAGACTGGGCAGTGAGACTCGGCAGTGAGGCTGGGCAGTGAGGCTGGGCAGTGAGGCTGGGCAGTGAGGCTGGGCAGTGAGGCTCGGCAGTGAGGCTGGGCAGTGAGGGCAGTGAGGCTGGGCAGTGAGGGCAGTGAGGCTGGGCAGTGAGTCTCGGCGGTGAGGCTCGGCAGTGAGGCTGGGCAGTGAGGGCAGTGAGGCTGGGCAGTGAGGGCAGTGAGGCTGGGCAGTGAGTCTCGGCAGTGAGGCTCGGCAGTGAGACTCGGCAGTGAGGGCAGTGAGGCTGGGCAGTGAGGGCAGTGAGGCTGGGCAGTGAGACTCGGCAGTGAGGGCAGTGAGGCTCGGCAGTGAGGGCAGTGAGACTCGGCAGTGAGGGCAGTGAGGGCAGTGAGACTGGGCGGTGAGACTGGGCAGTGAGGCTCGGCGGCATTAAACTCAACCTCAGGAGTGAGCCCCGGCAGGCTGTTCAATCACAGGGCCACTGTAGCTGAGCTCCGCTCCTCCCCCATCGATCACACAACAGTACTTTCAACAGCAGTTATTGGATCGCTATCAGGAGCACTAAATCTGGCAGTATTGTCCCCTCTGTATCCTAAGTATGCTGAGACCAATTGCACCAGGGCTAGTACCACCCTGTTTATTAACTGTACCACATTGCCTTTATAAAAGGATTTTGTACTCTGCTGTTCCATTGCAAGCCTCATTTATGATGACTGG
Source organism: Squalus acanthias (assembly GCA_030390025.1). NCBI lineage: Eukaryota > Metazoa > Chordata > Chondrichthyes > Squaliformes > Squalidae > Squalus > Squalus acanthias. The sequence goes on from CM059425.1 coordinate 259,727,164, forward strand.
TTGTTATGAAGTGGTTGCCACACTTGCCTACGTGACAACTGATTGGGGGGTAGTTTTAAGCGAATCCCGCCCGGCGGGACCAGTGCGGGTTCAGGCCGGAGGCCCATTTTATACCCCTCCCCATTTCACACTTCACTGGGCAGGTTAGGTTGAAATTACCCCCATTGTGCGAAGCTCTGACAACTTTTTCATCCTCCTCTGAATTAAACGTAGCAAAGTTCTCATGATTAGGATGCTGAGTTTAATTATTGCATTAATACATACACTTTAAATGGAAATTCACATCAAGCCACCAAGGGATCAGAGTCTCAACTGCAATTATCACAAGTGTAATTAAATTCACGAAGAATGCCTTGGAGTGGGTGCAGAGGAGATTTACTAGAATGGTACCAGAATTTGAGAGACTTCAGTTACACAGAGTGACTGGAAAATCTGGCTTGTTCTCCTTAGAGCAGAGAAGGTTAAGGGCAGATTTGATAGAGGTGTTCAAAATCATGAATGGTTTTGATTGAGTAAAGAAGGAGAAACTGATTCCACTGGCAGGAGGGTCAGTAACCAGGGGACACAGATTTAAGGTGATTGGCAAAAGAACCAGAGGCGACATGAAGAAAATAAATGTATGCAGCGAGTTATGATGATCTGGAATTTCCTGCCCGAAGGGGCGGTGGAAGCAGATTCAACAGTAACTTTCTAAAGGGAATTGGATAAATACTCGAAAAGGAAAATTTCTCAGGGCTACGGGGAAAGGCACTAATTGGAGCGCTCTTTCAAAGAGCCGACACAGGCACGATGGCCTCCTTCTGTGCTGTAAGATTCTATTTGAGTGTAGGATTGTAAGAGCTCCAAACAGGGGAACGTAAAGTAGGGTGAATAATAAATGAGCTGAAACGTCCGATGTCGCTGCTTTATGATCCACTCCGAGGCGCGCAGTACTATCTAGTTTTTATTTCATGCTGAGAACTGCTGAGTATTAGGATCATAGAGTTAAGTGAGATTTATTTAGAGGAAGAAGTATTTTGTTGCCATAAATTATAGGATTTTAAAAGGGTCGTTTAAGTGATTGGTTACCTTATAAAAGATTCATGCTCGGAACGTACAATCCAATAAAAATATCAGCTCTCTTTCCCGAGTATAATACTTTGACATGAATGCTGCCTGTAAGATCACGCCAAGAGGGCTTTATTTAGCAGTGCCGGGTTTCTCGAATGTTTAAGTATTAAGACAGCCCTGTTGTCTGATTTTATTTACTAGCTGCTGCAGCTTCAGGAACTCCATCCACTACCTAAAATCATACTGGAATACAGGCAGGTGAGTTAATCGGCGTTAAAAGTGATGTGGCTGATTGACACCCCCGTTGCAGGAGGGAAGGTACTGAGCCCAGACACTGGTGCCCCTCCAGACGTGCGGTGGGACAGAATTTCTGCCGCCCACTTGTCCTCGTCCCGACCCCATCTCAAACCCTTGCCACACGGTTTGGGGGGGGTGGTGGGGCGGGGCGACACCGCAGGCCAGACTGGCCAAAGTTTTAAAACTCGCCGTTGTTCTTCTACGCTGCTCCTTGGCTGGTCTGATGATAGCCAAATGGTGATCATCCCTCTGCCATTTGAATATGGTATTCTGGGGCCCACATATGGCCCTATATGGCAAGGTATAGAATCAGACATATATTATCATGGATTGAGGATTGGTTAACGGACAGAAAACAGAGAGTAGGAATAAACGGGTCATTTTCGGGTTGGCAGGCTGTAACTAATGGGGTGCCGCAAGGATCAGTGCTGGGGCCTCCGCTATTTACAATCTACATCAATGACTTAGATGAGGGGACCGAGTGTGATGCATCCAAGTTTGCTGATGATACAAAGCTAGGTGGGAAAGCAAGCTGTGAGGAGGATGCAAAGAAGTTGCAAAGCGATATAGGTATTCAGAGGGACCTGGGTGTCCTTGTACACAAATCACTGAATGTTAACATGCAGGTACAGCAAGCAATTAAGAAAGCTTATGATAATATTACAAAAGGATTGGAGTGCAAGAGTAAAGAAGTCTTACTACAATTATATACGGCCTTGGTGAGACCACACCTGGAGTACTGTGTACAATTTTGGGCTCCTTACCTAAGGAAGGATATACTTGCCATAGAGGGAGTGCAACGAAGGTTCACCAGACTGATTCCTGGGATGGGGGGGATTGTCCTATGAGGAGAAATTGAGGAGACTAGGCCTATATTCCCGAGAATTTAGGTGATCTCATTGAAACATATAAAATTCTTACAGGGCTTGACAGGTTCGATGCTGGGAGGATGTTTCCCCTGGCTGGGGAGTCTAGAAGTAGGGGTCACAGTCTCAGAATAAGGGGTCGGCTATTTAGGACTGAGATGAGGAGAAATTTCTTCACTCAGAGGGTTGTGAATCTTTGGAATTCTCTACCCCAGAGAGCTTTGAATGCTCAGTCGTTGTGCATATTCAAAGCTGAGATCGATAGATTTTTGGACTCTAGGGGAATCAAGGGATATGGGGATGGGATAGTGCGGGAAGGTGGGGTTCAGGTAGAAGATCAGCCATGATCTTATTGAATGGTGGAGCAGGCTTGAAGGGCCGAATGGCCTACTCCTGCTCCTATTTCATATGTTCTTAAGCTCTGGACTCTTTTAACAAAAGGGAGCTGTATCAAACGTTTTCGTCAATGCTTCTCTCTCAGCTCTGAGGCCTGACTCAAACCCAGAGGATATACATCTCATAATTATCTTAATTATTGTATAATGGTTACTACTGAATTGAGGAGGGGGAGACAATGGACATCGTTACTCAAGTTTCTTTTTGGGTGAGAAATGATCGTTGAGGGCAGGAATTTCAGGACGTGATCGGAAGTGGACTGGCTGCCAAATTGGAAGCAGGCGACTTTCAGCTGTGTGGAGCGCCCGCCTGAAACAGGCATTAGGTGTCTTGACTATGCGAATTGAGGTCCTTGTGCCGGTTTTCGGACCCCAATTCAAAATTGGTCATCGACTGGGTGGATTGGGTTGCCAACTCTGATTGGACGTATTCCTGGAGGTGTCATCACATGACCTTCTGCCCACAACTACCCCGCCCCCACACTCCCGCCATTGGTCGCCTGACACGCCCATCCTCACAGCGCACCGCCTTCCCACGGCCAATTGGAATGCGAATAGACTCTTCATTAGCCGATTGGATGTTGCTTGACTGTCAGTCAAACAGCCCTTTTTTCCCATGTTTGATATTTTTATAACTAATAAACAAAATAGTTCAAAATTTAAGAAAAAACACATCTTTTTAATGCCCCTATGATGTGTCTCCCGGGTGTTGCTCGCAGCAGTGTCCAGGAGATTAATCTTTAATTCCTGGAGACTCCAGGGCGATCCTGGAGGGTTGGCAACCCTATGGGTGAAGCATGCACTGGGCGTTCAGGGGCCTAACCAGCGATCCTTAAACAATGTTAAAGAACAAAAGAAATCGCCGTTCTGTTACAGGCTCATTTCCTTTTACAGATTCATAAGATCAAGTCAACGTACATAGATGGACTCCTAGCCTGCATGAAGAAGGTAAATGGTTTATTGTAGATAGCGATTGACAGAAGTGGGATGACATGCTAGCAGCATTGGAGCAAGGGCAGCGTTGGCAGACGGCTGGTAACAGGCTGAACTCCGAGCATCAGCTTCACTGCGTAGCTTCTCTGCAAAGAAATGCACAGAGGGACCCAAAGGAGATACCGTAGAAGTTAAACAAGATGATTCTGAACCATAATTGTCAATATTTTAGAAGTGTATCAACAAATATGTTTAATGTTTCCTGCTGATAATTTGGACTTTTAACTTTTTTTCCTTCTTCTTTCCTCTCCTCACCTCCCCTCCTCGCCCCTCCTTTCCTCTCCTCCTCTCCTTTCCTCTCCTCCTCGCCTCCCCTCCTCGCCCCTCCTTTCCTCTCCTCCTCACCGCCCCTCCTCGCCTCTCCTTTCCTTGCCTCTCCTTCTCTCTCCTCCTCGCCTCTCCTTTCCTCTCCTCTTCTTAGTTACTCTACCAAAACCCTTCATGATTTTGAACACCTCTATTTAATCTGCCCTTTAACCTTCTCTGCTCTAAGAAGAACAACCTCAGTTTCTCTAGTCTCTCCACATAACTGAAGTCCCTCATCCCTGGTAACATTCTAATAAATCTCTCCTGTGCCCTCTCCAAGGTCTAGACATCTGTCCTAAGTGTGGTGCCCAGAATTAGACACAATACTCCAGCTGAGGCCTAACCAGTGATTTATAACGGTTTGATCAGGGGCAGAAAGGTCAGACATTTACTTGGCCGACTCAACAGTGGAGGGAGATTTCCTCTGTTCACTATTTGTAACAAAAGCATAAATGTGAGGATAAATAAGGAAAAGAGGAACCCTTGCCTGCATCACCTCCCCTCCCCATCACTAAGCAGTTTGTACTGTACAATTTTGGTGGAAATTTTGAACTTACCTTAGATTTGTAAACCTCACCTTACAATCCCAAGACAATCGTAAACAAAGAAGTGAAAGCTGGAAAAGTTACCAGGATGGGAATACTGCAGTGAGGAAACTCTATTACTTTGCTATGTGCAAATTGACTGCTGCGAATCCTACAAAACAGCGAAAAAAGAAAGAATTTGTGTTTATATATCGGTTTTCACAACCTCAGGACGTCCCAAAGCGCTTTACAGCCATTGAAGTACTTTTGAAGTGTAGTCACTGTTGTAGTGTAGGAAATGCGGCAGCCAATGTTCGCACAGCAAGCTCCCACAAAGAGCAATGTGATAATGACCAGATAATCTGTTTTTTGTGATTTTGATTGAGGGATAAATATTGGCCAGGACACTGGGGATAGCTCCCCTGCTCTTCTTTGAAATAGTGCCATGCAATGCTCCCTTTAATTTTTTTTTGGGTGCGCGGCCCCTTTAACGGGTTGCATGGTCCATTCAAATTCTCACACATGCGCGTTTTTTTTCTATTTAGAAGTCGGTGAGCCGGCTGCGCGGGAGCTCCAGACAACGCGGCCGCGCAGCTTAACGGGAACATTGGTGCCATGGGATCTTTTACATCCACCCGAGAGGGCAGGCGGGGCCTCACTACCCACTGAGCCACAGCTGGCACTATGGCTGCCCTTTCAGAGTAATTCATTGGCTGTGAAGCACTTTGAGATGTCCCAAGGATTTGAAAGGTGCTACATTAATACAATGATGTGGAGATGCCGGTGTTGGACTGGGGTGGACAAATGTGAGAAGTTGCACAACACCAGGTTATAGTCCAACAGCTTTATTTGAAATCACAAGCTTTCGGAGCGCTGCACCTTCGTCAGACTCCTTCACCTGACGAAGGAGCAGCGCTCCGAAAGCTTGTGATTTCAAATAAAGCTGTTGGACTATAACCTGGTGTTGTGTGACTTCTCACATTAATGCATGTTCCTTCTTTCTTTACTAATACCGTTACATAAGTGCAACTGTAGTTAAAGAGCATATTCCAACAGCAGTTCTTAAAATAGTAATTATAAACTGTAAACGCTGGAAACAGGCAACAGGTCCCTCAACATCTGTGAACAGGAAAGACAGATTGGGGTTTTGGTGAAGAGAAGGTACCCAAAAGTTACCCCATCTTTTCTCTTTAAACATGCTGACTGACGTGTTGTGTTCCAGCATTTTCTAGATTGTATTTCGGGTTTCCAGCACCTGCAGTTTTTTTCTCATTTGCTTTATGATCAGTGTCTCGTTAGCTGGTAAGTTCTTTTCCTGAAGAATACATTCTTATCTTTCTCATGCAGAGTTTTGTCTCCCCTACGTGGAACCAGACCGGTACTGTCAGTGGGAGACTTTCAGCCAAGCATCCAGTAAGTGCAGTCACCCTGTGGCTTCCTTCCACTTTGTGCAATAGACTTGTGTGGGTCATAACCAGGCAATTAGCCTACTGCAGGGAGAATTGGACCAGGACAATTGGCAAATGCACACAGCAGTCCTTTTAAGATAAACTAGTCTCTTACTATTTAGGGTCTGAATAGTATCCAGGGCAGGAGTAACAAGTCTGTTTCTCTGCATAGTACGTATCACGAAGCCTCGGGGGGTGGGGGGGGGGTGGGGGCCACAATTAAATCCATGCTTCAGTTCATTTGCATATATCTCCAGTTGTGGATGCTCGTAGATCTAAGCGTTCTGATTTAGGATTCATCCATCGGTGCTAAAAATAGCCCTCTCTGAGCCTCCAGGTCCACTACTTCAAACAGGACAAAAGAGCAAATGGGAAATAAATGCAAATAGGACTGGGTTTCTTCTAGGTTTCTCGATTGCATTGTTAGGCCCAAGGGCTACATGTGGCACATTGTGAACATCCCTGATACAGAGAAACAGATGCTGACTATATATTGGTTTTTAAAAATCTCTTGGATGGAATATTATCGAAAGGCATAATCGGGTGTTGACTAAGTACTCGCAATTACTGTTTTATATACATATAAATCAATCAAAGTTGGCATGTGTTTGGAAGCAGTGTGTTTGTGCGGGTTCAGGTGGGGAGGGAGATGGAATCAGCAAGTCACGTGCAAAGTTTCTGGCAGGGAGCTTCTGTGCACAGCTCTGGTCTCCATTATCACAAAGGATACAGAAGCACTGGAGAAGGTGCAAAAAAGATTTACAAGAATGATACCAGAACTGGGAGGGTACAGCTATCAGGAGAGACTGAACAAGCTGGGGCTCTTTTCTCTCGAAAAGAGAAGACTGAGAGGTGACCTGATCGAGGTCATTTAAATTATGAAGGGGTTCAATAGGGTAGATTAGAGAAAAGTTGCTGGGAGGGACAGGGGGCGGTGGGGAGGGTAGTGGCGAGGTCGGAAAAGCCAGGTGAAGCAGAACAGATGGCCTCAATCTTGGAGATGAAGAGGTCCATGAGCGCCTCACACTTAGGCCGCGAATTTAATTGAGGAGGCGGGATTTGGGCGGGACAGCTGGTTTCCGGGTTCCGGTCCCGCTCCCAGCTGCATCCGCTCTGCAGACGTGATTTTCCGTTGATTGGCCTTGTTAAGTCCGCCCTGCGGGCTTACCGGCCAATTAACAGGAAGCGGGTCTGATGACGTCATTTGATGACGCGTCATCAACCGGTTTCCTTAAAGGGACCACCTCCATGTGGAGTTTGACAGTTGTTCTGTCAGTGTTTGACAGCATTGCAAACACTGACAATCACTGCACAAAGGTGAACGCTTGCACCCAGGCTCTCCCATGACTCTCTCCATATGCTTATGGAGGGAGTCACAGTACGCAGGGAGGTTCTCTTCCCTTCCAATGGGCGGAAGAGACCCCCCCAGGATACCAACTTGCCTTGCCCCTCCACCCAACTCTCTCTATCTACTTTATCACTTCCCCATCTCACTAGCCACCCCTCACACTCACCCTCATCCTACTGCAAGCATACCAATTAACAACACACAAGGGTAGGCACTTGAGAGGTTTAGCCAATGTCCATGTGAAGTTTCTGTTAATGTGTTGTCATTACAGTGAAATCTCTTTTTCAAAAAGTGCCCCTTATTGGACAGATCTGAGCGCACCTTGAGAAGTGTCTTACTGAGTTCCAGTGATCGTTCAGTCATAACTTCCCCCCCCCCCCCCCCGACCCCCGCTATGGTGATGAGTGTGCATGGAATGGCTTGGACATTAAAGGGATGCTTCACGGTGCTGGTGTGGGATGGTGTCAACCTGGCGCATCATGTGGCAGCCAGGGTTTACAGCGTCAAGTGAAAAAAATCTGGCCATGGTGATGCCTCCCGGCCAGCAATGTTGTCAGGGGCTGATGCCCTGTGTCCAGTGCAGCATCAGGTGATGGCGGAGAAGGTTGGTGATAAGGTTGGTGACGTTGGTGTTGGGGCTGATCGTGGAAGGATTCGGAGGACCAAGGTCTGATTGCTTCATTGGCTCCGATGTTGCTGGAATAGATGACAGCTGCAGGTGAGATGACAGAAGCGATCTGTCACTGGTGAGAGAGGTTCTCCCAATGAGGTGGCACTGGACATACAGTTGGATCTAAAAACTTGTAAGCTAAAAAAATCTCCAAATGTATTAAAAATGCAGTAACCAACATTTTCTGCACCCTGAAACTCACCATCTGCAACATGGCATCCTTGACACCACTTCTGCAGCTGTCAGCTTTTCACAAACATCAGAGCAGACTCAAAACACACCAGGTTGAGCTGGCCTGTTCCCCGAACAGTGGGTAACCAGTGGGGGAGAAGGTAAAATTACAAGTAAGCCTCAAAATACTCTTAAATTGGCTCTTAACAAGCCATTTAAGTAGCTGAAGTGTATCCCCCGCCGCTTGGTGTCGGGTCAGTTCTGCGCTGACAGACCCGACACCTGGGAGACTCACGTGGAAGCGGGTTGACAGCGGGTTTTCTATCCACTGTCAATCTTTGCGATTTTGAAAGCTGACCCGCCTCCAAACCTGCTGTCAAAGGAGGCAATTAGTGGTGGGAAGGGGAGCTTGGGATTGTGCTTGTCCAAAATGACCATGGAGCACTGGGAGGTTTTAGCTGCAATGCGGGAAGATGTACTGCTTTAGACAAAGCTCAGAAATATAATCAAAGTAAAATCATACAAAGTATTATGCAAGAATCAAATTTAAAGAATGCATTTCAGGTCTTTTCCGAATGTTAACAAATAATTATTGATTTCTACATTTTGCCATTGTTCCATTGTAGGCTTGTTCCAAGTTTAACCTATAAACTGGAACGTATGATTCTATGCCTATATCTATCACTATGCAAGACTGAACATATCTGATTGAATGTGTTGTTGATCGCAGATTAATGTCATGGTATTTACTGAGATGCAATGAAACTCCATTCGCACTGACCCAATTCATTTAACATACTAGTCAATGGGATGAGTGTTACGGTGCATTGCTAATTCATTTGTAGCGAGACTCGGAAAAGTAATCTTCCATCTGAGCAATGCAATACACCTCAGTGATCAATGGAAGATGATCCTTTCAGGTCATAAAAGAGCCTAACCGCTCCGTACTGGCAGAATCTTTTAAAAGTATTAATTGAAGCTGTTACTGAAAGCGGTCTCAGCAGAGCCATCCTTTTGCAAAGTATCAGGACAGGCTCACAGCTTGTGGAGGACATTGCTTCACAGCAGTGAATGGTCTCTGATAGACAGTGGGTGTTGATCACACAGTAATATTTGTCACTATTCGACAGTACAAAGTACCAGGTCCTACCTACTCAGAGGAGGCTGAGGGGAGTCTTGATTGAGGTGTAGAAAATTATGAGGGGCCTAGACAGAGTGGATAGGAAGGACCTATTTCCCTTAGCAGAGAGGTCAATAACCAGGGGGCATAGATTTAAAGTAATTGGTAGAAGGATTAGAGGGGAGTTGAGGAGAATTTTTTTCACCCAGAGGGTGGTGGGGGTCTGGAACTCACTACCTGAAAGGGTGGTAGAGCAGAGACCCTCATTGCATTTACAATGTACTTGGATATGCACTTGAAGTGCCGTAACCTACAGGGCTACGGACCAAGAGCTGGAAAGTGGGATTAGGCTGGATAGCTTTTTTTCGTCCGTCACAGACACGATGGGCCGAATGGCCTCCTTCTGTGCCCTAAATTTCTATGATTTTATGAAACCTCTCCGCCTCGCTACCTCTCTCTCCTCCTTTAAGACGCTCCTTGAAACCTACCTCTTTGTCCAAGCTATTGGTCACCTGTCCTAATACCTCCTTATGTGGCTCGGTGTCAAATTTTGTTTGATAATCGCTTCTGTGAAGCGCCTTGGGACGTTTTACTACGTTAAAGATGTTATATAAATGCAAGTTATTGTTGTTTGCGCAGTGAGTCATTAAGGGTTGCAGACTGAGAAGCTCCCAAGGTTCAATCCCCAGTCTGTACTGAGTTACCTGATCTGTATGGAGGCAAGTATGATACATTTGGCCTCAGTGCCCCCCCCAGGGTAGGCAGCGTTGTGATAGGTGAGGACAAGAGAGGGCTTGGCTGTGATGCCCTCCTGTGGTTGAACAGTCAGCTGACACTCTGTTTCAAGGCCCTCAAGTGCCAGATGGTCAAGCAAGTGAAGGGCAATCACTGCTGACCGAGCAAATGAACCAATATCTCCAGGAGAAGAGGGGAGAATATGAATCATAAAATTACACAGCACAGAACGAGGCCATTCGGTCCATCGTGCCTGTGCCGACTCTTTGAAAGAGCTCTCCAGGTAGTCCTGCTCTCCTGCTCTTTCCCCGTAGCCCTGGAAATTTTTCCTTTTCCAGTATTTATCCAATTCCCTTTTGAAAGTTACTATTGAATCTGCTTCCACCGCCCTTTCAGGCAGCGCGTTCCAGATCATTGCTGCGTTAAAAAATAACTCCTCATCTCACCTCTGGCTTTTTTGCCAATGATCTTAAATCTGTGTCCTCTGGTTACTGACCCTCCTGCCACTGGAAACAGTTTCTGCTTATTTACTCTATCAACATTTTTAAACACCTCTATCAAATCTCTTCTTAACCTTTTCTGCTCTAAGGAGAATAACCACAGCGTCTCCAGTCTCTCCGCATAACTGAAACCCCTCATCACTGGTACCATTCTGGTAAGAACATCCCTGGTACTATTCTGGTAAAAACATCACACTGCTTTTCTTGATATATATTAATGACTTGGACTTGGGTGTACAGGGCACAATTTCTAAATTTGCAGATGGCACAAAACTTAGAAGTATAGTGAACAGTGAGGAGGATAGTGATAGACTTCAAGAGGACATAGACAGGCTGGTGGAATGGGCGGATACGTGGCAGATGGAATTTAACACAGAAAAGTGCAAAGTGATACATTTTGGTAGGAAGAACGAGGAGAGGCAACATAAACTAAAGGGTACAATCCTAAAGGGGGTGCATGAACAGAGAGGCCTGAGGGTATATGTGCACAAATCTTTGATGGTGGCAGGGCAGGTTGAGAAAGCGGTTAAAAAAGCTTACGGGATCCTGGGCAGGTCGCCCCCTTGGGATAGGCGGTGTCGCTGCTCCTGATTGTCTGTGTGTTGGGCAGGTCGCCCCCTGGGTTAGGCAGCATCGCTGCCCCTGATTCTCTGTGTGTTGGGAAGGTCGCGCCATAGATAGTTTGCCCATTCGATGGCCAACCTGAAAGTCTCCCCCCATATCTCACAAAACCTGTCATAACCCTCTGATAAAGAAAAATGGGTTTTCGTCAGTGTTGAATTTTTTAACTTGTATGCTTTATTGCTAGAAACAGGATGTGAGGGCTTATAAAACACAAGGCTACACAGGCTCAGAGAACAGAGGTCAGCTGCAGTGAGTTTCAGAAGGTGCGAACAATTAGTGGACGACACGATATGGAGTCATAGAATAGAATCATAGGGGGAGAAATTCAGTATCGCCCCATTTGGGGCACAATTATCGGCCGGGTGCAAAGATTAGCGCCTGGCGCTAATTATCGCCTCCGACTGCAAACTTGACTTTTATCGCCCCTGGAGGTGATTGGAGCGATAAATCAATCGCTACACACCTGTCTTAAGGTGCAAAGGCCGAGGAGCGAGGCGCTAACTCAGAGCGCTGGCGAAGCTCATGTGATGTCAGTCAGCAATGCAACACAGACACACTGGCGCCGGCCAGTTCTTAACGGGGAGGGTTGATCTTGCTTTCCATCCACATCCTACTCATTGCAGCCTTGAATCTCGGCCTGGAGAGACCTGTACATCAAATCTGCTGGAAAGAACAATGGAGAGAACCAGAAAAAGAGCTCAGAGTGCAACCCCCACAGTCTCTTCTAAATCGATACAAGGAAGGGCAAATCAAAATGAACCTGCAAAGTGCTGCTCAGTACCCAAAACTCCTTCACACAGCGTTGAATCTCTCCAGAAGTCTCTCTCTCTCTCTATCAGAATGCATGGTTCAAAAATGTCGGCAACAAAAAAAGGCAGGAAGCGGTCGCCTTTCAATAGCGCTCCCCCAGTCCCTTCCTGACTGCAAAAGGCTCCCCTTAACCTGTTGTTGCTAGCGGCAGGCGGTAAGGCAGGGGGCGCCACTCAATATCCGCTCTGGGGCGCTACCGGGGCGTTGCGCACTCGACTGACGTCACGATCTGCCGGCGCAGGAGATCGTGGCGGTAGTGTTTAGCGCCGCCGCAAAATGTCTAGTTAATTTTGCGAGCGGCGCAAACATCGCCGCGCCTGGGCGCTAGTTGCCTTGCGCCCCATTAGCGCCCTCTTAAGGCGCTAACGGGAGGCGCAACCAACTGAATTTTTCCCCCATAGAATCATACAGCACAGAAGGAGGCCATTTCGCCCATCGAGCATGTGCCGGCTCTTTGAAAGAGCAATCCAGTTAGTTCCACTCCCCTCCTCTTTCCTCATAGCCCTGCAATGTTCTTCTTTGGTCTTCAGTGTGAATTGTTCAAATGGCTGAAGCCTTTGTATTTGATCGCAGACTTCCTTGCCATTGGCTAAAATTGCCAACCGTTTAACATTGATATGGAATTGCAGTCCTTTGTACTCGGGTCTTTTGTTTGGGCATGTCTGCAGAGGTAGTCTGGGCTAGTGGGTTTGATTGACCGCTGAGTCCTTTGAGAAGGGCTGATTGGCTGTAGGCCTCTTAAATGGATAATGTGATGGCCAGGGGGTCTCCAATGATCAGATCATATTGGCCTTGATGTGCTTAGCTCAAGGTTCATAGGAACATGGAAACAGGAGTAGGCCGTTTAGCCCCTCATGCCTGTTCCGTCATTCGATTAGACCATGGCTGATCTGTAGCTCAACTCCACTTACCGGCCTTTGTTCCATATCCCTTAATACCTTTAAAGTCAGTTTCAACTCTCCAGCCAGAACTCTGTTTTGATGGTTGAGCCGGACAGTCGAAGTGCTAGGTTAGTTTGAGGCTGTGACATCCTTCACAACATAGGACGTGTGTCTCTGTTTTAAAGTCTATGGGGTAGAAATTAGGTCACGCCCCATTTGGGGCGCAAATATCGTCTGGACGCAAATATTAGCGCCTGGCGCTAATTATCGGCACTGACTGGAAACTTCACTTTTACCGCCCCGGGAGGTGAGTGGAGCGCTAAAGCAGGCGCTGCACACCTGTCTTAAGGCGCAAAGGCCAAGGAGTGAGGCGCTAACTCAGAGCGCTGGCGAAGCTCATGTAATGTCAGACAGCAATGGAACACACACACAATGGCACGGGCCAGTTCTTAAAGGGGATGGTTAATCTTGCTTTCCATCCACATCCTGTTCATTGCAGCCTTGAATCTCGGCCTGGAGAGACTTGCACATCAAATGTGCTGGAAAGAACAATGGAGAGTACCAGGCAAAGAGCTCAGAGTGCAGCTCCCACAGTCTCTGCTAAATCGATACAAGGAATGGCAAATCAAAATGAACCTGCAAAGTGCTGCTCAGTACCCAAAACTCCTTCACACAACGTTGAATCTCTCCAGAAGTCTCTCCCTCTCTCAGAATGCGTAGTTCAAAAATGCCACCAACAATAAAAGACAGGAAGAGGCCCCCTTTAAATAGCGCCCCCCCCCAGCCCCACAGCGATTGATAGCGTTCCAGTCTTCTGGTCGTTGGATGCGCCAGGCGGTAAGGCAGGGGGCGCCACTCAATTTCCGCTCCGGGGCGCCACAAGGGCGTTGCACCATGGAATGACGTCATAATCTGCGCGCGCAGGTGGTCGCAGCGGTAAGTTTTAGCGCCGCCGCACAATGTCAAGTTAAGTTCCCGAGCGGCGGAAACATCGCTGCGCCCGGGCGTTAGCGGCTTTGCGCCCCATTAGCGCCCTCTTAAGGCGCTAACGGGAGGCGCAACCAACTGAATTTTTACCCCTATGGTCCCAACATTCCTGGAGCTGGACAGGGCGTAAATTGAATTTACGCCCGTGTGGATGGTGGGGGGGCGGGGGTGGGGTGGGGTGGGGGTGTGTGGGGGGATATCGGGGACGGATTATGGGCCACATCCTGGCTCTTCCAGGATTCCGCCTCATTTGGGCCATAAATTCCAGTCACGGCAGCCATGCGTGGATCTTACGCCCATTCCCCCTTCACCTTGGGCAGTGCGTCGGGCGGGAGTTTCTGGGTTTCACGGGTATTCCTCCCTTTACACCCTTGAATGGCTTAAGCAGAACTCTCACCAGTTGAGAGCTGGCATGAGTCTCCCTGAGGCCTTCTAAAGCTTCTAAAACTTCACGAGAGCAAGTTAATCGATCCTAGAGGGGAGCGATTACCTTCGCTAGTCGGAGTGGCTCCTGGAGGACTCCGTCCTGCCATATAGGGTTGGATTGGCTGGTGCCAGGGTGGGTGCTGCTGAAACGCCCTTGTAGGTGCCGGCAGCCCGCCCCGATTATGAGGGATGACCTTGTACCTGAAATTGGGGCAAGGAGGATGGGGTTGGGATCAGTTGCCCCCAGAAATTTGCAGGCCTATGTTTAGTGAGTGGTGTCTTTATGTATCGAGGAGGGTAGCGAGCTGTATGCTTCACTGTTTTATACAGCGAGGCTGAGATCTATGTGGATAGCACGTTTAACGAGGTGGTCACACCGCAGGTAAAGAGTGCACAGGCAGAAAGGGAATGGGTGACCGCCAGTCAAAGTAAAAGAACTACGAAGGTAGTGCAGGAGTCTCCTGCGTCAACCTCCCTCTCCAACAGATTTTCCGTTTTGGATACTGCTGGGGGAGATGGTTTCTCAGGGGAATGCAGCAAGAGCCAAGTCCGTGGCACTACGAGTGGCTCAGCTGCACAGAAGGGGAGGAAAAAGAGTGGGAGAGCAATAGTGATAGGGGATTCTATCGTAAGGGCAACAGATAGACGTTTCTGTGGCCGCAGACGTGACTCCAGGATGGTATGTTGCCTCCCTGGTGCCAGTCATTGCTAAAATCCTCCTCAATCGCCTTTTCCCAGTGGCTGAAGAGCTCCTCCCAGAGTCGCAATGCGGATTCTGCCCACTAAGAGGCACAATGGACATGATCTTCACCGCGCGCCAATTACAAGAGAAATGCAGGGAACAGCGCCAACCGCTGTACATGGCCTTCTTTGACCTCACAAAGGCCTTCGACACTGTCAACCGTGAGGGATTATGGAGTGTCCTCCTCAAATTCGGCTGCCCTCAAAAGTTTGTCACCATCCTCCGCCTGCTTCACGACGACATGCAAGCTGGGATCCTGACCAACGGTTCCACCACAGACCCAATTCATGTACGGACCAGGGTCAAGCAAGGCTGTGTCATCGCACCAACGCTCTTCTCGATCTTCCTTGCGGCAATGCTCCATCTCACCCTCAGTAAGCTCCCCACTGGAGTGGAGCTAATTTACAGAACAAACGGGAAACTGTTCAACCTCCATCGTCTCCAGTCCAGATCCAAGGTCGTCCCTTCCTCTGTCATCAAATTACAGTATGCAGACGACGCTTGCGTCTGCGCACACTCGGAGATCGAACTCCAAACCATCGTTAACACCTTCACCGAAGCGTACGAGAGCATGGGTGACATGAATCTTGTCATTCATGTGGAAATGACTTATGAAATAATACTGGGCGGCCTGCTGGTGGCGCTGTCCAGGGAGAGTATAAATACTCGGGCACAGGCCCAGCTTGCGCGGGACATTCTTAACAGGAACTAGTGAAGGACACAACTAGACCTCCATGTTGTAAAACAGTTGATTAAAGCTTTGTTTAACGCTTAGACCAAGTGCTTTGTAGTTTTCTTACTTAATTGGCCTTACACTAAACATCCGTAAGACAAAGGTCCTCTACCAACCTGCCCCCGCCACACAGTACTGCCCCCTGATTATCAAAATCCATGACAAGGCCTTGGACAACGTGGACCACTTTCCATACCTCGGGAGCCTACTGTCAACAAGGGCAGACGTTGATGACGAAGTCCAACACCGCCTTCAGTGTGCCAGTGCAGCCTTCGGTCGCCTGAGGAAGAGAGTGTTTGAAGACCAGGACCTCAAACCCGGCACTAAGC
This sequence comes from Squalus acanthias, assembly GCA_030390025.1. Taxonomy (NCBI): domain Eukaryota; kingdom Metazoa; phylum Chordata; class Chondrichthyes; order Squaliformes; family Squalidae; genus Squalus; species Squalus acanthias. The sequence goes on from CM059425.1 coordinate 259,743,119, forward strand.
TCATGGTCTACAGAGCAGCAGTGATACCCGCCCTGCTGTATGCCTCAGAGACATGGACCATGTACAGCAGGCACCTCAAAGCACTGGAGAGGTACCACCAACGCTGCGTCCGCAAGATCCTGCAAATCCATTGGCAGGATAGGCGCACCAACATCAGTGTTCTCGCTCAGGCCAACATCCCCAGCATCGAAGCTTTGACCACGCTTGATCAGCTCCGATGGACGGGTCACATCGTCCGCATGCCTGATACGAGACTCCCAAAACAAGCGCTCTACTCGGAGCTCCGACACGGCAAGAGAGCCCCAGGTGGGCAGAGGAAACGCTTCAAGGACACCCTCAAAGCCTCCTTGAAAAAGTGTAACATCCCCACCGACACCTGGGAATCCCTGGCCCAAGACCGCACAAAGTGGAGGAGAAGCATCCGGGAAGGCGCCGAATACCTCGAGCCTCTTCGCCGGGAGCTAGCGGAAGCCAAGCGCAAGCAGCGCACATCAACCCAAGCACCCCACCCACCCGCCCCTTTCAACCACCGTCTGGCCCACCTGTGACAGAGACTGTAGGTCCCGCATTGGACTCATCAGTCACCTGAGAACTCATTTTTAATGTGGAAGCAAATCATCTTCGGCCTAAGAAGAAGAAGAAGCCAGGTTCAAGGATGTCACTGAGCGGCTGCAGGACATTCTGAAGGGGGAGGGTGAACAGCCAGAGATCGTGGTCCATATCGGTACCAACGACATAGGTAGAAAGAGGGACGAGGTCCTGCAAGCAGAATATAGGGAGCTAGGAAATAAATTAAAAAGCAGGACCTCAAAGGTAGTAATCTCAGGATTACTCCCAGTGCCACGTGCTAGCGAGAGCAGAAATAGGAGAATAGACCAGATGAATGCGTGGCTGGAGAGATCGTGTAGGAGGGAGGGATTTAAATTCCTGAGGCATTGGGACCGATTCTGGGGAAGGCGGGACCTGTACAAGCTGGACGGGTTACACCTCGGCAGAACCGGGACCAATATCCTCGCAGGGCGGTTTGCTAGTGCTGTTCGGAAGGATTTAAACTAGTTTGTCAGGGGGCTGGGAACCTAAGTGTGGGCCCAGAACAGAGAGAAACAAAGCTGGAAGTGCAAGTTAGAAAAGTAGTCAATAAAACAATTAGGGAGCAGAAACAAAGGCCAACAGTAAAGAGGGTCAAAGTGCAGAAAAATATTAAATAGGCAAAGTTGAAGGCACTTTATCTAAATGCACGTAGCATTCGCAACAAGGTGGATAAATTAATGGCACCAATAGAAGTAAATGGGTGTGATGTAATTGCCATTGCAGAGACATGGTTGCAGGGTAACCAAAGCTGGGAACTGAATGTTCCAGGGTACTCAACATTTAGGAAGGACAGACAAAAAGGAAAATGAGGTGGTGTAGCGCTGTTAATAAGGGATGGGATCGGTACGGTAGAGATAAAAGATCTTGGCTCGGCAGATCGTGATTTAGAACTGGAATCAGTTTGGGTGGAGCTAAGAAACAGCAAAGGGCGGAAAACATTGGTGGGAGTTGTGTATAGGCCACCAAACAGTAGTGGTAATGTAGGGCACAGTATCAATCGAGATTAGAAGTGCATGTAACAAGGGCAATATGGTAATCATGGGGGACTTTAATCTACATATTGACTGGGCAAATCAAATTACCACTAATGGTGTGGAGGACGAATTCTTGGAATGCATGCGAGATGGTTTCCTGGATCAGTATCTGGAGGAACCAACCAGGGAACAGGCTATTCTGGATCTGGTACTGTGTAATGAGAAAGGGCTAATCAATAATCTTGTGGTAAAGGGGCCTTTAGGGACAAGTGACCATAATATGATTGAATTTTACATTAAGTTTGAGAGTGATGTAGTCCAATCTGAAACTAAGGTCTTCAATCTAAGCAGAGGAAACTACAAGGGTATAAGGGACAAGTTGGCCATGGTAGATTGGGAGACTACACTAAAAGGTATGAAGGTGGACATACAATGGCTAACATTCAAGGAAATAATGCATAATTTGCAACAAACATATATTCCTCTAGGGCATAAAAACCCAAAAGGAAAAGTGATCCAACCATGGCTAACAAAAGAAATTAAAGCTGGTATTAAGTCAAAGGAGGAAGCTTATAAAGTTGCCAGAAAAAGTGGTCAGCCTGAGGATTGGGATCTTTTTAGAAATCAGCAACCAAGAAATTGATAAAGAAAGAGAAAATGGAATAGGAGCACAAACTAGCGAAAAATATAAAAACGGATTGTAAAAGCTTCTATAGGCATGTGAAAAGGAAAAGACTGGCGAAGATAAATGTAGGTCCTTTACAGTCAGAGACGGGAGAATTTATAATGGGGAATGAGGAAATGACACAGAAATTAAATAAATACTTTGTTTCTGTCTTCACGGAGGAAGACACAAAAAACCTCCCAGAAATACGAGAAAACCAAGGGTGTGGCGAGAATGAGGAACTTAAAGAAATTATTATTTGTAAAAAAAACAGCACTAGCAAAATTAATGGGACTAAAAGTCGATAAATCCTAGGGTTTTGAAAGAGGTAGCCATTGGGATAGTGGACGCATTGGCTGTCATCTTCCAAAATTCTATAGATTCTGGAACGGTTCCTGCAGATTGGAGGATAGCAAATGTAACCCCGTTATTTAAGAAAGGAGGGAGAGAGAAAACGGGGAACTACAGACCTGTTAGCCTCACATCAGTAGTTGGGAAAATGCTGGAATCTATTATAAAGGATGCAATAACTGGGCACTTAGAAACTAATAGTAAGATTGGGCAGAGTCAACATGGATTTATGAAAGGGAAATCCTGTTTGACAAACCTATTGGAGTTCTTTGAGGATGTAACTAGTGGAGTAGACAAAGGGGAACCTGGTAGATGTGGTGTATTTGGATTTTCAGAAGGCCTTCGATAAGGTCTCACACAAGAGGTTGGTGAACAAAATTAGGGCACAGTTATTGGGGGTAATATACTAGCATGGATTGAGAATTGGTTAACAGACAGAAAACAAAGAGTAGGGATAAACGGGTCTTTTTCAGGATGGCAGGCTGTGACTAGTGGGGTACCGCAAGGATCGGTGCTTGGGCCCCAGCTATTCGCAATCTATATCAATGATTTGGATGAGGGGACTAAATGTAACATTTCAAAATTTGCTGATGATACAAAGCTAGGTGGCAGTGTCAGTTGCGAAGAGGTTGTGAAGAGGCTACAAGGGGATCTCGACAGGCTCAGTGAGTGGGCGAGAACATGGCAGATGGAATATAATGTGGATAAATGTGAAGTTATCCACTTTGGTAGAAAAAACAGAAAGGCAGAATATTTCCTAAATGGTGAAAGATTGGGGAAAGCAGATGCTCAAAGGGACCTGGGTGTCCTTGTACATGAGTCACTGAAAGTGAATGTGCAAGTGCAGCAAGCCATTAGGAAGGCAAATGGTATGCTGGCCTTCATTACAAGAGGATTTGAGTACAGGAGTAAAGAAGTCTTAGTGCAATTATATAGGGCTTTGGTGAGACCACACCTGGAGTACTGTGTACAATTTTGCTCTCCTTACCTAAGGAAGGATATACTTGCCATAGAGGGAGTGCAACAAAGGTTCACGAGATTGATTCCTGGGATGGCGGGACTGTCGTATGAGATTGAGTAAACTAGGCCTGTATTCTCTTGAATTCAGAAGAATGAGGGGGGATCTCATTGAAGCATACAAAATTATTACAGGGCTTGGTAGGATGGATGCTGGGAGAATGTTTCCCTTGGCTGGGAAAGTCTAGAACCAGGGGCCACAGGCTCAGGATAAAGGGTAGGCCATTCAGGTCTGAGATGAGAAGAAATTTCTTCACACAGAGCGTGGTGAATCTCTGGAATTCTCTACCCCAGAGGGTTGAGGAGGCTCAGTCATTGGGTATATTCAAAACAGAAGTTGCTAGATTTCTGACTAGTAAGGGCATCAAGGGATATGGCGATAGGTCGGTGAATGGAGTTGAGGCAGAAGATCAGCCATGATCTCATTGAATGGCGGAGGAGGCTCGAAGGGCAGAATGGCCTACTCCTGCTCCTATTTCTTATGTTCTTATGTTCTTCTACTGCATTATGTTCATTTACCTGTATCACGTAAATAATAAGCTGTCTGTGGTTTAGATCCTTCGTCTCAGTGTGACAGAGTGTACATTTAGTGTACCTTTCGAAAAGAGGAGATTCATGAGGCAGCACATGATACATTCAAATCGCCAGTGCACAGAGTAAAGGTTCTCTGTTGGGATCCTGGATCTTGCTATTGTTTATTTTGGGTAATAAAAAGGACGCACTGCAGATCGTAAGAGACGTGAGGTCCACTTATGGAGTGGCCATTGAAGCTGAAGCTGAGAAAATATCTAGCATGAAAACCCAAGTATGTGTCACCCTCTCTCAAGTCTTTCTCCAGGTACTTATCTTATCCAGTCAGCCCCACTGCCCCTCTTGACAAACCATTCCATATGTTCACCACTCTGTGTATAGTCGTTAAACCTAAACTGTCTTTTCACCCTCCTCTCCTAAGTTTATGGCTTTGGCCTTTTATAGAATCTGTGACCTGTGTTAAACATATTGATGTTTATTGAGTTTAGCAGTTTGAATCCCTATGTAAGATCACCATTGTGCCATGAATTCTCCATTGTAAACATTCCCAGCTTCTGCAGCCTCTCCTCTATCAACCAGGTGCTTAATCCCAAATAACAATTTAGTTTTCTTTCGTTACATCCCCTCCAACGCCTGGATGTCTTTCTCGTAATATTCTTACCAGAATTGTACACGGTAGTCCAGGTGGGGCCAGATCAGTGCTCTGTACAAACTCAATCACTTCCAGTGGTTTGTGCTCTTGTCCTCTGGCTATACGGCCCAAGGTCCTATTTTCTGTCTAGTGCCAACATTTAGTTCCATATGGGATTGCCCTGTATTTACGTTTCCTGGAGGAAGGAGCGGAGGAGGGCTGCTCAGCAGGCCAGGTTACACCGCAGGCGCACGATCACCTACCCTCCAAGCTGCACACATCGAGAGAGACAATTGAACCTCAAGGTGTCTGAGGAACAGCGCATCAGGAAGCAGCACTTCAGCAGACAGGCTGTGACTGAGTTACGTCGCAAGCTTTCAAGCAGACCTTCAGCCATGCTCCACATTAGGCACAGCACTACCAATGGCAGTGAGGTCACTACTGTCCCCAATTCCTGTGTGTGGAGGGTAGGTAACCTAAGTTGCATACTGACACTACCCAGCATTATATGTTCTCAGGTGGGAGGGGAGGAGCAAGGAATTAAACGTGGTTGTAGGAATCACGTTAAGTAACATACAGGGAATGCTTAGTCTTAATCTCTCTCATACACAGACAGTCACACTCACAGATAATCACACACCCATACATACATACAATCTTACACACACACAAACACACACCGACATACACACACACACAGACATACACATATACACACACACAATCACACACACCGACATACACACACACAGTCACACACAGACACACACACACACACAGACATACACACACAATCACACACACACACACACACACAGACAGACACACACAGACACACACATACATACACACACAGACACACACACAATCACAGAGACACACACAGACACACACACACAATCACACACACACACAGACAGACACACATACATACACACACACACACAGACATACACACACACAATCATACACACACACACAATCACACAGACAGACACACACAATCACACACACAGACATACACACACACAGACATACACACACACAGACATACACACACACACACACACACACAGATTGTAAATAAAAATTAACAGTAAAGCAAAAATAATTATTATTTGAGCCTGGCTATACTTTGTAAGATCGACAAAATGTGGAAATTAAATCGCCTCATTTATCAGATTGTCCCTATTGAGAAAAAACCCATCAGAACTGACAGTCTGAATGAATTGGTGCCCGAGAACTTTTTGACAATAAAGGAATGTCTTCATTAACCTCATCTTTATTAACTAGTGTCAGCTGAACTCAGTAACTTAATCGTTCAGCAAGCTCTGGGGCTGGGACCGGTGGGAATAGTGATATGCAAGTTCATGCCTGTGCATGTTGGGAATGAAGGCATAAAATATGTTCCCTCTCACTCATATAACTGCTTGGCAACTTGTCAGAGGTAGAAATGTAAGCCTTGATTTTAGGCTCTTGTTACGCCCCATAAATGAGCGCAATCAGGGTATTTCTGGTTGCCCGGAGTGTCGAGCGCTGCATGTATCCACCAAAAGCTGGCGGGAACTTCATTGTGATAGTATACCAGGGTTGCAATGGTCTCATTGCAATTTCCTGTTATTTATGCTGGAAGTACACCGCTTCTAAATTTCACTTATGTAAGATGGTAAAGTAATGAGCACAGGCGGGCGCACTTCACATCTGGTGCAACCTCACCAACCTGGCATCCCTTCATTGACCCTTCTCTTCTGCCTCCAGAAACTACATGCAGCGATTCCCATAGGGAATCCCATAGCTGAATGTGAAAGTTATTTTAAGTGATACTCTTGGCTGCTTTTGAAGTGTTTTTGTTTTGGGCACTCAGTTACTGAAAAGGATGTGGGTCAAGGGTTCTGGCGCTGCCATTTTTTCCTGAGGTTCTAGAAATTTGGACAATGGGTTTCCCTATGGGAATCCCTCTAAATTATGCTTTTCGGAGGAAGCGGGGAGGAACAATAGAGAGATGATAGGCTGGTCAGGTTGCACCAGGGGCGGACTGTGCCGTTGCCCACCAACCATGTGTGTAGGCACAGGCTGACTTGCCTTAATTCTTCCAAGGAGCTCGTACTTGGGCAGCAGTAGCAGAGTTTTGTCACATGCTGCAATCTGACCTACAACCAAATTGCACCACAAGCTCGGCACTGCCAGTGGCTATGAAGGTCACTTCAGTCCTCACCTTTCATGCCTCAGAATCATTGCTGGCATGATGCCCTGCTGCCCCATGACAAGGATACAGTGGAGTACCAAATAGGGCAACCTTCCTTATGCCTCATACCGTATACTTTGCCAGCTACGAAAGAGGGCGTTGAATATGGTGAGGAGGACACAAAGAGGCTGCAAAGGGTTAAGTCAGTGGGCAAGAAGGTGGCAGATGGAGTATAACGTGGGGAAATGTGAAATTATCCACGTTGGTAGGAAAAATAGAAAAGCAGAATATTTTTTAAAGGTGAGAGACTAGTTAATGTTGGTACTCAGAGGGGTTTGGAGGTCCTTGTACACAAGTCACAGAAAGTTAACATGCAGGTACAGCAAATGGTATGTTAGCGTTCATTGCAAGGGGGTTGGAGTATAAGAGTAACGGGGCGCCCCCCGTGCACCCCGGCTGTAATATTGGGTGGCGCCCCCCTACTTACCGCCGGACGCTATGTCTGCTGGGGTCAGGGGGGCCTACCTGCGGCTGGGGTGCCGGGCTCGTTTGCCGGCACTCCTGATCCCTGGTGGCCCAGCTGGGCACCGGGACGCGCTGCGCCAGGCCCTCTCCTTTAATAAGGGGAGGAAGGCCTGCAGTATTGGCTCGCAGCACCCCAAGAGGGACGCGGATCGCTTCCAGTAGCGTCCCTCCTCCCTCTCGGGGCGGTACCTGGGAAAATCGGCCGCGGGGGCGAAGGTAGCGCACCCAATTTTTACCCCAAGAAGTCTTACTGCAATTATATAGGGCTTTGGTGAGACCACACCTGCAGTACTGTGTACAGTTTTTGTCTCCTTACATAAAGAAGGACTTGCCTTAGAGGGGTTGCAACGAAGGTTCACTAGATTGATTCCTGGAATAAGAGGGTTGTCCTATGAGGAGAGATTGAGTAGAATGGGCCTATATTCTCTGGAGTTTAGAAGAATGAGAGGTGATCTCATTGAAATGTATAAGATTCTTAGAGGGCTTGACAGGGTAGATGCTGAGAGGTTGTTTCCCCTGGCTGGAGTGTCTAGAACTAGGGGGCATTGTTTCGATGAGGGGTCGGCCATTTAGGACTGAGATGAGGATGAATTTCTTCACGCAGAGGGTTGTGAATCTTTGGAACTCTCTACCCCAGAGGGCTGTGGATGCTCAGTCGTTGAGTATATTCAAGACAGAGAGTGATAGATTTTTGGACACTAAGGGAATCAAGGAATTTGGGGTAACAACAGAAAACGCTGGAAAAACTCAGCAGGCCAGGCAGCATCCGTGGAGAGAGAAAGAGAGTTGACGTTTCAGGTCGATGACCTTTCATCAGAACTGGGAAGAGCTGGAAATCAAATAGATTTAAGGCCAGGGTAAAGCTGGGAAAAGGGGGAGGGGATAAAGGAACAAAGGAGGAGATGAAGAGACATTAAGAGACATTAAGAGATATGCAAGGCTAGAGGTGGTGTTAATGTGACAGATTAAGGCTGAATGAAGTGTGAAATCTACTGGCAGAATGAAGGACAGCTGCCAGCTTCTAGGAGGAAAAAAAAGGTGGGGGGGACAAATAAAAGGGTGGATAAAATAAAATATAAATGTGATTGGAGCTGAGGTTATGATCTAAAATTGTTGAACTCGATATTGAGTCCAGAGGGCTGTAGCGTGCCTAAACGAAAGATGAGGTGCTGTTCCTCGAGCTTACGCTGAGCTTCCGTGGAACAGTGTATTAGGCCGAGGACGGTGAGGTCAGAGTGGGAGTGAAGCGGTGAATTAAAGTGACAGGCCACCGGGAGCTCGGGGTCCCCCTTACGGACTGAACGGAGGTGTTCCGCAAAGCGGTCACCCAATCTGCGTTTGGTCTCCCCAATGTAGAGGAGTCCACATCGTGAGCAGCGAATACAGTATACTAAATTGCAGGAAGTACAAGTAAATCGCTGTTTCACCTGGAAGGGGTGTTTGGGGCCCTGGACAGTGGGAAGAGGGGAGGTATAAGGGCATGTGTTGCATCTCCTGCGCGTGCACGGGAAGGTGCCGGGCGAAGGGGAAGGGGTGCTGGGGGTGGTAGAGGAGTGGACTAGGGTGTCGCGGAGGGAGCGGTCCCTGCGGAATGCTGAAAGGGGAGGTGAGGGGAAGATGTGTTTGGTGGTGGGATCACGCTGGAGGTGGCGGAAATGGCGGAGGATGATCCGTTGAATGTGGAGGCTGGTGGGGTGAAAGGTGAGGACAAGGGGAACCCTATCGTGGTTCCGGGAGGGAGGGGCAGGGGTGAGGGCAGATGTGCGGGAGATAGAACGGACACGGTCGAGGGCCGTGTCGACCACGGTAGAGGGGAATCCTCGGTTGAGGAAAAAGGAAGACATGTCGGAAGCACTGGTATGGAAGGTGGCATCATCAGAGCAGATGCGGCGGAGACGGAGAAACTGGGAGAATGGAATAGAGTCCTTACAGGAGGCGGGGTGGGAGGAAGTGTAGTCCAGGTAGCTGTGGGAGTCGGTGGGCTTGTAGTGAATGTTAGTCAATAACCTATCCCCAGAGATGGAGATGGAGAAGTCGAGGAAGGGAAGAGAAGAGTCGGAGATGGACCATGTGAAGGTGAGGGAAGGGTGGAAATTGGAAGCATAGTGAATGAAATGTTCTAGTTCAGGGCGAGAGCAGGAGACGGCACCGATACAGTCATCAATGTACCGGAAAAAGAGGTGAGGGAGGGGACCCGAGTAGGACTGGAACAAAGAGTGTTCCACATATCCCACGAAAAGGCAGGCATTTGGAATTTGAAAAGGAATTTGGGGATCAGGCAGGAAAGTGGAGTTGAGGTCGAAGATCAGCCATGATCTTATTGAATGGTGGTGCAGGCTCGAGGGGCCGAATGGCCGACTCCTGCTCCTATTTCTTATGTTTCTTATGCTGGGCTGCTCCATTGCTTTGCCCACAGTCTGTATTTCATATCTCCACATTGGGTTTCCTCTCATTTCACTTTAGCCTGGCATTCCTTTCCCCTCCGCCTTCTCTAGCCTTGGCCAAGGCTGCCAATGGGTTGAAATACCTTTTGAACCTTTCTAAAACATTTCTAAAGGATGGAAGAGTACCTTTAAGTAGCCACACCCTTTTAAACCTCCGGTTTCTCCAACCCCCCCATGAGGCTAACGTGCTGTGGAAGCCAAAGTTACACTGGGAGTTGTGATTCGGAGGGGTTGATCCAGGAGCTTTGCACGCAGTCAGCACACTACACTCGTGCCTGGTGTTTCCGCTGGCTGCCGCCCAACTAATTGATTCGGAGGCAGAAAGAGACGGGAGGGAGATCCACAACACCAGGTCTCCGCCACACTTCCTACCAACATTTCCGTTTTCGCTTGAGAGGGTTGGAGACGAATTTTCCAGAGTACTTTTCCCCCTTTATTGGCCCCTTTTTTTTTACCTCTCCCAGAATATTACAAGGCTGGGGTGGGGCAGGGGGTGGGGGAACGGGTGTGGGGAGTGGGGGAAAGGTGGTGAAGGAGAGAGAAAAAGTGTTTAGTTATGATGCTCCAGCCATCATGGTGTGGGGCAGGATTGTTGGGCCAGCTGGTCTTTTCCTGCCTGTCAGTTCGTATATTGTATGTATCATGCGGTGGCTGGTGGTAGCCTGGGCGGGACCAAATGCCGCAGTAATGAAGTAATAATGTCATATTGTCATAATGTGCTATTTCCCATTATTTCTGCCTGATTTGTGGTCATTAACATTGACACCGATATAAGATGGGCCTCCATGGGCACGGTGGAGAAGACAGGAGAGAATTTGAAGTGTTCAGATTCAACGTTAACAAGTACAGTTAAAAGTTTATTTCTCAGTCATTTTGTTTTCGTGCGTTTTTTTTTCTACTGTTGCCAACTTTCCTTCATCATCGCTGGGTCAAAATCCCAGAACTCCCTACCTAACAGCATTGTGGGAACGCCTTTACCACATGGACTGCAGCGGTTCAAGAAGAAGGCCCACCACCACCTTCTCAAGGGCAGGGACGCCAATATCTCGAGAATGAATTAAAAAAAATAACTTTGTTGTCTGTCTTTGCGGCATTTGTGGAGGAACTTCAATTTCCCCGCCCAACCCCATTTCCCCATGTCAGACAGCGCACGATACTCTTCCCATTGCAAATTCCCCTCTATCTTTGCTTCTTGGAAGATTGAAAGAGGAGCAAAGGAGGGAGGCCAGGCTAGTGAAACTGCATCGGAAACAGATGGCACCTACCCATCAGTACCCAATGCCAGCGTATACGGCGGAAGGCATTCCCAGCTGCATCTGACCAAGGACTGGAGCCCATGGAGGCTTCACTCCCCAAAGGAAACTGTGGCTGAGTTATGCTATATCTGTGATACAGGCACCACTCTGGCAGTGGCTGCTCGGGCCACCACTGCCCTTAGACTTGGTGTCACCGAGGACATCTGTAACTTTAGCCAAACAGCTGTACACAGGTGCATCATGAAAGTCATAAATATCTTATTCTCTCGAGCGAGCAATTTCATCTCTGTCCCCACACAGCGACAAGATAAATGCTGGCCAGGACACCAGGAGAACTCCTCTGCTCTTCTTCGAAATAGTGACCATGGGATCTTTTACGTCCTCCTGAGAGGACAGACGGGGGCCTCGGTTTAATGTCTCATTTGCAAGACGGCACCTCGGCAATGCAGCACTCCCTCAGTACCGCACTGGACTGTCAGCCTAGAATATGTGCTCAAGTCTCTGGAGTGGGGCTTGGACCACAACCGTCTGACTCAGAGGCTGCATTTCCCTACATCACAGCAGTGGCTACACTTCAAGAAGTACTTCATTGGCTTTGAAGCGCTTTGGGATGTCCTGAGGTTATAAAAGGCACTAGATAAATGCAAGTTCTTTCATTTTTCTAGGTAAGGGAAATAAGCAACAAGAATATAAACTAAATAGTGTTCATTTTTCCAGTACATGGGAACCTTTCCCACTATCGGAGCATATGATGGGCCATTCATTCAATGGCAGCATTCCCACAATTTTGCAATATGCACTTATAGCAGTTAGTAAGGTTCTCCACCACAGGCACGGTTCAGAATAGCAACAGACTACCCTATACTCAATATCCATCCCCTCCACCATACTGTGGCTGCAGTACGCACTATCTACAAGACACACTACAGTTACTTGCCAAGGTTGAAGCGACAGCTCGTCTCCCTCATGGGACTTATATAATTGAAGAGAGCAGGAAGGTCATGGGAACACCATCACCTCCAAATTCCCCTCCAAGTCACACACCACCCTGATTTGAGAAGTTGCACAACACCAGGTTATAGTCCAACAGTTTTATTTGAAATCACAAGCTTTCGGAGCGCTGCTCCTTCGTCAGGTGAAGTGAAGAGATGCATATAGGCACAGCATATATAGTCAGAGAACACTGCCAGATGATTACAGTTAATCTTTCCTGACGAAGGAGCAGCGCTCCGAAAGCTTGTGATTTCAAATAAAGCTGTTGGACTATAACATGGTGTTGTGCGACTTCTCACATTTGTCCACCCCAGTCCAACACCGGCATCTCCACATCACCCTGATTTGGACATATATTGCCACTCCTTTGTCAGCGTAGGTCAATACCTTGGAATTTCCTACCTAACACCACCATGGGAGAACCACCAGCACAAGGACTACAGCGGTTCAAGAAGACCCACCACCACCTTCTTGGGGCAACTAGAGATGGTCAATAAATGTGGCTTTGCCAGCGTCACCCACATCCGGAGGAAAAATTAAAAGAACAGGAGAGGGATCTAAGAGTATTGGTGGACAGCTTACTGAAACTACTGAGCACAGTGTGTGGCAGCAGGATCTTGGGATGTACAGTCAGAGGGATAGAGCACAAATCCTGGGAGGTGATAATGGGGAAGAAATTGGTATGCGTCGTACCCACTTTTTGGGTGTAAAACAGACGCAACAATTCCTGACTGCACGATCCTGCGCCTGATCTGTGCCGCCGGCGTGGCCGCCACCATAAATATGCGAATAAGGATCCTGCAGCTGTTTCATGACTCGTCTGCAATATTCGTCAGAAACTAGACGTAGCATGCACTGTGTACACTCTGACCCGTTTTTACAGTTCTACAGCGGCCTAACCGGTGGTCCTTTAAGGAACCGCAGGAGGCCACGGAATAAATGGTAAGTAATATTTTTAAACTTATCTTTATGTGGAGCCGGGTAGCAGGCGTACAGCGCCACTGTCAGCCGCTGCCGGCTCGCCATCACCGATCACCCGTTCTCATTTCCGCACCCCCCCCCCAACCCCACCAACTCCCCAGGACTTGCCTGATGGCTGCTGCCGGCGAGGCAATGGCCCAAATTGGTCCCATGTGGCATGGCGAGCTGCCTCTGGGGACGCAACAGGCGTCGGCAACTCGTCGCAGTTATTAAAATATGGCCCGAGGCCCAATTTCTGTCGAGCCTTGAGCCTCCCAAGGGTGAACTGCGACCGCACCGTCAGTTATGCGATGGATAATGTGTTCCAACATATCGGTCGACCATACAGCTTCAGGACCACTCATCACTATGAAGGCCGCTTTATTACCACCAGTAAGCAGCCCACCTCATTTTGATTCATTGACACTTAACAAGTTGGACAGTGTTGGTCATGTGGTAAAACCCAACATTGCAGGAAACTAGCTTGTCAATGTTGGACACATGGCAAAACCCAACATTGTATGAAACACGCAAAGGGTCGGCAAATAGCGGAGTCAGAATAAGCTTGACATTTTCCCCAAGAGATCTGTCAAGCTTGGCAATCTCAGTGTTTAGCAGTGATCCAGCACAGGCCAAGTACAGTGACAATTGAGTTTGATTAGATTGTACTTCCATTTTATTTGTGATATGTCTATTTCTGGTTAGTTTGGAGTGTGAGGTTTGGACTTTGATCTTCTACTGTATAACATTGGACTCCTCAATGCCTGCCCAAACAAATTGTTTGCTATTATGACATATCAGAGGACACAGATTTAAGGTAATTGGCAAAAGAACCAGAGGCGAGATGAGGAGGCAGTTTTTTTACGCAGCGAGTTGTTATAATCTGGAAGGTCGGTGGAAGCAGATTCAATAATAATTTTCAAAAGGGAATTGGATAAATACTTGAAGGGGAAAAAGATTACAGGGCCATGGAGAAAGGTCAGGGGAGTGGGACTAATTGGAGAGCTCTTTCAAAAAGATGGCACAGGCATGACGGGCCGAATGGCCTCTTTCTGTGCTGTATGATTCTATGAAACCAGTTGGTCACATGGTAAAACCCAACATTGGAACCAACCAGTTGGTCAGCATTGGCCCCGAGGATGGTATAGATGGATCTGCTGAAAGCATGTGTTGGAACACTGTTGCGAAAGATGCCCTGCCTGTATTTAAAAGGAGGAATAGTATACCACATCCGCTGCCTCCACCCAGGCAAAGAGTAAAGGCCAGCCGGCAAATAGTGGAGTCAGAATAAACATGACATTTTCCCCAAGATATCGGGAAAAATAGGGACATTGGCAAAGGAGGAACTGACGCAAATCAATATCTCTAAGGATATGGTGTTAAGGAAGCTAAAGGGATTGAAGGCGGACAAATCCCCAGGGCCTGATAACATGCATCCTAGGGTACTGAAGGAGGTGGCCCTAGAGATAGCGGATGCACTAAGCATGATTTTTCAGAATTCATTAGACTCGGGAACAGTGCCCATGGATTGGAGGGTAGCTAACGTTACCCCACTATTCAAAAAGGGGGGTAGGGAAAAAGCAGGTAATTACAGACCTGTAAGCCTTACATCAGTTGTGGGCAAAATGCTGGAGTCCATCATTAAGGATGAAATAGCCGAGCACTTAGCAAATGGGGACAGGATAGGACAGAGTCAACATGGATTTACAAAGGGTAAATCGTGCTTGACTAATCTATTGGAATTTTTTGAGGGAGTAACTGGTAAAATAGATGGGGGAGAGCCAGTAGATGTGGTGTACCTGGACTTCCAAAAGGCCTTCGATAAGGTCCCACATAAAAGATTAGCATGGAAAATTGAAGCTCATGGGATAAAGGGGAAAGTATTGACGTGGATAGAGAACTGGCTGTCAGATAGAAAACAGAGAGTTGGAATAAACGGCTCATTTTCTGAATGGCAGGCAGTAACAAGTGGGGTACCACAGGGATCTGTCCTGGGTCCCCAGCTGTTCACAATTTATATTAATGACCTGGATCAGGGAGTCGAATGCAGCATTTCCAAATTTGCAGACGACACTAAACTAGGAGGGGGGGTGGGCTCAGAGGAGGAGACCAGGAAGCTCCAGAGCGATTTGGACAGACTGGGTGATTGGGCGGATAAATGGCAGATGCACTATAATGTGGACAAGTGCGAAGTTATCCACCTTGGGTGCAGGAACGGGAGGGCAAATTATTATTTAAATGGCAATAAATTGGGAGAGGGGGAAGTACAGAGAGACCTGGGTGTTCTTGTACACCAGTCACTGAAGGCGAGCATGCAGGTGCAACAGGCGGTCAAGAAGGCAAACGGTATGCTGGCCTTCATAGCAAAAGGGTTGGAATACAGGAACAGGGATACCTTGCTGCAGCTGTACAGGGCACTGGTGAGACCACACCTCGAGTACTGTGTACAGTTTTGGTCGCCTCATCTGAGGAAAGATGTTCTTGCCATGGAGGGGGTGCAGCGGCGATTCACCAGGCTGATACCAGGAATGGCGGGATTGACCTATGAGGAGAGACTATGTAGTTTAGGGATGTACACACTGGAGTTTAGAAGATTGAGAGGGGACCTCATAGAAGTGTATAAAATTCTGACAGGTCTAGACAGATTAGATGCAGAAGGAATGTTTCCCTTGGCGGGTGAGAACAGAACTAGAGGACATAATTTAAGGATAAGGGCTAAACCATTTAGGACAGAAATGAGGGGGAATTTCTTCACTCAGAGAGTGGTGAACCTGTGGAACTCATTGCCACAGAGGGCAGTGTACGCCAGCTCATTAAATATATTTAAGAGGGAATTAGATATATTTCTACAGGCAAAAGGGGTTAAGGGTTACGGAGAGAAGGCGGGGACGGGATACTGAATTGAAGGATCAGCCATGATCTCATTAAATGGCGGAGCAGGCTCGAAGGGCCGGATGGCCTACTCCTGCTCCTATCTTCTATGTATCTATGTATCTATAATAAGAAATAGGAGCAGGAGTAGGCCATTTGGCCCCTCGAGCCTGCTCCGCCATTCAATAAGATCATGGCTGATCTGATCTTGGCCTCAACTCCACTTTCCTGCCCACTCCCCATAACCCTGGACTCCCCTGTAGCTCAAAAATCTGTCAATCTCCGCCTTGAATATATTCAATGACCCAGCCTCCACAGCTCTCTGGGGTAGATAATTCCACAGATTCACGACCCTCTGAGAGAAGAAATTCCTCCTCATTTCCGTTTTAAATGGGCGACCCCTTATCCTGAAACTATGCCCCCTGGTTCTAGATTCCCCCACGAGGAGAAACATCCTCTCTGCATCTACCCTGTCAAGCCCCCTCAGCATTTTATATGTTTCAATAAGATCACCTCTCATTCTTCTAAACTCCAATGAGTATAGGCCCAACCTGCTCAACCTTTCTTCATAAGACACCCCTCCTTCATCTCTGGAATCAACCGAGTGAACCTTCTCTGAACTGCCTCCAATGCAAGTATATCCCTCTGTCAATATGGATATATAGATCTGTCAAGCTCGGCGACCTCAATGTTTAGCAGTGATCTAGCACAGACCAAGTACAGTGGCAATTGAGTTTGATTAGATTGTACTTCCATTTTTATACAATTATTGTGATATGTCTATTTCTGGTGAGTTTGGAATGTGAGGTTTGGACTTTGATCTTCTACTGTATAACATTGGACTCCTCAGTGCCTGCCCAAACAAATTGTTTGCTATTATGAGTAAATGACTGGTTCTGTAAGGGTATGTTATTTCCCTGCAGCACTTTGTTAAATTACAATTCAAAATCACTGTAGGATGAGTCACCAAATCACAATTTTCCACTGTGTGAATTCTGTCAAATGCTCCAAGAATATGACGACAACATGCCAACTCAAAGGTTGGAGGTGTTTATAAAAACCGTGCTTGCTGAAACAGCGGCGTAGGCGTTTCTGTGCTCACCAAGGTGGAGAAAGTCAGCTTGAGGAAATGGAATCAATTCTGCTTTTCGCAACGTGTGATACAATCAGCCTAGGGTTGCCAACCCTCCAGGATTGCCCTGGAGTCTCCAGGAATGAAAGACTAATCTCCAGGACACCGCAACCAGGGTGAAAAATCATAGGGGCATTACAAAAATGTGGTTTTGTTACATTTTTGTTGAACACTTTTTTAAATTAGTTATAAAGAAAGAAAGACTTGCATTTATACAGCACATATTCACGACCACCGGACCTCCCAAAGTGCTTTACAGCCAATGAAGTACTTTTGAAGTGCAGTCACTGCTGTAATGTAGGAAACACAGCAGCCAATTTGCGCACAGCAAGATCCCACAAACAGCAATGTGATAATGACCAGATAATCTGTTTTAGTGGTGTTTGTTGAGGGATAACTGTTGGCCTGGACACCAGGGAGAACTTCCCAACTCTTCTTCGAAATTGTGCCATGGGATCTTTTACATCCACCTGAGAGAGCAGACGGGGCCTCGGTTTAACATCTCATCCGAATGACGGCACCTCCAACAGAGCAGCACTCCCTCAGCACTGTACTGGAGTGTCAGCCTAGAACTTTTGTGCTCAAGTCTCTGAAGTGAGACTTGAACCCACAACCTTCGTGACTCAGAGGCAAGGGTTCTACCAACTGAGCCACAGCTGACACAGTGTGGCTGATATGGGAATAAAAGGCTGTTTGACTGACAGTCAATAATCATCCAATTGGGTAATGGAGAGTCTATTCGCTTTCCGATTGGCCTTGGGAAGGTGGGGCATCACATGAATGGGCATGTTGGACGACCAATGGCAGGAGCGTGGGGGCGGGGCGGTTGGAGGCAGGAGGTCATGTGATGACACCTCCAGGAATATATGCAACCAGAGTTGGCGACCCTACATCAGCCTCAGTCAGACGTAAAGCTGGCTCTAAATTTTACTCCCAACAACGTGCCATAACCCAGTACCCCCAGCACCTGTGTGAATATCTCCACTTGCCATAACAAGCATCCTTACGTCCACTTCGAGAGGGATTCTCAGTTTGTTAGCAATTGATTTCAAATTGTGAGTAGTTTTTCTTCATATTGTAGACCTTTGTGTACCAGGAACTTGGTTGACATTTCATGTGGAATCCTTACACTCATCAGAGGAAGGAAACTTTCATCCAATTAGGCTGAGCTGAATTTAGACCAAAGTCCCTGAAGAGAAAGTGCAGTGCAGTGACCAGTCCTCGAAGTAAAGATTTAATGTGCCTCATCTCATGATATGCTCACCTCACCCATCCTCTTCAACCACTGAATCCAGAACATAAGAACATAAGAATTAGGAGCAGGAATAGGCCATACGGCCCTTCGAGCCTACTCCGCCATTCAATAAGATCATGGCTGATCTTCAACCTCAACTCCACCTTCCCGCACTATCTCCATATCCCTTGATTCCCCTAGAGTCCAAAAATCTATCAATCTCAGCCTTGAATATACTCAACGACTCAGCATCCACAGCCCTCTGGGGCAGAGAATTCCAAAGATTCACAACCCTCTGAGTGAAGAAATTCCTCCTCATCTCAGTCCTAAATGGCCGACCCCTTATCCTGAGACTATGACCCCTGAGATCGACAGATTTTTGGCACGAAGGGAATCAAGGGATAGGGCGGGAAAGCGGAGTTGATGCAGAAGATCAGCCATGACCTTATTAAATGGTGGAGCAGGCTCGAGGGACCGTAGCATAGTAGGAATGGTAGTACTGCGGTTATGTTACTGGACTAGTAATCCAGAAGCCTGGACTAATGATCCAGACACGTGAGTTAAAATCCCTGCTGGGGAACTTAAATTCAGTTAATTAAATAAATCTGGAATAAAAAAGCTAGTATCAGTAATGGTGACCATGAAACAGTCGGATTGTTGTAAAAAAAAACATCTGGTTCACTAATGTCCTTTAGGGAAGGAAATCTGCTGTCCTTACCCAGTCTGGCCTATATGTGACTCCAGACCCACAGCAATGTGGTTGACTCTTAATCACCCTCTGAAATGATGCGGAGATGCCGGTGTTGGACTGGGGTGGACAAAAGTGAGAAGTCGCACAACACCAGGTTATAGTCCAACAGCTTTATTTGAAATCACAAGCTTTCGGAGCGCTGCTCCTTCGTCACCTGACGAAGGAGCAGCGCTCCGTAAGCTTGTGATTTCAAATAAAGCTGTTGGACTATAACCTGGTGTTGTGCAACTTCTCACTTTTGTCCACCCTCTGAAATGGCCTAGCAAGTCACTCAGTTGTACAAAACTGCTACGAAAAATAACAATAAGAATAAAAACGGAGGAACCACCCCCTAGGCATCGGCTTCAGACATGACAACAGCACACCCTGCAAAGTCCTCCTCTCTAACATTTGGGGACTTGTGCCAAAATTGGGAGAGCTGTCCCACAGACTAGTCAAGCAACAGCCTGACATAGTCATACTCACAGAATCATACCTTTCAGCCAATGTCCCAGACTCCTCTATCATCATCCCTGAGTATGTCATAAGAACATAAGAAATCGGAGCAGGAGTAGGTCATTCGGCCCCTCGAGCCTGCTCCGCCGTTCAATAAGATCATGGCTGATCTGATCTTGGCCTCAACTCCACTTTCCCGCCCGCTCCCCATAACCCTTGACTCCCCTGTAACTCAAATATATGCCTATCTCCGCCTTGAATATATTCAATGACTCCGCCTCCACAGCTCTCTGGGGTAGAGAATTCCAAAGACTGACGACCCTCTGATAGAAGAAATTCCTCCACATCTCCGTTTTAAATGGGCGACCCCTTATCCAGAAACTATGCCCCCGAGTTCTAGATTCCTCCACGAAGGGAAATATCCTTCCTGCATCTACCCTGTCAAGCCCTCTCAGAATCTTATATGTTTCAATAAGATCCCCTCTCATTCTTCTAAACTCCAATGAGTATAGGCCCAACCTGCTCAACCTTTCTTCATAAGACAACCCCTTCATCCCAGGAATCAACCTCGTGAACCTTCTCTGAACTGCCTCCAATGCAAGTATATCCCTCCTTAAATAAGGAGACCAAAACTGCAGTACTCCAGGTGTGGTCTCACCAACGCCCTGTACAGTTGTAGCAAGACTTCCCTACTTTTATACTCCATCCCCCTTGCAATAAAGGCCAACATTACATTTGCCTTCCTAATTACTTGCTGTACCTGCATGCTAACATTTTGTGTTTCATGTACGAAGACCCCCAGATCCCTCTACTGCAGCATTTTGTAGTCTCCATTTAAATAATAATTTGCTTTTTATTCTTTTTATTATTTAAATGCAAGACAGACCCACCAGGGGTGGTGGCACAGTGGTATACAGTTGGGAAGGAGTGGCCCTGGGAGTCCTCAACATTGACTCTGGACCCCATGAAGTCTCATGGCTTCAGGTCAAGCATGGGCAAGAAAACCTCCTGCTGATTACCACCTACCGCCCTCCCTCAGCTGATGAATCAGTACTCCTCCATGTTGAACACCACTTGGAAGAATCACTGAGAGTAGCAAGGGCACAGAATGTACTCTGGGTGGGGGATTTCAATGTCCATCACCAAGAGTGGCTCGGTAGCACCACTACTGACCGAGCTGGCCGAGTCCTGAAGGACATAACTGCCAGTCTGGGCCTGCGACAGGTGGTGAGTGAACCAACAAGAGGGAAAAACCTACTTGACCTTGTCCTCACCAATCTACCTGTCGCAGATGCATCTGTCCATGACAGCATTGGTAGCAGTGACCACCACACAGTCCTTGTGGAGATAAAGTCCCGTCTTCACACTGAGGACACCCTCCATCGTGTTGTATGGCACTACCACCGTGCTAAATGGGATAGATTCAGAACAGATCTAGCAGCTCAAAACTGGGCATCCAGGAGGCGCTGTGGGCCGTCAGCAGCAGCAGAATTGTATTCCACCACAATCTGTAAACTCATGGCCTGGCATATCCCTCACTCTACCATTATCGTCAAGCCAGGGGACCAACCCTGGTTCAATGAGGAGCAGCACCAGGCGTACCTAAAAATGAGGTGCCAACCTGGGGAAGCTGCAACACAGGACTACATGCATGCTAAACAGTGGAAGCAGCATGCTATAGACAGAGCTAAGCAATCCCACAATCAATGGCTCAGATCAAAGCTCTGCAGTCCTGCCACATCCAGTCGTGAATGGTGGTGGACAATTAAACAATTGATATCTCCATCCTCAATGATGGCAAAAGACGAGGTTCAAGTGTTTGCAACCATCTTCAGTCAGAAGTGCCGAGTGGATGATTCATCTTGGCCTCCTCCTGAGGTCCCCACCATCACAGAAGCCAGTCTTCAGGCAATTCGATTCACTCCATGTGATAGCAAGAAATGGCTGAGTGCACTGGATACAGCAAAGGCTGTGGGTCTCAACAACATCCCGGCTGTCAAGCTGTTCCAGTACAGCTACAACACTGGCATCTACCTGACAATGTGGAAAACTGCCCAGGTATGTCCTGTCCACAAAAAGCAGGACAACTCCAAGCTGGTGAATTACCGCCCCATCAGTCTACTCTCAATCATCAGCAAAGTGATGGAAGTTGTCGTCGACAGTTCTATCAAGCGGCACTTACTCACCAATGACCTGCTCACCGAAGCTCAGTTTGGGTTCCGCCAGGACCACCCAGCTCCCGACTTCATTACAGCCTTGCACAGATTGTGCAACAAGGGAACATCAGGCTTGCAAATCTGAAGTTTCAGTAGAACTGCTAACGGAATCATCTAGCATATCGTCACTGTACATACGCCTCTGCCACAAAGGTGGAGATGAAGAGAGCAGTGATCTACCCTTTCCTCAGGGCAGGCACACACCAGGCTGTCGAAACAACCATATGTCTGCCTCAACATTTGGAGGCAATTCTGGTACTGACTCCAACATGTGAAAGTGAAAAGCCTCATTTTCATTTGCAGTGATGTTTGCACTGATCCCTACCAATGTCATGTAAACTGAGGGTCACAATCCTGTCTTTAAAAGTGGAATGCTGCAATGAGTGATTTGAATAATTGTGGGGCAGCAGACTGGGGGTTGACGCTACCTTTTTACAGATCCTTCTCTTTTACAAGCTTCTGCCGACGACCAAAAGGGCACTCAACCGATGCTGAGCCTCTGAACACCAGCTAGTGAAAAATGATTTCCTATGGTAATTAAACTTACGCTGCAGATTACAAATTGTCCTGTCAGTCCACACTCAGGCAGGATTTCTAAAGCAATTCCAGACCAATGTGCCTCTGACTCTAACGCAATCACCCGCAAATTTATGGCACCCATCAGCAGAATATACAGATTCAGGCATCCAATCGATATGCAGAATCCACGGGGCTTGATTTTTTTGACTGGTGCTGTTCCGTGCACAAACGTTTAATGCACTAGCACTAAATTTGTCCGTGCGCCTTTATAATGTTGGTGATTCCAATGGATTGAAAATCAGGGTTCGTGTGTCTGCCATTTTCCAGTCTGCACTGACAGCGGGCGAGATCCCGACGGAGGTACACGGTCGTGGATAGCTGAGCTCTCAGTATGGGCATGCTAAGTGTTTCTACGGGAGCAATGCAGGTTGAAGTGTAGATCTTATACAGACACCAGTTGAATTGATTATGTAACAAGCCATGTATGTTATTAATGAGCTTAATGTGAAGTGATACATTTTGGTAGAAAGAATGAAGAGAGGAAATATAAACGAAAGGGTACAATCCTAAAGGGGGTGCATGAACAAAGAGACCGAGGGATATATGTGCACAAATCATTGAAGGTGGCAGGGCAGGTTGAAAAAGCAGTTAAAAAGGCTTACAGGATCCTGAGCTTCATAAATAGAGGTAGAGAGTACAAAAGTGTGGAAATTATGATGAACCTGTATAAAACACTGGTTTGGCCTCAACTGGAGTATTGTGTCCAATTCTGGGCACCGCACTTTAGGAAGGATGTGAAGGCCTTAGAGAGGGTGCAGAAAAGATTTACAAGAATGGTTCCAGGGATGAGGGACTTCAGTTACACTGACAGACTGGAGAAGCTGGGGTTGTTCTCCTTAGAGCAGAGAAGGTTGAGAGACGATTTGATAGAGGTGTTCAAAATCATGAGGGGTCTGGACAGAGTAGATAGAGAGAAACTGTTCCCATTGGTGGAAGGGTCGAGAACCAGAGGACACAGATTTAAGGTGATTGGCAAAAGAACCAAAGGCGACATGAGGAAAAACTTTTTTACTCAGCGAGTGGTTAGGATCTGGAATGCACTGCCTGAAAGGGTGGAGGAGGCAGACTCAATCACAGCTTTCAAAAGGGAATCGGATAAGTACCTGAAGGAAACAAATTTGCAGGGCTACAGGGAAAGGGCGGAGGAGTGGGACTAGCTGAAGTGCTCTTGCAGAGAGTCATCACGGGCTCGATGGGCCGAATGGCCTTCTTCCGTGCCGTAATCATTCTATGATTCTATGAATCTATGAATGTGAATTGCCCTTATGTAGATTTCAAACTATTGTATATGGAGCTGAATGTACGCAAAAGTATTTTTTTGGGGGGAGAACAATAAAGAAGAAAGAAAACACTTGCATATGAGCACCTACCACAACCTCAGGATGTCCCAAAGCACTTTACAGTCAATTAAGTACGATTTGAAGTGTAGTAACGGTTGTAATATAGGTAATGTTTTTATTGCACACAGCAAGATCACACAAATAGCAATGTGCTAATGATCAGATAATCTGTTGGTTGAGGGATAAATGTTGTTCAGGACACTGGGGAGAGCACACCTGCTCTTCTTCAACATAGTGCCATGGTCTCACGACACCTCCGACAGTGCAGCACTCCCCTCAGTACTGCACTGAAGTGTCGGCCTAGATTTTGTGCTCAAGTCTCTGGAGTGGGACTATGAACCCACAACTTTCTGACTCAGAGGCAAGAATGCTACCCACTGAGCCACGACTGACATATAACAAGTCCTCTTCACGGCCATAAATAAGAAACAGAAAAAAGTGAATAGTCACATACACTTCCTTAACAATTCTCTGAAAAACACTAATTTTGTAATTTTGCAACCATTACATCCAAATTACATCCAAGGAAACTGGATGAGTATAATTTATTATAGTACGCAATTTAATTGACAAGGTTACTTAAATGAGTATTTATGCTGTAGAATATTGATTTGTTGGTGTGTTAAATTGTTTGGAAGAAAGTCATCATTCCCACACATACACCGTAGTCAGCAGCTGAAATCCACGCTGAGCAGCAGTTTCTCTGAGCAGAATCAGTCGTCACAGACCAGGCATCAGCATTCTCCGTAGGTATCATACGTTTAGTCTACGCCAAACGCAACTCTCTCATTGATGAAATTCTTTACAGTTGGCACTTAAAGGTTGCACGAATTTTGCAATCTAGCGGGTCTCCCGCAGTGTTGTTGGTGGTGGGGCAGACGATTCTGTTATATAACAACAGGAGCATCATCTCACAATGTGCAACGTGGAAGGTTTTCCTGCATCTAGATTTCCTGGGCGCACTTCTGCAAAGAAGTTGTCAGAAATTCCTCCATTTATTGTCCATCCCTAATTGCCCTTGAGAAGGTGGTGGTGAGCCACCTTCTTGAACCGCTGCAGTCCGTGTGGTGAAGGTACTCCCACAGTGCTGTTAGCGAACGAGTTCCAGGATTTTGACAATTTTGCAATCTAGCGGGTCTCCCGCAGTGTTGTTGGTGGTAGGGCAGACGATGAAGGAACGGCCGATATACTTCCAAGTCAGGATGGTGTGTGACTTGGAGGGGAACTTGGAGGTGGTGGTGTTCCCATGCGCCTGCTGCCCTTGTCCTTCTAGATGGTGGAGGTGGCGGGTTTGGGAGGTGCTGGGCCAGGTGATCTAGTGTGAGCCTGTGCAGACTCAGGAACACCTGCTCTAATAGTAGTGACAACCAGAGGCAAATTTACATCTGGGTAGCCCTGTTCTTATTAGGTGGAAGGAGGCTGTCTTGAGGAAAGCTACCTGCTGCTGAGGTACAGTTGTGTTTGTCTTTCATTTGAAGGCGATAAAGTGTACTCCCTGTGGAAAATTGCTCTCAGTAGGCACATTCTGAGGTCAATTGGGGCTTAACTGCTGTCACTGAAGGAAGTCACAGAGTCATAGGGGGAAAAATTCAGCTGCTTGCGCCTCCCGTTAGCGCCTTAAGAGGGCGCTAATGGGGCGTAAAGCAGCTAACGCCCGGGCGCAGCGCCGCCCACGCCTCCCGAAAAATTTAGTGGGAGGTTAGCGGCGGCGGCAGCCGGTAGCGCCCTGTGGCGCTGCGCCGCCGGCGATGACGTCATCGCCGTGCGCAGCACCCCGCTCGCGCTCCGGCCGTGAACTTCAGTCGCGCCCCCTGATTTACCGCCAGACGCTATGTCCGACAGGTTCAGGGAGGCGTACGTGCGGCCGGGGCGGCGATATTTAAAGGGGAGGTGGCAGGCGGCCATTTTTGTTGCTGGCCGCCTGCCAGCACCTGCCCCCGTTGCTGTCCCCGGCCCCCGTGAAGCCCCCCCACCGTGAAGTGCCGGCTGCGCTCCAAGAGCCCAGCACTTCTCTTGAGTGCCGGGCTCTTTTGCCGGCACTCCCGATCCCTGGGGGCCCAGCTGGGCCCCGGTTCGCGCTGCGCAGGGTCCCTCCCCTTTAAGAAGGGGAGGAAGGCCTGCAATACCGCGGCGCGACGTGCCGCAGCGCGTGGCGCTGCGGCACGTAGCGCCAGGACATTCACTCGCAGCGCCCCAAGAGGGATGCGGGGTGCTTCCAGTGGCGCCCCGCTTCCCTCTTGGGGCGCAACCACTGAAGTTCCGGCGCGGGGCCGCTAATTTTTTCGGGGCGCTAAAAGTCGCGCCCCGGCGAGGTTAGCGCCCCAAATGGGGCGCGACTCAATTTTTACCCCATAGAGTCATAACAGCACAGAAGGAGGCCATTCGGCCCATCGAGTCCGTGCTGGCTCTCTGCAGAGCAATCGACTCAGTCCCATTCCCCCGCTCTATCCCCGTAGCCCTGCAAGTTTATTTCCCTCAAGTGCCTACCAGTCTCCACTTGAAAACATTGAGTGTCTCCGCTTCCACCACTTCCATCGGCAGCGAATTCCAGGTCCTCACCACTCACTGCGTAAAAAAGTTTTTCCTCACATCCCCCCTGTATCTCTTGCCCAAAACCTTAAATCCTTGTACCAGCAACTAGTGGGAACAGCCTTTCCCTGTCTAGCCTATCCAAACCCGTCATAATCTTGTACACCTCTATCAAATCACCCTCAACCTCCTTTGCTCTAATGAAAACAAATCCAGCTTCTCCAACCTGTCCTTGTAGCTAAGTGTTGTCTCTAGACTGACAGCTGCCTGTAAAAACTTGGCTCCTACCCTTGGGGGAGAGATAATGGCCTAGAATTTGGTTTGCGCGTACGATGCCTGCCTGATATTGGGCCGAGGGTGTCATTACAGCAGACCAGTGAGCTGGGTGTCACCTGGCAGCTCGCTGGCAAAGAGGATGGCAGCAGCCCTCAGGTGGGTCCTGGGAGAGGGGGAGGAAAGCGATCGGGAGGGATGGGCGACTGGGAGTGGGGGCAGCAACCCAGAGTGGGGAACCGACCGGATGGGAGAGAGGGGAGCAGTGATCCAGAGAGGGAGGGGGCAGTGATTGAGAGAGGGAGGGGGCAGTGATTGTGAGAGGGAGGGGGCAGTGATTGAGAGAGGGAGGAGGCAGTGATTGTGAGAGGGAGGGGGCAGTGATTGAGAGAGGGAGGGGGCAGTGATTGTGAGTGGGAGGGGGCAGTGATTGAGAGAGTGAGGGGATAGTGATTGAGAGAGGGAGGGGGCAGTGATTGAGAGAGGGAAGGGGCAGTGATTGTGAGAGGGGGCAGTGATTGAGAGAGGGAGGGGGCAGTGATTGAGAGAGGGGAGGGGCAGTGATTGAGAGAGGGAAGGGGCAGTGATTGAGAGAGGGAGGGGGCAGTGATTGAGAGAGGGAGGGGGCAGTGATTGAGAGAGGGAGGGGGCAGTGATTGAGAGAGGGAGGGGGCAGTGATTGAGAGAGGGAGGGGGCAGTGATTGAGAGAGGGGAGGGGGCAGTGATTGAGAGAGGAAGGTCAGCATAGAAGTTTGTTTAGGCCGGTTTTTAGGTACCAAATGAGCGCAGGCAACGATCTCTGAGGTCTAATCACAGTTGTTTTGTAGTCAAATGCAGCAGCCAATTTGTGTATACGAAGATCCCATCAACAGCAGTGAGATAAATGATGATTTAATCTGCCCGGGTGGTGTTAGTTGTGGGATGAATGTTGGCCAGGACACTGAGAGAACTCCCTGGACTTCTACGAAATAGTGGCCATGGGATATTTTATGCAGTCTTGGAAAGGCAGATGGTGCCTAGGTTGAAAGTCTCATCTGAAAGACTCCCACTCCCTCATTACTGCTCTGGAATGTCAGTACAGTGTCATCCTAGATTAGGTGCTCAAGTCCTGGAATTGCACTTGAATAGGATGATGCTAGCGCTTGCTTATTTTTGGAATATCAGGGAGATGAAGGAAATGGGAAAACACAGAAAGTAAGAATAAGGAACTTGCATTCCTAGAGCACCATAAAATGTCCTCAGGACATCTTAAAGTGCTTCGCAATCCATGTATGAAGGCACAACACAGCTTCCCCAACTTAAGATTTGACAGCCATTGAGGGCTAGGATCCTGCAATCTCCTCGTAGACAACAGAAGCCGTCCAGATTTTTGCTCTGTTCTATGGCAAACTGGCTGTTAGGGTCTCATCTCTGAAAGATCAGGTCTTCCTTTTCCCTCCCCTGTGGATGCTATTCAGTCCGTGGTGCCTGTTCCACAATTCTATTAGATCATAGCTGATCTATACCTCAACACCATATCCCTTGATACCCTTGTGCAACAAAAATCTATCAGTCTCAGTCTTGAAAAGTTCAATTGACCCCCAGCATCCACAGCCTTTTGGGGAGGGAGTTCCAGATTTCCATGACCCTCTGTGTGAAAAGGTGCTTCCTGATTTCACTCCTCAATGGCCGACTCTAATTGTAAGATTCTGCCCCCCGCTACTCAGAAGATTTCCCGTTTCCTGCTTGACTCTCAGCTATGAGAGATGATTTTCCATCTTCTGCAGCCTTACTTGGTCACCATTGGAATTTTGATGCTGTGCCCTTGGTTAATGATGAATTTCACCACTGTGCTCTCCAACCACAAGAGAACTGAGTGCCTTTAAAAGCTAGGAATGAGAATGTTGGGGGACAAGTGAGATCGCTGTCGGCCCATTGATGGTGCTCAGTGGACCAGGAGCCTTGCACCCACCTGGTTCCCAGCTATACCCTCTCTGCTCCTGTCCCCCTTTTGCTAAGCTTCCATACTGAGTGATGGAAAGAGAGGTGGTGGCTGTAACTTGACATGGGTTGAGGCATTATTCTTGTAACAGATAACTGGATGTTGTTCCATTCTGACCAGCTGATATTGGAGGAGTGACTCAGAGTGCAGTGGGGTAGGAGAGGCTGTTAGCAGGCTGATTGGGTACTGCCGCCAAGGAGCAGCACTCACAGGGAGCGCCCGATTGGAGAATCGGCTCCGGAGGTGGGATTTGTTTCTCAGTCCCTGGAGCTTTGTTGGACAGGTGCCACCTTCTGCGGAATGTTTCTGATGCTTTAATTAGTCCTGTCTCAGCTCTGTGGTCTGTGCAACACTTTTGTAAACTTCAGCATGGCTTCAGTGTAGTAATTCATTGGATCAGTTAGTCAATACAGTGACACGGTTATAATTATCTGGAGCTTCCTTTGGAATTACCTTTAAGAGGCTGGATTTCAGCATTAGACAAGATGATCCAAGAGCTCACACAGTTAGTTGGAATTTCTACTGTAAACTCACTGCCAGTTACGTTGTTCGTTGAAATATACTAATGGATCTTCTACGGCATTGCTTACAGTAAGCCAAGTGACGAGCCTTTTATAAAGCGGGCCCACTAAGCCCCGACAGCACCATCCCTTTTGCTCCCAGCACGGCCAGAGATGCCCCTCCTGCAACAGCAGAGCTCATTACTCCCTTTCTTCCTGTAGCCCTCCTCAACAAGACATCTCTCTACCCCCTCCTTCAACAAGACTCTTCCTACTCCCATAACAAGATGTCTCTCTACCCCCTCCTTCAACAAGACTCTTCCTACTCCCATAACAAGATGTCTCTCTACCCCCTCCTTCAACAAGACTCTACCTACTCCCATAACAAGATGTCTCTCTACCCCCTCCTTCAACAAGACTCTACCTACTCCCATAACAAAATGTCTCTCTACCTTCCCCCTCAACAATCTCCATTTCCCACAACAGGATCTCAGGCTTTTTTTTGCCTCCCTCAAGGGATTTGCTCTCTCCCTCTTTCTTCCCCGTCCAAATTTCCATATAGGTGTCTCTCTGTGCCTCTCTATCTGTTTCTCGCCCCACTCCAACAGTTTCTCCATGTTCCTCCATTTCCTTAAACAATGTCCATCACCTTCTTCTTTGTCTCCCTCCAGAAAGTCAATCTTCCTTCAAGCCCTCCCCTGTTCTCAAACAGGGTCCCCCTCCTTCTCCTCGCCCCTAATAAAGAGTCTCTCGTC
Source organism: Squalus acanthias (assembly GCA_030390025.1). NCBI lineage: Eukaryota > Metazoa > Chordata > Chondrichthyes > Squaliformes > Squalidae > Squalus > Squalus acanthias. Next base: position 259,772,838 of record CM059425.1, read on the forward strand.
TTTTCGTCCCTGCAGCATTGCCTGCCTGTCTGTCTTCTCGCACAATTCTCTGGGCAAACAGTGTTGCTGAAATAAATAAATTGTGTTTGTTTTCTCACCAAACAACCGAGTCCTGGAGACTGCAAGGAACATTTGCATAGAGGCACTCTGCAAGTCAGCATGGCAAATGATTCATTATAAATGCACCATGCTGCTGTGACACTCAGGTTGCTTTAGATGTGCAAGTCTGCAAAAATGAAAGACAAGCTCTGTGCAGTGTGTGCCTGTAAATGCAGCCGTCTGCACTCCCAGGAACTATTGGACAAAGACATTTGTTGGGATGGTATCCCAGAGAAAGCCCGGATTGCAGCATGCTCGATCCGTGAGCACTGGTAGTTGGGTTGCCACCTGGTTTATCTTCCACTGCTGCATCCGCCTCCCCTTTTCCTCTAAGGTTCAAGTAAGTGTTTCTGTTCCGCTTCCCTGGGAATTATACCCAAACAATAACATTTTGCACAATAGCACCCCTTTAAACATGAGATATTTGCTCTGTGGGCATAATTGAATGCGATGCCAGGCTGGATAGTAAGAATTAAGAATTCAGCGCCGTGCTTCATGGCATGTTCTTAAGAAGCAACCAGGGAATTGCTTGGGTCGCCAACCCTCCAGGATTGCCCTGGAGTCTCCGGAATTAAAGATTTATCTCCAGGACACTGCTGCGAGAAAACCCAGGAGTCACATCATAGGGCAATAAAAAATTGTGTTTTTTAAAAATTACCTTTGAACAACTTTGTTTACTAGTTATAAAAATATTGGACATGGAGAAAGAAGACTGTTTGACTGACAGTCAAGATCATCCAATCGGGTAATGAAGAGCCTATTCACTTTCTGATTGGCGTAGGAAGGCGGGGCACCGTGAGGATGGCCCTATCGGACGACCAATGGCAGGAGTGTGGGGGCGGGGCAGTTGGTGGAAGGAGGTCATGTGAGGAAACATCCAGGAATATGTCTGACCAGAGCTGGCAACCCAGAAATTGTTCCATGTGGTGTGGCTGCTTGTGCTGTCTTAAAGAAGCTTTTGTTAAAATTAATCTATCCCAGAAACAGTAGCCAAACAATATAAACTGTAGCCGAGGTATGGTTTCACATACTTGTCAGGAACTCGCACCAAGTCCCGTTCACGCATCACCCCTGTGCTCGCTGACCTACATTGGCTCCCGGTTAAGCAACGCCTCGATTTTAAAATTCTCATCCTTGTTTTCAAATCCCTCCATGGCCTCGCCCCCTATCTCTGTAATCTCCTCCAGCCCCACAACCCACTGAGATATCTGCATTCCTCTGATTCTGGTCTCTTGAGCATCCCCGATTTTAATCGCTCCACCATTGGTGGCCGTGCCTTCAGTTGCCGAGGGCCCTAAGCTCTGTAATTCCCTCCCTAAACCTCTTCGCCTCTCCGCCTCTCTTTCCTCCTTTAAGACGCTCCTTAAAACCTACCTCTTTGACCAAGCTTTTGGTCACCTGTCCTAATATCTCCTTATGTGGCTCGGTGTCAAATTTTAATTGATAATCGCTCCTGTGAAGCGTCCTGGGAGGTTTTGCTACATTAAAGGCGCTGCATAAATGCAAGTTGTTGTTGTTGAAATATATAATGGTGGTGGGCAATGTTCCCTCTAAGCTGAGTGCGTCTGCGGACGTGCAGTAATCTTGAAGGCACTGTGCAAGCCGCTCACAAGCTCTCAATTACAGTGCGTGTGCGGCCGCTAATTTAAAGGTGCAAAAACTGGCCATGCACAACAGCCAGGTTTTAGAGGGAACATTGGTGGCGGGTGTTTGCGCTGCCTGGAGAAGCCCTGTAATCTATGACTCCGAGTATATTCAAGTTTATTTCTCTGTTTAATCAGGAACCTTTGGTCTGAGGCAGTTTTAAAAATAGACATTGAGTGTGTCATTTCTCCAAAACAGAAATCCTATCAATGAACTATGTGGTGTGTTTTAAATTGACTAGTTAATTTTTCACACAAAAAAATCAACAGAATATGACTAACTGCACCAATTTGGGAATCTGATGATCACCTTGAAGCTTACAAATGAACTAAGGAACATTCTTGCCAATGCAGAACAAGTATTAACATAATAATTCTGCATAATTATAAATGATTGTATCACAAATAACTACAGCATCATAAACACTCAGGAGAACATTCTGTCATGAAGTAGAATCACTCAGTCCCCACTGCAAGAACATTGATTAAAATGCCACTCTTTGTTCTACCTGTAATAAAAGGTTTTCCACAACCTGCATGTGAACCAGCTTGACCTAGCTGAAGTTGAAATTGCAACACTGACAACTTACTATTATTAGAAAAGGTTATAAACACAAACATCCAAAATATAACGCTGAGTGGCAGCTTTTTAGCTACCGTTCCTTGTTGCCCAGGAAACAGACTTGATTTCATTGCAAAGAAATAGCTGTAAGCTCTGTCAGTTTCTGTTAGTCAGTTTCGACTGGTGTTTTTCAGACAGTTACTGTGAAATCATTTTCACATGTTCACTCCCACCATTGTATTTGGATCTAATTTAAAGAACGCGGCTTTCAGGAAGCTACCGTTTACTAAATGCTGGAGCACTGTCAAGGCTGCATAACCAGTCACTAGTTCAGTGGATCACTGGTTTACCTTGTTACTTGTTTAGACACAGGGATATGCACTGAATTGCAGTGTATTCATCATTTACATATCGGTATCTCTCTAATCGTATATCCATATTGGCCCTGAACTTGTGGTCGGTGGCTTCCCGCGGGGAAATGCCTCCGATCCGCAAATAAAATGCCCGCGTACCTGGTGGTCCGGGAGGTACGGAGACTCGCGGTCCTGGGCCTCCCCGGGTACCCGCGGGCAGAGGCCCGCGTATCTCGGGGGCCCCTGGGATTACGTGGGCCAGCCCAACCAATGAAAGAAGGGAATCCCCATTCATACTTATGGGGATTCTGTACGTACGGAAACCCCATAAGCATGAATGGGACTACCCCAAAAAATACACTTAAATTAAATGTAAAAATTACATATTTAAAATTAATTAAAATGGCATTTAATTAAATGATGGGCCAGAAATTCGGGTCTCCACGGGGGAGTACGCACTGTGTACTCACCCGTCGACCCAACGAAAGTGCCGGTTTCCTGCATGCACTGCGCATGCGCTGGAAACCAGAACTTCCGTTCCTCTGAAGGAAGGGATTCAGAGGTTGAACGTGTGCGCCGGAGAGGCAGCGCGCACGCAGCGAACTTCATTTTTTTTTTCAGGTTTCTCCGGGATGGTAAGTACGGAGAAGCTGTGCAGGAAAAAAGGAGGCGCAAGGCCTGCTTTTAACAAGGTAAGTGGTGAATTAAGTACAATTTAAACATTTTTTCAACAGGTTTATCTTTTTTACACATTTTAAAGAAAGGTAAGTTTATTTTTAGCACCGTTAAAAAGTGTAAATTAATTTTTTCAAAAATTTAAATTTTTGTTTAAAGTAGTTAATTTATGTAATTTATAGTTATTTTAAAAATGTGATGTTTTTTTTAAAATTTATTTGAAGTTTTAGTGAGGTTTTGGGGCCGATCTCTATTCATAGATTTGACAGGTCTTCCTGTCAAAATCTATGAATGGAGATTCCCTGCTCCGATTGGCTCTCCATGGCCCACGTGATCCCAGGGGACGCTTCGAACTAACTGCGCCCCTGGGATACGCAAGCACTGCGCGCCGGCAGCTGCAGGAGGCGAATTTCACGTGGGCCCGAAGCACAACGGCAGGCGCGCTAGGTAAATACGTGCGCGATCCTTGCACCCGCGGGAAGCCGGAGAGCCGAATTTCTGGCCCATTTAAAACAAACATTTAATTTTTTGAAAAATAAATTTACATGTTTTAACGGGGCTAAAAAGAAACTTACCTTATTGCACAGGGTTTTTAATGTATAAATGATTGCTAAAATTTTATTTTTAATGTTTTTTTAAACTCTTAGGGGAAAAAATTCAGTTAGTTTGCGCCTCCCGTTAGCGCCTTGCTAATCACAGAATCCCCACAGTGCAGATAGAGGCCATTTCGGCCCATCGAGCCTGCACCGACACATATCCCACCCTATCCCCGTAACCCCACGTATTTAATCCCCCTAACACTAAGGGTGAATTTATCATAGCCAAATCAACCTAACCCGCACATCTTTGGACTGTGGGAGGAAACCGGAGCACCCGGAGGAAACCCACGCAGACACGGGGAGAATGTGCAAACTCCACACAGACAGTCACCCTAGGCCGGATTCGAACCCAGGTCCCTGGCGCTGTGAGGCAACAGTGCTAACCACTATGCCACCGTGCTGCCCTAATGGGGCGCAAAGCAACTAGCGCCCGGGTGCGGCGCCGCCCACGCCTCCCGAGAAATTCAGTGGGAGGTTAGCGGTGGCGCTAACCGGTAACGCCCTGTGGCGCTGCGCCGCCGGTGATGACGTCATCGCCGTGCGCAGTGCCCCGCTCGCGCTCCGGCTGCGATCTTTGGTAGCGCCCCTTGACTTACCTCCGGACGCTATGTCCGACGGGGTCAGGGGGGCCTACCTGCGGCCGGGGCGGTGCTAGTTAAAGGGGAGGTGGCGGGCGGCCATTTTTGTTGCTGGCCGCCTGCCAGCACCTGCCCCCGTTGCTGTCCCAGGCCCCCGTGAAGCCCCCCCCGCGAAGTGCCAGCTGCGTTCCAAGAGCCCGGCACTTTTCTTGAGTGCCGGGCTATTTTGCCGGCACTCCTCATCCCCGGGGGCCCAGCTGGGCCCCGGGTCGCGCTGCACAAGGCCCCTCCCCTTTAAGAAGGGGAGGAAGGCCTGCAATACCGCGGTGCGACGTGCCGCAGCGCCTGGCGTTGCAGCACATAGCGCCACGATATTGACTCGCAGCGCCCCAAGAGGGATGCGGGGTGCTTCCAGTAGCGCCCCGCTTCCCTCTTGGGGAGCAACCACTCAATTTCCAGCGCGGGGCCGCTGATTTTTATGGGGCGCTAAAAGTAGCGCCCCGGCAAAGTTATCGCCCCAAAGGGGGCGCGACTCAATTTTTCCCCCTTACACTGGTAAAAGCAGGCCTTACGCCTGCTTTTACCAGGCATAAGAATTTCACGGGCATTCGCTGGGCAGAAGTTGGGAGTCCAACTCTCCACCCGTGGATGTCCTTTTCTCGGGGATGCGGGATGTGGGGCATCTGTCAAGAAAATTCTTGCGATTCATGCGATTCGCATGCCTAAACCCGGAACTTGCGCAGCCTTTACGGAAGGTGGAAGACCGAACATTTATTAATGTTGTGGTCTGTTTTATAAGAAACATAAGAAATAGGAGCAGGAGTAGGCCATTCGGCCATCCGTTAACCAATCTTCAATTCATGCTAATATATTACCCCCAATCTCCGAGCCATCATTTTGTGTAATAACCTCTTGTGTGGCACCTTATCGAATGTTTTTTGAAAATCCAAATACACCACATCCACTGGTTCCCCCTTATCTACCCTGCTGGTTTCAACTTTAGAAAACTCTAACAGATTTGTCAAACACGATTTCCCTTTCACAGATCCGTGTTGACTCTGCCCAATCATATTATGATTTTCTAAGTGCCCTGTTACCACATCCCTAATAAAAGGGAGTAAAACCACATTTATAAAAGAGTCCCCCCATCTCTGCCCATTCTCCATGGTTATCCCTAGGCCACAACCCCCCTCGTCTCCCCTCCCACTGACATGTGAAACTTTCCCATAGACCGTGTTGGGCCATAACACCTGATACAAGGAGACGGTTCTCTTATAGCTTTCACTCTGTTACCCGCCTTGGGACGTTTTACTACATTAAAGGCGCTATATAAATTCAAGTTGTTGTTGTTACCTGATCCTCCACCTCTGAATGAAAGATAACTGGTTTGCAAAGAACTAGTCTAGGCAACATTATTTGGGAGGGATAAAATTTCCACGTGCGCTGTATTGTTCCTGATATTAAGCGAATTAGTGCACTTCGGGGAACCATCTTTCCCTTCTTTTCAATGCAATAACTTTATGACTAGAAATTCCTGTCAGCCGTGCCACGCATGGACTTAGATCCCTGCACCATGACGCTGCTTATGCTCATTATGTGTCGCTGCTTGTATGTGTGGGCGTCATTGCAGTAAAATACCGAAACCTGTAATCTTTCAGTCTGCTGCGACTGACTATTGCTGGTGGCACTGAAAAGGTTTCTCGACTAATTGCTGGCGCTCCTTGGGAGTAATTTTTTTACATAGCTCTGTGCCAAAGCCAGTAAGCTGCTGCAAAACTGTCTTCTTCTTCACATATTGTGGTGCCTGTCCTCCTCTTCTCAGAACAGCGCCTCTTCATGACCAGCAAGGTCTATCTACTGAGCAGTTTCTTGCATGACACACAATTGGATTTGGTGTACAGAGTCAGCTCCCTGCTGAGATTCATTACACGTTGCAGCTTGCTCCCCAACTGATTCATTGATTATTCAGCAGCCACATATTAATCATTCAAAATACTAACTGAAGAAAGAGAATAAGCAGAATTTAGATGTCTTCTTTCCATATTTTCTGGTTGATCAGTGTAATAGAGCCACCTGGTGGACTACTGATGTATATAATAATAAAGCCATGTGCAGTGCAGTTCTTACCAGAAGCCATGTTGTGCTGTTGTATATATATGCTGTGTCCCAAGATATCACAGAACTGGCGATGAGGATGCGATTGCGGATTCCCTAGCTGAAATTTTTGTTGGAGGATAATCCTGCCAACCAACGGAGGGACTGTTAGAGGTTCTTCATTTTGCAGAAAAACTTAAAAATCCGAGGTAAATTTCGAGCACAAGTGGCTGAACTATCGACGTTGCCACAGTCCAGATGGCCGCGCCTATGGGAATAATAGGGCACTTGGGTGAGTTCCATCGTGACCGAGAGACTTTCGGAGCGTATGCTGGAGCGGCTAGAAATGTTTTTCACCGCGAATAGTATCGTCGAAGTCCCCGATGATGTAAACCGTAACCGGGCGGTTTTAGAAATGAAACGAGCTATTTTTGTGACTGAAGCAGGCCCCGAGGTATATGAAACCCTGAAAAATGTGCTTGTTCCCGCCAAGCCGAAGGACACGCCACTGAAGGAGATCCTAACCAAGTTAGAACAGCACTACAGTCCTGAGCCCCTGGAAATTGCTGAAAGTTATTGTTTTGGAACATGTGATCAATTAAATGACAAGGGTATCAGTGAGTACATTGTAGCTTTAAAAAAGCTATCCATTCACTGTCATTTCAGAAACTTTCAGGACCGAGCTTTGCGTGACCGCTTTGTTTGTGGGTTGAAAAATGAACATATCAGAAGTAAATTGTTGACAACCCCTAACTTGACTTTTGACTGAGCTTGTCAGACAGCTATGTCGATGGATATGGCCGACCGATACTCCCGAGAGTTCTGCACCATTTCCAGTCGTCAGACAACCGAGGTGAATCGGCTGCAGGCTAAAAGTAAAAGGCAGTTGGGCCCCAAGATCTCAGCAACTGGCCAAGGTAACAGTGCACTGAAGTCGTGCTATCGGTGCCTGGGACAACACATCGCTCACAGCTGTCCATATGTGAAGGTAGAGTGTTTCTACTGCAAGAAAACTGGGCATCTTGCGAAGGCGTGCCGACAGAAGAGTAAACCGACTGACAATGCTAGAAGTAGAAATCGCCAGACACTACATACCGTTGAAGAGAAGCAGCAGGACGAGGAGTTTCTGGAGATTCACGTCATCAGGAGCATGAAGGTATCTAACAGAGATTCGTGAGGTATCGTCACCTAAGTAGATGTCGCAGGAACCAGGATACCCATGGAAATCGACACTGGTGCATCCGTGAGCGTAGTACCGGAATCACTATATCGCGACAAGTTGTGTGATTATCGACTAGAGAAATCGAAGGTTAAGCTGTGAGGCTACTCAGGAGAGCAAATCCCTGTAGTAGGAAGTGTCACCATACCAGTGAAATACAAGGATCAGTGTCAGAGCTTGCCTCTCATAATAGTGGCAGGAGACAAGCCTGCCTTGATAGGTAGAAATTGGTTGGGATCACTGAAGCTGGATTGGAATGATATTTTTCGTGTGGAAGCGAAATTTGCATCGAAAGATGATGTAATCAAGCAGTATCCAATGATGTTCAGTGAAACGGGCAGTCTGATCCAAGACTTCAAGGCGAGTGTCAGAGTGCAGAAGGACGCAAGACCAGTTTACTGCAAGCCATGTCCCGTACCATACACACTCAAGGAGAAAGTTGAGCAAGAACTCAAAAGACTAGAAACTGAGAACATTATCTCTAAGGTGGATCTGAGTAATTGGGCTACACCCATTGTTGTTGTACCTAAGGCAGATAGTAAGGTAAGGTTGTGTGGTGATTATAAGGTAACCGTAAACCAGGTTCTAGAGTGTAATCTACCCAATATGTTGCCAAATGTGGAAGATTTGTTCACAACGCTGACAGGTGGCCAGATCTTTTTGAAGTTAGATCTAACAAACACCTACCTACAACTTGAGTTAGATGAAGAGTCCAAGTCACGCTTGATTATAAATACTCACCGAGGCCTATATCAGTTCAATAGGCTACCATTTGGAGTGTCTTCTGCCTCCGATATATTCCAGGGGGTGATGAACCAAATTTTGCAAGGGATTGAAGGGGTAGTGTGTTATTTGGATGACATATTCATTTCAGTACAAACACGCAAATCCATGATGAGGTGTTGAATGAAATGCTCAACTGGCTAGAGAAGCACGGAGTACGAGTGACCGCTCACAAGTGTGAGTTGTTTCAAAACTCAGTGGAGTACTTAGGGCACAGAGTAGACAAAGATGGTTCACATCCAACTAAGGGAAAGCTGGATGCAATCAGAAATGCACCCACCCCCAAGAATGTCTCTGAACTTCGATCATTTTTGGGTCTTTTGAATGATTATGGAAAGTTCCTCCTGATCACAGCAATGCTGATGCTATGTCTAGGTTGCTACCCCCATCATAAGTTACACCCAATAAGGAAGAAGTGCTCTATTTCTCACACATTGATGAGCTGCCAGTCACAGCTGAAGAGATTGGTAGGGCAACCAAACGTGACCCAATTATGTCAAAGGTGTATGATTACATAGCAAATGGATGGCAAAACCAGGTATCAGAGGAAGATATCCGTCCATACTTCCTTCGTAGGAATAAATTGTCAGTGGATAAAGATTGTATCATGTAGGGAGCAAGAGTGGTTATCCCAAAGAGGTTCAGGTCTAAATTGTTAGGAGATCTTCATGACCAGCACCTGGGAAGGTGCTTGATCAAGAGCTTTGCACGCAGTTACTTATGGTGGCCAGGTTTAGATAAAGAGATAGAGTACATAGTCAGTCAGTGTACAACACGTCAATCGGTGAGCAAGAAACCACCATCAGTACCATTACAGCCATGGAAATGGCCTCCCAGAGTGTGGCAAAGGTTACATGTAGATTTTGCTGAGCTAGAAAGACAGCAATTGTTCATAGTGATAGATAGTCACTCGAAGTGGATAGAGGTGTTTCTGATGCGGATAATAACAACAAGCAAATCACTAGACAATTTGCGAAGATTGTTTTCTTCATACGGCCTCACCATCTACAAGACACAAGTAAGGAGTGTGATGGAATACTCTCCACTTGCCTGGATGAGTGCAGCTTCAACAACACTCAAGAAGCTCGACACCATCCAGGACAAAGCAGCCCGCTTGATTGGCACCCCATCCACCACCGTAAACATTCACTCCCTCCACCACCGGCGTACCGTGGCTGCAGTGTGTACCATCTACAAGATGCACTGCAGCAACTCGCCAAGGCTCCTTCGGCAGCACCTTCCAAACCCACGACCTCTTCCACCTAGAAGGACAAGGGCAGCAGGAGCATGGGAACGCCACCACCTCCAAGTTCCCCTCTAAGTCACACTCCATCTTGATTTGGAAGTATATCGCCGATCCTTCATCGTCACTGGGTCAAAATCCTGGAACTCCCTCCCTAACAGCACTGTGGGAGTACTTTCACTGGACGGACTGCAGCGGTTCAAGAAGGCGGTTCACCACCACATTCTCAAGGGCAACAAGGGATGCCAGTTGCCAGCAATGCCCAGATCCCATGAACGAATGAAAAAAAAAGAAATTGTGTCTGATAATGGGCTGCAATTTTGTTCAGAAGAGTTCACACAGTTCATGAGCAGAAGCGGTGAGAAACATACTAAAGTTCCACCGTACCACCCTGCTTCAAATGGTGCCACAGAGCGCACAGTACAAATTGTCAAACGTGCCCTCATCAAGCAAATGTTGGATCCAAATCCAAAGAAACGTCAGTTGTCATTGGAGCTCAAACTGGCAAATTTTCTGATTACCTATTGGAATACTCCTGGTAGAAAACCAGCAGAGTTGTTTCTCTAACGATAGCTAAGAACCAGGAACTTGGCACAGTCCGTAGAAGAGAAACTATCAAGGCAGAAAGAGAGTCATAAAGGTAGAGTTAGAGAGAGAAGTGTGAAGTTGAACCAGAAGGTTAGAGTGAAGAACCATCACCATAAGTGGTTAAAGTGGTTACCAGGAAGATTAGTGAAGATATGTGACCCTCGCACATATTTGGTCGAGATGTTTGATCATGGAAAGGTTAGGTTTGTTCACATTGATCATATCTTACCTACAGATGTGGAAGGAGTTGATCGACAGATTTTTGAACAATAAGGGAGTCAAGGGTTATGGGGAGTAGGCAGGGAAGTGGAGTTGAGGCCAAGATCAGATCAGCCATGATCTTATTGAATGGCGGAGCAGGCTCAAGGGGCCAAATGACCTATTCCTGCTCCTACGTCTTATGTTCTTATGTTCTAAAGCTGGGATGATACAATTTATTCTGATGAGTCAGATAGTCTTGTTACAAGTAGAGTACCAGCAGCAAATCTTACATCAGTCGTACCAGAAACAAGTCCAAGACAAAGTCAGAATTTAAGTCTGAGCCCGAGTCAGGCAGACAAACAGTCTGAAAGTGTAGAGAGTCCAAACGTAGATCAAGGTCAGCCCTTGGAGAAAAATTCTCCGCAGGCTCAGCCTAGAATGAGTCAAAGTCCTACAACAAGCTTTGAAAGTTCTGTTCAAGAAAGAAGGTATCCTCTTCGAAACAGAAAACCAGTGGTTAAGTTTAATCTGTAAATATGGAAAATAAGTTCATATCTTTTGTTTGTGTTACAGAATTCTATAGTAGAATTTGGAAACATAAAATGGGTTCCATTTGAGAAATGTATACCAGGAGTTGTGTATACCATGCAAGTCATGTACAATGATTATTTACTATGATTAACTTCTTCAATAAGGAGGGAGGAGTGTAATAGAGCCACCTGGTGGACTACTGATGTATATAATAATAAAGCCATGTGTAGTACAGTTCTTACTGGAAGCCATGTTGTGCTGTTGTATAAGTATGCTGTGTCCCAAGATATCACAATCAGAATTATAAATATTTCCCCCGTTACACATTAGGACGGAGAAAAAGACAACAATTAAACAGTACTGTCAAAACTGTAAAAGGAAATGTGGTGAAAGTTTGTATAACAAACGTGAAGTGGCAGCTGATGACGCCTTGAGTTGTGAGGATATAAATAGGGATGGCAGATTCTATTGAGTGGAAAGCACATTAAAGCACAGTCGGGGTCAAGCCAAGTCATGTGCCTGTTACAGAGTGATTACTTCAATGTAATCACGTTATTTATTTTACAGTTTGAAGTGCTTTCTTTCTAATATCAGAGCAATGAATTTGGTTGGAATGACTTTAAGCAAGATTTATATGTATTTTTTTTTTACTGTCTTCCCTTTGTTTACATCTCCTCACATACCTATCCGCTGAGAGTGGTGGGAGTGAGTGTGACTCCTCTTCCTATCTCTGTAACCTGCTCCAGCCCTACAACCCTCCGAGATCTCTGCGCTCCTCCAATTGCTAACAGGCTTGAGGGGCTGAACGGCCTACTCATGTTCCAATTCTGGCCTATTGTGCATCTCTGATTTTAATCGCTGCACCATTGGCAATCGTGCCTTCAGCTGCCGAGACCCTAAGCTCTGGAATTCCCTCCCTAAACCTCTCCGCCTCTCTACCGCTTTCTCCTCCTTTAAGATGCTCCTTAAAACCTACCACCTGTCCTAATATCTCCTTTAGTGGCTCGGTGTCAAATTTTGTTTGATTACACACCTGAGAGGTGCCTCGGGAAGTTTTACTATGTTAAAGGTGCTATCTAAATGCAAGTTGTTGTTGTTGTAAGCTTCGAACCCCAGAGCCTACCCATCACCAAGGCTGTCCATTTTCAATGCTGTAAGATGCTGCCGATGAAGCCTTGGCGAATTGCTGTGGCATTGACTGATGGATGTGTGTTTGTGTCCATGACACTCGAGTTGCTGAGTTGTTCATTTTGGCCACATTGCTGTGGTGAATTCTAGAATGGAAGAATGGTGCTTCCTCGATGGAAGAAAAGAAAGAAAGACTTGCATTTATACAGCGCCTTTCATGACCACCAGACGTCTCAGCCAATGAAGTAATTTTGAAGTGTAGTCACTGTTGTAATGTGGGAAACGCAGCAGCCAAATTTGCGCACAGCAAGCTCCCACAAACGGCAATGTGATAATGACCAGATAATCTGTTTTCGTTATGTTGGTTGAGGGATAAATAATGGCCAGGACACCAGGGATAACTCCCCTGCTCTTCTTCGAAATTTTACCATGGGATCTTTTACGGGCACCTGAGAGGGCAGACGGAGCCTCAGTTTAACATCTCATCCGAAAGACAGCACCTCTGACAGTGCAGCGCTCCGCTGGAATGTCAGCCTAACTTTATGTACTCAAGTCCCTGGAGTGGGACTTGAACCCACAACCTTTATGACTCAGAGGCGCGTGTGCTACCTACTTGAGCCACAGCTGACACTGTGAGGGTGAGAGAGAGAGAGAGGTGAGGTGCTTCCTCCATGGAAGGAGAGAGAGAAAGAATTGAGGTGGTTCCTTGATGGAAGGAGGGAGAGAGAGAGAGAGAGAGAGGTGAGGTGCTTCCTCGATGGAAGGAGCGAGAGAGAGAGGGAGAGAGAGAGAGGCGAAGTGCTTCCTCCAAGGAAGGCGAGAGAGAGAGAGAGAGAGGGGGAGAGAGGGGTGAGGTGCTTTCTCCAAGGAAGGAGAGAGAGAGGGAGAGAAAGAGGGGTGAGGTGGATCCTCGATGGAAGGAGGGAGAGGGGCGAGGTGCTTCCTCGATGGAAGGAGGGACAGAGAGAGAGGCCAATGGAGAATCTCTATGAAGAGAGGATGCCAGAGAGCCCAGGTGCTTCCGCAGTGGTGGGAAGGAGAAAGAGCAGGTGCGTCCCCCATGAAGGGGCGGAGAAACCAGGCATGTGTCACATGGAGGTAGAGAGGGACAAGGAGCGAACACAGTGGAAAGATGCTGAAGGTTTTGGAGGAACAGGGATATCTGAGGTTTGAATACATAATTCTTTCATCTACCTGAGGGTGCAGGTAGATGAAACGATAAAGAAAAAGGCCAACTGCATAAATAATTTCAGAGCAGCATGAATAGAAGCTCGGGAGCAGGTCACTGATCCTAACCTCTTGGCAGGGAATAGCGGGAGATCCGAGCAAGGAATAAAACAACTTGAAAATAAAGTCATCATTAAAAAAGGAAAAGTACAAAGCCACGGAACCGCCTCCTGTGGTCGAGGGAGGTAAACCACATAGTGTTTCTCTTTGCAATATCTTAAAGATTTATTTTATGGCAGAATAAGCACATCTATCGCCTCATATTAACTAGGAAGCTGTGTAAGACTGTGCTAATGAGATATTTGTGCTTACCAGAGCTCTTGGAATCAATATCTAATGCATCATAAAGCCAGAATCCTTGACCATTCAGAATTGAGAAGGAGGCTTGCAGCTAATAATAACGCACTCACAGCTTTTATATTTACATTGGCTAATTTTCAATCAAATACCATTCGTTACTCCTCAGCACACTGCTACCCTATGCCCCGATATAAAGGTTCATTCTCTGCTCTATTCCTCCACTAATAAAAAGGCTGGAATAGCTCTGTTTTTTTGCAGTGTCAGCCGTGGCTCAGTGGGTAGCAATCTTGCCTCTCGGAGACAGAAGGTTGTGTGGTTCAAGTCCCACTCCCACTCCAGAGACTTGAGCACAAGAATCTAGGCTGACACTCCAGTGTCAGCGCTGAGGGAGCGCCGCACTGTTGGAGGTGCCATTTTTCGGATGAGACGTTAAACTGAGGCCCCTTCTGCTCTCTCAGGTGGACGTAAAACATCCCATTGCACTATTATCCCCGGTGTCCTGGGCCAATATTTATCCCTCAACCAACATCACTAAAACAGATGATCTGGTCATTATCACATTGATGTTTGTGGGAGCTTGCTGTGAACAAATTGGCTGCCGTGTTTCCTACATTACGACAGTGACTACACTTCAAAAGTACTTCATTGGCTGTAAAGCGCTTTGGGACGCCCTGTGGGCGTGAAAGGCGCTATAGAAATGCAAGTCTTTTTTTCTATAATTATGAACCTTCCAGTGAGATCTTTAAAAGTGGGAGGACAAATTGATCAACTGTGAAAAAGGGCATCCTAGTTTTTATGAATAGGGACAGAGCACAAAGCAAAGTGGTAATTTTAAACCTATACAAATCACTGGTTAGGGCGCAGTTAGAATAGAAGGTGGGTAGTGGTGTTCCACAAGGATCAGTGCTGGGACCACTGTTGTTCACAATTTACATTAACGATTTAGACTTTAGAATCAAAAACACAATTTTTAAATTTGCAGCCGACACCAAATTGGGGGGATAGTCAATACTGAGGAGGACTGCAACAAATTACAGGAGGACATTAATAAACTTGCAGAATGGGCATATAATTGGCAAATGAAGGTCAACACAGATAAATGTGAGGTATTACATTTTGGTAAGAAAAATAGGGAGGTCACTTATTACTTGGAAAATAAGAATCTAAATGGGGTAGAGGAACAAAGGGATCTCGGAGTACAAATACACAAATCACTAAAAGTAGCGGCACAGGTGAACAATGCCATAAAAAAATCAAACCAAGGGTTTATTTCGAGAGGCAATAGCAAAATACTGCGGATGCTGGAAATCTGAAATAACAACAGAAAATGCTGGAAACACTCAGCAGGTCAGGCAGCATCCATGGAGAGAGAAACAGAGTTAACGTTTCAAGTCTGTGACCTTATTTCTAGAGGGATTTAATTGAAAAATAGAGAAGTTATGCTAAACTTGTATCAAACCTTGGTTAGACCACACTTGGAGTATTGCATACAATTCTGGCCGCCATATTATAAAAAGGATATAGAGGCACTGGAGAGGGTGCAAAAAAGATTTACAAGGATGATACCAGAAATGCGAGGGTACACCTATCAGGAAAGGATGAACAGGCTGGGCTGGGTCTCTTTTCTCTTGAGAGGTGAACTAATAGAGGTCTTTAAAATTATGAAAGGTTTTGATAGAGTGGATACAGAGAGAGTGTTTCCACTTGTGGGGAAGAGCAAAACTAGAGGCCATCAATATAAGATAGTCACCAAGAAATCCAATAGGGAATTCAGAAGAAACTTCTTTACCCAGAGAGTGGTGAGAATGTGGAACTCGCTACCACAGGGAGTGGTTGAAGCGAACAGTATAGACGCATTTAAGGGGCGGCTAGATAAGCATATGAGGGAGAAGGGAATAGAGGGTTACGCTGATAGATTTAGATGAGGAAAGACGGGAGGAGGCTCGAGTGGAGCATAAACGCCGGCATGGACTGGTTGGGCTGAATGGCCTGTTTCTCATAGAGTCATACAGCACAGAAAGAGGCCCTTCGGCCCATCGTGTCCGCGCCGGCCATCAAGCCCTGTCTATTCTAATCCCATTTTCCAGCACTTGGTCCATAGCCTTGTATGCTATGGCGTTTCAAGTGCTCATCTAAATGCTTCTTGAATGTTGTGAGGGTTCCTGCCTCTACCACCCTTTCAGGCAGTGAGTTCCAAATTCCAACCAACCTCTGGGTGAAAAAGCTTTTTCCTCAAATCCCCTCTAAACCTCCTGCTCCTTACCTTGAAACTATGCCCCCTGGTTATTGACCCCTCTATTAAGGGGAAAAGTTCCTTTCTATCTACCCTATCTATGCCCCTCATAATTTTGTACACCTCAATCAGGTCCCCCCTCAGCCTTCTCTGCTCTAAGGAAAACAACCCCAGCCTGTCCAGTCTCTCTTCATAGCTGAAGCGCTCCAGCCCAGGTAACATCCTGGTGAATCTCCTCTGCACCCTCTCCAATGCAATCACATCCTTCCTATAGTGTGGCGACCAGAACTGCACACAGTATTCCAGCTGTGGCCTAACTAGCATTTTGTACAGCTCCGTCATAACCTCCCTGCTCTTATATTCTATGCCTCGGCTAATGAAGGCAAGTATCCCATATGCCTTTTTAACCACCTTTTCTACATGTCCTGCTGCCTTCAGGGATCTATGTACATGCACACCAAGGTCTCTCTGATCCTCTGTCCTTCCTAGGGTCCTACCATACATTGTGTATTCCCTTGCCTTGTTAGTCCTCCCAAAATGCATCACCTCACACTTTTCAGGGTTAAATTCCATTTGCCACTGTTCTGCCCACCTGACCAACCCGTCTATATCGTCCTGTAGCCTGAGGCTTCCCTCCTCGCTATTTACCACTCCACCAATTTTCGTGTCATCTGCGAACTTACTGATCATACCTCCTACATTCATATCTAAATCATTAATGTACACTACAAACAGCAAAGGACCCTGCGGTACACCACTGGACACAGGCTTCCAGTCACAAAAACAACCTTTGACCATCACCCTCTGCCTCCTGCCACTAAGCCAATTTTGGATCCAATGTGCCAAATTGCCCTGGATCCCATGGGCTCTTACGTTCTTGACCAGTCTCCCATGCGGGACTTTGTCAAAAGCCTTACTGAAGTCCATGTAGACTACATCAACTACACTACCCTCATCCACACACCTAGTCACCCCCTCGAAAAATTCAATCAAATTGGTTAGACATGATCTCCCCCTGACAAAGCCATGCTGACTATCCTTGATTAATCCTTGCCTCTCCAAGTGGAGACTAATTCTGTCCCTCAGAATTTTTTCCAATAATTTCCCTACCACTGATGTTAGGCTCACTGTCCTGTAATTCCCTGGTTTATCCCTACTACCCTTCTTGAATAATGGTACTACGTTAGTTGTCCTCCAGTCCTCTGGCACCTCCCCTGTGGCCAGAGAGGTTCTGAAAATTTGTGTCAGAGCCCCTGCAATCTCCTCCCTTGCCTCACACAGCAGCCTGGGATACATCTCGTCTGGGCCTGGGGATTTATCCACTTTTAAGCCCGCTAAAACCGCTAGTACCTCCTCCCTCTCAATACTAATTTGTTCAAGTATATCACAATCCCCCTGCCTGATTTCTATGCCTACATCGTCTTTCTCCATAGTGAACACAGATGCAAAATATTCATTCAAAACCTCACCCAGATCTTCCGGCTCTACACACAGATTGCCACTTTGGTCCCTAATGGGCCCTACTCTTTCCCTGGTTATCCTCTTGCCCTTAATATACTTATAAAACACCTTGGGATTTTCCTTTATTTTGCCCGCCAGTGTTTTTTCATGCCCCCTCTTCGCTCTCCTAATTTCTTTTTTAAGTACCCCCCTGCACTTTCTATACTCCTCTGGGACTTCCACTGTTTTTAGTCCTTTGTATCTGCCAAAAGCCTCCCTTTTTTTCCGAATCCATTCTTGTGTATCCCTTGACATCCAGGGTTCCTTGGGCTTGTTGGTCCCACCCTTGACCTTTACAGGAGCATGCTGCCGTTGTACTCTCTCTATTTCCTTTCTGAAAGACTCCCACTGCTCTGATGTGGATTTTCCTACAAGTAGCTGATCCCAGTCCACTTTGGCCAGATCCTGCCTTATCATATTAAAATCGGCCTTCCCCCAATTTAGAACCTTTATTTCCGGTCCATCTTTGTCCTTTTCCATGACTACCTTAAATCTCACCGAATTATGGTCACTGTCACCAAAATGCTCTCCTACTGACACTTCTACCACTTGCCCGGCTACATTCCCTAGAATTAGGTCCAGTACCGCCCCCTCTCTTGTAGGAGTTGCTACATGCTGGCTCAAAAAGCTCTCCTGGATGCACTTTAAGAATTCCGCACCCTCTAAGCCTTTCACACTCTGACTATCCCAGTTAATATTGGGGAAGTTGAAATCCCCTACTATTATTACCCTATTATTTCTACACTTCTCTGAAATTTGCCTACATATCTGTTCCTCTATCTCCCCCTGACTGTTTGGGGGCCTATAGTACACTCCCAGCAAAGTGCTTGCCCCCTTTATGTTTTTAAGTTCTACCCATATGGCCTCATTAGAGGAACCTGCTAAGATATCATCCCTCCTTACAGCAGTAATTGACTCCTTGATTAATATTGCGACACCCCCTCCTCTTTTACACCCCCCTCTGTCTCGCCTGAAGATTCTATATCCCGGAATATTGAGCTGCCAGTCCTGCCCCTCCCTCAACCATGTCTCTGTGATAGCAACAATATCATACTCCCATGTGTTCATCAACACCTTCAATTCATCTGCCTTACTCGCAAGACTCCTTGCATTAAAATAAATGTCATCCAGCCTTGCCATACTCCCTTGTGCCATTATATATTTGCTCTGCCTTCCAGGCTGACTTGTTTTTTCCTCTATATTTGGCTGTGCATCACCCCCTACTATAGCTCCACTCCGTATCCCATCCCCCTGCCAAGTTAGTTTAAACCCCCCCCAACAGTACTAGCAAACCTCTCCGCAAGGATGTTGGTCCCATTCCGGTTCAGGTGCAACCCATCCGACTTGTACAGGTCCCACCTTCCCCAGAAGCAGACCCAGTGATCCAGGAAACTAAAGCCCTCCCTCCTGCACCAACTCTTTAGCCATGCATTCATCTGCTCTATCCTCCTATTCCTATACTCACTAGCACGTGGCACCGGGAGTAATCCAGAGATTACAACCTTTGAGGTCCAACTTTTGAATCTGCTACCTTGCTCCCTAAATTCTTGTTGCAGGACCTCATTCCTCTTTCTACCTATGTCGTTGTTACCAATGTGAACCACGACCTCTGACTGTTCGCCCTACCCCTTCAGAATGCCCTGCAGCCGTTCAGTGACATCCTTGACCCTGGCACCAGGGAGGCAACATACCATCCTGGAGTCACGTCTGCAGCCACAGTAACGTCTATCTGTTCCCCTTACGATAGAATCCCCTATCACTATTGCTCTCCCACTCTTTTTCCTCCCCTCCTGTGCAGCTGAGCCACTCGTAGTGCCATGGACTTGGCTCTTGCTGCATTCCCCTGAGAAACCATCTCCCCCAGCAGTATCCAAAACGGAAAATCTGTCAGAGAGGGAGATGGACCCAGGGACTCCTGCACTACCTTGCTAGTTCTTTTACTCTGTCTGGCGGTCACCCATTCCCTGTCTGCCTGTGCACTCTTTACCTGCGGTGTAACCACCTCGTTAAACGTGCTATCCACGAAGATCTCAGCTTCGCAGATGCTCCACAGTGACTCCAGCCGCAGCTCAAGCTCCGAAACACGGATTTCGAGTAGCTGCAGCTGGAGACACTTCCTGCACATGTGTTCGCCCAGTTCTGATGAAAGGTCATCGACCTGAAACGTTAACTCTGTTTCTCTCTTCACAGATGCTGCCTGACTTGCTGAGTATTTCCAGCATTTTCTGTTTTTATTCTATATACCCGCCTTTGGCCCACATCCCTCCGATTTAAAATTAACAATTGATCTAGCATCAATTGCTGTTTGCGGAAGAGAGTTCCAAACTACTACCACCCTTTGTGTGTAGAAGTGTTTCCTAATTTCACTCCTCAAAGGTCTGACTCTAACTTTTACACTATGCCCCCTAATCCTAGAACCCCCAACCAGTGGAAATAGTTTCTCTCTATCTACCCTATCTGTTCCCCTTAACATCTTGAAAACTTCAATCAGATCACCCTTTAACCTTCTAAATTCTAGGGAGTACAATCCTAATTTGTGTAATCTCTCCTCGTTACTTAACCCTTGAAGTCCAGGTATCATTCTGGTAAACCTACGCTGCACTCCCTCCAATGCCAATATATCCTTCCTAAGGTGTGATGCCCAGAACTGCTCACCGTACTCCAGGTGTGCTCTAACCTGGGTTCTGTACAGCTGCAGCATAACTTCTACCCCCTTGTATTCTAGTCCTTTCGATATAAAGGCCAGCATCCCATTAGCCTTTTTGATTATTTTCTGTACCTGTTCATGACATTTTAATGATCTATATCCCTGAGCCCCCAAGGCTCTTTGGACCTCCACTGTTTTTAGCCTTTCACCATTTAGAAAGTACCCTGTTCTATCCTTTTTAGGTCCAAAGTGGATGACCTCGCATTTGCTTACTTTAGAACATAGAACATAGAACAGTACAGCACAGTACAGGCCCTTCGGCCCTCGATGTTGTGCCGAGCATTGTCCGAGACCAAGATCAAGCTATCACACTCCCTATCACTCTGGTGTGCTCCATGTGCTTATCCAATAACCGCTTGAAAGTTCCTAAAGTGTCCGACTCCACTATCACAGCAGGCAGTCCATTCCACACCCCAACCACTCTCTGAGTAAAGAATCTACCTCGGACATCCCTTCTATATCTCCCCCCATGCACCTTATAGTTATGCCCCCTTGTAACAGCTGCCTCTACCCGAGGAAATAGTCTCTGAACATCCACTCTATCTATCCCCCTCATCATCTTATAAACCTCTATTAAGTCGCCTCTCATCCTCCTCCGCTCTAAAGAGAAAAGCCCCAACTCCCTCAATCTTTCCTCATAAGACCTCCCCCCGAAACTAGGCAGCATCCTGGTAAATCTCCTTTGCACTCTTTCCAATGCTTCTACGTCCTTCCTATAGTGAGGTGACCAGAACTGCACACAATATTCCAAATGTGGTCTCACCAAGGTCCTGTACAGTTGCAGCATAACCTCACGGTTCTTAAACTCAAACCCTCTGTTAATAAACGCTAACACACCATAGGCCTTCTTTACTGCTCTATCCACTTGAGTGGCAACCTTCAGAGATCTGTGGATATGAACCCCCAGATCCCTCTGCTCCTCCACGTTCCTCAGAACCCTGCCGTTGACCCTGTAATCCTTATTCAAATTTGCCCTACCAAAATGAATCACCTCGCACTTATCAGGGTTAAATTCCATCTGCCATTTTTCAGCCCAGCTCTGCATCCTATCAATGTCTCTTTGCAGCCGACAACTGCCCTCCACCTCATCCACTACTCCACCAATCTTGGTGTCATCAGCAAATTTACTGATCCACCCTTCAGTCCCCTCCTCCAAGTCATTGATAAAAATCACAAACAGCAGAGGACCCAGCACCGACCCCTGTGGCACACCGCTGGTAACTGGTCTCCAGTCCGAAAATGTTCCATCCACCACCACCCTCTGCCTTCTATGAGTTAGCCAGTTACTTATCCAATCGGCCAAATTTCCCTCTATCCCACAACTCCTTACTTTCTTCATGAGACGACCATGGGGAACCTTATCAAACGCCTTACTGAAATCCATGTATACGACATCAACTGCTCTACCTTCATCTACACACTTAGTTACCTCCTCAAAGAATTCAATCAAATTTGTTAGGCAAGACTTACCCTTCACGAATCCGTGTTGACTATCCCTGATTAAGTTGCCCCTTTCCAAATGGTCATAAATCCTATCCCTCAGGACCTTTTCCATTATCTTACCAACCACCGAAGTAAGACTAACCGGCCTATAATTACCAGGGTCATTCCTATTTCCTTTCTTGAAGAGAGGAACAACATTTGCCACTCTCCAGTCCTCTGGCACCATCCCCGTGGACAGTGAGGACCCAAAGATCAAAGCCAGAGGCTCTGCAATCTCCTCCCTTGCCTCCCAAAGAATCCTAGGATATATCCCATCTGGCCCAGGGGACTTATCGACCCTCAGGTTCTTCAAAATTGCTAAAACATCTTCCCTCAGAACATCTACCACCTCCAGCCTATCCACCTTTATCACACTCTCATCCTCAAGAACATGGCCCCTCTCCTCGGTGAACACTGACGAAAAGTATTCATTCATCACATCTCCTATCTCTTCTGACTCCATGCACAAGTTCCCACTACTGTCCTTGACCGGCCCTACCTTCACCCTGGTCATTCTTTTATTTCTCACATAAGAGTAAAAAGCCTTGGGATTTTTCTTGGTCCGACCCGCCAAGGACTTCTCATGCCCCCTCCTAGCTCTCCTAAGCTCTTTTTTTAGCTCATTCCTTGCTACCTTGTACCCCTCAATCGACCCAACTGAACCTTGTTTTCTCATCCTTACATACGCTTCCTTTTTCCTCTTGACTAGACATTCAACCTCTTTTGTGAACCATGGTTCTCTCACTCGGCCATTTCCTCCCTGCCTGACAGGGACATACCTATCAAGGACACGCAGTAATTGCTCCATGAAAAAGCTCCACTTTTCGTTTGTGCCTCTCCCTGATAGTTTCTGTTCCCATCTTATACTCCCTAATTCTTGCCTAATCGCATCATAATTACCCCTCCCCCAATTATAAACCCTGCCCTGCCGTATGGCCCTATCCCTCTCCATTGCAATAGTGAAAGTTACCGAATTGTGGTCACTATCTCCAAAGTGCTCTCCCACATACAAATCAAACACTTGGCCCGGTTCATTACCCAGTACCAAATCCAACGTGGCCCCACCTCTTGTCGGCCTATCCACATATTGTGTCAGGAAACCCTCCTGCACACACTGTGCAAAAACTATCCCATCCGAACTGTTTGACCTATAAAGGTTCCAATCAATATTTGGAAAGTTGAAGTCACCCATGACAACTACTCTGTGACCTCCACACCTATTCATAATCTGCTTTGCAATTTCTTCCTCCACATCTTTATTACTATTTGGGGGCCTGTAGAAAACTCCTAACAACGTGACCGCTCCTTTCCTATTTCTAACTTCAGCCCATATTACCTCAGACGGCATCCATTTGCCACAGTTTTGCTCATTCACTTAATCTGTCGATATCCCTTTGTAATTTTATGCTTCCATCTACACTGCCTACAATGCCGCCTATCTTTGTGTCATTGGCAAATTTGGATATATGACTTTCTATGCCATCATCTAAGTCGTTAATAAATACTGTGAATATTTGAGGCCCCAACACTGATCCCTGCGGGACACCACTAGTCACATCCTGCATATTTGAGTACCTACCCATTATCCCTACTGTAATCATCTGGCAGTGTTCTCTGACTATATATGCTGTGCCTATATGCATCTCTTCACTTCACCTGACGAAGGAGCAGCGCTCCGAAAGCTTGTGATTTCAAATAAAGCTGTTGGACTATAACCTGGTGTTGTGCGACTTCTCACATTTGTCCACCCCAGTCCAACACCGGCATCTCCACATCATTATCCCTACTGCCTGTCTCCTGCCGCTCAGCCAATTTCCTAACCAGGTCAATAATTTGCCCTCAATTCTGTGGGCTTCTGCCTTAGTTAACAATCTCTTACATGGGACTTTATAAAATGCCTTCTGGAAGTCCATATAAATAGCATTCCCCTGTCCACTACTTTAGTCACCTCTTCAAAAGATTCAATCAGGTTTGTCAGGCATGACCTAGCTTTCACAAATCCATGCTGGCTCTCTCTCTGATCAACAGAAAATTTTCGAGGTGTTCAGTCACCCTTTCCTTAATTACAGACTCGAGCAATTTCCCGACAACAGATGTTAGGCTAACTGGTCTATAATTCCCTGGTTTCCCCCTCTCATCGTTTTTAAATAGCGGAGTGACCAGATAATTTGTTTTTATGACGTTGATTGAGGAATAAATATTGGCCTGGACACCGGGGAGAACGCCCCTGCTCATCAGGTGAGGGGCGGGATGGGGGGGTGGTGTGGGGTGGGGCTGGCCGGTGATGGGCGGGCCAGTATGGGAAGGGGGGGGGGGCAGGGTGAGGATGAGGGGCAAGGCGGGACGGTGCGGGTGGGAGTTCCCCAAGGACCTGTCGGCAAAAAAATTTGTAATGATTAAAATCAGTGCTAAAAGTTTGAGGGAGCGCGGCACAGAGGCTGTGACAGCATGTGTGCCTTACAAATGAGCTATGGTGGTTCGTGGGGCGATTACCACAGATATTTGAATTTCCCTCTGACCTTCACCCATAAACGCGGACAGCCCGACACTTGGACCCCCGATTTTAACTGCCCCCCTCCTGGCGGAAAATTGGCGGGGGTGCAGTTAAAATAAGGCTAGTGATTTACCCCCTCCGATCCCGCTGCCTTCCTGCTTTTTTGAGCAGGCGAGCAGGACACCCGCAGGATGTGGATTGGCTCCGATAATGTGATCAGGACCCGACCTGCAATTTCGACCCGAGGGCTGAGCGGGAGCCGGATCCTGGGCCTGAAGAGGCCCCCAGGAGGTAAGTGTAAAAGTTTTATTGTGGGCTTCCTTGTGGGCCAAGGATGAGCTGCTCCTTCAGGCTTCACAGGGAAGCCTCGGGCCTTCCGTGCACCCTCCCCCACCCACCCCACTAACCCCGCCAGCCAGGCAGGCACTCTGGCCGGCTGTCGGGCGGGACCCTGCAGAGTCTTATGTAAATGAGGCCTTGCCGTTAAGATCGGTAGGGCCGCAACGCCCCTGACTTTGCCGGGTTCATCGCTCGCTACCGGGCTCCCCGCACCCTTCCCGCCCCCCACCCCCGTGAAAATCGAGCCCTTGTTCTGAAATGACCGTACCTTTACCGTAAACTACAGACAGTTGGCATGTGTGGATCCGCTAGCTCTTACCTGTTGGACCCTTTGCTCGACGCCTGTGTTCTGGGAAAAGAGATTTTCATAGAATAGAATCATAGAAATTTACGGCACAGAAGAAGGCCATTCAGCCCATCGTGTCTGGGCCGGTCGAAAAATAGCTATCCAGCCTAATCCCACTTTCCAGCTCTTGGTCCGTAGCCTTGTAGGCCACGGCACTTCAAGTGCATAACGAAGTACTTTTTAACTGTGATGAGGATTTCTGCCCCACCACCCGTTCAGGCAGAGAGTTCCAGACCCCCACCACCTCAACTCCCCTCTAATCCTTCTACCAATTACTTTAAATCTATGCCCCATGGTTATTGACCTCTCTGCTATAATGCGCCTTTCACCACCTCAACACATCCCAACACGCTTTACAGCCAATGGAGTACCGCTGAAGTACAGTCACTGTTGAAATGCAGGAAACGCGGCAGCCAACCCGCGCACAGCAAGATCCCACAAACAGCAATGAGACAATGACCAGACAATCTGTTCCAGTTATATTGGTTGAGGGATAAACACTGGCCAGGACACTGGGGATAACTCCCCCGCTCCTCCTCGAAACAGTGCCGTGGGATCACCCACAGCCATCTGACAGAGCAGACAGTGCCCCGGTCCACCGTCCCATCTGAAAGACAGCACCTCCATCAGTGCAGCACTCCCTCAGCACTGTCCCTCCGACAGTGCAGCGCTCCCTCAGTACTGCCCCTCCGACAGTGCAGCGCTCCCTCAGTACTGCACCTCCATCAGTGCAGCACTCCCTCAGCACTGTCCCTCCGACAGTGCAGCGCTCCCTCAGTACTGCCCCTCCGACAGTGCAGCGCTCCCTCAGTACTGCCCCTCCGACAGTGCAGCGCTCCCTCAGTACTGCACCTCCATCAGTGCAGCACTCCCTCAGCACTGTCCCTCCGACAGTGCAGCGCTCCCTCAGTACTGCCCCTCCGACAGTGCAGCGCTCCCTCAGTACTGCCCCTCCGACAGTGCAGCGCTCCCTCAGTACTGCCCCTCCGACAGTGCAGCACTCTCTCAGTACTGCCCCTTCGACAGTGCAGCGCTCCCTCAGTACTGCCCCTTCGACAGTGCAGCGCTCCCTCAGTACTGCCCCTCCGACAGTGCAGCACTCCCTCAGTATTGCCCCTCCGACAGTGCAGTGCTCCCTCAGTACTGCCCCTCCGACAGTGCAGCACTCCCTCAGTACTGCCCCTCCGACTGTGCAGCACTCTCTCAGTACTGCCCCTTCGACAGTGCAGCGCTCCCTCAGTACTGCCCCTCCGACAGTGCAGCACTCCCTCAGTACTGCCCCTTCAACAGTGCAGCACTCCCTCAGTACTGCACCTCCGACAGTCCAGTGCTCCCTCAGTACTGCCCCTCCGACAGTGCAGCGCTCCCTCAGTACTGCCCCACCCACAGTGCAGCGCTCCCTCAGTACTGCCCCTCCAACAGTGCAGCGCTCCCTCAGTACTGCCCCTCCGAAAGTGCAGCGCTCCCTCAGTACTGCCCCTCTGATAATGCAGCGCTCCCTCAGTACTGCACCTCCGACAGTGCAGCGCTCCCTCAGTACTGCACCTCCGACAGTGCGGCGCTCCCTCAGTACTGCCGCTCCGACAGTGCAGCGCTCCCTCAGTACTGCCCCTCCGACAGTGCGGCGCTCCCTCAGTACTGCCCCTCTGACAGTGCGGCGCTCCCTCAGTACTGCACCTCCGACAGTGTGGCGCTCCCTCAGTACTGCCCCTCCGACAGTGCGGTGCTCCCTCAGTACTGCCCCTCCGACAGTGCAGCGCTCCCTCAGTACTGCCCCTCCGACAGTGCAGCGCTCCCTCAGTACTGCCCCTCCGACAGTGCAGCGCTCCCTCAGTACTGCACCTCCATCAGTGCAGCACTCCCTCAGCACTGTCCCTCCGACAGTGCAGCGCTCCCTCAGTACTGCCCCTCCGACAGTGCAGCGCTCCCTCAGTACTGCCCCTCCGACAGTGCAGCGCTCCCTCAGTACTGCACCTCCATCAGTGCAGCACTCCCTCAGCACTGTCCCTCCGACAGTGCAGCGCTCCCTCAGTACGGCCCCTCCGACAGTGCAGCGCTCCCTCAGTACTGCCCCTCCGACAGTGCAGCGCTCCCTCAGTACTGCCCCTCCGACAGTGCAGCACTCTCTCAGTACTGCCCCTTCGACAGTGCAGCGCTCCCTCAGTACTGCCCCTTCGACAGTGCAGCGCTCCCTCAGTACTGCCCCTCCGACAGTGCAGCACTCCCTCAGTATTGCCCCTCCGACAGTGCAGTGCTCCCTCAGTACTGCCCCTCCGACAATGCAGCGCTCCCTCAGTACTGCCCCTCCGACAGTGCAGCACTCCCTCAGTACTGCCCCTCCGACTGTGCAGCACTCTCTCAGTACTGCCCCTTCGACAGTGCAGCGCTCCCTCAGTACTGCCCCTCCGACAGTGCAGCACTCCCTCAGTACTGCCCCTTCAACAGTGCAGCACTCCCTCAGTACTCCACCTCCGACAGTCCAGTGCTCCCTCAGTACTGCCCCTCCGACAGTGCAGCGCTCCCTCAGTACTGCCCCACCCACAGTGCAGCGCTCCCTCAGTACTGCCCCTCCAACAGTGCAGCGCTCCCTCAGTACTGCCCCTCCGAAAGTGCAGCGCTCCCTCAGTACTGCCCCTCTGATAATGCAGCGCTCCCTCAGTACTACACCTCCGACAGTGCAGCGCTCCCTCAGTACTGCACCTCCGACAGTGCGGCGCTCCCTCAGTACTGCCGCTCCGACAGTGCAGCGCTCCCTCAGTACTGCCCCTCCGACAGTGCGGCGCTCCCTCAGTACTGCCCCTCTGACAGTGCGGCGCTCCCTCAGTACTGCACCTCCGACAGTGTGGCGCTCCCTCAGTACTGCCCCTCCGACAGTGCGGTGCTCCCTCAGTACTGCCCCTCCGACAGTGCAGCGCTCCCTCAGTACTGCCCCTCCGACAGTGCAGCGCTCCCTCAGTACTGCCCCTCCGACAGTGCAGCGCTCCCTCAGTACTGCACCTCCATCAGTGCAGCACTCCCTCAGCACTGTCCCTCCGACAGTGCAGCGCTCCCTCAGTACTGCCCCTCCGACAGTGCAGCGCTCCCTCAGTACTGCCCCTCCGACAGTGCAGCGCTCCCTCAGTACTGCACCTCCATCAGTGCAGCACTCCCTCAGCACTGTCCCTCCGACAGTGCAGCGCTCCCTCAGTACTGCCCCTCCGACAGTGCAGCGCTCCCTCAGTACTGCCCCTCCGACAGTGCAGCGCTCCCTCAGTACTGCCCCTCCGACAGTGCAGCACTCTCTCAGTACTGCCCCTTCGACAGTGCAGCGCTCCCTCAGTACTGCCCCTTCGACAGTGCAGCGCTCCCTCAGTACTGCCCCTCCGACAGTGCAGCACTCCCTCAGTATTGCCCCTCCGACAGTGCAGTGCTCCCTCAGTACTGCCCCTCCGACAATGCAGCGCTCCCTCAGTACTGCCCCTCCGACAGTGCAGCACTCCCTCAGTACTGCCCCTTCAACAGTGCAGCACTCCCTCAGTACTGCACCTCCGACAGTCCAGTGCTCCCTCAGTACTGCCCCTCCGACAGTGCAGCGCTCCCTCAGTACTGCCCCACCCACAGTGCAGCGCTCCCTCAGTACTGCCCCTCCAACAGTGCAGCGCTCCCTCAGTACTGCCCCTCCGAAAGTGCAGCGCTCCCTCAGTACTGCCCCTCTGATAATGCAGCGCTCCCTCAGTACTACACCTCCGACAGTGCAGCGCTCCCTCAGTACTGCACCTCCAACAGTGCGGCGCTCCCTCAGTACTGCCGCTCCGACAGTGCGGCGCTCCCTCAGTACTGCCCCTCTGACAGTGCGGCGCTCCCTCAGTACTGCACCTCCGACAGTGTGGCGCTCCCTCAGTACTGCCCCTCCGACAGTGCGGTGCTCCCTCAGTACTGCACCTCCGACAGTGTGGCGCTCCCTCAGTACTGCCGCGCCGACAGTGCAGCGCTCCCTCAGTACTGCCCCTCCGACAGTGCGGCGCTCCCTCAGTACCGCCCCTCCGACAGTGCGGCGCTCCCTCAGTACTGCCCCTCCGACAGTGCGGCGCTCCCTCAGTACTGCCCCTCCGACAGTGCGGCGCTCCCTCAGTACTGCAGCTCAGAACCGTAGGGATTACCTGTGATTGATTTTTCCTTCCGACATTGTCTATCAGGAGTGCAGAATCCCGGCTAACATTTCCCACCCAGCTCGTGGGCGATGAGTTCAACTATCGCCCTGACTGAGATCTTCTTCGGCAGTCCCTTGGAACCGAGGATGACTTGCCTCCACATTAAAAATGAGTTCTCAGGTGACTGATGAGTCCAATGCGGGACCTACAGGGCTGGATTTTCATTGACCCGTGGAGGTGGGTTTGGAGGCATGTGGGGGTTTAAAATTGCGAAAACTGGCAGGGCGGGCACAAGTCCGCCTCCATCCCGCCTCCACGCAATTTTCATGAAATCGTGTCTGCTAGTCCCGACTCCGTCCCGCCTTTAAGAGGCGGGATAGGTTGTTAAGGCCCTTAACAAGCACTAAATTGCCTCTATAATGCCATTTTGAAAGGCCTTTGTGATTTTAACCCTTTTTCTACGTGAGGGATGCCTGTTCTGAACCACGAATGTGAAACCTGGCGGGAGCACATTTGGATTGCTGGCTGTGGCTGTGGCTGTGGCTGGCTGGCTATGGGGATGGATGGATGCATATATGGATGGATGGCTAGCTATGTGGATGGATGGGGAGGAGACATATCTGGGAGTGGTGGTGCAAAAATATCTGGGAGCAGACTTAGGGCTGCTGCTGCTCATTTTACATCCAGGTCCTCTCACAGCAAAGGCCAAGCAGTCTTTGCAGACCTTCAATGCAGCAGCAATGATGACATCATCAGAGGCGACTTTCAGACTGAAAACACTAATTGGTTCATGGGTTCCCACATGCTGGAACTCAATTGCCCAATTAGGTGAAAATCGCATCAATCTCCCACATCCAATTGCAGTCGGGTGGATAACACGAAAAGTGGATGACACGACCCCAACCCACCCCAGTATCAAAATCCAGCCCACAGTCTCTGTCACTGGTTGGGCAGACGGCGGGTGGGTGGGGTGCTTGGGTTGACTTGCGCTGTTTGCGCTTGGCTTTCGCTTGCTCCCGGTGAAGAGACTCGAGGTGTTCGACGCCTTCCCGGATGCTTCGCCTCCACTTTGTGCGGTCTTGGGCCAGGGATTCCCAAGTGTCGGTGGGGATGTTGCACTTTTTCAAGGAGGCTTTGAGGGTGTCCTTGAAGCGTTTCCTCTGCCCACCTGGGGCTCTCTTGCCGTGTCGGAGCTCCGAGTAGAGCGCTTGTTTTGGGAGTCTCGTATCGAGCGTACGGACGATGTGGCCCGTCCATCGGAGCTGATCGAGCGTGGTCAAAGCTTCGATGCTGGGGATGTTGGTCTGAGCGAGAACACTGATGTTGGTGCGCCTATCCTGCCAATGGATTTGCAGGATCTTGCGGAGGCAGCGATCAGCTCACTGAGCACAGACTAGAGAGCTCCCTGGTGAGTACAGACTGGCCTGGTGTCAGCTGTGGCTTAGTGGGTAGCACTCTCGCCTCTGAGTCAGAAGGTTGTGGGTTCATAGTCCCACTCCAGAGATTTGGCCACAAAATCCAGGCAGACACTCCCAGTGCCAGTACTGAAGGCATGCTGCAATGTCAGAGATACCGTCTTTCAGATGAGACGTTAAACCAAGGCCCTGTCTTCCTTCTCAGGTGGACGTAAAAGAACCAAAGGCTTCTATTTCGAAGAAGAGCGGGGGAGTTCTCCCTGGTGTCCTGACCCATATTTATCCCATAACCAACACCTAAAAACAGATTATCTGGTCATTATCACATGGCTGTTTGAGGGAGCTTGCTGTGCGCAAATTGGCTGCTGAGTTTCCTACATTACAACAGTGACTACACTTCACAAAGTACTTCATTGGCTGTAAAGCACTTTGGTACGTCCTGTGGTTATGAAAGGCGCTATAGAAATGCAAGTCTTTCTTTTTTTGCTTTCATTCCTCACCGTCTTAACCTTCTGAGCTATTGGAGTGGCACAATTTTGACAGTCATTTATTCCATGAGCAAACACAGCAAACACTATTCATAATAGAAAGTGGCCAAGCGTTTTAAGTCCCTTGAAGTTGAATGAAGTAATTCAAATGAAGGTATTCAGTTGAGTCTTTTTGGACTACTGTACTAATTTACTGGCAAAGAACATCCAGAACATTATTATCTTTAAATAATGATGATGTGTTAAACTGTCAGTCATGATCTCCCTGTGCTTTTTGCTTAGAAAAAGAAGTTCTGTCTTTGTATGTGGAGTGAGTTAATTAATCAGTGACCTTGATTATTTACCAGCAGGGTCAGATGACTGTCTTCAGACACTGGGTCTGATGGAGTTTTTATTATATGACTCGTCAATATAACGTATGGGCAAAAAAAAAAAGAGGTTCTAAAAATGACAGATGTCTACCCACGCATGGCGTGTCAATATCAAAATCCAGAACGTATGAAACATTGCAATTTGTTCAAACCAGGCTTTGTATTATTTGTTTGATAGCGCTCTTGTGATGTGCCTTGGGACGTTTCACTACGTTAAAGGCGCTTTACAGCCAATGAAGTACTTTTTGAAGTGTAGTCACTGTTGTAATGTGGGAAACACAGCAGCCAATTTGCACACAGCAAGCTCCCACAAACAACAATGTGATAATGACCAGATAATCTGTTTTTGTTATGTTGGTTGAGGGATAAATATTGGCCCAGGACACCAGGGAGAACTCCCTTACTCTTCTTCGAAATAGTGCCATGGGATCTTTTACGTCCACCTGAGAGAGCAGACGGGGCCTCGGTTTAACGTTTCATCCGAAAGACGGCACCTCTGACAGTGCAGCACTCCCTCAGCACTGCACTGGAGTGTCAGCCTGGATTTTTGTGCTCAAGTCTCTGGAGTGGGACTTGAACCCACAACCTTCTGACTCAGAGACGAGAGTGCTACCCACTGAGCCACAGCTGATATAAATGCAAGCTGTTGTTGTTATTTTATTATTCAGATGCAGTTTTTAAAAAAGAAATATAATGTTTTCGAAATTTCTTTTTCCGTAAAACTATAAAACAATTTCTTGATTTAGGAGCCGTGCGCACTTTATGGAGTGGCTATAAATCTGCGGGCTGTGCTGCCCAACCATGCCAGGGTCACGCTTCATTAATAGATCAATATGGACAGGGAGCTGCTGCTTAAGCCGAAGTCCATTTACACGGACAGGGAGCTGCTGCAGCCGAACGGGACCCCCCTGTAAGTGGGAACGGACTGCACTCTCCCCGGATGGATGCACTCGGGTTGCAGCAAGGTCATTCGTACAGCGGTGCTGTTAAAAAGCAGCTCATTTGTAGGATCGGATTGGAGGGAAGAACGGGCTGCCCCCACGCTTTGCTCTTTCCGCTTGTGTGCGCGTTACTGCTGAACAGAGCTTAGAGAGTTCAAAGCCTTATTATACACAATGCTTTATGAATTTCTCAGGCAGGCTCACATCAATGATTATTGGATGTAACTGATTAAAAGACATCGCTCAAAGATGCCAGCTATTAAACTCTAGGGCTGGCTGTCTTGTGGGAGGAAAACAACATTTACAAACTATAAATATATATATAATACAGTTGGGTCACCCTGTGTGCTCATTATTACTGAGAGTATATTACTGAGCATATTGATGCTGATTATCACTGAGAGTGTACTCTGTTTCTATGCCAGTAAAGTATCACTTCTACTAGTTACCTCTACTCTGCATTGTCTAAATTAAACAATGTTATATCCTAGAGATTACTGCTGGTGATACTAGCACCTGCAGTGAAATAGCAGACAGAGGAATGCTCTCCGAATGCTTAACCCATTCGTATGGCTGCCCCCTGTTTCCTACGAATCACCAGTATGCTAATAGTGCAAACAGTCATTTCTAGGTCATATTTCATTAAGTAGATAAAGCACTTACATTTCTACAATGCCTTTCATGACCTTAGGAGGCCCCAAAGCACTTTACAGCTATTGAACTTTAAAGGGGCTTAAAACGGTTAGCCACTTCCTGTTATGAATAGTGTTGGCTCTTGGAGTAATGACTGTCAACATGGTGCAGTGACACAGCCCCTCAGCAGGTTAAGACAGTGAGGAGCTAAGAAAGAAGAAAGAAAGACTTATATTTACAGAGCACCTCTCACGACCTCATACTTCCCAAAGCGCTTTCCAGCCAATGAAATACTTTTTGAAGTGTAGTCCTGTTGTAATGTAGGAAACACAGCAACCAATTTACACACAGCAAGCTCCCACAAACAGCAATGAGATAAATGACCAGATAATCTGTTTCAGTGATATTGGTTGAGGGATAAGTTTTGGCCCAGGACACCGGGGCGAACTCCCCTGCTCTTCTTCGAAATAGTGCCATGGACACTCCCTCAGCACTGCACTGGAGTGTCAGTCTAGATTATGTGCTCAAGTCTCATGGAGTGGGACT
Organism: Squalus acanthias; assembly: GCA_030390025.1. NCBI lineage: Eukaryota > Metazoa > Chordata > Chondrichthyes > Squaliformes > Squalidae > Squalus > Squalus acanthias. The sequence continues at coordinate 259,806,286 of CM059425.1, forward strand.
TGAACCCACAACTTTCTGACTCAGAGGTGAAAGTGATACCCACTGAGCCACAGCTGACAAATAGCCCTAGTTGAATAAGCCATCGGTTAGAATGGCTATGAGGGAGCATAGAAACATCGAAGATAGGAGCAGGAGTAGGCCATTTGGCCCCTCGAGCCTGTTCCGCCATTCAATGCGATCATGGCTGATCATCCAAATTCAGTACCCTGTCCCTGCTTTCTCCCCATATCCCTTGATCCCCTTAGCCTTAAGAAATATATCTAACTCCTTCTTGAATATATTTAATGAATTGGACTCAACTGTCTTCTGTGGTAGAGAATTCCACAGGTTCACCACTCTCTGGGTGAAGAAATTCCTCCTCATCTCAGTCCTAAATGGCTTACCCCTTATCCTTAGACTGTGACCCCTGGTTCTGGACTCCCCCGCCATCGGGAACATCCTTCCTGCATCTAGTCTGTCTAGTCCTGTTAGAATTTTATAAGTTTCAATTAGATCCCCTCTCATTCTTCTAAACTCTAGCGAATACAAGCCCAATCGACCCAATCTCTCTTCATACGTCATTCCTGCCATCCCAGGTATCAGTCTGGTGAATCTTCGCTGCACTCCCTCCATGGCAAGAACATCCTTCCTCATATAAGGCGACCAAAACTGCACACAATACTCAAGGTGTGGTCTCACCAAGGCCTTGTACAACTGCAGCAAGACCTCCTTGCTCCTGTACTCGAATCCTCTCGCTATGAAGGCCAACATACCATTTGCCTTCTTAACCGCCTGCTGCACCTGCATGCTTACCTTCAGCAACTGGTGCACAAGGACACCCAGGTCTCGTTGCACTTCCCCTTTTCCCAATCTATTGCCGTTCAGATAATAATCTGCCTTCCTGTTTTTGCCACCAAAGTGGATAACCTCGCATTTATCCACATTATACTGCATCTGCCATGCATCTGCCCAATCACCCAACCTGTCCAAATCATACTGGAGTTTCTCTGCATCCTCCTCACAGCACACACGCCCACCCAACTTTGTGTCGTCTGCAAACTTGGAGATATTATATCTAGTTCCCTCGTCTAGATCATTAATATATATTGTGAATAACTGGGGTACTAGCACCGATCCCTGCGGTACCCCACTAGTCACTGCCTGCCACTCGGAAAAAGACCTGTTTATTCCAACTCTTTGCTTCCTGTCTGCCAACCAGTTTTCTATCCAAGTCAGTACCTTACCCCCCAATCCCATGTGCTTTAACTTTGCACGCTAATCTCTTATGCGGGACCTTATCGAAAGCCTTCTGAAAGTCCAAATACATCACATCCACTGGTTCTCCCTTATCTATACTACCAGTTACATCCTCAAAAAATTCCAGTAGATTAGTCAAGCATGATTTCCCTTTTGTAAATCCATGTTGACTTTGTCCGATCCTGTAACTGTTTTCCAAGTGCTCTGCTATTACATCTTTTATAATGGACTCTAGCATTTTGCCCACTACCGCTGTCAGGCTTACCGGTCTATAATTCCCCGTTTTCTCTCTGCCACCTTTTTTAAATAGTGGGGTTACATTAGCTACCCTCCAATCCATGGGAACTGTTTCAGAGTCTATAGAATTTTGGAAGATGACCAGCAATGCATCTACTATTTCTAGGGCCACTTCCTTAAGTACCCTAGGATGTAGATTATCAGGCCCTGGGGATTTAGCGGCCTTCAATTCCGTCAATTTCCCGAACACCATATCCCTACAAATACTGATTTCATTTAGTTCCTCCCTCTCATTAGACCCTATGTTCCCTGACCTCTCTGGGAGGTTATTTGTGTCCTCCTTTGTGAAGACAGAACCAAAGTATATATTTAATTGGTCTGTCATTGCTTTGTTCCCCATTATAAATTCCCCTGATTCTGACTGCAAGGGACCTACGCTTGACTTCACCAATCTTTAGAAGCATAGAAGATAGGAGCAGGAGTAGGCCATTCGGCCCCTCGAGCCTGCTCCGCCATTTAATGAGATCATGGCTGATCATCCAAATTCAGTACCCTGTCCCTGCTTTCTCCCCATATCCCTTGATCCCTTTAGCCTTAAGAAATATATCTAACTCCTTCTTGAATATATTTAATGAATTGGCCTCAACTGCCTTCTGTGGTAGAGAATTCCACAGGTTCACCACTCTCTGGGTGAAGAAATTCCTCCTCATCTCAGTCCTAAATGGCTTACCCCTTATCCTTAGACTGTGACCTCTGGTTCTGGACTCCCCCGCCATCGGGAACATCCTTCCTGCATCTAGTCTGTCTAGTCCTGTTAGTATTTTATAAGTTTCAATGAGATCCCCTCATTCTTTTTCTCTTCACATATCTATAGAAGCTTTTACAGTCAGTTTTTATGTTCCCTGCAAGCTTACTCTCATACTCTATTTTCCCCCTCTTAATTAATCCCTTTGTCCTCCTTTGCTGAATCTTAAACTGCTCCCAATCCTCAGGTTTGCTGCTTTTTCTGGCCAATTTATATGTCCTCTCCTTGGATCTTATGCTATCCCTAATTTCCTTGTTAGCCACGGTTGAGTCACCTTTATTGTTTTATTTTTATGCCAGACAGGGATGAACAAATTCTGTAGTTCATCCATGCGATCTTTAAATGTTTGCCATTGCCTATCCACCGTCAACCCTTTAAGTGATATTCCCCAATCCATCCTAGCCAACTCGCGCCTCATACCGTCATAGTTTCCTTTATTTAAATTCAGGTCCCTAGTCTCTGAGTCAACTACTGCACTCTCCATCTTAATGAAGAATTCTATCATATTATGATCACTCCTCCCCAAGGGGCCTCGCACAACAAGATTGCTAATTAATCCTTTCTCATTACATAATACCTAGTCTGAGATGGCCTGATCTCTAGTTGGTTCCTCGACATATTGGTCCAGGAAAGCATCCTGTATACACTCCAGGAATTCCTCCTCCACAGTATTGTTACTAATTTGGTTAACCCAATCTATATGTAGATTAAAGTCACCATGAGAATCAACAAGACAGTATTGTCCCATTTTTGGGTGCTGCTGAAGTCATATTTGCCTGTAGGATCAAATCCCTCCCCCCATTTAAGCTCATAACCTTACTTTTTCTGAAGAAGTTAATTCATTAACACAGGTAAGTTGACTTGTGTTAGCGGTATTGGGCTCCAGGTGTCGATGACGAGTGTACTTGTTAACAGAACCTCCTCCGTATTTTGCAACATGCAGATGTTTGAAAGGTTGGCCTGTTGACGTCTACAATGTGACCCTGTCAATCCCGAATGCCCAGGCTCTTCACTGGCTCTTCAGGCAATGAAAACGTACGCGCGTAAACGGGATTTCCACCAAACATCTGCCGCAGTTACGGCAGCAGAGCAGGAGATGCTCTGAGGAAATTCGCCCCTTCTTAGTTTTTCTAAACTTGTTCCTGTCTCTAAAATGGACTCTTGGAGGCAGGAGCTAGAAGAAGCGGGACAAGTCGAAGGTTTGAAACTTGTTTTTTTTTAAGGAGAAGGAAGGTTAGTAAAGACAGATTAGTTTAGGTGGCAAATATGCAAAATTAAAGTAAAAAAAAACTAAGAATAGGAAAGAGAGAGAACGAGGAAGAAGAGAATGGAAGAAAATAGAGATGAGAGAGTGAGAAAAGTGTTTGCCAATTCTGGCCTCTTGCGCATCCCCGATTTTCATCGCCTCACCATTGGCAGCCATGCCTTCTGTTGCCTGGGCCCCAAGCTCTGGAATTCCCTCCCTAAACCTCTCTGCCTCTCTACTTCTCTTTCCTCCTTTAAGACGCACCTTAAAACCTACCTCCACCTGTCCTAATATGTCCTTATGTGGCTCGGTGTCAAATTTTGTCTGATAACTCTCCTGTGAAGCGCCTTCGGATGTTTTACTATGTTAAAGGCACTATTTAAATGTTGTATGGTAGGCATGTTGAACTTTTTGGAGTTGGGGGGGCTGGATACACATGTCAAAATGAATGAATTGGCTGCACATGATTACTCAATAATACAAACCCCGAAATGAACAAAAATGTGAGCTCTCAATCCACAAAAAAGGAGACCCCCATACATAAACCATAAAAGGATGCAAGGCCAAAGGCCTATTTTCCTTTTCTCCTCTCTAACCCCTCCTTTCCCCCTCCCCTGAAGCCTGATTCTTTTGCTCTCCTCTTCTTGTTCACTCCCTACCTCACTACTCCCTGTCCCTTTACAGGTTCTCTCCTTAATCTTCTGGTTCTCTGTCTTTCCCTACTCTATTTTCCTCTCCTCCTCTGCTCTCTTTTCTCTCATCTGCCCTCTCTGCTTCTCTCTCCACTTTTAGGCCATAGTACACATCTAGAAAGAGAACAGTATCTTCAAGGATGTAGTTACCTCCTCAAAAGATGTTTCCTCTGTCAATAGGGACAAAAGGAATGATCTGGCTGGGGCCACTAAAGCAGTGCTCAGACCCCATGCTTCAGCTTGGCGGACTGGTAAAGGCTGCAGCCAAGCCCGGGAGCTTTAAGCAGCTTGGAGGACTGCAGTCAGCTTTACCCATAGACACTGGCAGGAGCTTCACAAGCAGGACCAAAGAAGCTTGCGGGCTGCTTTTTGGCTTTTAAGCTGTCCCTTAGGCATCAATGCATTATGATTAACATAATGATAATGAGGCTACTACTAGAAAAGAGAAAGCTGAGGAGTGACCCGATAGAGGTCTTTAAAATTATGAAGGGGTTTGATAACGTGGAGAAGATGTTTCCACTTGTGTGGGAGACCAAAACGAAGGGCCATAAATATAAAATTGTCACTAATAACTCCAATAGGGAATTCAGGAGAAACTTCTTTACCCAGAGAGTGGTGAGAATGTGGAACTTGCTACCACAGGGAGTGGTTGGGGCGAATAGCAGAGATGCATTTAAGGGGAAGCTAGATAAACACATGAGGGAGAAAGGAATAGAGGTTCACGCGGATAAGGTTAGATGAAGAGGGGTGGGAGGAGGCTCGTGTGGATCATAAACACCGGCACAGACCAGTTGGGCAGACTGTGCTGTTTCTGTGCTGTAAATTCTATGTAATACTCCTGGTATTTATCATTGTAATATTAATGTTTGTTGTGGCATCATTGTCTAAGAGTGAGCCATCTGTCTCAAGTAGGTGGTCACGATGATTGGGGAGGTGACTTGTGCGGATAAATGCCAAATGGAACTGGATAGTTATTTGACAGTAAAAGCAATTGAGAGGTCTGAGAGATAGAGTAGTATATGAGTGGGCAGAAGCGTGGCAGATGCAATATAACGTGGATAAATGCGAGGTTATCCACTTTGGTGTCAAAAACAGAAAGGCAGACTATTATCTGAATGGCAATAGATTGAGATAGGAGAAGGGGAAGTGCAACGAGACCTGGGTGTCCTTGTGCACCAGTCGCTGAAGGTAAGCATGCAGGTGCAGCAGGCGGTGAAGAAGGCAAATGGTATGTTGGCCTTCATAGCAAAAGGGTTTGAGTATAGGAACAGGGATGTCCTGCTGCGGTTGTACAGGGCCTTGGTGAGACCACACCTTGAGTACTGTGTGCAGTTTTGGTCGCCTTATCTGAGGAAGGATGTTCTTGCCATGGAAGGAGTTCAGCGAAGATTCACAAGGCTGATACCTGGGATGGCAGGAATGACATATGAGGAGAGATTGGGTCGATTGGGCTTATACTCGCTGGAGTATAGAAGACTGAGAGGGGATCTCATCGAAACATATAAAATTCTGACAGGTCTGGACAAACTAGATGCAGGAAGAATGTTCCCGATGGTCGGAGAGTCCAGCACCAGGGGTCATAATCTAAGGATAAGGGGTAAGCCATTTAGGACAGAAATGAGGAAGAATTTCTTCACCCAGAGAGTGGTGAACCTGTGGAATTCTCTACCACAGAAGGTAGTTGAGGCCAAGTCATTAAATATATTCAAGAATGAGTTAGATATATTTCTTAAAGCTAAAGGTATCAAGGGATATGGGGAGAAGGCAGGTACAGGGTACTGAATTTGGATGATCAGCCATGATCTCATCGAATGGCGGAGCAGGCTCGAGGGGCCGAATGGCCTACTCCTGCTCCTATCTTCTATGTTTCTATGCTATTTTACCAAATGTATCGACTGATCTGATTGCCTGCAATGGTCTTTTTTAGTCCCATATATTCTTATGCTCCTAAGTATCGTTGCAGAAATGATAATACTCATTACATTGCAAGTTTGGAAGAGATACTGACAATATTATAACTTGGTTTTGGACAGTGTCCTCCACCACCGGTGCACCGTGGCTGCAGTGTGTACCATCTACAAGATGCACTACAGCAACTCGCCAAGGCTTCTTTAGCAGCACTTCCCAAACCCGCGACCTCTTCCACCTAGGACAAGGGCAGCAGGTGCATGGGAACACCACCACCTCCAAGTTCCCCTCTAAGTCACACACCATCCTGACTTGGAAATATATCGCTGATCCTTCATCATCAAAGGGTCAAAATCCTGGCACTCGCTCCCTAACAGCACTGTTGGGAGTACCTTCACCACACGGACTGCAGCGGTTCAAGAAGGCGGCTCACCACCACCTTCTCAAGGGCAGTTAGGGATGGGCAATAAATGCTGGCCTTGCCAGCGATACCCACATCCCATAAATGCGAATTAAAAAAAAAAAAAAATTTGCGACCTATATCTTTGGTTATCACCTCCTTGAGTTGCCTTCTTTCTGATGCATCTTGTGAGCAATTGCCCGGGCTGTTGATATTGGCTTTAGAGAATGTTTTGACTTTCTTCAGAGCGCTCCTCACCATCATCAGAATCAACAGTGGATTGCCTGTCACCAGTGACATTGATGTTTTCGGCTGCGGATGAGTCATCCCTAAAGCTGTAGAGATTGAAACCACAAATTTATTACCATCTGTCAAAACAATTTAATTTGTTAATGATGCATTTACAAAAATATGAATTTGAACTGCAGGAAAAGACCAGCTGGTCTATCAACCCTGCCCCACACACCATGATGGCTGGAACATCAGGACTAGACACTTCCCCCGCCGCCCATCCACCCCATAACCATGCAATTTCCTGGGAGAGGCAAAAAAAACAGGGTAAAAACCCTGGGCCAATAATGGAAAAAATACTCTGGAAAATTCCTCTCCAAGAAAGGGGAAGCCAGATACACACATGAGGGAGAAAGGAATAGAAGGATATGCTGATAGGGTGAGATGCAGAGGGGTGGGAGGAGGCTCGTGTGGAGCATAAACACCGGCACGGAGCAGTTAGGCCGAATGACCCATTTCTGTGCTGCAAAGTTCTATGTAATCATCTGAGAATGTATCTTGAGCAATCTCATTGTTAAATAGAGATCATGTGACTTTTCCAATTGAGTGACGCTTTCTAGCAATTCCATTGGTTAATGGCGATGATGTAACCATCATATTTGTGTCGCTTTCTGAGAATCCCATTGGTTACATGATTGTCCCTGATTAACGAGACTCTGGTTCATTATCAGTAAAGACAGACCAGGTGGGATTGGGGATTGGGGATTCAGTTTACACAGTAAGGCCTTATTGGTCCCAGCAGCTCCGTGACCGTTGCCGTGCCAACCATCAATGAGCATCACCCCTTACCCTTTTCTGTGTCTCTTGTTTTTATCTGTGACCTTTCCCTCTTCCTTTGTGTAGGTTTCACTTGTTTCTTTCTCTTCCGTTTTTCTCACTCTCTCTGTATGTCCTCCCACAGTTTCCACCACTCTCTGTGTATGTCTCACTCGCTTTTGTTCTGCGTTCCATTTATTTATTCTTTCTTTCAGGTGAAACGTTAAATCAGCCCCGTCTGCCCTCTCAGGTGGTCGTAAAAGATCCCAGGCACTATTTCAAAGAAGAGCAGGGGAGTTCTCCCTGGTGTCCTGGCCAATATTTATCCCTCAACCAACATCACTAAAACAGATTATCTGGTCATTGTCACATTGCTGTTTGTGGGAGCTTGCTGGACTGGTAATCCAGAGGCCTGGACTAATGAGTCAGAGATATGAGTTCAAATCCCACCACGGCAGCTGGGGAATTTAAATTCAGTTAATTAAATAAATCTGGAATAAAAAGCTAGTATCGGTAATGGTGACCATGATTGTCGTAAAAACCCATCTGGTTCACTAATGTCCTTTAGGGAAGGAAATCTGTCGTCCTTACCCAGTCTGGCCTATATGTGACTCCAGACCCACAGCAATGTGGTTGACTCTTAACTGCCCTCTGAAATGGCCTAGCGAGACACTCAGTTGTAACTAACCACTACAGAAAACAGTAATAAGAAAAGAAACGGATGGCCCACCTGGCATCGACTTTGGACACGACAACGGCACACCCAGCCCAGTCGACCCTGCAGAGTCCTCCACACTAACATCTGGGGACTTGTGTCAAAATTGGGAGAGCTGTCCCACAGACTAGTCAAGCAACAGCCTGACATAGTCATACTCACAGAATCATATCTTTCAGCCAATGTCCCAAACTCCTCCATCACCATCCCTGGGTATGTCCTGTCCCACCGCCAGGACAGACCCACCAGGGGTGGTGGTACAGTGGTATACAGTCGGGAGGGAGTGGCCCTGGGAGTCCTCAACATTGACTCCTGACCCCATGGCTTCAGGTCAAACATGGGCAAGTAAACTTCCTGCTGATTACCACCTACCGCCCTCCCTCAGCTGATGAATCAGTACTCCTCCATGTTGAACACCACTTGGAAGAATCACTGAGAGTAGCAAGGGCACAGAATGTACTCTGGGTGGGGGTTTCAATGTCATCACCAAGAGTGGCTCAATGGCACCACTACTGAAGGACATAGCTGCCAGTCTGGGCCTGCGACAGGTGGTGAGAGAACCAACACGAGGGAAAAACCTACTTGACCTCATCCTCACCAATCTACCTGTCACAGATGCATCTGTCCATAACAGTATTGGTAGCAGTGACCACCGCACAATCATTGTGGAGACAAAGTCCCGTCTTCACACTGACGACACCCTCCATCGTGTTGTGTGGCACTACCACTGTGCCAAATGGGATAGATTCAGAACAGATCTAGCAGCTCAAAACTGGGCACCCATGAGGCGCTGTGGGCCATCAGCAGCAGCAGAATTGTACTCCACCACAATCTGTAACCTCATGGCCCGGCATATCCCTCATTCTACCATTACCACCAAGCCAGGGGACCAACCCTGGTTCAATGAGGAGTGCAGAAGAGCATGCTGGGAGCAGCACCAGGCGTACCTAAAAATGAGGTGCCAACCTGGGGAAGCTGCAACACAGGACTACATGTATGCTAAACAGCGAAAGCAGCATGCTATAAACAGAGCTGAGCGATCCCACAATCAATGGATCAGATCAAAGCTCTGCAGTTCTGCCACATCCAGTCAAGAATGGTGGTGGACAATTAAACAACTAGCGGGAAGAGGAGGCTTCATGAATATCCCCATCCTCAATGATGGCGGAGCCGAGCACGTGAGTGCAAAAGACAAGGCTGAAGCATTTGCAACCATCTTCAGCCAGAAGTGCTAAGTGGATGATCCATATCGGCCTACTCCTGATGTCCCCACCATTGCAGAAGCCAGTCTTCAGCCAATTCGATTCACTCCACGTGATATCAAGAAACGGCTGAGCGCACTGGATACAGCAAAGGCTATGGGCCCCGACAACATCCCAGCTGTCGTGCTGAAGACTTGTGCTCCAGAACTAGCCGCACCTCTAGCCAAGCTGTTCCAGCACAGCTACAACACTGGCATCTATCCGACAATGTGGAAAACTGCCCAAGTATGTCCTGTCCACAAAAAGCAGGACAAATCCAATCTGGCCAATTACCACCCCATCAGTCTACTCTCAATCATCAGCAAAGTGATGGAAGGTGTCATCGACAGTGCTATCAAGTGGCATTCACTCACCAATAACCTGCTCACCGATGCTCAGTTTGGGTTCCGCCAGGACCACTCGGCTCCCGACCTCATTACAGCCTTGGTCCAAACATGGACAAAGGAGCTGAATTCCAGAGGTGAGGTGAGAGTGACTGCCCTTGACATCAAGGCAGCATTTGACCCAGTGTGGCAAGAAGGAGCCCCAGTAAAATTGAAGTCAATGGGAATCGGGGGGAAAACTCTCCACTGGCTGGAGTCATACCTAGCACAAAGGAAGATGGCTGTGGTTGTTGGAGGTCAATCATCTCAGCCCCAGGACATCGCTGCAGGAGTTCCTCAGGGCAGTGTCCTAGGCCCAACCATCTTCAGCTGCTTCATCAATGACCTTCCCTCCAGCATAAGGTCAGAAATGGGGATGTTTGCTGATGATTGCACAGTGTTCAGCAGCCATTCACAACTCCTCAGATTATGAAGCAGTCCATGCCCACATGCAGCAAGACCTGGACAGGCTTGGGCTGATAAGTGGCAGGTAACATTCGTGCCACACAAGTGCCAGGCAATGACTATCTCCAACAAGCGAGAGTCTAACCACCGCCCTTGACATTCAACGGCATTACCATCACCGAATCCCCCACCATCAACATCCTGGGGGTCACCATTGACCAGAAACGTAACTGGACCAGCCACATAAATACTGTGGCCACAAGAGCAGGTCAGAGGCTGGGTATTCTGCGGCGAGTGTCTCACCTCCTGACTCCCCAAAGCCTTTCCACAAGGCACAAGTCAGGAGTGTGATGGAATACTCTCCACTTGCCTGGATGAGTGCAGCTCCAACAACACTCAAGAAGCTCAACACCATCCAGGACAAAGCAGCTTGATTGGCACCCCATCCACCACCTTAAACATTCACTCCCTCCACCACCGGCGTACCGTGGCTGCAGTGTGTACCATCTTTTTAAAAAAATTTATTTGTTCACGGGATGTGGGCGTCACCGGCAAGGCAGGCATTTATTGCCCATCCCTAATTGCCCTGGAGAAGGAGGTGGTGAGCCGCCTTATACAACTGAGTGGCTTGCTAGGCCATTTCAGAGGGCAGTTAAGAGTCAACCACAAGATGCACTGCAGCAACTCGCCAAGGCTTCTTCGGCAGCACCTCCCAAACCCGCGACCTCTTCCACCTAGAAGGACAAGGGCAGCAGGCGCTTTGGAACGCCACCACCTCCAAGTTCCCAAGCTTGGAAATATATCGCCGATCCTTCATCGTCGCTGGGTCAAAATCCTGGAACTCCCTCCCTAACAGCACTGTGGGATTACCTTCACCACACGGACTGCAGTGGTTCAAGAAGGTGGCTCAAGGGAAACTAGGGATGGGCAATAAATGCTGGCCTTGCCAGCGATGCCCACATCCCATGAACGAATGAAAAAAAAAGTGACTTCCCTTCAAAAGTACGTCCTTGGCTGCAAAGCGCTTTGGAACGTCCTGAGGTTGTGAAAGGCGCTATGTAAATGCAAGTTCTTTCTTTCTTTATGACTGGCGCTCTGGAAGCAAGAAGGAAGAAAAGCCAGGGGGGAACGTTATATAATACACACAAGGAGCAGAGCAGGAAGCAGAAGGAGAGGAGAGAGGTGTGAAGAGGTGATTGGGAGGAAAAGGAAGATAAAATTAGGAGGGCGGAAGAATATTAAGGAGAGAAGAGAAAGAAGGTAAACTTCTTTTTAAGAAAAGGACGGGGGGGCTAGGTGTGTGTTGGACAGATCATGAGCGACTGCGAGCAAGTCAACATTGACGCTGGAAAAATTTGGATGTGCGTTCAGTTCTGGGCACCGCACCTCAGGACTGATATATTGGCCTTGGCGGGGGTAAAGTGCAGCTTCACCAGAATGATCCCAGGCCAGAGGATTACATTAGGAGAACAAGTTGCATAAACTTGGCTTGTATTCCCTTGAGTATACAGGAGTGAGGTGTTTAGCACGTTAAATGGATTTGATAGTGTAGATAGAAACTATTTCCTCTGGTGGGGAATCAAGAACAAATTAGAACCAGAATTCAGTAGTGAAATCAGGAAGCGCTTCTTCACACAAAGTGTAGTTGAAATCTGGAATTCTTTCTCCGAAAAGGCTATGGATGCTGGGATAATTGGAGCTTGCAAAACTGAGATCAATATATTTTTTGTTAGGTAAGGGTATCAAGGGATATGGAGCAAAGGCAGGGAAATGGAGTTAAGGTATGGATCCACCATGATCTATTTGAATGGTGGAGCAGTTCTGAGGGGCTGAATGGCCTCCTCCTGTTCCTATGAGATATGCTGGAGAAGCTTTGCAACCACAGTGCGCCAGTCTCCATGGGGGCAGGGTTACCATGGTGACTCCATGGTCGATGGAAATGTCGCAGCGAGGGAAACCGGGCATCTGGGACCTGAGTGAACAGGGCAAGCAGCTGGGTATCTCGTTAACCAATCGGATAGAAGGATTGTGAAATTAACAAACGCAAGAACTGAGAAGGCAGTCTGGGTTAGAATGGGTGAATTCAATGCCAAATCAGGTACAGAAAGAGAAATAAAGAGAGGGAAAGAAAGTTTGGATTAAGAGAGAGAGAAAAAAAGAGACAGAAAGGAAAAGAAATTAAAATAATTACTTTTTAAAATCCTCAACAATAATTGAAACCTGAAAGAATGAGACTTCATATTTGTAATAGTTAATTATCAGTATCAGAGAGGTCAACTGACAGTAATTAACAATTATCACATCGTTAAAAGGGTAGTTTGACTGGAATAGACAAGACTTAACTTTCTGTGACAAGTTTAGTTCGTATCTTCCATGCAAATACAGGAACTTCATGCCGTTCAATGCATTTGAATGGTGAGTCAGTCAGCGAGATGCTGTTTTCGCGAAGCTAACAGTGAAATGGCGTATCTCAGAGAGCAGCTTTTGGATTTCCGTGTTTAACCGCACATCTGCCCCTCGCCTGAAGTTGCAGTACCATGTGCACATGAATAACGGCGAGCGCTATTAGCCTCACTGTTATTTTGACAGCAAATTCTGGGCCATTACCTTGGGGTAGATTTTGCTGTCTAGTGCCTGGGCATAAAGCATCACCTGGGTGGGGACGGGTCGCATGCCGGGAATGCGACCCCCCCCACCCCCGATCTTCCTCTGTATGCTCCACCCAGGTAATGCTTTCCGCTCGAGGACAAAAGAGGAGAATCTTCTCCCTTATTTCATGAATGATAATAACCAATAACTACGGAAAGTCATTTGTTGTCGCTCAGATCTGCTCAGCCCCCCGACACTTCTCACTTGTCCGTGGGACGTTTTCTATCAGATTGAGGCACTAAGTCCAGCAAATTGCATAGCAGTCAGTGAGCGTAGAAACTGACAGACTTGTTGTGGGATGTCGGAGCCACACCGGATCACGTGACCCACCAGCAATCTGCAAGGTTGCAATCTGTGCAATATTATGGGCTATAAATGCGACTTGGACGCGGGCACAGAACGGGCAGTATCGCATGGGTCACCTGTTATACACTGCACCCTATATTTAGTTCTACTGAAGTTAATGGAATGGACTATCGGGCAGGGCGTGTAACGGGAGACCGATGGGATATTGCCAGTTTTGTCTCACTGTCCCGGAGGAATTTCCCCCCCAATGTCTTTCTACATGACCGCTATTGAAAACACTGGCCCAGAATGTGCTGGGACTATAACGGCGAGTTCACGTCGCACGCCCTTATTAGTGCGTAAAAATCCCCGCAACTTGTGGCGAGGAAGAGATATGGCGCAAGTTGCGAGTCGCCACAAGTTGCATTAGCCTCGCGAAATCCAGGAGCTCGCCCTTAATCTCCTCATGAGCTTCAAGAAATTGCTGCATTTGCACATTAGTTACCAATTAAACTCACCGCAGAAAGTTAGGGCTGGTGTTTCATGGCGTAACAATCCTGTTAATGAGGTGACTTATGTTCCTGTAATGCTACTCAACCTCTCCAGCCCAGAAAGGAAACAATTAAAACTAGAGACTCATTCCTGCAGGTAGTAAATTGTTCTTAGAGATTTTTCACATTTAAAATGTTTTTCTTACTTTTCCTTCCTGTCAATTTTTTCTCTCCCTTAATCCAATATTTCTTTCCCTCTCTTTATTTCTCCATCTGTGTCTGATTTGACTCTAGTTCACCCAATTTCCTTCTCTGTCGTTCGCTCTGTTTCTTCCTCAATCCTTAAATCTCATTGGCTAAGGAGATAGACTCTTGGTCCAGTCGTTCACTGAGGTCCCAGATGCTCCGTTGCCCTCACCGTGACGATATCAGCTCCCACTCCCAGCAATTTGTGGCGCACAAAATAATTGGAGCTGAAGGGTATGTTAGCCTTTATTACAAAAGGATTGAAATATAAGAGTAAAGGGGGGAAAAATTCAGTTGGTTGCGCCTCCCGTTAGCGCCTTAAGAGGGCGCTAATGGGGCGCAAAGCAACTAGCGCACGGGCGCAGCGATGTTTGCGCCGCTCGCGAAATTGACTAGACGTTTTGCGGCGGCACTAAACACTACCGCCACGATCTCCTGCGCCCATAGATCGTCACGTCAGTCGAGCGTGCAACACCCCGGTAGTGCCTGGACCAGATATTGAGTGGTGCCCCCTGCCTTACCGCCTGCCGCTAGCAACGACAGGTTGAGGGGAGCGTTTTGCAGTCGGGAAGGGACTGGGGGAGCGCTATTTAAAGGCGATTGCTTCCTGCCTTTTTTTGTTGGCGACATTTTTGCACCACGCATTCTGAGTGAGAGAGAGAGACTTCTGAAGATATTCAACGCTGTATTGAGGAGTATTGGGTACTGAGCAGCACTTTGCAGGTTCATTTTGATTTGACCTTCCTTGCATCGATTTAGAAGAAACTTGGGGGCTGCACTCTGAGCTCTTTCCCTGGGCCTCTCCATTGTTCTTTCCAGCAGATTTGATGTACAGGTCTCTCCAGGCCGAGATTCAAGGCTGCAATGAGTAGGGTGTGGATGGAGAGCAAGATCGACCCTCCCCTTTAAGAACTGGCCGGCGCCAGTGTGTCTGTGTTCCATTACTGACTGACATCACATGAGCTTCGCCAGCGCTCTGAGGTAGCGCCTCGCTCCTCGGCGTTAGCGCCTTAAGAGAGGTGTGTAGCGCCTGATTTAGTGCTCCAATCACCTCCAGGGGCAATAGAAGCCAAGTTTGCAGTCGGAGGCGATAATTAGCGCCAGGCGCTAAACTTTGCGCCCGACCGATAATTGCGCCCCAAACGGTACCCCCTAGAAGTCTTATTGCAATTATATAGAGCCTTGGTAAGACCACACCTGGAGTATTGTGTACAGTTTTGGTCTCCTAAGGAAGGATATACTTGCCATCGAAGGAGTGCAACAAAGGTTCATCAGACTGATTCCTGGGATGGGGGGATTGTCCTATGAGGAGAGATATTTTCTTTTTTATTCGTTCATGGGATGTGGGCATCCCTGGCAAGGCCGGCATTTATTGCCCATCCTTAATTGCCCTTGAAAAGGTGGTGGTGAGCCACCTTCTTGAACTGCTGCAGTCCATGTGATGAAGGTGCTCCCACAGTGCCGACTTTGTCATAGCGGTTTGGTACAACTGAATGACTTGTGAGGCCATTTCAGAGGGCAGTTAAGAGTCAACCACATTGCTGTGGGTCTGGAGTCACATATAGGCCAGACCAGGTAAGGACGATTGAGTAAATTAGGCCTATATTCCCTAAAGTTCAGACGAATGAGAGGTGATCTCAGTGAAATGTATAAAATTCTTAAGGGGCTTGACAGGGTAGATGCAGGGTGGATGTTTCCCCTGGCTGGGGAGTCTAGAACCAGGGGTCACAGTCTCAGAATAAGGGGCCGGCCATTTAGGACTGAGATGAAGGGAAATTTCTTCACTTAAAGGGTTGTGAATCTCTGGAATTCTCTACCCCAGAGGGCTGTGGAGACTCAGTCATTGAGTATATTCAAGATAGAGATCGATAGATTTTTGGACACTAAGGGAACCAACCGATATTGGGATAGTGCGGGAAGGTGGAGTTGAGGTTGAAGATCAGCCATGATCTTATTGAATGGCGGAGCAGGCTCGAGGGACCAAATGGCCGACTCCTGCTCCTATTTCTTCTGTTCTTAAGGGTGCAGGAAAGAAAATCCAACTCATGGCACTCACTCCAGCGAATTCTGGGCCATTGTATTTTTCATTTGCAATGTCAGAAATTCACCAGCCTCCCTTTTACGTAAGCAATACAGACTCAAGGCACTGCATGCACAATCAAATAGCTTGAACTTTACTCTCTCAGTTCATAATGTTCTCTAAATCCTTTGGATTACTGCCTTCTTGTTAAGCCAGTAATCCATGAGTTTTAGAAAACGTCATAAACTATGAAAGCAAAAGCTCAATTGAAACCAACTAGGTTGTATAGGAAAGTACAGACAGGACAAGACTCTGCTGTCTTTCTGGCCCGTCCCAATACCGAATACCCCTCAATCGCCAACTCCCGCAAATATCTCCCCAATTCCCCCTTAAAGTTCTCCACACTATCTGCGTGCCTGGACAGTCCATTCCACATGTTCACCACCCTCTACGTGAAGTGGTTCGATCTGAACTGTGGGGTCGATTTGAAGTGTCTCCGCCTGGCATAAACGGGGTGGTCGCGGCCTGGAATTGGCGATGGGTCACTTGCCGCCCCATTAACACTGGCTCTTTAGCTGTCGGCACCTTAGGTAGGGTCGGCAATAGATTTGACTGTTTTAGGTGGGAGGCCACTTATAATACACAAATCACAGTCATATGATGTACATGGGACCACCATAGCAAATTTGAGGTACAATAGGGCATGTTCCACCCATTTGTACCTTAGAGTGCCCCCTGGAGGCCGCTCAGAAAACAGAGGATGTTTTTTCAGGTTATTTCTGTGCAGCCAGTGTTGGCCGGTGTGAGCCCCTCCTCCCCACATGATTGCCTCTCGCTCCCCTCCCCCGAGGATTGCCTCCCCCCCCACCTCCCTCAGGATTGATTTCCCCACCCCCCAGGCTCCAGCTGTTGGTCATCTGTGCATTGGAGCCGGCTGACTTCGCTCTCCCCAATCAGTGAGCTTCCTCGGAGCGGACGCTCAGCATCCGGGGCTCGGTAAATGGCTCGGGCCTGATGACGGTAACAATGCGCTCTGCCCGCCAACTGCCCGTTGCGTGCCTTAAATTAAAATCGGCCGCTGTCTGTGCACCTTCCCTCTTCTCAGCCAGTGGCTAGAGATTGTAGCAATCTCGAACATAACATGGTGCAATTTATCTATTCTCTTAATCTATTGTGAGTTTGCCTCAGATGGTCAGACTCTTACCCCTGCTAAGGAAGGTGTAAGTTCAAGCCCCTCTCCAGAATCTGAGCCTACAATGGAGGCTGATACTTCCCTACACTGGCTCCCGGTCCGGCAATGCCTCGATTTTAAAATTCTCATCCTCGTGTTCAAATCCCTCCATGGTCTCGCCTCCCCTCCCTATCTCTGTAACCTCCCCCAGCCCTACAAACCTCCGAGATCTCTGCCCTCCTCCAATTCTAGCCTCTTGTGTATCCCAGATTTCCTTCACCCCTCCATTGGCGGCCCTGCCTTCAGCTGTCTCGGCCCTGAGCTGTGGAATCCCCTCCCTAAACCTCTCCGCCTCTCTACCTTTCTTTCCTCCTTTAAGACGCTCCTTAAAACCCTACCTCTCTGTCCTGATATCTCCTTATGTGGCTCGGTGTTAAATTTTGTTTGATTACGCTCCTGTGAGGTGCCTTGGGACATTTTACGACGTTAAAGGAGCTATATAAATGCAAGTTGTTGTTGTTGTGCAGAGTGCTGAGGGAGTGCGGCATTGTTGGAGGCGCTGTCCTTTGGATGAGATGCTAAAGTGTGACCCTGTCTCCATGTTCAGGTGGATGTTACAGATTCCAAGCCACTATTTGAAGTAAATCCAGGGGTTGAGTCCTGGCCAACATTCCTCCCGTCCCCAGCACCACCAGAATTGTTCATTTATCTTGTTTTATGTCTATGATTTTGTTATGGATAAAATGGCTGCTGTGTTTGCCCATCTAACAACGCTTCAAATGAATTCATCATTTCGGAGGTATTTCTCAGATATGTGGTAAAGTGCTATACCAATAAAAGCCTCTCTTTCTTGTTAGGCAATTACAGTCATCCAGCACCTTTTTCTGTATGTATATATATTACGTTAAATAAACAATAGTCACACTGAGCTGAAACCCAATCAACAGGGAAACCAAATCCATTTTTAAAAGCCTACTGCTGAAGCCTTTCCTCTGCCAATCCTGTGTGCACAAAATAAAAGTTCAATCATGTTTTAAATAGAAAATCAATATTGTTTAATTCACACAAGCAGTTTGTGAGTATTTAGCCTGCGATTTCATTACTAATAAAACCCAGCCGGGTCAAACGAGAGCCTCGTCCTTTCTTCTCCATCAACCTCCCCCCCGCCCCGCTGCCTCTAGCCACACGTACAGTGCTGTGCACAAGCCAGTTTCTTTGTCTTTCTCTCTTCCACACACACACACTAAAAATAGCAGGTCACCCCCGTCACAGCATCAACTGGCAAAGCACGCTGGGCCACTGGCTCTGCAGTATAACAAGCACTGCATTTAAGCAGCAACTGATGGTGTGGCGTACGGCAAAGATCGGGATTCATCCTTTTAAACAACTGACAGAGTACTCAATCACCAAACTCGGTGCACATTACCACGTTGCCCGGCTGCTCTGGGCCCAGACGTGTGATGACGCTGCCGTTTGCAGCTATCAGCCATTATCCGCAGCATGGGAGAACTGGCTGATTCCTGCTGACTGCAGACAAACTGTTGTACATGAGTTGCATGAGGCTGAATTTTTCTTAAAGCGACAGAGCGCAGCGTCAAGCCACGCAGACTAGAGCCAAGCGAATTCACGAGGAAATAAACAGCTCCCGCAGTGTGAATACACAAGGCAGGATTTTGTTTCATAGTTTTTGAAGGATTACCTATTATTATTTGGAAGTCGAACGCGGTTATGTTGAGTCAGGATGCTGTTTTCTGGTGTCTTCAGATTGCACTTTTGACAATTGACACTTGATAGCTTTTTATTAATGGTCTGTCAGTGTCACGTGATGAGCTCTTCTGAGTTTCGATTGGCCAGTTCTGGTAATAATTGACATATGAACATAAGAAATAGGAGCAGGAGTGGGCCATACGGCCCCTCGAGTCTGCTCCGCCATTCAATAAGATCATGGCTGATCATCGACCTCAACTCCACTTTCCCGCCCGATCCCCATATCCCTTGATTCCCCTAGAGTCCAAAAATCTATCGATCTCAGCCTTGAATATACTCAACGACTGAGTATCCACAGCCCTTTGGGGTAGAGAATTCCAAAGATTCACAACCCTCTGAGTGAAGAAATTCATCCTCAAATGGCCGACCCCTTATCCTGAGACTATGCCCCCTAGTTCTAGACTCTCCAGCCAGGGGGAAACAATCTCTCAGCATCTACCCAGTCAATCCCCCTCAGAATCTTATATGTTTCAATGAGATCACCTCTCATTCTTCTAAACTCCAGAATGACGGTACCTCATTGTCATGTACCTGCGGTTTGATCACAGTCTGCTGACTTTTCCTTGCCAGTTTTCCTCCCCTCCCTCTCCTGAAGGTGTGGAGCTATTGCTGGGATATGGTTCCACGAGTACTGATCCCCCTCGACTACCTGCCCAAATGGTCATTATTCATGTGTGTGACCTGGTATTTGATAGCGTCACAGCCAATCTCAAACCTCTCCTCACACGCCCTTTCAGTAGAGGTCTCCGGAAAGCAATCATGAATGAGGCCCTGGCTGATTTTGTTTTTCCTCTAGGTGTCAGTGGGCAGCACTCTCGCCTCTGAGTCAGAAGGTTGTGGGTTCAAATCCCACTTCTTGAGCACAAAAATCTAGGCTGACACTCCCAGTGCAGCGCAGTGGGAACACCACCACCTCCGAGTTCCCCTCCAAGTCACACACCAACCTGACTTGGAAATATATCTCTGTTCCTTCATCGTCGCTGGGTCAAAATCCTGGAACTCCCTCCCCAACAGCACTGTGGGAGCACCTTCACCACACGGACTGCAGCAGTTCAAGAATGTGGCTCACTACCACCTTCTCAAGGGCAATTAGGGATGGGCAATAAATGCTGGCCTTGCCAGCGACGCCCACATCCCAGGAACAAATAAAAAAAACAGTACTGCACTGTTGGAAGTGTCGTCTTTTGGCTGAAGGCCCGTGGACTTTTGCCAATAATATCATTGTATGATGGAGACCCAGTAGATTGTGGCTGTCGCCGTACAGAACGCTACTGTGTCGTGGTGAATGGAGATAGTGAAAAGCCATTTAGACATTGCAGGATCTTCTTCCCCCGTCACTATTACTGTCTGAAAAAACTTTGGTTGAACATGGTGTTCAAGATTGCAAAACTGTTACAGCAAAACACAGAACTCAGCTAATTGTCAGATACACAGATATAAAGTTTCATCTGGAGAAACACCTGGATGTTAAATTGGGACTTTCGATTTATTTGTGCTTTCTAAAGACAACATTTTGAGAATATTTCTGCTGGCAAATATTTAACTCTTTTAACTCAATACTATGTAAATAGACTATAGCGGCTCTAATGGTTTTCAAACATTTTTGTTCCTATAAATATTGACACACCCTCCCTGTAAATCCTGCAAATACTTGCACAGTCCGAGAGAACACTGCACATACTGCCAAACTCTCTGCGATCCCCTGTAAATGCAGACACACTCCCAGAGATCCCCAGAAATATTGACACACTCCCAGAGATCCCCAGAAATATTGACACACTCCCAGAGATCCCCAGAAATATTGACACACTCCCAGAGAACCCCACAAATATTGACACACTCCCAGAGATCCCCACAAATATTGACACACTCCCAGAGAAACCCACAAATATTGACACACTCCCAGAGAACCCCACAAATATTGACACACTCCCAGAGAAACCCACAAATATTGACACACTCCCAGAGATCCCCACAAATATTGACACACTCCCAAATATCCCCACAAATACTGACACACTCCCAAATATCCCCACAAATACTGACACACTCCCTGGGAATCCCTTCCAATCCTGGCACACTCCCAGGGATTCCTTGCAAATCCTGACACACTCCCAGGGATTCCCTGCAAATCCTGACACACTCCCAGGGATTCCCTGCATATCCTGACACACTCCCAGGGATTCCCTGTAAATCCTGACACGCTCCCAGGGATTCCCTGCATATCCTGACACACTCCCAGGGATTCCCTGCAAATCCTGACACGCTCCCAGGGATTCCCTGCATATCCTGACACGCTCCCAGGGATTCCCTGCAAATCCTGACACGCTCCCGGGGATTCCCTGCATATCCTGACACGCTCCCAGGGATTCCCTGCATATCCTGACACACTCCCAGGGATTCCCTGCATATCCTGACACACTCCCAGGGATTCCCTGCATATCCTGACACGCTCCCAGGGATTCCCTGCATATCCTGACACGCTCCCAGGGATTCCCTGCATATCCTGACACGCTCCCAGGGATTCCCTGCATATCCTGACACACTCCCAGGGATTCCCTGCATATCCTGACACACTCCCAGGGATTCCCTGCATATCCTGACACGCTCCCAGGGATTCCCTGCATATCCTGACACATTCCCAGGGATTCCCTGCATATCCTGACACTCCTGGCATCCCCCGTTCTGAAAAAAAATCAAAGGAATACAGTGGTATCATTGTAGTAACCATTTTTTATCAGTTTAGCACAACAGAAATAGCATATGAGCAAGATAACAAATACAGAGAAATACAGGTATCTGTTGATGGTTGGACACAAATCCGATGACCTCACAGGTCCCCCTGTTATCCCCCCATCTCTCTTTTTGTTTAAAAACCTGTGAGTTACACCAAGAAAGGCCGGAATGGTGTTTTACATTTTATTCTGAGGGGACTGTCTTAACTAAAATTGGCATTGTGATGGTTAATTACATCAATCACGTGAGCGATTTGTCTTTCTCCGTACTGTTGCTATTCCCGCGGTGCAATGAAGCCAGGATGGAAAGCAAACGCATTGAGACCGCTGCGAAGATCATTAAAATTCAGTGAGCAGCTCCAAGTACATGCGCTGAATGCTAATGGGCCTACTTAGTCTCCTCCCATAATTGTGCAACCTGGACGTCACGACCGATCGTCCCCATGGAAACCAAGATTATGATATCACGAAAGGAATTGCAGCTCTTTCCAAAGCCGGCAAAGGTTGTTGTTTTTTTTTTATCTACCCATTAAACTGCACTCGATTGGTCCCTTAAGCCGCAATGGACTCGTCAACCACCGTGAAAATGATTCGAGCTCAAAATGTCGTCTTGTTAGCCGCAGTGTGCAGATCCTGGGCAGAGGAGAAAGAGATGGCTTCAGTTTGCCCTGCACTTTGTTATTTATGGTTTCTGATTAATCAGAAGCAAGACTGATGCTCTTTGTTTACGATAACACATTATCCTCATTTACAAGCAAGGGTGTAGTACACCAAGCAGCTCCAGTCTGTTGGCTAAACTGGAACACAGGAAGCCGCGCTGTCACGTTGATTTTGGGAACGCGTGCAAAAAGATTATTTTTAGCTAGGTTGGGGAGGTGGTTATGGAATTATAAAGAGGAGGCTCATTTCATCATGATTTCTATCAGTGAAGAGAAACATACAAATCTGTTTTGTATCTGAGGTGCTGATTTAGCAGAGAGCTTCAGCCCGGGATTCCATTATATCATAGATTCATACAGCGCAGATGGAGGCCATTCGGCCCATTGTGTGGGTGAGGTACAAATAAAATTTGTGTAGACTTGTACACAGACCAGATTTGTTGGCCCATTTGAAAAGCGGCTGGCGATTAATTCATAGAATCATAGAATCATACAGCACAGAAGGAAGCTGTTCGGCCCGTCGTACCTGTGCCGGCTCTTTGAAAGAGCTGTCCAATTAGTCACACTCCCCCCTGCTCTTTCCCCATAGCGCTGCAAATGTGTTCTCTTCAAGTATTTATTCAATTATCTTTTGAATATTGGTATTGAATCTGCTTCTACCGCCCTTTCAGGCAGCGCATTCCAGATCATAACAACTCGCTGCGTAAAAAAGATGTTTCCTCATGTCACCTCTGGTTCTTTTGCCAATCACCTTAAATCTGTGTCCCTTCTGCCACTGGAAACAGTTTCTCCTTATTTACTCTATCAAATGCATTCATAATTTTAAACACCTCTGTCAAATTTCCTCTTAATCTTCTCTGCTCTAATGAGAACAACCCCAGCTTCTCCAGTCTCTCCACGTAACTGAAGTCCTTCATCCCTGGCACCATTCTAGTAAATCTCTTCTTCACCCTCTCCAAGGCTTTGACATCCTTCCTAAAGTGTGGTGCCCAGAATTGAACACAATATTCCAGCTGTGATCTAACCAGTGTTTTATAAAGGTTTAGCATAACTTCCTTGCTTTTGTACTCTGTTCCTCTGTTAATAAAGTCAAGGATTCCATCTGCTTTTTTAACAGCCTTCTCAACTTGTCCTGCCACCTTCAAAGATTTGTGTACATACACCCCCAGGTCTCTCTGTTCCTGCACCCTCTTTAAAATTGTACCATTTAGCTTGTATTGCATCTCATCATTCTTCCTACCAAAATGTATCACTTCACACTTCTCTGCGTTGAATTTATCTACCACGTGTCCGCCCATTTCACCAGTCTGTCTGTGTCCTCCTGAGATTTGTTATTATCCTTCTCATTTTTTACTATATTTCCGAGTTTTGTATCACCTGCAAACTTTGAAATTATGCCCTGTATACCCAAGTCCAGGTCATTAATATAGATCAAAAAGAGCAGTGGTCCTAATACCGACCCCTGGGGAACACCGCTGTATACATCCCTCCAGTCTGAAAAACAACCGTTCACCACTACTCTCTGCTTTCTGTCCCTTAGCCAATTTTGTATCCATGTTGCTATTGTCCCTTTAATCCCATGGGCTTTAATTTTGCTAACAAGTCTATTATGCGGTACTTTGTCAAACGCCTTATACACAACATCAACTAGACTACCCTCATCAACACTCTCCGTTACTTCATCAAAGAACTTGATCAAGTTAGTCAAACACGGTTTGCCTTTAACAAATCTGTGCTGACTTTCATTTATTAGCCCATACCTTTCCAAAATGCCAGTCAGTTTTGTCCCGGATTATTGTCTCCATATACTCCATTTGTTTTTCTGTCTCCTCACCTCTCCTGACACTTGTGAGGGTACGGATGGTTCCACAGGTACTGGCAGTCACCCCGTGCTTTGCCCAAATGGCCTTTCTTCATGCGGGAGTTTAGACAGGAATGCCCCCCCCTGACTTTGAGATCGATGCAAAATGCCGGCTGTGTGGAGGAGGCTTGTTGCTGACCAGACTTTGTGAGGACAATCCATCCTCCTGATTTTAAAAGGCTGGTTGCACGTGAAAACTGAGTGCTGGAAGCTTAGCTGGTGGTGTGGTTGGCTGGGCGGAGGCAGCAGCTTTTAAAGGGCCGCTGCTCGCCTTTAACGGTGTAGTAATTTTTTTTTGGACTGGAACAATTGGATCTATCAGCAAGGAACTGATGGTGGTGATGGTGCGGGATCTGTTAGCTGAAACCGGCTGCATGAAGAGATGTGCAAACTTCTTTATTTACTGATGAGACCTTGGCAGTCTTGCTGCAGGATGTCCAGCAAAGGGTAGTAGCCCGCAATGGCAACAAAGGCCACCCTATTATAAATACTGAAGTACAAGTCGCCTGGATCACGCTTGCCCAGCGAGTGAATGTAATCAATCACCCAGGTTCTCTTGGCAAATGAGGTAGAAATTTTTAGGTGTAAAGAGTATCAAGGCACGTGCACCCACCTTGCTGTACGTAATTACTATGGGGCCACAGCACTCACGGCATAAAATAGTGAGCTGGGGACAGGCGCTTCTTGTGCCTTTACTCCTCTATCTAGACATCGCTGGAAGAGATGGAACTGGTGGGATGATGTTTACACACCAGGGGGGAATTTTGCCGGCGCTCAGGGGACGGCTTTGGAGGCGGGACATCCGGCAAAATTGCAAAGATTGACAGCGGGTCGGAAACCCGCCTCCAATCAATTTTCCCAGGTGTCGAGTCCTCGATTTGCGCATGGACCCGACACCTAGCAGCGGGAAGAAGATTATAGGCACTTAACTGCTTGTTAGCAGGTTGTTAACAGGCAGTTAAGAGGTTTTTTGCAATTTTGACAGGTCTACTGCGGGCTTCCCGATATCCGGACACCACGCCAGGGTAAGTGTGGCGTGTTGTGGGTCTACTGTAATGTTTGTGCATTGATGACAGCTGCAGAAGTGGTGTGAAGGATCCAATGGTACACTGGTGAGTTTCAGAGGTAAGAAAATGTTGGGAAAATCATTTTTAATGTATTTAGACTTTTCTGTAGGTGACAAGTTTTGATTTGTTTGTGTAGTCCCACCTCATTGGGAGAACATAAGAACATAAGAAATAGGAGCAGGAGTAGGCCAATCGGCCCCTCGAGCCTGCTCCGCCATTCAATAAGATCATGGCTGATCTGATCCTAACCTCAAATCTAAAGAACACAAGAAGTAGGAGCAGGACCCGGCCATTCAGCCCCTGGGCCCGCTCCGCCACCCACAGGGCCTTGACCGATCCGAACTCAGCCTCATGTCCAATTTTCTGCCCGCTCACCGTAACCCCTAATTCCCTTTACCTCTAGGAAACTATCTATTTTTGTTTTAAATTTATTTAATGATGTAGCTTCCACAGCTTCCTGGGGCAGCAAATTCCACAGACCTACTACCCTCTGAGTGAAGAAGTTTCTCCTCATCTCAGGTTTGAAAGAGCAGCCCCTTATTCTAAGATTATGCCCCCTAGTTCTAGTTTCACCCATCCTTGGGAACATCCTTACCGCATCCACCCGATCAAGCCCCTTCACAATCTTATATGTTTCAATAAGATCGGCTCTCATTCTTCTGAACTCCAATGAGTAGAGTCCCAATCTACTCAACCTCTCCTCATATGTCCACCCCCTCATCCCCGGGATTAACCGAGTGAACCTTCTTTGTACTGCCTCGAGAGCAAGTATGTCTTTTCTTAAGTATGGACACCAAAACTGTACGCAGTATTCCAGGTGCGGTCTCACCAATACCTTATATAACTGCAGCAATACCTCCCTGTTTTTATAATCTATCCCCCTAGCAATAAAAGCCAACATTCCGTTGGCCTTCTTGATCACTTGCTGCACCTTCATACTAACTTTTTGATTTTCTTGCACTAGGACCCCCAGATCCCTTTGTACTGCAGTACTTTCCAGTTTCTCGCCATTAAGATAATAACTTGCTCTCTGATTTTTCCTGCCAAAGTGCATAACCTCACATTTTCCAATATTGTATTGCATCTGCCAAATCTCCGCCCACTCACCCAGCCTGTCTATATCCCCTTGTAGGTTTTTTATGTCCTCCTCACTTTCTACTTTCCCTCCCATCTTTGTATCATCTGCAAACTTTGATATGTTACACTCGGTCCCCTCCTCCAAATCGTTAATATAGATTGTAAAGAGTTGGGGACCCAGCACCGACCCCTGCGGAACACCACTGGCTACTGGTTGCCAGTCCGAGAATGAACCATTTATCCCAACTCTCTGCTTCCTGTTAGATAACCAATCCTCCACCCATGCCAGAATATTACCCCCAATCCAGTGATTTTTTATCTTGAGCAATAATCTTTCATGTGGCACCTTGTTGAATGCCTTGACAGTGACAGATCGCTTCTGTAACCTCACCTGCAGCTGCCATCTGTTCAAGCCTAAGGAGGGAGTCACTGGGGAGCCTGGGTGCAAGAGTTCACCTTTGTACAGTGATTGGCAGTGTTTGTAGCACCTTAGTGCTGTCAAACACTGAAAAATCAGCTGTCAAAAAAAATTGTGCGTGGCCCCTTTAAGAAAACCGGCAGATGATGCGTCATTAACTGACGTCATCTGACACTGGCTTTCTCTTAATTGGCCGGCAAGCCTGCAGGGCGGGCTTAACAAGGCCAATTGACACAAAATCGCGTCTGTGCGTCGGATGTCGTGGGGGTGGGATTGGAACCCGGAAGGCAGCTGTCCCGCCCCCAAGCCGCATCGAGAGGAAAAATCGCGGCCCACAAATCCCACCGATTCCACCTCGTCTGTCCCCAAAGCAGAGCACAATGCAGGAAATGATCCCGATGGAAGTGGGGCTTCTCCTGACATCTGTCTGTGAAGCGCCTTGGGACATTTTCCTACATTAAATGCAAGTTGCTGTAGTTTTTGTAACACCTGCAAACAACACCAACAAATCCCTGTGAAGTTCCACTGATATGGTTTTGCTGGTGAAACATGGCAGCACTTTATGGTATTATTACGAGAAAGAAAGAAAGAAAGAAAGTAAGACAAAGAGAGAGAGAAAGAAGGAAAGAAAGAACTGTTCTAAGCTGACACTCCCAATGCGGTGCTGAGGGAGTGCTGCACTGTCGGAGGTGCCGTCTTTCGGATGAGACGTTAAACTGAGACTCCGCCTGCGCTCTCAGGTGGTCGTAAAAGATCCCATTGCCTATTTTGAAGAAGAGCAGGGGAGTTCTCCCTGGTGTCCTGGCCAATATTTATCCCTCAACCAACATCATTCTCTACCACAGAAGGTAGTTGAGGCCAAGTCATTAAATATATTCAAGAATGAGTTAGATATATTTCTTAAAGCTAAAGGTATCAAGGGATATGGGGAGAAAGCAGGGACAGGGTACTGAGTTTGGATGATCAGCCATGATCTCATTGAATGGCGGAGCAGGCTCGAGGGGCCGATGGCCTACTCCTGCTCCTATCTTCTATGTTTCTATGTCTCTATCACTAAAACAGATTTTCTGGTCATTAACTCATTACTGTTTGTGGGACATAAAAACATAAGCATTAGGAGCAGGAGTCGGCCATACGGCCCCTCGAGCCTGCTCCGCCATTCAATAAGATTATGACTGATCTTCTACCTCAGCTCCACAAATTTGCTGCCACGTTTCCGACATTACAACAGTGACTACACTTCAAAAGTACTTCATTGGCTGCCAAGTGCTTTGGGATCGTGAAAGCTGCTATATAAATGCAAGTTCTTTCTTTCTCCACCAGGGTTTCATTTCTCAGAAGATTGCGGAACTGAATTTATGCCTGGGTCTCATCCAGCAGGCTCCACTATGTGACTGATATAAAGCCCTATTGCTTCTCAGTCCATAGAGTGAAAGCAATCTATAATTCTTGACGTTATTTCTTACGATGGTTAAATTTTAGCTTACCCATCTTAACTTGCACCAAGTCCCGTTCGCCCATCACCCCTGTGCTCGCTGACCTACATTGGCTCCCGTTCTGGCAAAACCTTAATTTTAAAATTCTCATCCTTGTTTTCAAATCCCTCCGTGGCCTCGCTCCCTCCCTATCTCTGGAACCTCTGAGATTTCTGCATTCCTCCAATTCTGCCTCTTGCGTATCTCCAATTTTTAACGCCTTCAGCTGCCTAGGCCCTAAGCGCTGGTATTTCCTCCATAAACCTCTCCGTCTCTCTACCTCTCTCTCCTCCTTTAAGATGCTCTTTAAAACCTACCTCACCTGACCTAATATCTTGTTATGTAACTCGGTGTCAAATTATGTTTGATAGCGCTCATGTGAAGCGCCTTGGGATGTTTTACGACATTAAAGGTGCTATATAAATGCAACCTGTTGTTGTATATGGCAACCCCTACAATGCTTCACAATAGAGAATAGACAAAAATAAATAAAGTGAGCTGCAGGGAGTCATTTCCATGGCAGTTACTGAAGACAAGCGAAGCCAATTATTTCAGAATCTTCCCCGTTGAGCATTAAAGTTCCCACCCAACGTTCAAAATATGACCATCAAAACATATCTGGAAAATATTTTCAAGATTTTAAAGCTGGATATCGCAAAGTCTCTTGCCCGTTCCCCACCCCCTCCAATGGATAAGATTGCAGGACAGACCAAGGACATCCCAGATTTTTTAAAATTCTCGGGATTTGGGCGTCACTGGCAAGGCCGGCATTTATTGCCCATCCCTAATTGCCCTTGAGAAGGTGGTGGTGAGCCTTCTTCTTGAACCGCTGCAGTCCGTGTGGTGAAGGTGCTCCCACAGTGCTGTTCGGGAGGGAGTTCCAGGATTTTGACCCAACGACGATGAAGGAACGGCCAATATATGTCATAGTCGGGATGGTGTGTGACTTGGAGGGAAACTTGGAGGTGATGGTGTTTCCATTTGCCTGCTGCCCTTGTGCTTCTAGGTGGTGAAGATTGTGGGTTTGGGCGGTGTTGTCAAAGAAATCCTTGCTCCGTGCACAGTTAGCTGATTGTAATCCAGGTGGTCGGAGCCCCGCATTAGTGAGTGGAGAATTGGTAATGGTTATAGAAGCATTGAAGTTACAGCATAGAAGGAGGCCATTTAGCCCATCATTCACCCGGAGCTGCATACTCATTTCCCTGCCCTTTCGCCGCATGCTTTCATATTCTTCCTATTCAAATAACTTATCCAATTATCTTTTAAACTATGTCACGGTCGCTGCCCCAGTCACCACTTGTGTTAAAGCATTTCATGAAAGAAAGAAATACTTGCATTTATACAGCGCCTTTCACGACCACTGGACGTCTCAAAGTGCTTTACAGCCAATGAAGTACTTTTTGGAGTGTAGTCACTGTTGTAATATGGGAAACGCGGCAGCCAATTTGCGCACAGCAAGCTCCCACAAACAGCAATGTGATAATGACCAGATCATCTGTTTTAGTGATGTTAGTTGAGGGATAAATATTGGCCCCAGGACACTGGGGATAACTCCCCTGCTCTTCTTCGAAATAGTGCCATGGAATCTTTTATGTCCACCTGAGAGAGCAGACAGGGCCTCGGTTTAACATCTCATCCGAAAGACGGCACCTCCAACAGTGCAGCACTCCCTCAGCACTGCACTGGAGTGTCAGCCTAGCTTTATGTGCTCAAGTTCCTGGAGTGTGACTTGAACTCACAACCTTCTGACTCAGAAGGTTCCATGTTCTCATAAAATATCTTCTGACTTCCCCTTTCCGTTGTTCCAGTGATAATCCTCAGTCTGTGTCCCCTTATTGCAACTTTAGATCTTTACCACTGCTTCTAATTTCTCTTGGACATTCTGTAACCATTTTCACCTCCTCTGGACCCGTCTTTTGCCTCTTTACTTTTCCTATTATCACCTCCTTTTGCCTTGCATCATTAACCCTCTTGCCATTTAATCATTCCTGTCCTCCACCCTATCACAGACCTTTCCCTTTTGTTCTTTCCCTGTTCCCTTTTCCCCTGGCTCTCTACTTGCTCAAAACCTGTTAAATCTCTAACTTTTTCCAGTTCTGATGAAAGATCATCAACCTGAAATGTTGGGCTTGATTTTACCAGCCCTGAGGAGGCGGGTTTGGAGGCGGGTCAGCTGGTAAAATTGGAAAAAATAGCTTCACACACCCAACCTACCTCCATCCTGCCCCCACGCGATTTTCCTGAGTGTCTGTTCAGCTGCTCCCAAACTGACCCGACTCCAACCGGTGGGACAGGTAGTTAAGGCAGTTAAGAGCCTGTTAACTGCCTTGATAATCCTATTTTGACAGAGGTTTCCCATTTTCCTGCCTCTGGCTCCTGTTTCCCGTCTTGTCAGAAACAATCCTGCTGCAAGGAGACGAGTTGGTGGAGGACATGATCTGTAGTCATTATTGGTGCAGAATTTTAAAAGCGCTCCTGTAATATAGCTGGCATTCAAATGCAACAACTTTGTTATTGGAGGTTTGGGATAAGATTGTGCAAATCTATTGACCTTGTGACTGGTCAAACTGACACACATCTGCTGTTTGAACTGATTGGAATAATTTCAGGCTACTTTGAGTGTGCGCTTGCAAGCTTCTTGCCTCAACTGAAATCTATAACAACGGGATGGGAACCATTTACATCCTCTCATCCTGGTCGTCAGATTCGGAGGAAGAGCAGCGCGGCTTAGTGCTGCCGGATGAACAAGTGGCTCAACACACAGCCTCCTTGGAGGAAGATGAAGAGGAAGATGAAGAGGAAGATGAAGAGGACGATGAAGAGGACGAGGAAGAGGATGAGGAGGCGGACGGGGAGTGATGCATTGCGGGGTCGGATGTGGCCAATCCAACAGCAGACGACCACGTTGCTGGCCGTCAGGCAAGGGATGCACTCATCCATGCCAGATTCATGTAATCTTACGCTTCAACCACAGGTGGTTGGCACATGGAGATGAATATAAGTCCGACATTCTGAAAACCCCAGGCATCATCTGTCCAATAAACGGTGGTTTGCGCTCAGTGTCACCACCAACATTCTACATGGAAATCACCCTGAGCCCTCACTCTTGAACTTCCATTTCCCAGAACACAGAGGCCACACTTTAGGTGATCTCAGCAGATCATTAAACCTTTTCGACACTAAACCCATGTACGTCTGCACACAGACCTCGAGCTCACCTCCTCAGCAATTTGCAGCCAAGCTGCCTTGGTTTGCTGAGGAGGCCTCCTCCTTCTGTTTCCAGGGAAGAGGAGCTCCTGACGTCCTCTAACTCCCTCAACAAGAGCATGAAGAGAGCCCTCATTGAACCTGGGTGCAGCCTTAGTTATTGGGGCTGCCGTTCCTGCAGCAGCCAGCACCTTTAAGAGAAAAAAGCATTAATATCACTAAGCCAATGATTGAAACAAATCTGGCATCTTTTTCATTTCATAGTCAGACTATAAATTGATATATACAAAAAATCATAGAGTCATGGGAGGAAAAATTCAGTAGGTTTGCGCCTCCCATTAGCGCCTTAAGAGGGCGTTAATGGGGTGCAAAGTAACTAGCGCCCGGGCGCGGCGATATCTGCGCTTCTCGTGAAATTGACCAGACATTTTGCGGCGGCACTAAACACTACCGCCATGATCTCCTGCGCCGGCAGATCGTGACGTCAGTCGAGTGCGCAACGCCCCGGTAGCGCCCCGGAGCGGATATTGAGTGGCGCCCCCTGCCTTACCGCCTGCCGCTAGCAACGACAGGTTAAGGGGAGCGTTTTGCAGTCAGGAAGGGACTGGGGGAATGCTATTTAAAGGCGAACGCTTCCTGCCTTTTTTTGTTGGTGACATTTTTGCACCACGCATTCTGAGAGAGAGAGAGAGAGAGACTGCTGGAGAGATTCAATGCTGTGTGAAGGAGTTTTGGGTACTGAGCAGCACTTTGCAGGTTCATTTTGATTCGCCCTTCCTTGCATCTATTTAGAAGAGACTGTGGGGGCTGCACTCTGAGCTCTTTCCCTGGGCCTCTCCATTGTTCTTTCCAGCAGATTTGATGTACAGGTCTCTCCAGGCCGAGATTCAAGGCTGCAATGAGCAGGATGTGGATGGAAAGCAAGATCAACCCTCCCCTTTAAGAACTGACCGGCGCCATTGTGTCTGTGTTCCATTGCTGACTGACATCACATGAGCTTCGCCAGCGCTCTGAGGTAGCGCCTCGCTCCTCGGCCTTTGCGCCTTAAGACAGGTGTGTAGCGCCTGATTTAGCGCTCCAATCACCTCCAGGGGCAATAGAAGCCAAGTTTGCAGTTGGAGGCGATAATTAGCGCCAGGCGCTAAACTTTGCGCACAGACGATAATTGCGCCCCAAACAGGACGATACTGAATTTTTCCCCCATGGAGTTATTCAGCACAGAAAGAGGCCCTTCAGCCCATCGTGTCCGCGCCGTTCATCAAGCCCTATCTATTCTAATCCCATTTTCCAGCACTTGGTCCGTAGCCTTGTATGCTATGGCATTTCAAGTGCTCACCTAAATGCTTCTTGAATGTTGTGAGGGTTCCTGCCTCTACCACCCTTTCAGGCAGTGAGTTCCAGATTCCAACCACCCTCTGGGTGAAAAAGTTTTTCCTCAAATCCCCTCTAAACCTCCTGCCCCTTACCTTGAAACTATGCCCCCTGGTTATTGACCCCTCTACTAAGGGGAAAAGTTCCTTTCTATCTACCCTATCTATGCCCCTCATAATTTTGTACACCTCAATCAGGTCCCCCCTCAGCCTTCTCTGCTCTAAGGAAAACAACCCCAGCCTGTCCAGTCTCTCTTCATAGCTGAAGCGCTCCAGCCCAGGTAACATCCTGGTGAATCTCCTCTGCACCCTCTCCAATGCAATCACATCCTTCCTATAGTGTGGCGACCAGAACTGCACACAGTATTCCAGCTGTGGCCTAACTAGCGTTTGGTACAGCTCCATCATAACCTCCCTGCTCTTATATTCTATGCCTCGGCTAATGAAGGCAAGTATCCCATATGCCTTCTTAACCACCTTATCTACCTGTCCTGCTGCCTTCAGGGATTTAGGTACAGGCACACCAAGGTCCCTCTGATCCTCTGTCCTTCCTAGGGTCCTACCATTCATTGTGTATTCCCTTGCCTTGTTAGTCCTCCCAAAATGCATCACCTCACACTGTGTTGCAGAGAACGTCCCCGTGGATGACTTGTCCTTCTTCCTTCCTCTTCTTTCTTTTTCAGGTTGAGAACGGGCCTTCAATTATACTAATTGAAGCTTCCTTATCTGCGCGCCAAATCAGATCCCGGTCATTGTTAGATTTTGGCGGGCTCGTTAACGGTAACTTGTTTGCTAATGTGTGAGTGGTTTCGGGATGGCTCCATCCTGTCGATTTGCCACTTAATCGTAGTTGATTGTCCCCAAGTTTTGGGTTTCTTGACTGGGCCTGGGATTTCTATAGAGTAAGCCGAAGTGATCTGTTTTATACATGTTTTTAATGGGCTCTGTAAATTGGGGTGGAGACTGCTTTTCCTCGGGTTTATTGTAAGGATATTAATGTCTGATAGGGGCCGATTTAACTCCCAGCGCGGTCATGCGGTTCCCCAGACAGTTTCCATTAACTCCAATACCCAAACTGTCTTCACAGAGGTTGATCCACCTTCCTTCACAGCCTTTTCTCCCTTACAAGTCCAGACATGTCTTTTAAAATACCAAATCTTGGTTTTTGCTCTAAAATGTCCTTCGGTTAGGCCCAATGCATTTCACCACTCTGTAATAGTTAGAAAAAGAGTCCAAAGTCTTTTTCCTTAGGGTTTGTCTTCGGGTTTTGGGGGATCTGTGAATTTTGAGAATCTTACAGATGTGACGTAAGGGGACTGTGTCCTCATTCCCGCCTCACTGTGCCTGGAGAACTGAGCATCCCCCCAGATGGAGCTGGGAGGGAAATCTCCCCCGATATGTGGAAGTAAGGCGCCAACTAAAGCCGTGATCTGTGAAGAAGAGCTGGGTGGAGATGTGGTTAAGGAAGGGTTGACGTACAGATGCAGTGCTGTACGGAACAATCTGAAGGCCGAGCTGCTACAGCCATGCAACTGTCATGTCAGAGAAGACAACCAGTCAAGAATGAGGAATGTAGCATGCCAATTCACATAGAAGCACTGGCATTTCACTAGATTTCCTCCTGAACTGAGAAATGTTATCTGGAGCGTTTGCTCAGGAGATTAAGTGGGATTTGTACAGTTCATGGTCGAGTGGATTGTGCCTTTGCTCATTCCACCATTTCTCATGTTCTTATAAACAATACATGGAAAATGTTAGTTTGCTCAACAGCGTCAGAAAGTCTGAAAGTTATTAAGTCAGCAGAGCGTCAAGTCCACCATGATGGAGGTCAGCCCAGGTGGACGATGGAAATGGTGGATAATTGAGGAGGATTCAGCTGCAGGGGATAGGCAGAGAGAGGAACACATTGGTCACTGTAGGACAGAGAGACAGAGAGGAACACACTGGTCACTGTAGGGGCAGTGTGAGAGAGAGAGGAACACACTGGTCACTGTAGGGCAGAGAGAGAGAGAGAGAGAGAGGAACACACTGGACACTATAGGGCAGAGAGAGAGAGAGAGAGGAACACACTGGTCACTGTAGGGGCAGTGTGAGAGAGAGAGGAACACACTGGTCACTGGAGGGCAGTGAAAGAGAGAGAGGAACACACTGGTCACTGTAGGGCAGAGAGAGAGAGAGAGAGGAACACACTGGTCACTGGAGGGCAGTGAAAGAGAGAGAGAGGAACACACTGGACACTGTAGGGCAGTGAAAGAGAGAGAGGAACACACTGGACACTGTAGGGCAGAGAGAGAGAGAGAGAGAGGAACACACTGGACACTGTAGGGCAGTGAGAGAGAGAGAGGAACACACTGGTCACTGTAGGGCAGTGTGAGAGAGAGAGGAACACACTGGTCACTGGAGGGCAGTGAAAGAGAGAGAGGAACACACTGGTCACTGTAGGGCAGAGAGAGAGAGAGAGAGGAACACACTGGTCACTGGAGGGCAGTGAAAGAGAGAGAGAGGAACACACTGGACACTGTAGGGCAGTGAAAGAGAGAGAGGAACACACTGGACACTGTAGGGCAGAGAGAGAGAGAGAGAGAGGAACACACTGGACACTGTAGGGCAGTGAGAGAGAGAGAGGAACACACTGGTCACTGTAGGGCAGTGAGAGAGAGAGAGGAACACACTGGACACTGTAGGGCAGTGAGAGAGAGAGAGGAACACACTGGTCACTGTAGGGCAGTGAGAGAGAGAGAGGAACACACTGGTCACTGGAGGGCAGTGAGAGAGAGAGAGGAACACACTGGTCACTGGAGGGCAGTGAGAGAGAGAGAGGAACACACTGGACACTGTAGGGCAGTGAGAGAGAGAGAGAGGAACACACTGGTCACTGGAGGGCAGTGAGAGAGAGAGAGAGGAACACACTGGTCACTGTAGGGCAGTGAGAGAGAGAGAGGAACACACTGGACACTGTAGGGCAGTGAAAGAGAGAGAGAGGAACACACTGGACACTGTAGGGCAGTGAGAGAGAGAGAGGAACACACTGGTCACTGTAGGGGCAGTGTGAGAGAGAGAGAGGAACACACTGGTCACTGTAGGGGCAGTGAAAGAGAGAGAGGAACACACTGGTTACTGTAGGGGCAGTGAGAGAGAGAGAGGAACACACTGGACACTGTAGGGCAGTGAGAGAGAGAGAGGAACACACTGGACACTGTAGGGGCAGTGAGAGAGAGAGAGGAACACACTGGACACTGTAGGGCAGTGAGAGAGAGAGAGGAACACACTGGTCACTGTAGGGGCAGTGAAAGAGAGAGAGAGGAACACACTGGTCACTGTAGGGCAGTGAGAGAGAGAGAGGAACACACTGGACACTGTAGGGGCAGTGAGAGAGAGAGAGGAACACACTGGTCACTGTAGGGGCAGTGAGAAAGAGAGAGGAACACACTGGTTACTGTAGGGGCAGTGAGAGAGAGAGAGGAACACACTGGTCACTGTAGGACAGTGAGAGAGAGAGAGGAACACACTGGTCACTGTAGGGCAGTGAGAGAGAGAGAGAGGAACACACTGGTCACTGTAGGACAGTGAGGGAGAGAGAGGAACATACTGGTCACTGGAGGGCAGCGAGAGAGAGGGAGGAACACACTGGTCACTGGAGGGCAGTGAGGGAGAGAGAGGAACACACTGGTCACTGGAGGGCAGTGAGGGAGAGAGAGGAACACACTGGTCACTGTAGGGGCAGTGAGAGAGAGAGAGGAACACACTGGTCACTGGAGGGCAGTGAGGGAGAGAGAGGAACACACTGGTCACTGGAGGGCAGTGAGAGAGAGAGGAACACACTGGTCACTGGAGGGCAGTGAGGGAGAGAGAGGAACACACTGGTCACTGGAGGGCAGTGAGGGAGAGAGAGGAACACACTGGTCACTGGAGGGCAGTGAGGGAGAGAGAGGAACACACTGGTCACTGGAGGGCAGTGAGAGAGAGAGAGGAACACACTGGTCACTGTGGGGCAGTGAGAGAGAGAGAGAGAGGAACACACTGGTCACAGTAGGACAGTGAGTGAAAGAGAGGAACACACTGGTCACTGTAGGGCAGTGAGAGAGAGAGGAACACACTGGTCACTGTAGGGCAGAGAGAGAGAGAGGAACACACTGGTCACTGTAGGGCAGAGAGAGAGAGAGAGAGAGGAAAACACTGGTCACTGTAGGGCAGTGAGAGAGAGAGGAACACATTGGTCACTGTAGGGCAGTGAGAGAGAGAGACAGGAACACACTGGTCACTGTAGGGCAGTGAGAGAGAGAGAGAGAGAGAGGAACACACTGGTCGCTGTAGGGCAGTGACAGAGAGAGAGAGGAACACACTGGTCAGTGTAGGGCAGTGAGAGAGAGAGGAACACATGAAGGGATAATTACAAGTCCTAGCCCTTTTCGGGCTACCCCAGATCAGGCGTATTCCCCAGACGTTCACCTTCAACTAAAGTTAAAGATAGCCAAATTCTATAAGACGCTTAATTGGGTCTAAAGGTCAGACTACCTCTCCCTAAAGGAAAGGAACGACGTGAAGATGTTACCGTCCTCCGGATAGCACTTTTAATAAGTTTAACTAGACTGTAACCTTCCGGATATTATGAGGGTCCGGAATACCCCCCAGAATTCTGCAACTCCTTTGAGTGTACAGAAATTGAGTTTGCGAGTTTATACAGAAATACTCTGTAAGACAATTCTAAAAATATATAGATTTATTAAAGAGCCGACATTTAGTTAACAGCTGTTATGGCAATCGCAACTTTAACCGTTCAAAATACAAATAGCTTACATTTCTTATCAGAGATCCTTATTCTCAAATCTTAACTTCGTTACATTTCCACACTTCTACTTATTTCTTAATCCAGAATATCCACCAAAATCAAATACCTTGATTATCCGAGACTCAGAGTTGTAAACTTACAGAGTATGCCTGTGATGTTGAGAAACGTTTGCCCTTCCAGCGATTTCTGACTTTTCATCTGAAAAGCTCTTATTTTTATACTCTTTTTTTTAGTGGTATTTTTTTTGAAGTATTCTGCTGATGTAAGCTAATTGTCTCTAGTGATGCTCTATTGAATTCTTTTCTATTCTTACTGTCGTTTCAGCTGCCAACTCTTAGAATTCTGTCTGTACCTTTAGTGTTTCAAAAACTTATCATTTTTATGGTTATTATCGATTTATCTATTTGATGCCATTCTTAGGAAGTCGTTCTATTGAATTTCTAAATCACCTCTGCTGTTTGTAACACAGACTCCTGTCTCCTTATGTTCCAAGTTTAACATATAAACAATGTAATTGCTTGGTGTCATCTATTGATGTAATATCTACAAAGTCTCTCTGTAGGTACTTTTTACAATTTGTAAACACTTCATCTAGGGTGTTCCATGCATTTCTTATTTACTTCAATTAGTTATATTAAGAACCATGTCTCCTTGTTCTAAGTTTAACATAAAACTATTTTACGGCAGGTATTTCTTTACTTGATGTAATTTTTTCGAAGGCACTTGTTTTTTTTAATATTCTGTGTACCTGTTCGACGTGTTAGATTTTGACACTTTACTTGGGTCATTCCATTGTGTTGGTTCCAATGTTCAGACATAGAGGAACCTCCAGCCTGCTGTTTCAATAGGGCCTTGTCTTTGTATTTACAAACATTTCCCATTTCAAAGCTTGTGATGTTTACAGCTTTGTGTAAACAAACCATCTTATCTCAGAAGCCTGTATTCCTGTTTTACGGCTTGTGTCATTGAGGCTTTTAGATTTTTAACCCCAGTTTGTCATGTTTTAATATTGCCAAATCTGTTTATAGGATGATGTATTTCTTGGAATATATCTATTTCCTTCACACCCCTGTCTTGACCAAAAGATGAGCTTAAAACTTCAGGGCAGAGTTTAGTCAATGATACTCATAAGGTTACAATAGCATATCAAGTTCACGAGATGCACAATCATGTGCTACATGAAAATTCCTTTTAAATCATCCTAGGACTATGTTTTGCCTTATTTTAAATTGAACACAATTTAAAAGGATGCTAAGTACATAGTCATGTAATGAGCGAAACAACATGTACTTAGAATGTCCAATCGGCAGATGTACGTTCCGTATAGGTGAGTTATTCATACGAGTCAAGGAGACGTCATTGGAAACTAGTTGAAGCTTGACACGCTGTTC
This sequence comes from Squalus acanthias, assembly GCA_030390025.1. Classification (NCBI taxonomy): domain Eukaryota; kingdom Metazoa; phylum Chordata; class Chondrichthyes; order Squaliformes; family Squalidae; genus Squalus; species Squalus acanthias. The sequence continues at coordinate 259,845,279 of CM059425.1, forward strand.
CTTCGATCCGGCGTGTGTACAGATGCTTGTATTCACAAAGGCCTTGCCGGGCACTCAGTTGATTCCTTCTTTATCCACGATGTCTTCCTCCTTCGTTAAAGTAACTCGTTGATCTTTCCTTGTTTCGGTTGTTGCTTTTCGGAAATCCAATTCCTGATGCGTTGCCAAGCAACGTGTAGAAAAGCCGACGACACCTTCTGACTTCCCATCGTCAGTAATTCGATCGCATCCATTTCCTGTGTCGTGCTCCAAGCTGGGTCTTGAAAGACAGTGTACAACTGCACCCTGTATTGTTCCTCCTTTTCGGTATCCCGCAGGACATCTTTTGATTTTGTCTATGGAGACAGTTTTAAAAATATGCTTGCCATTCGGCTGGTTAACATGTATTTGAACTGTTCTTTCGTTAATAACAGAATGTATTTGAACAGGTTTTTTTTCTCTTCGGTCTTAAACCAGGTTTTTACTCGAACTTCTTTTCCTGTACCCATTCTCCTACTGTGGGTTGTCATTCTTTATTTGTCAATTTTTTCTGCCTATTTGCTTCCCTTATCCTCTGATCAATTCGATGAATCTCCTCTGTTACTTTTTTTTTTAACTGTCGCTGTTGGGTCAAGGACTCAAAGTGTGTAGAAGCAATAAAAGAACTATGGGTAAGCGGTGTATGCATCTCAACCCCATACATCAGATAATATGGAGTTTTAGGGGACACTGTCCCTGATGCAGATGTGGGCACATTATTGAGTGATAGCTGTACTTCCGGAATGATGGCGGTCCACTTATTCCCCCTGATTCTCAACAGTTTGACCAATAACTTGATTACTTCCCGATTTTTACATTCCACCAGCCCCGCTGATTGTGGATGACGTGGCGTGCTGTGCTCTAACCCAATCCCCCTTTGTTCACAGTAGGCTTTGAAGACCTTGGATAACGGAGTGTAAGATTCTGGGTGCAGCAGCTACAGTAATTATATCAGAAATAGCCCTGGCGAGTGCGTTTTCCGAAACAGTTTTTGTGGGGACCAGCCAGCAGAAGGAAGTGCATCCATCCACACAAACGAGAACATGTCTATATCCCAAAGATGGGGAAAGTGGTCCAATGAAGTCAATAAAGAATTTTCCCATTTGCTCTTCAGCTTTCACAGGAGCCAATGGTGGTGGCTTAATTTAGTGATGACTTACTAGTCAAATAGCATGGCTCACAATTTGCCACGTATATTTTACAGGCTCTAAGCATGCCTGTCCACCAATATAAGGGGGTCAATTTGCAGAATGTTGTTCTGGCACCACAATGTACTTAACTCATGCCCTTGTGAGCTTTTACAAGCTGTTCTCGTTTGTGGCTCGGGGGTACTTCTCGGTTTCCCTTGGGCAACTTAACTAGTACAATACCCGTAGGGCTTTCCGAGTAAAAGTACTTTGGTGGATATTCTGGTGGATTCTCTGTTATTGGGTCTAATAACTGAATCAGTTCCTCATCCTGATTAGCTGCCCGTTTTGCCCTAGTGATTACACTAACATTAGCAGGCCCCTCTCGAGGGGGTGTCATGCAGACCGAACGTTTCGCTTGTTCGTCAGCAAGGCTGTTTCCTTTTGAGTGTACTATTCCAGTGGTTTGCCCGTTTACATTAATCACCTGACAATTCGGTTTCTCCATCCTCGAATAGAGAATTTCTCCCCACAGTGTGGGTTTAATAAGGTCTGCTTTCTCTAAAGCACACCGTAATGCTGCGGCTTCAGCGTATTGCGCTGTCTTATGGCCAAGGGGTTTAGGCAGAAATTCTTCTGTATAAAAAGAATAGGAATCTCGAAAGGTCCCAACTACTATCCGCATCCCAGCTGAGGATTGTTGGGATGTCTCTTTTTTAATCGTCATTGACGTTCCATCACAGTAAATAACTTGATGGTATTCTATAAGCGGTCTCATAGGTATTTATCTGATTCCCTCCTCCATATCATCATCCTCCATGATGGGGAGATGCTCTATCTTTCCACATTGATTTGGATGGCGTTATAGATAAGGGTAATATTTTTTAATGAGTTGCTCGAGGAGGTCTTTTGCCTCCCCTCTCTAGACAAGTTCGATCTAGCTGTGTTCGAACATGTTTTTCCCTGTCATCCATGTGGATGCTTGTACAGGTCTGGTTGAAATTTTAAAGTAATGTTGCATGTCTATTTGTCCTATAATGAGGGAACAGGCCAATTGTGATACCAGTCCTACATCTAGGGTCACTGTGATTCCATATATAGTAATAGGTATTTTGTATAAATTAATTATTTTGGTTTTGTCTTGTGTGAATCCCCCTAATGGTCTTTTACAAATTGGGCTTTCACTTGTGTGTTTGTGGGCAAGGTTGCCAAGGCATAGGGGAATTCAAGAGACCCTGGCTGGGTGCCAGGCCTTCAATCCTGGGATTGCTCATCCTCAGAATTCTGAGTTTTATTTGCTGCGTTGTCTTTAATTATTTTAACTGATTTTTGTTCCTCCCTCTTGAGGGTATTATGTTTTCCAGATCCCTTAGGGGGTTTGTCAGACTGTTTATTATAATGGATTCTAAGCTGTCTATAGTTTTCTCGAAGATTCTGGTCATTTATTTCATCATGAGCTTGCCACCTTAACTGGAATCCATGGCCCCCAGGAGCATAGGCTGCTCCGGGTCCTGCTATTCGGCCATGGTTGCCACCACCTTGTTGGGCACCGTTCAATAGGCCTCCCAATTGTGCAGGTGTGCACCTTATCATTAAGGAATTTATTGGATCTGGAGTATTTGTTTGATTATCCCACAGGATATTCTGTATCCCCTGGTTCTGGGGATCAACATTAATTGTACCATGTGTTCTAACGGCTCCTTCGGCATCAAAGCCTTCTATTTCAAAAATTATCACTTGGTCTTGTGGAGGTTCAGGGATAGGATTATTTCCCCTAATAAAGCAATCGTTTAAATTTTCTAATAAAAAGACTTGGCCAATTCCGACAGGGTTTGCCATTTCTTCAGGACCTAACCTCGGTTAGGATTTAATTGCGTCAGGACCTAACCTCGGTTAGGGTTTAATATGAACTTTATAAGAAATTTCTAGACCTCAATGGTATATTGAGGGAGTTCTGATTTAAGTTGTACAAGGCCTGATCAGGGACTTGTCATCTCTAGGAACTTAAATCTGGGTCTTAGTACCACTGTCAGTAAAACACTCCTTCTATACATAACAATCTACAGGATGGATATAGATATAAATATAAGTATAGGTTCTGTATCAACTCGTTAACACACATGTTGGGCGCCAACTGAAGGGATAATTACAAGTCCTCGCCCTTTTCGGGCTACCCCAGATCAGGCGTATTCCCCAGACGTTCACATTCAACTAAAGTTAAAGATAGCCGAATTCTATAAGATGCTTAATTGGGTCTAAAGGTCAGACTGCCTCTCCCTAAAGGAAAGGAATGACGTGAAGATGTTACCGTCCTCCGGATAGCACTTTAAAAAAGTTTAACTAGACTGTAACCTTCCGGATATTATGAGGGTCCGGAATACCCCCCAGAATTCTGCAACTCCTTTGAGTGTACAGAAATTGAGTTTGCAAGTTTATACAGAAATACTCTGTGAGACAATTCTAAAAATATATAGATTTATTAAAGAACCGACATTTAGTTAACAGCTGTTATGGCAATCACAACTTTAACCGTTCAAAATACAAATAGCTTACATTTCAGAGATCCTTATTCTCAAATCTTAACTTCGTTACATTTCCACACTTCTACTTATTTCTTAATCCAGAATATCCACCAAAATCAAATACCTTGATTACCCGAGACTCAGAGTTGTAAACTTACAGAGCATGCCTGTGATGTTGAGAAACGTTTGCCCTTCCAGCGATTTCTGACTTTTCATCTGAAAAGCTCTTATTTTTATACTCCTTTTTTTAGTGGTATTTTCTTTGAAGTATTCTGCTGATGTAAGCTAATTGTCTCTAGTGATACTCTGTTGAATTCTTTTCTATTCTTACTGTCATTTCAGCTGCCAACTCTTAGAATTCTGTTTGTACCTTTAGGTGTTTCAAAAACGTATCATTTTTATGGTTATTATCGATTTATCTATTTGATGCCATTCTTAGGAAGTCTTTCTATTGAATTTCTAAATCACCTCTGCTGTTTGTAACACAGACTCCTGTCTCCTTATGTTCCAAGTTTAACACATAAGCAATGTAATCTATTGATGTAATATCTACAAAGTCTCTCTGTAGGTACTTTTTACAATTTGTAAACACTTCATCGAGGGTGTTCCATGCATTTCTTATTTACTTCAATTGGTTATGTTAAGAACCATGTCTCCTTGTTCTAAGTTTAATATAAAACTATTTTACAGCAGGTATTTCTTTTACTTGATGTCATTTTTTCAAAGGCACTTGTTTTTTTTTAATGTTCTGTGCACCTGTTCGACGTGTTAGATTTTGACACTTTACTTGGGTCATTCCATTGTGTTGGTTCCAATGTTCAGACATAGAGGAACCTCCAGCCTGCTGTTTCTATAGGGCCATGTCTTTGTATTTACAAACATTTCCCATTTCAAAGCTTGTGATGTTTACAGCTTTGTGTAAACAAACCATCTTATCTCAGAAGCCTGTATTTCTGTTTTACGGCTTGTGTCATTGAGGCTTTTAGATTTTTAACCCCAGTTTGTCATGTTTTAATATGCCAAATCTGTTTATAGGATGATGTATTTCTTGAAATAAGGCTATTTCCTTCACACACACTGGTCACTGTAGGGCAGTGAGAGAGAGAGAGAGAGAGGAACACACTGGTCACTGTAGGGCAGTGAGGGAGAGAGAGGAACACACTGGTCACTGTAGGGCAGTGAGAGAGAGAGAGGAACACACTGGTCACTGTAGGGCAGTGAGAGAGAGAGAGGAACACACTGGTCACTGTAGGGCAGTGAGGGAGAGAGAGGAACACACTGGTCACTGGAGGGCAGTGAAAGAGAGAGAGAGGAACACACTGGACACTGTAGGGCAGTGAGAGAGAGAGAGGAACACACTGGACACTGTAGGGCAGTGAGAGAGAGAGAGGAACACATTGGTCACTGGAGGGCAGTGAGAGAGAGAGAGGAACACACTGGACACTGTAGGGGCAGTGAAAGAGAGAGAGAGGAACACACTGGTCACTGTAGGGGCAGTGAAAGAGAGAGAGGAACACGCTGGTCACTGTAGGGGCAGTGAAAGAGAGAGAGGAACACGCTGGTCACTGTAGGGGCAGTGAAAGAGAGAGAGGAACACACTGGACACTGTAGGGCAGTGAGAGAGAGAGAGAGGAACACACTGGACACTGTAGGGGCAGTGAGAGAGAGAGAGGAACACACTGGTCACTGTAGGGGCAGTGAAAGAGAGAGAGAGGAACACGCTGGTCACTGTAGGGGCAGTGAAAGAGAGAGAGGAACACACTGGACACTGTAGGGCAGTGAGAGAGAGAGAGAGGAACACACTGGTCACTGTAGGGCAGTGAGGGTGAGAGAGGAACACACTGGACACTGTAGGGCAGTGAGAGAGAGAGAGAGGAACACACTGGACACTGTAGGGCAGTGAGGGTGAGAGAGGAACACACTGGACACTGTAGGGCAGTGAGAGAGAGAGAGGAACACACTGGTCACTGTAGGGCAGAGAGAGAGAGAGAGGAACACACTGGTCACTGTAGGGGCAGTGAGAGAGAGAGAGGAACACACTGGTCACTGTAACGATCCGAGAGACATGAGTTCAAATCCCACCATGGCAGCTGGGGAATTTAAATTCAATTAAATCTGGAATAAAAAGCTAGTAGTACCATTAACGGTGACCATGAAACTACCGGATTGTCGTTAACCCCATCTGGTTCACTAATGTCCTCTATGGAAGGAAATCTGCCACCCTTACCCGGTCTGGCCTATATGTGACTCCAGACCCACAGCAATGTGGTTGACTCTTAACTGCCCTATGAAATGGCCCAGGAATCCATTCAGTTATTAAGAAGGCGGCTCACTATCATCTTCTCAATGGCAATTAGGGTTGGGCAAAAAATGCTGGCTTTGCCAGCGGCGCCCATATCCAACGAATTAATTTTAAAAATGGACCTCAGTTTGCATTCATTGTAGAAGCATTTACTGAATGTAACTGAAACATGGATGCTTGTACCGTGGCAACCTTTCTGAATTTTGAGGAGTCCATTCTCATCTGCTCCTATGACCATTGGACCTTGGCGATCGCCTTCACCGACATGTCTCCTGATTGGAGTACGCTCCTCCGGACCTCCTCCTTTGCAGCACCTCCTGGAGTAAGATCTCCCGAGCACTACCCTCAAAGAGAGCAGACCTGCTCCTTTCCCACCACGCTGCCGTGCTCAACCGCAACTTCATAAAATGGGAAATCAACTTGGGATTCCATGTGGGGGATGTTTGAATCATCCGACCAAACATTCCTGGTGAGTAATAGCTGCTCTGGCAGAAGCAGAGGTTGACCAACTGGATTAGGTGTCAGCTGTGGCTCAGTGGGTAGCACTCTCGCCTCTGAGTTCGAAGGTCATGGGTTCAAGCCCCACTCTGGAGACTTGAGCACATAATCCCGGCTGACGCTGCAGCGCGGTACTGAGGGAGCGCTGCACGGTCGGAAGGTGCCGTCCTTCGGATGAGATGTTAAACCGAGGCACCGCCTGCCCTCTCAGGTGGACGTAAAAGATCCCACGGCACTCTTCGAAGAACAGCAATGGAGTTCTTCCCGGTGTTCTGGCTGCTAGTTATCCCTCAACCAACATCACTAATGTGGTCATTATCACATTGCTGATTGCTGCGTGCGTTTCTCACTACATTTCAAAAAGTACTTCATTGGCTATGAAGCGCTTTGGGACGTCCTGTGGTGAAAGGCGCTGGAGAAATGTAGCTCTTTCTTTCTGTTTGTCTATTAAACTGAACTCCTGGCCAGCAAAATTATTTTCTCTCATATTTTTTCCATTTAATTGTACATTAGTGTAGTACCATCTGTCCTGAAGAATGATCAGATCCAGTGTAAAAGATCTTCAAGAGCAGATTAATCTAACCATCTGTTTCTTAGCGCCTGACCAGAGGGGCACCGCTCTTTCTTTTGACTGCAATGGAAAAGTACCCTCAGGAAATGTCGGTCCTCTCAGACAGTTACAGCTTGTTTTACCACCTTACACAAACACCTCTTACTTTATTTTGGATCAGCTCTTGCTGAGTTCGCACTGTGTTGCCTGCTAATGAATACTAAGGCCCAATAGGCACAGGTTCGCAGATAAAGTATCACATATAGCCTGTGGCATTAGAGTTGCCAACCCTCCAGGGATTGTCCTGGAATTAAAGATTAATCTCCTGTTCACTGGCTGTGAGCAAACCCTGCGAGAAAGATCATCGGGGCATTATCATTTTATTTGAACAGTTTTATTTATAAGTAAATGAGGACAAAAGGCAGTTTGATTGGACGGGTTGGTTGGAGGCGAGAGGTCATGTGAAGAAACCTCCAGGACTACGTCCGACCAGAATTTGCAACCCTATATGGCATATAGAAGCACATCTCAAGTCTTTCGGATGAGACGTTAAACTGAGGCCCGTCTTTCGGATGAGACGTTAAACCGAGGCCCCTTTGCCCTCTCGGGTGGACGTAAAAGATCCCACGGCACTATTTCGAAGAAGGGCAGGGGAGTTCTCCCCGGTGTCCTGGCCAATATTTATCCCTCAACCAACACCTAAAAAACAGATGATCTGGTCATTGTCACACTGCTGTCTGTGGGAGCTTGCTGTGCGCAAATTGGCTGCCGCGTTTCCTACGTTATAACAGTGACTACACTTCAAAAGTACTTCATTGGCTGTAAAGCGCTTTAGGACTTTCTGAGGTGGTGAAAGGCGCTGTGTAAATGATCTTGATCAAACCCAGCTCTGAGTAGCAGACACCCTATGCTCCATGAGGTTCCCCGTGCTCAGTGTATTTTCTTGATGGAATTTTACACTGGTTTTCATGTTGGTTTGCTGGACATTTTGCTCAAGTAGTTTTTACAGGCGCATACACTGATACAGTGAGTACATTGGCCTATTGGTGCACCAGTATTAACACGCTTCAGGATCAGAGTATTTCATCAGTAGTAGTCTGCTCAGTTTCATCAGAGTTTATCTACACCTGAAAGAGGTCTTTAAGAATATGAAAGGGTTTTAGTATGGTAGATGTATAGAGGATGTTTCCACTTGTGGGGGAGACCAAAACTAGAGGCCATAAATATAAGATAGTCACTAATAAATCCAATAAGAAATTCAGGAGAAACTTCTTTACCCAGAGAGTGGTGAGAATGTGGAACTCGCTACCACAGGGAGTGGTTGAGGCGAATAGCAGAGATGCATTTAAGAAAAAGCTAGAAAAACAGATGAAGGAAAAAGGAAAAACAGTGTAATCTCATTTCACCCTTGTTTGGCAAATAACAAAAAGCAATAACTACAATCCACACCTGGGTGCCAAAATCCACAGCTCTTCTGGCACACTCCAACCTTATATCCCAGGGGGGGGGGGGGAGTGATGTCAAAGGAGCAAGATCGGGATAAAAACAAAAATAAGGGATGTTGGTTTGTCACACTACATCCTCGAGAAAGCTAACAGCCCGGAAGGACTAGTTCCTCGGGAGCCGTGTAAAATTCAGCAGACTTGTGGAATGGATTAGAAATCTGGCTGGAAGACGTCTCATAAAATGGGAGGTGGAATATCGCGCGGCATCGGTTGCCAAGCAACGCAGCAACAAACTTCTACCCGTGTGGCATCACTGGCAAACAGCGACGTTAATGAATACTCTCGGTTTGCGTACTAATTTTGTAAAATAAAAAATGGGTTGAAGTTTACACTTCATTAGCTATGCATGAGGTCCACTGCCTGAGCTTCAAATCTGTTGGCCATCAGTAATTCATGAGTTCCAGCACTGACCTACTGAGAGAGGCAGTCGTTAGTTAAAGCCGCAGTGTCCCGTGATCATGCAATTTTAATGCTATTCGGTTCAAAAGTGCTTTTAAGGTTAAAACTAATTACTGAGGTACATTTTTGGTTTATAATTCAGTATTTTACAAAGTCTTAAGCACACCACCTAAATAAAGGGATGCCTGTGCTGCATAATTTCCTGAATTTCCTCGGATGTTTATGTAAATAGGGTTTCCAATGCACTTACAGCAAAGTCAGAGGATATCCAGGGCCGACAACTTTAAGGGCTGTTACAATTGAAGTCTTTAACGTAAACAGCACAAATTTAAAACAACAACAACAACAACGTGCACTTGTAGAGATAAAATGTGACACCGAGCCACAGAAGGAGATATTAGGACAGATGTCCAAAAGCTTGGTCAAAGAGGTAGGTTTTAAGAAGCGTCTTAAAGGAGAGAGAGGTGGAGAGGTTTAGGGCAGGGAATTCCAGAGCTTGGGGCCCAGGCGGCTGAAGGCCCAGCCGCCAATGGTGGAGCGAAGGAAGTGGGGGATGCACAAAAGGCCAGAATTGGAGGAGCGCAGAGATCTCGGAGGGTTGTAGGGCTGGAGGAGGTTACAGAGATAGGGAGGGGCAAGGGCCATGGAGGGATTTGAACACGAGGATGAGAAATTTAAAATGGAGGTATTTGGGACCGGGAGCCAATGAAGGTCGAGCGAGCACAGGGTGATGGGTGAAAGAAAGAAAGACTTGCATTTATATAGCGTCTTTCATGAGCTCAGGTTGTCCCAAAGCGCTTTGCAGCTAATGAAGTCGGGTTTTTTTTGAATCGTAGTCACTTTGTGATGTCGGAAACGCAGCAGCCAATTGTGCACAGCAAGCTCCCACAAACAGCAATGTGATAATGACCAGATTATGTTTTTTAGTGAGGTTGATTGAGGGATAAATATTGGCCAGGACACCGGGGATAACTCCCCTGCTCTTCTTCAAAATAGTGCCATGGGATCTTTTACGTCCACCTGAGAGAGCAGACGGAGCCTCGGTTTAACGTCTCATCCAAAAGACGGAACCTCCGACAGTGCAGCACTCCCTCAGCACTGCACTGGACTGCCAGCCTAGTTTTTTTTGTGCTCAAGTCTCTGGAGTGGGACTTGAACCCACGACCTTCTGACTCAGAAGTGAGAGTGCTACCCACTGAGCCACAGCTGACACTTAAACAGGACTGAGTGAAAAAAAAAGAGAAAAGCTGGAAAGCAGAAATAGAAAATTGTGGAGCAATGCAGCAGGCCAGTCAGCATCTGAAAAGGGAGAAGACAGGTTAATGTTTCCGGTGTGGGCCGGTTCACTGGGATAACTTCCCTCAGCTCCCTGAGATGGAGAACCATCCATCTAGCAGCCTAATTTACAACCAGTGTGGAGTAGTAAGTATGTGAGGTGAGTGTTAAGTGTTATAAAATGTTCACTTACCTTTGTTTCTGCCTACAGCCTTCAGCCACGGTGGTTCCGGAGTCCCGACATCTTCGTTGTAGATTTCACAGACTGGCTGTTGGATCCTCCGAACCAACAGTCATCTGCTTTCTACAAAGTTGAAAGGTTTGATGAGTCCTGAACACAAGGACTCATCAAACTACACAGAATGTCAGTGTTTGACAGCTTCACAGAGCTGTCAAACGCTGACATTTCTTCTTTCAAGAAGTCTTGACAGATGGCACATCAGATGTTGATGTGCTCTGTCAATGACTTCCCCCTAATTGGCCTGCTGAGCCCACAGGGTGGGCTTAACAAGGTCAATCAGGGGAAAATCCCTCTGGTTGGCCAGAACATGATGGAGGCTGGACTTAGACCCGACAAGCAGCAGTCCCGCCTCCAGCACATCTCCATTCACAAAATCCAGCCCTGAGACGACTCTATATACTGTAGGAAAGAGGTTAAAAAGCAGGACCTCAAATGTAGTAATCTCCGGATTACTACCAGTGCCACGTGCTAGTGAGTGCAGAAATAGGAAGATAGAGCAGATGAATGCGTGGCTGGAGAGATGGTGTAGGAGGGAGGGCTTTAGATTCCTGAGGAATTGGAACTGTTTCTGGGGGAGGTGGGAACTCTACAAGCCAGACGGGTTGCACCTCAACGGGAACGGAACCAATATCCTCGTGGGAGGGTTTGCTAGTGCTGTTGGGGAGGGTTTAAACTAGCTTGGCAGGGGGATGGGAACCTAAGTATAGAGTCAATATGGAGGGAAGAAAAACTGGAATTGGAAAACAAAAATGTAGAAAGTAAATTGGAAGGACAGAGGAATCAAGGGCTAGATAGTAGTCAACAAGGAGGTTTGCCTGTACTAAATGGTATATACTTCAATGCAAGGAGTATAGCGAAAAAGGCAGATGAGCTGAGGGCACAGGTAGATACTTGGGACTATGATATTATAGCTGTTACAGAGACGTGGCTGAAAGAGGGACAGGTATGGCAGCTCAACATCCCTGGTTACAGGATTTTCAGACGGGATAGAGAGGGAGGTAAAAAGGGAGGGGGGGCTCGCGGTATTGATTAAAGAAACTATTACAGCTGTGAGGAGGGATGATATGTTGGAAGGATCATGAAACGAGGCCATATGGGTCGAATTGAAAAACAAAAAAGGGGCGATCACACTGCTGGGCGTGTACTACAGGCCCCCAAACAGTGAGAGGGAGATAGAAGAATAAATATGTAGACAAATTTCTGAGAAGTGCAAAAACTATAGGGCAGTAATAGTAGGGGATTTCAACTACCCCAATATTAACTGGGATAAAATTAGTGTGAAGGGTATAGAGGGTGCGGAATTCCTAAAATGCATCCAGGAGAACTTTTTTAGCCAGTATGTAGCAAGCCCAACAAGGGAGGGGGCGGTTCTGTACTTAGTTTTAGGGAATGAAGCTGGGCAGATAGAGAGCAAATATGTAGACAAATTTCTGAAGGTAAATGTAGGTCCTTTACAATCAGAGACGGGAGAATTTATAATGGGGAATGAGGAAATGGCAGAGAAATTAAATAAATATTCTGTTTCTGTCTTCACGGAGGAAGACACAAAAAACCTCCCAGAAATACGAGAAAACCAAGGGTGTGACGAGAATGAGGAACTGAAAGAAATTATTATTAGTAAAAAAACAGTACTAGCAAAATTAATGGGACTAAAAGTCGATGAATCCCAAGGACCGGATGACCTACATCCTAGGGTTTTGAAAGAGGTGGCCATTGGAATAGTGGACGCATTGGTTGTCATCTTCCAAAATTCTATAGATTCTGGAACGGTTCCTGCAGATTGGAGGATAGCAAATGTAACCTCGCTATTTAAGAAAGGAGGGAGAGAGAAAACGGGGAACTGCAGACTTGTTAGCCGCACATCAGTACAGTAGTTGGGAAAATGCTGGAATCTATTATAAAGGATGCAATAACTGGGCACTTAGAAACTAATAGTAAGATTGGGCAGAGTCAACATGGATTTATGAAAGGGAAATCCTGTTTGACAAACCTATTGGAGTTCTTTGAGGATGTAACTAGTGGAGTAGACAAAGGGGAACTGGTAGATGTGGTGTATCTGGATTTTCAGAAGGCCTTCGATAAGGTCCCACACAAGAGGTTGGTGAACAAAATTAGGGCACATGGAATTGGGGGTAATATACTAGCATGGATTGAGAATTGGTTAACAGACAGAAAACAAAGAGTAGGGATAAACGGGTCTTTTTCAGGATGGCAGGCTGTGACTAGTGGGGTACCACAAGGATCGGTGCTTGGGCTCCAGCTATTCACAATCTATGTCAATGATTTGGATGAGGGGACTAAATGTAACATTTCCAAATTTGCTGATGATACAAAGCTAGGTGGCAGTGTCAGTTGCGAAGAGGATGTGAAGAGGCTTCAAGGGGATCTCGACAGGCTCAGTGAGTGGGTGAGAACATGGCAGATGGAATATAATATGGATAAATGTGAAGTTATCCACTTTGGTAGAAAAAACAGAAAGGCAGAGTATTTCCTAAATGGTAAAAGATTGGGGAATGCAGATGCTCAAAGGGACCTGGGTGTCCTTGTACATGAGTCACTGAAAGTGAATGTGCAGGTGCAGCAAGCCATTAGGAAGGCAAATGGTATGCTGGCCTTCATTACAAGAGGATTTGAGTACAGGAGTAAAGAAGTCTTACTCCAATTATATAGGGCCTTGGTGAGACCACACCTGGAGTACTGTGTACAATTTTGGTCTCTTTACCTAAGGAAGGATACACTTAGAAGGTTCACAAGATTGATTCCTGGGATGGCGGGACTGTCGTATGAGAAGAGATTGAGTAAACTAGGCCTGTATTCTCTTGAATTCAGAAGAATGAGAAGGGATCTCATTGAAGCATACAAAATTATTACAGGGCTTGATAGGATGGATGCTGGGAGAATGTTTCCCTGGGCTGGGGTGTCTAGAACCAGGGGCCACAGCCTCAGGATAAAGGGTAGGCCATTCAGGACTGAGAAGAGAAGACATTTTTTCACATAGAGGATGGTGAATCTTTGGAATTCTCTACCCCAGAGGGCTGTGGAGGCTCAGTCATTGGGCTGGATTTTTGATACTGGGGCGGGTTGGGATCGTGTTATCCACCCGACTGCAATTGGATGTGGGAGATTGATGCGATTTTCACCTAATTGGGCAATTGAGTTCCAGCATGTGGGAACCCATGAACCAATTAGTGTTTTCAGTCTGAAAGTCGCCTCTGATGATGTCATCATTGCTGCTGCATTGAAGGTCTGCAAAGACTGCTGGCCTTTGCTGTGAGAGGACCTGGATGCAAAATGAGCAGCAGAAGCCCTAAGTCTGCTCCCAGATATTTTTGCACCACCACCACACCTCATCCATCCATCCATCCATCCAGATATGTCTCCCAGCCAGCCAGCCAAATGTGCTCCCGCCAGGTTTCACATTCGTGGTTCAGAACAGACGTGCTTCACGTAGAAAAAGGGTTAAAATCACAAAGGCCTTTCATAATGGCATTGTAGAGGCAATTTAGTGCTTGTTAAGGGCCTTAACAGCCTATCCCTCTTATTAGAGGCGGGACGGAGTCGGGACCAGCAGACACGATTTAATGAAAATTGCGTGGAGGGGGGATGGAGGCGGGCTTGTGCCCGCCCGCCAGTTTTCACAATTTTAACCCCCCACACGCCTCCAAACCCAGCTCCACGGATCAATGAAAATCCAGCCCATTGGGTATATTCAAAACAGAAGTCGATAGATTTCTGATTAGTAAGGGCATCAAGGGATATGGCAATCGGGCCGGTGAATGGAGTTGAGGCAGAAGATCAGCCATGATCTCATTGAATGGTGGAGCAGGCTCGAAGGGCCGAATGGCCTACTCCTGCTCCTATTTCTTATGTTCTTAAGGTGTATCAGTGGGGAACATTTTGGTGCTAGTGACCATAACTCTGTGAGATTTAAGGTAGTTATGGAAAAGGACAAGGATAGACCAGGAATAAAAATTCTAAATTGGGGAAAAGCAAATTTGGCTAAGCTCAGAGGGGATTTAGCCATAGTGGACTGGAAACAGCTACTTGAAGGTAAATCAGTGTCAGAGCAGTGGGAGGCATTCAAGGAGGAGATCCAGAGGGTTCAGAGCAAATATGTGCCCTTAAAGAAAAAAGGTGGGACTAACAAATCTAGAGCCCCCTGGATGTCTAGGGACATACAGGGTAGGATAAAGAAAAAAAGGGAGGCGTATGACAGATACCGAGGACTATATACTCCAGAATCTTTAGAGGAGTACAGAAAGTGCAGGGGTGCAAATAAAAATGATATTAGGAAAGCAAAGAGAGAGCATGAAAAATTCTTGGCAAGTAAAATCAAGGAAAACCCAAAGATGTTTTATAAATATATTCAGAGTAAGAGGATAACTAAAGAAAGGTAGGGCCTATTAGAGATCATGAGGGTAATCTGTGTGTGGAGGTGGGAGACGTCGGCAGGGTTCTTAATGAATACTTTGCGTCTGTTTTCACAAAGGAGAGGGGTGAAGCAGATGTTGCTATCGGGGGAGGAGTGTGAAATATTAGATGAAATAAACATAGTGAGAGAGGAAGTATTAAGGGGTTTAGCAGCTTTAAAAGTGGATAGATCCCCAGGCCCGGATGAAATGTATCCCAGGCTGTTAAGCGAAGCAAAAGAGGAAATAGCAGAGGCCCTGACCATCATTTTTCAATCCTCTCTGGCTTCACGTGTGGTGCTGGAGGACTGGAGGACTGCGAATGTGGTACCCTTGTTTAAAAAGGGAGAAAAGGATAGACCGAGTAATTACAGGCCAGTCAGCCTAACCTCGGTGGTGGGTAAATTATTGGAAAGAATTCTGAAGGACAGGATAAATCTTCATTTAGAAAGACACGGATTAATCAAGGGAAGGTCGTGTCTGACAAACTTGATTGAATTTTTTGAGGAGTTAACAGGGAGGGTAGATAAGGGTAGTGCGTTTGATGTAATTTATATGGACTTTAGCAAGGCTTTTGATAAGGTTCCACATGGCAGACTGGTCACGAAGTTAAAAGCCCATGGGATCCAGGGCAAAGTGTCAAGTTGGATTCAAAACTGGCTCGGAGACAGGATGCAGAGAGTAATAGTTGATGGGTGTTTTTGTGACTGGAAGGCTGTTTCCAGTGGGGTTCCGCAGGGCTCAGTACTAGGTCCCTTGCTTTTTGTGGTATATATCAATGATCTAGACTTGAATATAGGGGGTATGATTAAGAAGTTTGCAGATGATACTAAAATCGGCTGTGTGGTTTATACTGAAGAAGGAAGCTGTAGACTGCAGGAGGATATCAATAAATTGGTCAGGTTGGCAAAACAGTGGCAAATGGAATTCAATCCGGAGAAGTGTGAGGTAATGCATTTGGGGAGGGCTAACAAGGAAAGGGAATACACATTAAATGGTAGGGCACTGAGTAGCGTAGAGGAACAAAGGGACCTTGGAGTGCATGTCTACAGATCCCTGAAGGTAGCAGGCCAGGTAGCTAAGGTGGTTAAGAAGGCATACAGAATGCTTGCATTTATTAGCCGTGGCATAGACTACAAGAGCAGGGGGGTTATGCTTCAACTGTATAAATCACTAGTTAGGCCTCAGCTAGAGTACTGCGTGCAGTTCTGGTCACCACATTACAGGAAGGATGTGATTGCACTAGCGAGGTTACAGAGGAGATTTACAAGGATGTTGCCGGGAGTAGAGAATCTTAGCTATGAGGAAAGACTGGATAGGCTGGTTCTGTTTTCCTTGGAACAGAGGAGGCTGAGGGGAGACCTTATTGAGGTGTATAAAATTATGAGGGGCACAGATAAAGTGGATAGAAAGGACCTATTTCCCTTAGCAGAGGGGTCAAAAATCAGGGGGCACAGATTTAAAGTAATTGGTGGAAGGTTTAGAGGGGATTTGAGGGAAATTTCTTCACCCAGAGGTTGTGGGGGTCTGGAACTCACTGCCTGAAAGGGTGATAGAGGCAGGAACCTGAACCACATTTAAAAAGTACTTGGATGTGCACTAGGGATGCTCTAACCTGCAGGGCTACGGACCAAGAGCTGGGAAGTGGGATTAGGCTGGATAGCTCTTTGTTGGCCGGCGCGGACACGATGGGCCGAAATGGCCTCCTTCCGTGCTGTAACTTTCTATGATTCTATGATTCTATTTAACCAAACCATTTGAGAATATTTTCCTAGTACAGTCCCCACCACTTCCGCTGTCCCCACGTATCCCGGACAGTTTCCTATATCGGGCAAATGGCATTGACCATTTGTCATCACCAAAGGTGCCAATTACAATTATAACCCATATTAAGCGGACTGGCTATACCGGGCAGTTTAAGTAGCTCTTCCCCCCTTGTTAAAGTGCGATTACCTGTCATTAACTCCCGCCGCCTTCAGGTGAAACTGACCAGACCACCGCGTATTTCAGCCCCATGCAGCTCTCCAATGCTGCAGGTGATGCTGACTAGACCGCTATATCTCTTTCTTTCTCCCCATCTAGATGATTACTGTGGCATTTATACAGAGCGGGAAGTGCAGAGACAGAGGAGGAAGATTCCTTCTGTGCTTTTAAAAAATGTCTTGTTTACACCGGCCACCACGAACAGCGGGCTGATTGCGTTGACACCGATGTGCTTTCTGTAAGCAGTGGGGACTGTAGTTGCTGCAATACTGTCCCCTCTTTAAGGGCCGCTTCAGATACGAGAGAGCTTTACATCCATCCTTTCGCTCTCCAAAGTTGCATTGAGTTCAGTTTTCCAACACATTTAAAAATAGATTTCCCTTATTGAAATCAGTATTGTGCTAGACCTCACTGTACTGTTTGTGTCAGTGTGTATCTCAGACACCGTCGTGTACTTAGTGGCGTGTCAGCCAGTTTCACAGTCAGTTAGACTCAGTCACAGTGACTAACTAACTAATTAATGTTGCTCTACGAAGAATGTACAGCTATTTTTTTTAATTGTAGAAGGATTTTTGAAAGTAATAATATTTTTATTTGGTGATAATGGGGAATTTAAGCCTTTTTGATAATTTTCTGTCCTCGTCAAGAGCAGATTCTTTGGGGCTTCATGAGCACTGGGCGCACTATGTTCCTTGTCAGAGTGGCCATTCTCCATGGGTAAGCCCAGTCAGTGAGTGTCACCGGGCTATTTGACTTGAGGGATCATTACAGTTGAGCCTAATGTTGTCCTCACCTGACGTCAACTTTCCATCACAAACCACTCGATAGAGGAGCAGAAACCCCGGCTGACTTTCAGCCTCCCCATCGCATGGGCGATGAAGCCATTTGTAGCACCCCTACCACTCCCGCAGCTAAGGTCAGCGAACTCATCACAGGCTGGCTATTGAACCCCCAGGACCTTCTGGTCTGCGCTCCTCCAACTCTGCCTCTTGCGCATCCCCGATTTTAATCACTCCACAATTGGCGGCCGTCACTTCAGCTGCCTGGGCCCTAAGCTCTGGAATTCCCTCCCTAAACCTCTCTGTCTATCTACGGGGTACAGTAGCATAGTGGTTATGTTACTGGACTAGTAATCCAGAGGCCGTGGACTAATGACCCAGAGACATAAGTTCACAATACCCACCACGGCAGCTGGGGAATTTAAATAAATAAATCTGGAATAAAAAGCTAGCATCAGTAATGGTGACCATGCAAACCACAAGATTGTCGTAAAAACCCATCTGGTTCACTAATGTCCTTTAGGGAAGGAAATTACCCGGTCTGGCCTATTCATGACTCCAGACCCACAGCAATGTGGTCGACTCTTAACTGCTCTCTGAAATGGCCCAGCAAGCCACTTATTCAAGAAGGTGGCTCACCACCACCTTCGAGGGCAATTAGGGATGGGCAATAAATGCTGGCCTTGCAGCGACGCCCACATCCTGTAAGTGAATAAAAATAAACCTTTCTCTCCTCCTTTAAGACACTCCTTAAAACCTACCTCTTTGACCAAGCTTTTGGTCATCTGCCTTAATATCTCCTTATGTTCAGTGTCAAATATTGTTTGAAAATCTCTCCTGTGAAGCGCCTTGGGATGTTTTACTATGTTAAAGGCGCTATATAAATGCATGTTACATAGAATTACATAGAATATACAGCACAGAAGTTGTTGTGTGACTCAATACTATGCCAGGCAGTGCCTTTACACAGGGGTGCAGTAGGGTTGGGGTTAAGATACTACACTAGCACCAGAAGTGGCCGGAGCGCTCACACCACCCGCCCGATGACCTCGGCGAGAGTCCATGCCGTGGAATCGGCTATCTGTTACCAGCGCTCACAAGCACCTCGCCAATGGGGGAGGAAGAGCAGGAAATCCAGTGGCTCCTCTGTCCAGTCCAGCCAGAAGGTAGAGGTTGGAGAAGGAGTGGCAAACATGGGAGGGTGGGACGGGAAAGGGCCTGCAGCAGGAGGGAAGGTGGCTGCGCCTGCAGGCCCCACAGAAAGACGTACCTTTCCTCTTTCTGTGAGCAGCCCGCGGTGGCCCCTTTACCAGCCGCTGGTTAGGCCGCTACATGCCTCGTACCAATGGGCGGAGCGTAGCTCGGGGAGATGGTGAGGGGATGTGAATAAAGGAGTGGTCAAAGAGCTGGGGTTTTGAGGAGGGGGAGGGATGTGGCATGGTGGAGAAGTTACTCTTGAGTTCAGGGCTCTGTTGGCGCTGAGGGAGGTTGCAGAGGTAGGATGGTTGAAGGCAGTGATCAGCGAGGGAGCAGCATTGTTCGTATCCATGGAGAAGTCTGTGGGCTGGGCTGTCGCACTCTGTCAACCGTCTGAGAGCCGAGCAGACACAGGTCACCAATTTAGAGAGAATCTGCAAATGAAGCGAGGACAAATTAACAAAAAAAATTGCTGTAGATTAAAGGATGAATTTTAAATATCTACACAATGGCACGAGAAGCATGGCCTTCACTGGGAAAGCACCGAGCTAGACCTGAGCCACAACACTCTATGTAGGGAGTTTTACTTAATCACTACAATTATAACTGTAACAACGGAATATCTCTTGAAGGACAACTCCACCCTAATTACAAGTGTGGGGAAGATGACTAATCAATATGTCATTGCTTTCCTTATCACTCTGCTGAGGTTCTGCTGGTATCCAGCTGAGCAAGGCTGCTGATAGCTCACCACTTCCAAATTTACACTGATTATTCATTGGTGTCACTTCTAAAGCTGCTATGATGCCTGGAGTCCGGAGCCAGCACACCCAGTTGCCGATGCACAGGTCCCTCACAGCTGGCTGCCAACCAAAGCGATGGCTGCCTTTCTTCGCTGGGACTCCAGGCGACCAGCTTTACCCACGGGTTGAGGCCAACTGCGTGAGGCCTGTGTGTTGGGTCCTCTCTTCTCTTAGGCAGTCCCTCGCAGTTCTCAGGTGACTGACGAGTCCAATGCCAGGTCCCGAACTTCATTTTAAAGGGTGGAAGATGCCTGTGCGTGAATTCTTTTAACGTGGGGTGGCCGTTGCACACCCGCTACCACACGGGCTTGACAGAGCAAGGTCTTGGTCCAATGGCAAGGGGATCCAAGACGATTGGAGACCAGGCTTTGCTACAACAGCCTAGCACAACACACAAACATACTGCTACTGTCCTCCTCCCTCCTTCCCGCAGGTCCTCTCTACCTGGGTTAATAGGATGCATTGTGGTCCTCCCGACCCCGCTGTTGGCCCATGCCGCACCTTCCCTGGGCCCCGACCCCGCTGCTGGTCCATGCTGCGCCACTCCTGGGCCTTGACCTCGCTGCTGGTCCATGCTGCGCCACTCCTGGGACCAGACCCCGCTGCTGGTCCACGCTGCACCACTCCTGGACTCCGACCCCGCTGCTGGTCCACGCTGCACCACTCCTGGGCCTTGACCCCACTGCTGGTCCACGCTGCACCACTCCTGGGACCAGACCCCACTGCTGGTCCACGCTGCTCCACTCCTGGGCCTTGACCTCGCTGCTGGTCCATGCTGCGCCACTCCTGGGACCAGACCCCACTGCTGGTCCACGCTGCTCCACTCCTGGGCCCCGGCCCTGCTGCACCACTCCTGGGCCTTGACCCCCGCTGCTGGTCCACGCTGCACCACTCCTGGACTCCGACCCCGCTGCTGGTCCACGCTGCACCACTCCTGGGCCTTGACCCCACTGCTGGTCCACGCTGCACCACTCCTGGACTCCGACCCCGCTGCTGGTCCACGCTGCACCACTCCTGGACTCCGACCCCGCTGCTGGTCCACGCTGCACCACTCCTGGGCCTTGACCCCACTGCTGGTCCACGCTGCACCACTCCTGGACTCCGACCCCGCTGCTGGTCCACGCTGCACCACTCCTGGACCCCGACCCTGCTGCACCACTCCTGGGCCTTGATTCTGCTGCTGGTCCACGCTGCACCACTCCTGGGCCTTGACCCCGCTGCTGGTCCACGCTGCACCACTCCTGGGCCTTGACCCCACTGCTGGTCCACGCTGCACCACTCCTGGGCCTTGACCCCACTGCTGGTCCACGCTGCACCACTCCTGGGCCTTGACCCCACTGCTGGTCCACGCTGCGCCACTCCTGGGCCTTGACCTCGCTGCTGGACCACGCTGCACCACTCCTGGGCCTTGACCCCACTGCTGGTCCACGCTGCACCACTCCTGGGCCTTGACCCCACTGCTGGTCCACGCTGCACCACTCCTGGACCCCGACCCCGCTGCTGGTCCACGCTGCTCCACTCCTGGGCCCCGACCCTGCTGCACCACTCCTGGGCCTTGACCCCCGCTGCTGGTCCACGCTGCACCACTCCTGGACCCCGACCCCGCTGCTGGTCCACGCTGCTCCACTCCTGGGCCCCGACCCTGCTGCACCACTCCTGGGCCCCGACCCCACTGCTGGTCCACGCTGCACCACTCCTGGGCCTTGACCCCACTGCTGGTCCACGCTGCACCACTCCTGGGCCCCGACCCCACTGCTGGTCCACGCTGCACCACTCCTGGGCCTTGATCTCGCTGCTGGGCTCGTCCTCGCTCCTGGGTCGTGGCCTCGGACATGAATGATGTTGTCTCTCACAGGATCAAATTAGCACTGATATTCTCGTGATCCCTGGCCCCTAACTCCACTCGCGATCCACTAGTCACTAGATCACTAGTCCAGTGGAGAAGCGTAGTCTTGATGGCAGAGAGGTCTGGGAATTTGGAAGCTAAATTTAAGTGGGGTGCTAGCACAGATTTTTTTGCACAGTATAAAAGCAGCTCATATTACACTCTGTCAGCCAGTGGCTCAGTGATAGCACCCTCGCCTCTGAGTCATAAAGTTGTGGGTTTCACGTCCCACTCCAGAGACTTGAGCACATAATGCTTGGCTGACTCGTCAGTGCAGTACTGAGGGAGTGCTGCATTGTCGGAGGTGCTGTCTTTTGGATGAGACGTTAAACCGAGGTCCCGTCTGTCCTCTCAGGTGAACGTAAAAGATCCCACGACACTATTTGAAGACGAGCAGGGAAGTAATATTTACCCCTCAATCAACATCACTAAAACAGATTATCTGGTCATTATCACATTGCTGTTTGTGGGAGCTTGCTGTGCGAAAATTGGCTGCCATGTTTCCTACATAACAACAGTGACTACACTTATAAAGTACGTCATTGGCTGTCCTGAGGTGGTGAAATATGCTCGATAAATGAAAGTTCTGTCTTTCTTTCACACTGAACAGTGGGTTTATGCCACAGAACACAGTGAGCAGTGCAAACATCTGGCATGCTCACCGATGCTCGGTTCAGGGTCTGCCAGAACTACTTGACTCCGGACCTGGTCACAGGTTTGACCCAGACATGGATGCATGAGCTGAATACCAGAGGAGAGATGAGAGTAACTCCCCTCGACATCAAGGCACCAAGGAGCCCGAGTAAAAGTGAAGTCAATGGAGGTCAAGGGGAAAACCATCCGGTTGCTGGAGTCGTATCTGATACAAAGGAAGGTGGTTGTGGTTGTTGGAGGGCAATCATCACAGCCCCAGGACATCACTTCAGGAGTTCCTCAGGGAAGTGTCCTCGGCCCAACCATCTTCAACTGTTTCATCAATGATCTTCCCTCTGTTATGTCAGGAGTGAGGCTGTTCACTGATGATTCTACAGGGTTCAGCTCCATTCACAACTCCTCAGATAATGAAGCAACTCATGTTTGCCTACAGCAGGACTGGGACAGCTTTCAGGCTTGAGATAACAAGTGGTTGGCAACATTTGTACCATATAAGTGCCAGTTTAATGATCATCTCCAACAAGCTACTTTCCTCAACCTTCAAGGGATTCACCATCGCTAAGTCCTCCACCATCAACATAGTGGAGGACACCATTGACCAGAAGACTAAGTGAACCAGCCATATCAACACTGTAGAGGATGGCTTCAAACAGCAGAAACAAATCTAAACATTAATAATGCCCCACAACAAGAGTTGTGCAGAGGCTGGGTGGTGTGTGACGAATAGCTCACTCCTGATTTCTCAAAGGCTTTCTGTTATCTACAAGGCTTAAGTCAGGACTGTGATGGACTACTCACCACTAGGGTTTAGCGCCCCGAAAAAGTTAGCGCCCCCATGGCCGATTTTCCCAGGTAGCACCCCGAGAGGGAGGAGGGGTGCTACTGGAAGCGTCCCGCGACCCTCGCTGCGGCACGTCGCGCCGCGGTACTGCAGGCCTTCCTCCCCTTATTAAAGGGGAGGGGCCTGGCGCAGCGTGTCCCGGCGCCCAGCTGGGCCACCAAGGAGAGCAGCCGGCACCCCGGGTTAACGGGGGCCGGGGACAGCAACGGGGGCAGGTGCTGGCAGGTGGCCAGCAACAAAAATGGCCGCCCGCCACCTCCCCTTTAACTAGCGCCGCCTCGGCCGCAGGTAGGCCCCCCTGACCCCGGCGGACACAGTATCCGGCGGTAAGTCGGGGGACGCCACCCAATATTACAGCTGGGGCGCGAGCGGGGCGCTGCGCACGGTGATGATGTCATCGCCGACGGTGCAGCACTGCGTGGTGCTAACGGTTAGCACCGCCGCTAACCTCCCGCTGAATTTCACCCAGGCGCTAGTTAATTTGCGCCCCGTTAGCGCCCTAAGAGGGTGCTAACGGGAGGCGCAAATCAACCGAAATTAGCTCCCTACATCTTCCTGGACAGAGCAACCCCCTTTATCCGTGCCCCTGCCACGGGACCCAATATCCACCGGCGACGCACTGTGGTTGCAGTACGTGCTATCTATGGGATGCACTGCAGCAACTCCCAAGTTTACTTCAACAGAAACATCCAGTCCTGCCACCGATCCCACCAATAAGGATAAGAACAGCAAGATCATGTGATCATCATCACCTCCAAGTTCCCGTCCATGTCACACACCATCCTGACTTGGACAAATATTGTCATTCCTGCATCAGTGCTGGGTCAAATTTCCTTCCTAACACTATTGTGGGAGCACTATCATCACATGGATTACATTGGTACAAGTTGAAAGCCCACCACCACCTTCTCAGGGCAACTATGGATGGGCAATAAATGTCACCTATATTCCAAGAATAAATGAACTCTTCTTCTCATCATATCCTTCAATCTGTTCTGTCTTCAGAAGGACATCTAGTTGCTTCGTCATTGCTCTTCTCTGGTAACACAAGTCCCTGATTTCCTTTCTTAGTCCTAACATCTTAACTTTTAACTTACGTCCTCTGGTATTTGAATGTTTTAGAAACATAGAAACATAGAAGATAGGAGCAGGAGTAGGCCATTCGGCCCCTCGAGCCTGCTCTGCCATTCGATGAGATCATGGTTGATCATCCAAACTCAGTACCCTGTACCTGCCTTGTCCCCATATCCCTTGATACCTTTAGCTTTAAGAAATATATCTAACTCATTCTTGAATATATTTAATGACTTGGCCTCAACTACCTTCTGTGGTAGAGAATTCCACAGGTTCACCACTCTCTGGGTGAAGAAATTCTTCCTCATTTCTGTCCTAAATGGCTTACCCCTTATCCTTAGATTATGACCCCTGGCTCTGGACTCTCCGACCATCGGGAACATTCTTCCTGCATCTAGTTTGTCCAGACCTCTCATTCTTCTATACTCCAGCGAGTATAAGCCCAATCGACCCAATCTCTCCTCATATGTCATTCCTGCCATCCCAGGTATCAGCCTTGTGAATCTTCGCTGAACTCCTTCCATGGCAAGAACATCCTTCCTCAGATTTGCCACTGTAAAAGAAAATACCGATCCAACTTTGCCCATACCCTTGATAATCTTGAAGAGTGATATAGAAGAATGATTTCAATATTGTGTACTGTAGTATAGTGCTTGTTTGGGTAATGCAAAAAATATATATATTTAGAAAGACTCATATGTTGCGGGAAATAATTAATATTTAGGTTTGTTTCTGCTGTTTGAAGCCACCTTCCGATTTGGGTCTTCAGCCACAGGAAAATGCTTCTTGGACAAAATACTGAGCAGCACCGTCCCTGGCCTTTGATGCTGGCTGGGAAACCCCCGTGCTGGATAATAGCTGCCATGTCCTAGGTGGCGGTCCATTACACGGTTAACGTTAAAGTTAACGGTGTGAATAGATGCTCCTTAAATGACATTAAGCTGTGTGGTTTTTTTTTAGCCTCTATATCATGTTCCTATATTAGTGGTTATGGTACTAGGCTATCAAACCAGAGTGGAAATCCCATCCTAGTAAGTTGTGAAATTGAATTTAATAAATCTAGTAATTATTTGATCGACACCAAGAGAAAATAACCATGAATGCTGCAAGATTGCCGTAAAAACCCATTGGTTCACTGATGCCCTTCACTGAAGGGGATCTCCCATCCCTACCTGGTTTGACCCAAATGTAACTCCACTCCCAAACTATGTTGTTGACTCTTAATGCCCTCTGATGTGGTCTACCAAGACACTCAGTTATATAAACAATGGAGTGAATATTGACAGCACTGTGTCAGCCAATGAGTTGAAGATGGGGGCGGTACTTGAGAGTCTCCAAACTTATGACCGAAACTACAGCAAACAGAGTCTCCCGAGTACAGCAAGATTATTATCGAAAAGACAGTGAGTGGAGGATAGTTACAGAATACAATACAATCGCGGTTAACTTCAGGCGTGATTGGTGGGGTTAATTGCCCAATCATCTCCAATCTGGCCGGGACTTGCGGTGTCACTATCTGCAGTCTAAGCACAATTGCTAGAAGAAAAGATGGCCGCCTCCACCCCTTCTTTTCTGGCCGAAAGGTTCCCCTCGCGAATCTGATTCTTCCACCTGCCTGTTCCATTGTGGTTAGATGCTATTTGGCAAACCCACAGTCTCCTTTCCTTTAGCATAAGAACATAAGAAATAGGAGCTGGAGTAGGCTATTTGGCCCCTCACGCCTGCTCCGCCATTCAACAAGATCATGGCTGGTCTTCTACCTCAACTCCACCTTCCTGCACTATCCCCACATCCCTTAATTCCCTTTGTTCCCAAAAATTTATCGACCTCTATCTTGAATATACTCAATGGCTGATCATCCACAGCTTTCTGGGGTAGAGATTTCCAATGATTCACCACCCTCTGAGTGAAGAAATGTCTCCTAATCTCAGTCCTAAATGGCCTACCCCTTATTCTGTGACTGTGACCTTGGGGGCGATTTTCCCACTGGAGGTGGGATGGAGGCGGGTTTCGGTTTGGGCCGGTTTGAAACCCGCCTCCACTGATAGTTTTCAAAAAATTGCGATTTTCCCCTGATTGGCCACTTGATTTCAGAGGTGTGGGTCGCCCTTGATCAATTCGTGTTTTGGGACTGAAACTCGCCTCTGCTGACAACACTTTTCCAGTCTGATTTTAGGCTGCTTACTGCCTTGGATCATTCCACTCGATTTCTGTCGATGCTGCACCACCTGCAACATATTCTGAGAAACCACTATGTCCAATTCCAAGGCAAGGGCCTCCCCGAGGCTCTCGGATGAGGCGCTGCAAATGTTGGTTGAGGGGGTGAGAGCTAGCATGGAGGTGCTCTTCCCCTCATCTGGGAGGAAGAGGCCTCCCAAAGAAACCAAAGCTGTGGGTCCAGCTGGCCTCCAGATCTGTG
Source organism: Squalus acanthias (assembly GCA_030390025.1). Lineage (NCBI taxonomy): Eukaryota > Metazoa > Chordata > Chondrichthyes > Squaliformes > Squalidae > Squalus > Squalus acanthias. The sequence continues at coordinate 259,871,760 of CM059425.1, forward strand.
TGCAGATTGGGTGAATGTTTCTGTCTATTGATGAAATGCCATCCCTGTTGGAAAGCATTAAAATGATTTGATGCCAAAATGTTGGCGTTATGGCATCTGTTCTTTCGCCTTAGGCAGCTCCACATTGCGGGCTCTGCAACACTTGCATTATCAGGTTGGTGGCCTGAGTGAAAGGAGGCCAGAGAGTCATGTCCATTGTCAATGATGTCTTAAGATGGAGCCAAGGACATGTGCCAACTTGGGAAACCTATGCAAATCTGGCCAGGATAAGTTCATCCCTTGCCTCACAGGCAGCCATGTGCTCGCGTGCTGCTGCTGCTGCTGGTCGATAGACCGGCACTCTGACCTCCTCCTGCTCCTCCTCCTCCTCCTCCTCCTGCTCCCGCCCTGCAAAACCGGCACCGGCAAAATCCCGCGGAGGCGGGTTGGAGGTGGGTTCCGAACCCGCACTTATTTTTTCCGATTTTCCCGCCTCCAAACCTGCCTCCTCGGGGCTCAGAAAATCGCCCCCCTCGTGTTCTAGATTCCCCGGCCAGGGAAAACATTTTCCCAGCATTAACCCTGTCAAGCCCCTTAAGAATTTTATATGTTTCAATTAGATCTCCTCTCATTCTTTTAAACTTTAAGGAATATAGGCCGAGTCTACTCAATCTTTCCTCATAGGGCAATCCTCTCATCCCAGGAACCAATCTAGTGAACCTTCGCTGCACTCCCTCTAAGGCAAGTATGTCTTTCCTTAGGTAAGGAGACCAGAACTGTACACAGTACTCCAGGTGCGGCCTCACCAATGCCCTGTATAATTGTAGTAAGACTTCTTGGGGGAAAAATTCAGCTGCTTGCGCCTCCCGTTAGCGCCTTAAGAGGGCGCTAATGGGGCGTAAAGCAGCTAACGCCCAGGCGCAGCGCCGCCCACGTCTCCCGTAAAATTCAGCGGGAGGTTAGCGGCGGCGCCAGCCGGTAGCGCCCTGTGGCGCTGCGCCGCCGGCGATGACGTCATCGCCGTGCGCAGCACCCCGCTCGCGCTCCAGCCGCGATCTTCAGTCGCGCCCCCTGATTTACCGCCAGACGCTATGTCCGACGGGTTCAGGGAGGCGTACGTGCGGCCGGGGCGGCGATATTTAAAGGGGAGGTGGCAGGCGGCCATTTTTGTTGCTGGCCGCCTGCCAGCACCTGCCCCCGTTGCTGTCCCCGGCCCCCGTGAAGCCCCCCCACCGTGAAGTGCCGGCTGCGCTCCAAGAGCCCGGCACTTCTCTTGAGTGCCGGGCTCTTTTGCCAGCACTCCCGATCCCTGGGGGCCCAGCTGGGCCCCGGTTCGCGCTGCGCAGGGTCCCTCCCCTTTAAGAAGGGGAGGAAGGCCTGCAATACCGCGGCGCGATGTGCCGCAGCGCGTGGCGCTGCGGCACGTAGCGCCAGGATATTCCCTCGCAGCGCCCCAAGAGGGATGCGGGGTGCTTCCAGTGGCGCCCCGCTTCCCTCTTGGGGCGCAACCACTGAAGTTCCGGCGCGGGGCCGCTAATTTTTTCGGGGCGCTAAAAGTAGCGCCCCGGCGAGGTTAGCGCCCCAAATGGGGCACGACTCAATTTTTACCCCCTTTACTCTTATACTCTGATCCCTTTGTAACAAAAGCTAACATAGCATTTGCTTTCCTAATTGCTTGCTGTACCTGCATGTTAACTTTCAGTGATTCATGTACAAGGACACCCAGGTCCCTCTGAATGCAAACATTTCCCAGTCTCTCACCATTCAAAAAATATTCTGCTTTTTTGTTTTTCCTACCAAAGTGGATAACTTCCCCACATTGTATTCCATTTGCCATGTTCTTACCCACTCAGTCAACCTGTCTATATCTCCCTGCAGCCTCTTTGCGTCCTCCTCACAGCTTACTTTCCCACCTAACTTTGTATCATCAGCAAACTTGGATATGTTACACTCAGTTCCTTCATCTAAGCCATTAATATAGCAGTAAACAAGTCCGTCACACTTTGCTGCAGGAGTCACTTGGCCAGTTTGCAAAGAATTCTGGATCGTACCCGGTAAATGGATTGGTGGTGTCGATCAAAGATCAAGACAAGGCAAGAGACCAGAGGGAGGGGTCTGGGAGGACTGAGAAGGCTGGAGGCAGGTGGCCAAAAAAGAAGGCGTGGGGGGTGGAGGTGGTGGAAGAAGCTCTCAGCATCAGCTGAATTCCCCAGGGTGCGAGCATTGGGAGGTGAAACGAACGACTTTGCCGAGGACAACTTATTCAGGGTCAGAAAGGTCAGAGGGGATGGTGAGCACCTGGCAAATAATCGGAGACGGTAATCCATGCAGCTCACATCCAGCTAGTTTAACAGGTATTCATACCCTGTGCAGATTGGGTTTGGTAGGAAAGTTAGTTCAGCGGTCTTGCTGAGGGCTACTTCACAAAGCTTATACTTACATCAAAGACAAAGAAGAAAGCCAGAACTGCGTGGGTGTATATATAAGCGGAGATAACTAGTATCAGATTGTTTTCTGATTTCCCCTGTGCTCCTATTCCTGCAGCAGTCAGCATTGGAGAAATGTGTGAGCGAGGCCTATGATCCGCATGCACAAGGCAGATCACGAACCCATTTAAGCACACAGATCTGTCTCCCTTTCACAGCCAGCGATACATCAAAATAGGTAACATTATTAAACCAAAATGTGAGACTTGACAGGCCTGCCTGTTGCTTCAAGCCCCGTTTCAGGCTGTTAGACACTGGTCTGGGCAACTCTAGGCGTGCAGAGATTCTTAAAAAGAAATTCAGAAGAGCCAAGTTTTTTTCTTTCTTCACCGACAGATCTCCCGCGGTGTTTCTTATGAGTAAGTTGGAGGCTAAAGGGGTATAGACTATCGTTTTCACCGTTGAAGGACCCGCTCGATTTTCACATTCCACTGATCTCCGCCAGATTTTCAAGAACAAGGGGACACAATCTTCAAATTAGAGCTGGGCCATTCAGGAGTGAAATCAGGAAGCACTGCTTCACACAAAGGCTAGTGGGAACCTGGAACTTGCTCCCCAAAAGGCTGTGGATGCTGGGGGTCAATTGGAGCTTTCAAGACTAAGATCAATCGATTTTTATTGGGTCAGGATATTAAGGGCTATGGAGCAAAGTTGGGGAAATGGAGTTGAGGTGCGGATCAGCCACGATCGAATTGAAAGACGGAGCAGGCTCGAGGGGTTGAACTCCTGATCTTAAGATGAAAATTTAGTCCAAAGCGTTTTATTACGCCAGGAGTGGTTTTTTTTTCATTTGTTCATAGGATGTGGGCGTCGCTGGCAAGGCCAGCATTTATTGCCCATCCCTAGTTGCCCTTGAGAAGGTGGTGGCGAGCCGCCTTCTTGAACCGCTGCAGTCCGTGTGGTGAAGGTGCTCCCACAGTGCTGTTAGGTAGTGAGTTCCAGGATTGTGACCCAGCGACAGTGAAGGATCGGCGATATACTTCCACGTCAGGATTGTGTGTGACTCAGAGGGGAACTTGGAGGTGGTGGTGTTCCCATGCGCCTGCTGCCCTTGTCCTTCTAGGTGGTAGAGGTCGCGGGTTTGGGAGGTGCTGTCGAAGAAGCCTTGGCGAGTTGCTGCAGTGCATCTTGTAGATGGTACACACTGCAGCCACGGTACGCCGGTGGTGGAGGGAGCGGGCTGCTTTGTCCTGGATGGTGTCGAGCTTCTTGAGTGTTGTTGGAGCTGCACTCATCCAGGCAAGTGGAGAGTATTCCATCACACTCCTTACTTGTGCCTTGTAGATGGTGGAAAGGCTTTGGGGAGTCAGGAGGTGAGTCACTCGCCACAGAATACCCAGCCTCTGACATAGACTATGTAGTGCACAGTATTTATTATATATCAAACAGGCAAGTGTTTAAATTGCAATAGCCATTTCTAATAGCCCCAAAGGGACTTCCTTGAGGATAGTTTGAAAACAATAATTGGTGCAATTTGATTACCTGCCCCACTCGTCTTCTCCTTCTCTATCGCTGACTGCCGGTTTTTGATTCGAATTCTTTCGAAATTGGTGACTGGTAGGTTTTATTCCTTCATGTTGATTGGCTCATTCTGTACCTGTTCAGATGTGATTTGATGTATTATTAAAATTTCAGCCAATCAAGTGCAAGGATGACACAGACATTTGCATGAGTTTCACAGTGTGATGTTAAAATGTGATCCAGGAAGTGTGAGATACCAACAGGAAATGTGTAGAGTCATACATTCTTTTAATTACATTTGTTAACAGAAAGATATGCAGATAGGTCCATGTGAAAAGAAAGGGTATATGTAAAGCTTCACATGGTGAATACATTGCATTGGATTTTGCCTTCTGTTGCCGAGGCCCTAAGCTCTGGAATTCCCTCCCTAAACCTCTCCGCCTCTTTTTCCTCCTTTAAGACGCTCCTTAAAACCTACCTCTTTGACCAAGCTTTTGGTCACCTGCCCTAATTTCTCCTTATGTGGCTCGGTGTCAAATTTTTTGTCTTATAACACTCCTGTGAAGCACCTTGGGACGTTTTACTACGTTAAAGGCGCTATATAAATACAAGTTGTTGTTTTTGTTGTTATCCAGACTGTAAATGGAGAGGATAGTAATGTGAGTCACATAAGGAACACACATAGTGAGGCAGAGATGTTATAGACAGCCAGCTGGAGGATTTCATAATCTTTAGTCCCCATCAAAAAGGAAACTTTCACCTCTTAATTTCCTCCCCCACCCCCTGATTTCCTCCCCCACCCGCGGATTTGCTCGCCCACCACCCACTCCACCCCCCCCCCCCACCCCCAAATCCTCCCCCACCCAGACTCTCCTTACGACCTCATTCCGTGCCCGAGCCGGGGCGATACTGGTGCCACTTGGGACCAGCGAGCTGCCTCTGGGGCCACAACCGAAGCCAGTAATTAGCAAATGAGGCTGGCGGACCGATTGCTCATGTTCCTGGCACCCCCACCCCGGCCTTTTTGGGCACGTGCTCAGCACCGTAGTCGCACCTCGATTCGGGCACCATCCTACCTCTAGCCCGAACGTTGAAATATCACTGTGTGCCTGGCTGTTCTTATGTACAACATCTCTGGAGGAGCTAGCCTTGTACTGATGGTAACAGGTGTCTGTGAAATTACAGCACAGGTTATGAGAACAACCTATCTCCAAGATGCAAACTTTATAAGTAATGTGCATCCATAAGGACAGCACGAATGTGTTTGAAAAGTGTTAGACAGAAAAGGTGTCTTAACATATTCCCATGCATCAAAATAATACGACAGTTTGTCTGGTACAAATGCAAATATGCAATTTACATTATTATAGTGCACCTCACATAGGCAAACATCTTCGAGCGCTTTACAAGGGGGTGAAGTTAATGCCAAGCAGGAAGTGAAGGAATTTAGCTGCGTCGTTAGGGGGCTTTTGAAGGCAGGGAGAGAATTACCAAGAGAAAGTGGTTGTAGAAGAGAATTCTAAAGGGCAGAGCTTTATTGACTGAATGATCAGCCTCCAGTTGTGGAGGAATAAGTAGCAATCTGGAGTCAGAGGAAAAGAGGGTGTAGGCTGGGACATAGGCCCAGAGGAGATGACCTAGATAAGGCGACATGAGGTGGTTGAGAGATTTGAAGAGACGCACGAGGATCATCAGATTGACTTGCTGGAGTGCAGGGGGCCGGTGGAGATTGGAGAGGAACGGGGTGATGGTGGTACAGGACTTTGTGCTGCAGAGAACAGGATTAATTGATGTTTGTGAAGAGTGGAGGTGGAGCTGCTGGTGAGGAGACATTGATCCTTGGTTTTCAAGGTGTGGCTAAGAATTTCAGAAACAGTGGTGGTGAGACAGTAGTGAGATGGTGGGGGGTTGTGGCATAAGTGGCCGATGTTCTCAAGGTGGAAGAAGATGATCTTTTTAATGGACTGCCATCTAAAGCTCAGATTAGGGTTGAACAGTGATTATCCACCGCCAGGTTCTGCCTGAACAGGCAACCTGATGGAGTTCCGAACATGATTGCTTCAATCTTGTCAACTTTCAGCTGTTGGAAATTTCAGCTGATTGATATTGAGTGGACAGTCAGCAGCTCTGAAATCAAGCGATTTGACACGTCTTTCCGTATCTGATGATCACTCGAGAAAGAGAAGTACAGTTGGGCCTCATCAGAATAAATGTGGAAGCTGGCTCCGTGCTTGTGAATGATGCACGTAGCTAATAAATACGAGGGGACCAAAAGGAGCTTACTAGGGGGGATTGTGCTGTCATTCCCAGGATGTGGGCATTGTTGGCAAGGCCGGCATTTATTGGCCACACCTAGTTGCCCTGAGAAGGTGGTGGTGGGCTTTCTTCTTGAACCGGTACAGTCCAACTGGTAAAGGTATTCTTTGTAGTGGTTTGACACAAGTGAGTGGCTTGCTAGGCCACTTCAGAGGGTAATTAACAGTCAACCATGCTGTGGTAGACTAGAGTCACATATAGAATCATAGAATAGTACAGCACAGAAAGAGGCCATTCGGCCCATCGAGTCTGCGGCGGCTCTTTCGAAGAGCAATCCAGTCAGTCCCACTCCCCCGCTCTTTGCCCATATCCCTGCAATTTTTTCTCCTTCAAGATTTAAGGACCATGTTGAGAAAGTGTAGGTTAGAGTTAAGGCAATAGTTGAGAAAGTAGAAGGTTGTGAATTAGCTTGTTAAGAAGGGGATGATGAAGATGGTAGTGATTTTAAAAGGGGTGGGAAGAGTCCCTCAGGGTATGAATAAGTTGACAATATTGGCAAAGCATGGGGATGAGAAGGAAACACTGAGTAATCAGGAGCTTAATTGGGAAGAGGTGTTGAGGGAGCAGTGATGGACCTTATAGAGGAACTGAGTCTAATGTGGGCTGTTGGAGAGCTTAGGGAGAATCTACTGAGTGTAGGGATGGGTGTCTGGTGTGGACTAGAAGCAAGGAGAGTGGGGAAAAGAGGAGGAATGGGAGGCAGAGATGGCAGAATGGGTGGAGGGTGCGAGGGAGAGTTACAGGAGGTGATTTGTTGTCCTTGTCCTTGGTTAATAGAACATAAGAACATAAGAAATAGGTTCAGGAGTAGGCCATTCGGCCCCTCGAGCCTGCTCCACCATTCAATAAGATCATGGCTGATCTGATCTTGGCCTCAACTCCATTTTCCCGCCCGCTCCCCATAACCCTTGATTCCCCTGTTTTTCAAAAATCTGTCTATCTCCGCCTTGAATATATTCAATGTCTCAGCCTCCACAGCTCTCTGGGGTAGAGAATTCCAAAGATTCACGACCCTCTGAAAGAAGAAATTCCTCCTCATCTCCGGTTTAAATGGGCGACCCCTTATTCTGAAACTATGCCCCCTAGTTCTAGATTCCCCCATGAGGGGAAACATCCTCCCTGCATCTACCCTGTCAAGCCCCTTCAGAATCTTATATGTTTCATGATGTGGAGACACTGAGACAACGTATGAACGGACACCGCGCAACAATCGCCAGGCAGGAGGGTTGCCTCCCAGTCGGGGAACACTTCAGCAGCCAGGGGCATTCAGCCTCGGATCTGCGGGTAAGCGTTCTCCAAGGCGGCCTTCGAGATACACGACAGCGCAAAATCATAGAGCAGAAACTGATAGCCAAGTTTCGCACTCATGAGGATGGCCTCAATCGCGATATCGGGTTCATGTCACGATACAGAACGTGACTTGACATCATGGCCGGTCTTCCCAGGTGTTTTTTTTTTAAAAGACTAACACAAGAACACAAATTGACAGGATATGCAGCCAGCAGGTGGTTTGACACGTTGGACCCCCTGGGACACATCTCATTGTCTTGGCTGTGCTCTTTGTTGTAGGGAAAAATGTGAATAGATTTTGTCTGTGTTTAAATTGTGAATTCTGGGAGATTCTCTCACTGCTAACTTACCTGACGAAGGAGCGAACTGCTTCGAAAGCTTGTAAAATTAAATAAATCTGTTGGACTATAACCTGGTGTTGTGCGACTTCTCATTTTTATATGTTTCAATAAGATCTCCTCTCATTCTTCTAAACTCCAATGAGTATAGACCCAACCTGCTCAACCTTTCCTCATAAGACAACCCCTTCATCTCCGGAATCAACCTCGTGAACCTTCTCTGAACTGCCTCCAATGCAAGTATACCCCTCCTTAAATAGGTGATCACAGGAGAGTAATCCAATCAAAGTGGGGTTAGTTAATGTCGTAAGTTGTGAGACTGGTTTAGGTTGTAATTTATTTTATTATTTAATATGTATATATATATACTGATTCAATTTTATGTGAGTTTTTTTTAGTTGTGCTCTATTAGATTTTCCTCCTATCCCTTCCAGAACCACCCCCCACCCCCGCCCCCATCCCCTTCAAATGACAGCAGGTGCACCCAGAAGTGAGCAGGACCAGGGAGCTGCTCCCTTCCATTGCCGTGAATTAAAAAAAAAGTTCTCTACATTTATCGAAATGGACCTATTGTCATGGGATTAGAAAAGAAATTCTGCAATATGATTCTGATTTGGATACATTCACAACTCAAGCAGCTTTATTTCCCTCTATCCTTGCACTAACCCCCTGCTGTAAAGCCTTTCGTTAGGCTCTGCTTTCCCCATCTGGACTAGAATCATAGAAGTTTACGGCACAGAAGGAGGCCATTCGGCCCATCGTGTCTGTGACGGCCGAAAAAGAGCCATCCAGCCTAATCCCACTTTCCAGCTCTTGGTCCGAAGCCTTGCAGGTTATGGCACTTCAGGTGAATATCCAAGTACTTTATAAATGTGATGAGGGTCTCTGCCTCTACCACCCTTTCAGGCAGTGAGTTCCAGACCCCCACCACCCTCTGGGTGAGAACATTTCTCCTCAACTCCCCTCCAAACCTTCTACCAATTACTTTAAATCTATGCCCCCTGGTTATTGACCTCTCTGTTAAGGGAAATAGGTCCTTCCTATCCACTCTATCTAGGCCCCTCATAATTTTATACACTGATGCAGAGGCTCATTTAGATTTTCAGAACTTCTCCTGTGACACCCTCACGAAAGGGGAAGATGCAAGAGGAAAAATTTGCAAGGCTATGGGGAAAGGGACGGGGAGTGGGACTAATTGGAGAGCTCTTTCAAAGAGCCGGCACAGGCACGATGGGCCGAATGGCCTCCTTCTGTGCTGTAAGATTCGATGATTCTCATGACCCACCACAAGTCTCAGAGGGTCAGCTCCATCCCACCATCGAAACACCTCACTTACTCCTGCTACTGAGGTGGTGGGGGGGGGGGGGGTGGAGGTGGGGGTGGAGGGCGGGGGGGGGGCAGGGGTGGTGGGGTTGGGAATTAGGTTTGTTTCAGTTCAGTTCTACAGCACCAAAAGCCCTGTAGATGTTGGCTTCTCACTGCAGTGATGGCCCATCGCTAACAATCCCTCCCACCCAGTGACCAATGTTAGCATGTAAGCCTTGATAGCGAGTGTGACAGATATTTGACTGCATGCCCAATCCTGTCCACACACGCACACAGATACTTCCTGCAGTACTTGAGGGACTCAGGCCGCGGATTTAATAGACCTCAGAGGGCGGGTATGGAGGCGGGTCGGTAGCGAAAATCGGAAAAATTGACGGCGGGCTGCGAACCCGCCGCCATCCCGCCTCCACACTACTTTGGCAAGTGTCGGGTCAGCGGCTCCTGAACTGACCCGACACCGAACGGCGGGAGAGGCACTTAAGGCAGTTAACAGCTTCTTAACTGCCTACATAATCTTATTTTAACTGCCTGCTCGGATTTTGCAGCTTTTTCTGCGTGCTGCCCGCCTTCAGAAAAACACGCCAGCTGCATTGAGCCGGGTTCAGCGAGGACCTGAATTGTTGGCCGCTGCTCGATCAGCTTAAAAGCGGTCCTGCAATCTCTCCTAGTTTCAGATACCACAACTTCGTGCTTTGAGGTTTGGGACACTTTTTGCAGCTCTACTAATCTTGTGTGTGTTCACACTGAAATCCATCCGCAGTGTGACCTCCTTGGAATACCCTCTGACCACTTTGTCTGAGCGCAAACAACCTCCATTCCTCGACTGAGATATATACCAGCGGTATGGGAACCATTTATATCCTCTCATCCTGGTCCTCAGATTCGGAGGAAGAGCAGCCGCGGCAGCAGCGCAACCAGGTGCAGCAGCAGCACCAACAGCAAGAGCGCCAACCTCCTCCTCACCCACCTGATGCTGCACAGGGTAGAGGGCGTCAGCTCAGGCCTGCACCTCGCCGCAGGAGATACCCCCAACACCGCGTTTACAGGCCGAGGATGAGCTTCCTCAACATGACTGAGCAGCAGTGCCAAAGGAGGCTGAGACTTTCGCGAGACGTATTCGCTGACATCTGCGCAATGCTGCACCAACACCTGGAGCTCAGCGGAGCATGTGGGCACTCCTTACCAGTGGCTGTCAAAGTCACCACCGCACTCAACTTCTTTGCTTCGGGCTCCTTCCAGGGATCAGCTGCAGACATCAGCGGCATCTCCCAGTCGGCCGCACACACTTGCATCATGCAGGTTACCGATGCCCTCTTTGCAAAGGCGCACAATTACATCCACTTTTCCATGGATGAAGCAAGTGTGACCACGCGTGCAGTTGGCTTTGCAAATATGGCTGGCTTCCCAAGGGTGCAGGGCGTTGTAGACTGCACACATGTGGCCATTAGGGCACCCCATCACAACCCAGCTGTATTTGTCAACTGCAAGGTATTCCACTCCCTTAACGTCCAACTGGTGTGTAACCACAGGAAGGACATTATGCATGTTTGCGCAAAGTACCCTGGCAGTTGCCATGACTCCTTCATCCTGCGGCAGTCTACTGTGCCTCAGCTGTTCAATCCGCCAACCCAACTTTTCGGATGGCTACTTGGCGACAAGGGCTATCCCCTGAAAAAGGGGCTCATGACACCGATGAGGAGGCCATCAAGCGAGGCTGAGGAGCGGTGCAATCTGAGCCACATTTTCACCAGAAGCATCATCGAGCAAACCATGCACAAAATGCGATTCCGATGCCTCGACAGATCTGGTGGAGCCCTGCAGTATGCACCAGCCAGGGTGTCCAGAATCATCGTCGTCTGCTGTGCCTGCACAACATTGCACAGCAGCATGGCTTGGCACTGCCTGAGGAACAAGTGGCTCAGCACAGAACCTCCTCGGAAGAAGAGGAGGAGGACGAGGAGGAGGAGGAGGAGGAAGAGGACGATGAGGAGGCCGCGGAGGAGGATGAGGATGAGGAGGAGGAGGTACACCTTGCGGGGCCGGATGTGGCCAATGCAGCAGCATGTGACCACATTGCTTGCCGTCAGGCAAGGGATGCACTTATCCATGCCAGATTCGTGTTAGCTTACGCTTCAACCACAGGTGGCTGGCATATGGCTATGAATGTGTGGACGACCTTCTTAACACGCCATACATCAGCTTTCCTATCACCCTCAGCACCATCATTACAAATGTAAGTCGCCCTGAGCCCTCACTGTGCAACTTCCATTTCCCAGAACACATAGGCCAGAACTTCAACTCTTTGCCATCACTTTTGTTTAATCACATCACAAAAGGATGACAATCGATACTTTACAACAGAACAAAACACCCAAGTGATTACCCTTGTGACTATTTGTGTGTTAACTTCCTCTTACGCATACTTCTATGTGGTGCTTCCCCTGTGGCTTCAGCAGATGTAGAGGCACCTTGCTCACTTTGATGCTGCGCCTGCTTAGACGCCTTTGGCGGGCGTCCTCTGGGTTTGGGAGCCTGGGAGGGCTCTGTAACAGTCTGCTCTTCCTGCGGCTGTGCAGGGGCTGAGATGGCCATCTCAGTTGGGTGAGGAATCAGGGGCTCTGACCGAGTGTAGGGGGTGGTGTTTTTGTGTCAGCTTTACCTCTGACTTCTGAGCGGTTCGAATCGCTCCCACTCCCTTGGTTCTAGACCTTGGACTTATTTGGGGGTTGTGATACAAAAGGTTTGATGCAAGAACTTCAATTTTTATTAAAAGGTAAGACACAAATAATAACACTCTTAATACTCTAAAGGTGGGGAACACTTCGGTACAAGCGAGGGAAATGACAGTAGAACAATACTTCACCCCTCCCAACCCCACTTTACTAGCTAAGTTAGGTTTTGAAGGACCAGGGATAATGCTCACCAATCCTTTGACAGTTGGGCTAAATCGCGGTTTTGGGGTTCGCTGTTTATGGCGGTTAGTGTCTGCCGTACCCCGTATGCGGTAGAGGACTTCACCTGGGTCTCTGGTCAGTCTTCGCGAGTCCGCTGATGCGGTAGGATGTCGTTATGGATCTATCTGGTGAGTACCCAATTTCTTTAGTTGAGCAGTAGGGCTTAGAGTCTTTAGGGAAAATCTTACCCAGGGGTAAGTCAGGAGTAGTTTGTAGTGTGGAAACTTTGCGATTCTTCGGGTTTTCTTCCCTGGAGTTAGTCTTTGTTGGTCGTGGTGGCCTGCGATTACCCGGTCGGTTGGGGGTAATGCGCGGTTGTTGGTTTCGTGAGGCCTTTGGTTTCCGCGATGGCTTTAGGTCTTGGTTGGTGTGTCGGTCGACCTCATGGAGCCGTCGGTGACTTGTTGCTGCTTGTTGCTCTGGGTGGCTGTGTTGGGGCCGTTGTTGGGGGTCCGTCGAGGTGGTGTCTTCGCGAGCTGGACTCAGGTGTGTCTGAGTGTTGAGCGATGCCGACTCGCTTCCAGCTCGGGCCTTCTTCTTCTTGGTCTCTCCTCCTTCTGATGACCACCGGTTGCGACTGACTGCTCGGCCCAACGACTTTCAACTGTGGTGTTTCTCTCTCTTCTTGCTAGCTCTCCTTCCTGCTGTGTGCTTGGTGGGCCTTCAATTATACAGAATTGAAGTGGCCTTATCTACCCGCCAAATCTGTTCAGTTCATTGTCTAGTTTTGACGGGCTCGTAAATCGGTAACGATTTACTAGCACGTTAACTGGGTTTTAACAGGCCTTCAATCTGATCCATTGAATATGGCCTTATCTACCTGCCAAATCTGTTCAGTTCATTGTCTGAATTTGGCGGGCCTGCTACCAGTAACTGCTCTACGTGTCAAATGGGTTTTTGGGATGGTTTGCATCCTGTCGATCTTTTTGGCTGATTGCTGGTGATTGGTTTTGTGTTTTGTGTTCCTAGGCTGATCTATAGCCTAGTCCTGGGTCCTCTGTATTATGCATGTTTCTTGATGGGCCCTGTAATCGGTTTGATGGGACCTATTGTTTTGGGTGGGACTGTCTTCTCCTAGGGTCTATTGTCAAAATGTTAATGTGTGCTGGGGCTTTGAGTGAGGTCATCCCGGTTCCCCAGACATTGCAATTTAACTGCAATACCCAAAACTGCTTTTACAGAGGTCGATCCCAACTTCCTTCACAGCCTTTTCTCCCTTTACAGGCCCAGACATGTTTTTAAAATGCCAAAACTTGGGTTTTGGTCTTATATTCCTTAGGTTAGGCCCAAATGCATTTTTATCACTCTGAGGTAGTTCCAAAGTCCTTTTTCCTTAGGTTTTGGGGATCTGTAAATTTTGGAAACCTTACAGTGGGCTCCGCAGTGGCATGGTCGTGTGAGCGCTTGGAGAGCAGCCCACACTTCCTTGTTGTCTGCCACCAACATCCTTCTCATGGGTCAGCCGCACTTCAGTTCTAGCAAGTGGCTGGAGAGCACCTTGCTGCACATCAGGGGGGCCATGAGGACCCGTCTCTGTACTGACAATCTTCATAACGGGGACGTCCATGTACCTCTGGTGTCTCTCCTCAAGAGATGCCCATCTATCCTCCATAGCAGACCATCTATTTAGAAGAGTCAGCATGTTCTCCTGAGTCTGGCGACTTATGTCCTCCAAGGAGATTGCCACCCTCTCCATGGCGGCATGTTCATGCACCATTGCCTCCACAAAGGCAGTGCTCATGTTTGAGATAGACGCCTCCATTCTCTGCACACTCGCAGTTACCGTGGATGCAATTCTGTCAGAGACTCCTGCACTTGTTCTTGGAGTTCCAGCACCGCTTTCTTTCTGGATGGCCCCAGAGGTACAGCATCTACATGCAGCTGAGCAGAGCGAGTAGCGTCCTGCAACCTCCGACGAGGACTCTCCACTGCTGTCGCTGTCTCCACCATCTGCTGCTGCTCACTTGTGAGCTGTGATACACCAGGTGACAACACTACTCTATGTCGCGAAGGACCCACCGAGGTGTGCGTTGCTGCACTGGTGATGGGTGCGCTGAGTCCTGGTGACGCTGCTCCCTCAGAGGCTCCAGGTTCCTCTGAGGAGTCGTCCGGCTCTTCTTCCTGGACAGTGAGGAGGGGGGCTCTCGATGGCCCTGTGGGAGAGTAAATGCATGAGTTAGACATCAGATTTTCAGGTAGCAGACACATCTTTTTGTGCAGATGATCAAAAGTCAATCTCTATGAACATCATATGCCATTGCAGTCAATCATGAAATCTAAATGCGAGGGTTGAAAATCTGTTCTGTCACCAGCTTCGTCTAGTGCGCCCATCTCTCCGTCCCCCACTTCCAGCTCCTTGCCACCTCCCACGATCTCGTGAGCAGCCTCCTCAGCACTTGTTAATATCGCCAGGGATGGTGGGCCTCCTCCTGTCGATGCTCTCTCCCTCTTATTCTGGGCTATCTTTTCCTGCAAGGAGGGACACAAGTGGAGTTTCAGCGAGAGTGATGGAGTGACTGTGAAGAATCCATAACATAGAAGCTTAGAGGGAGACCAAGATGGAGTGAGGTGCCAAGAGGAAGCTGCCTCCCTGTGCGTTGTCATTGCATAACAGTGAGAGCGAGTGTGAGGGGTGCATAGTAGGATGGTGAAGTGATTCAGTACAGAGAGAGAGATAGAGAGGTAAGGGTGGAAGGGAAGCAAGGGTAAGGTGAGATGTGGAGGAGCAGGCTGACAATGCAGAGTGCTGGTGATGAGAAGAGAAGGGAAGCAGATTGAAGGTAAGTGTGATGTGATACTCACTTTTGATGATCGCAGAAGATCATTAAACTGTTTTCGGCACTGGACCCAGGTGCGTGAACAAATGGACCTTGCAGTTACCTCCTCAGCAATGCGCAGCCAGGCTGCCTTTGTTTGCTGAGGAGGCTTCCTCCAGCCATTGGGAGGGAACAGAATCTCCCTGCACTCTCTTACTCCCTCCACAAGAGCTTGGAGGGAGTCCTCATTGAACTTTGGAGCAGCCTTGGCTTTGGCAGCAGTCATTGTAGCCTGGGCCCATTCAAACAGCAGCAGAAAGGAGAAATGAGAGGCTGAGGCTACATGGGCCCCTTAAAAACTACTGCAGCAATGACGTTATCAGTGGAGAGCAACAGACACGCTCCCACTCATTGGACCGGGCAGCGTGCATGACGGGACTAATTAGGGCACTTAAACTAAAATCAGAAATCGGGAGTGGCTGAAACCGGCAGCGGGACCGGAACCCGCCCAGCAGGCAACCCGACTCCAACCCGCCTCCTCTATTAAATTCTCGGCCTTAGAGTCCATTCCAGAGACTCGCGCACAAAACCTAGGCTGTTACTCCAATGCAGCAATGAGGGAGTGCCACACTGTTAGTGGTGCCGTCTTTCAGATGCCCTCTTAGGTGGACGTAAAAGATCCCAAGGCAGCACTGTATTTCGAAGAAGAGCAGGAGGAGTTCTCCCCAGTGTCCTGGTCAATATTTATCCCTCAACCAACACCTCTAAACTGGCTTTATCACGTTGCTGTTTGTGGGAGCTTGCTGTGCGCAAATTGGCTGCCGCGTTTCCTACAGTACAACAGTAACTATACATCAAAAGTACTTAATTGGCTAGAAAGCGCTTTGGGACATCCTGAGGTCGTGAAAGGCGCTATATAAATGCCAGTTATTTCTTTTAGTAGTCAGAGGATAGCGATAAGGTCCCAGAACCTCGTCCCTAACCCAGGGACACTGGGATGAATTACACTACCAATGCTGTTGTCCCAGCTGAGATCACCTCGTTCACAACAGAGTGGGGATTGACCCAGACCTTCCTGGTCTGTATGGTTGAGCTGCTCATTGGCGATACTCACTGAGCCATTGGCTGTCAGTTGCAGATTGCAAGTCTCAGTACACTTCATCCCCTGATGTTGGTGTAAGTGGTTGTGACATCCACACTGCTGGTTTTCTGCGAAAAAATCTGCAGCTGATGAACAGAAAAGGCGAAATCCCTTCGATCTTGAAACAGAACACCCTGTTATTAAGGTGAACATAAATTACATGATGAAATCTAAATTTAAAGATTCACAATTCCTGCTACCTGCTTCATATCAATGACATTTGCTGCCTATTTTATGTTTCTCTCAGGCTGCCTGCTGCAGATAGCGCAGAGATTTTTTCTTGTGGCTTTCCACGCGACTTTTGGAGGTGGTGGAAAACTGTCATTAGCAGAGCAGCCTCCCGATTAACACCCCGTCCGATTAACACCCCGTCCCATTAACACCCCGTCCGATTAACACCCCGTCCCATTAACACCCCGTCCCATTAACACCCCGTCCGATTAACACCCCGTCCCATTAACACCCCGTCCCATTAACACCCCGTCCCATTAACACCCCGTCCGATTAACACCCCGTCCCATTAACACCCCATCCCATTAACACCCCGTCCGATTAACACCCCGTCCCATTAACACCCCGTCCCATTAACACCCCGTTTGATTAACACCCCATCCCATTAACACCCCGTCCCATTAACACCCCGTCCCATTAACACCCCGTCCCATTAACACCCCGTCCCATTAACACCCCGTCCCATTAACACCCCGTCCAATTAACACCCCGTCCGATCAACACCCCGTCCCATTAACACCCCGTCCCATTAACACCCCGTCCGATTAACACCCCGTCCGATTAACACCCCGTCCGATTAACACCCCATCCCATTAACACCCCGTCCCATTAACACCCCGTCCCATTAACACCCCGTCCCATCAACACCCCGTCCGATCAACACCCCGTCCCATTAACACCCCGTCCCATTAACACCCCGTCCCATTAACACCCCGTCCGATTAACACCCCGTCCCATTAACACCCCGTCCCATTAACACCTCGCCCGATTAACACCCCGTCCCATTAACACCCCGTCCCATGAACACCCCGTCCCATCAACACCCCGTCCCATTAACACCCCGTCCCATTAACACCCCGTCCCATTAACACCCCGTCCGATTAACACCCCATGCCATTAACACCCCGTCCGATTAACACCCCGTCCCATTAACACCCCGTCCCATTAACACCTCGTCTGATTAACACCCCCGTCCCATTAACACCCCGTCCCATTAACACCTCGCCCGATTAACACCCCGTCCCATTAACACCCCATCCGATTAACACCCCGTCCCATTAACACCCCGTCCCATTAACACCCCGTCCCATTAACACCCCGTCCGATTAACATCCCGTCCCATTTACACCCCATCCCATTAACACCCCGTCCCATTAACACCCTGTCCCATTAACACCCTGTCCCATTAACACCCCGTCCCATTAAGACCCCGTCCGATTAACATCCTGTCCCATTAACACCCCATCCCATTAACACCCCGTCCCATTAACATCCCGTCCCATTAACACCCCGTCCCATTAACACCCCGTCCCATTAACATCCCGTCCCATTAACACCCCGTCCCATTAACACCTCGTCCCATCAACACCCCGTCCCATTAACACCCCGTCCCATTAACACCCCATCCCATTAACGCCCCGTCCCATTAACACCCCGTCCCATTAACACCCCGTCCCATTAACACCCCGTCTGATTTACACCCCGTCCTATTTACTCCAGTATGGTTGGGCTAGTTTCGATGCTGACTATTCACCTGTAGGTCCTTGGTTCTAACCTCATACAATGGAGCTATCACTGATGGCTGTAAAGGTCCAATCTAAAATCAGTTTTGACAGTCTTAACCCAGATCCCATTGGCATTAATTTCTGTCAGAGGCGTCACGATGTGGCTGTTGTGGGAAGTGGCCATTTAATCGACTCTGATTTAGTACTTAGATAATGCTGTCTGTTATAAAATCCTGTGTTTGAATAAATACATGTGTACATGGTTGGCATTTCATGAAGCACTAGAAGGATCTCCTGTGTCACTGCTCATGGTAAGTTGGATGATGCGCAGTTTAATAAGGGCAGAGTGTTATATAATGCACAAAGTATTATTCTGCTGCTAAGGGGATGCTACCTGTGGGTGGCATGTGCCTATTAGACCACAATCTCTTAGTGTTGTAAATATGTACATCCTGAGGTCAGCTGGAGCCCAATTACTCTGAGGAACATCCTGAGGTTAATTTGCAGACACTCTCCGCTACTGGGGATCTTTCTCGGAAATGACTGCTTTTTGTTCTCTTTTATTATGCTTTTTTTTTCACCATGACTTTAGAAATTTTTGTGAGTGACAACACTCGACGCCTGAAGTGTGACAAACACATCGTAAACGCTTTGTATATAATACTCTGCAACCTTTTAAAATATCTTGTCTGATCCATCGAGTTTTGGATGAAATATTTACAGTCCCTAATTATTTCTTCATTTGTGAGTTTCATTATTCTGTGAGGTATTTTATTCTCCTCCATCTCTTCCCCCCCCCACCCCCCAGGTCATTTGCCCTTTTTCTCTCTTTGTCCCTTTTCTCAGGTTTTTTTCCCCCCCTTTATGACTGTCCTCTCTTTCTGCCAATTTTCTCCCCTTTTCTTCTCCCCTGTGTAAGGCTCTGACCGTTTCTGAGGTCCATTTACTGCACCCAACTGGCCATCCTTCACGTATGAACTGAGACAATGGTTATTGGACCATGAAAGGCATTTCGATCTTGGCTGGTCTTGCCCTGACTATACACATCCCAGCAGGATAGCATTATGGGCAGGAACCCAAGCTGACTATAAGACCTGAATTGTTGCTGTGGTTGAGATTAGCTACCAGACTGGGACCTAGTCTGTATGGCGCAGTACTACACCACATAATGCAACTAAGCCTGTAGAGGAGCCACCTGTGTCCTATCACTTTCTCTTCTATCCTCCCTTTCTCTGTCCTTTGTTGTTTCTTCTCATTCCCTCTCTTTGTTTTCACTCTTCTTTATTTCTGACTCTTTCTCACACATTCTGCGTCTTCTTACTCTCAATATACAGTCCCCACCGTTTAACCTGCCCACGTTTCAATCGGTTATTACCATATTGTCCACAAAGTCGGCGCTTACAGCGTGTTAAACGCACAGGCTATTCCAATGCTCTCCTGGCCGGCCTCCCAGCTCACACCCTCCGCAATCTTGAAGTCATCCAAAACTCTGCTGCCCGTGTCCTAACTCGCACCAAGTCCCGTTCACCCATCACTCCTGTGCTCTCTGACCTACATTGGCTCCCTGTCCAGCTACGCCTCGATTTTAAAATTCTCATCCTTGTTTTTAAATCCCTCCATGGCCTTGCCCCCTCCCTATCTTTGTAACCTCCTCTAGCTCCACAACTCTCCGAGATATCTGCGCTCCTCCAATTCTGGCCTCTTGAGCATCCCCGATTTCAATCGCTCCACCATTGGCGGCCGTGCCTTCAGCTGCCTAGGCCCTAAATTCTGTAATTCACTCCATCAACCTCCCTGCGCCTCTACCTCACTCTCCCCCTTTAAGATGCTTTTTAAAACCTATCTCTTTGATCAAGCTTTTGGTCACCTGTCCTAATATCTCCATATGTGACTCGGTGTTTAATTTTGTCTGATAAAGCTCTTGTGAAGCACCTTGGGAGAATTTCCTCTGTTAAGGGTGCTATATAAATGCAAGTTGTTGTTGTTGAGTGAGTAGTTCGCACCTCGTTAAGGTGCAGTTACCTTTTATACTTCTTGGTTATTGAGCCACAAGGGAAGTGAACTGAAGAGAAGCTGGGTAAAGCGGAGTGATCTCTGCGGACAGCATCAGTATGGAAGTGAGGAGTTTGTGGTTCTTTGCCGTGTCTCGTCAGAATAAGAATTGCACAGAACATCATAACTATGGTGCACATTGCTCAAGAAAAAAGTATAAGTGGATCAGAATTATAGAGCACTGAGTTCCATCAGTGCTTTCCATGTACCTGGTTAGTACTGGATAGTCCAGGTACAGTCAGTGACGGGTGAGATTAACGGGCTTTAAACGTAGGAACATAGGAACAGGAGGAGGCCATTCAGACCCTCGAGCCTGCTCCGCCATTCAATGAGATCATGGCTGATCTGTGACCTAACCCCATATACCCGTTTTTGCCCCATATCCCTTAATACCTTTGGTTAACAGAAAGCTATCAATCTCAGATTTAAAATTAACAATTGATCTAGCATCAATTGCCGTTTGCAGAAGAGCGTTCCAAACTACTATCACCCTTTGTGTGTAGAATTGTTTCCTGATTTCACTCCTAATTTTTGGACTATGCCCCCATGTCCTATAATCCCCAACCAGCAGAAATAGTTTCTCTCTATCTACCCTATCTGTTACCCTTACACTTTGACAGAACACTTTGAAGTTTAAACCGTCCAACACGTATAGCGGACAAATCGCATTAGCACCACCACGCCGGGTATACGCATTGGGAGACCAATCAGGAGATAGAAATACATTTGAGTTTTTCAGGATACAGTTCGAAGCTATGACCGGAGAATGAGCTGTGATGGGTCAAATGGCCTTTTCCGCTCCTTGACTTTTCTCATGTTCTTCCATACATCCATAGCTTCCAGACCAGCCCGTACAACACTCGCCAATGCAGTGCCGGCAATACCCAGCATCTGAAACCCCCAAAACATGTGAACAGGATTCAGACTGATGTAAAACAAAAAATAGTTACCGCGCTGAGTGATTGCTTTCTGGATATATTCACTCGAGAAGATCTGGTAGCATCCCCCCGCCCCAGCATCAATACTGAAAATAAGGACTTTGATGCTCTACATTTTGGGGCATTTAAGGGGCAGCTAGATAAGCACATGAGGGAGAAAGGAATAGAAGGATATGTGGATGGGGTTAAATAAAGAGGGGGTAGGAGGAGCTTTGTGTGGAGCATAAACACCGGCAGAGACCAGTTGGGCCAAATGGCCTGTTCGTCTGCTGTAATTTCTATGGACTCTTATTGGCCATCTTTGCCTTCCCTGCCCCCCACTGATTCCCAAACCTATCAGCAATGAAAACATCCACAAATGTTTGACTCAGGCTGAACGTATACTGCATGGTTTGGGAACTCACGCTCAAACCAGCGTTTGACAGCCACCAGCAAGAGATCTCATACTTTAGGCCTTCAGTGCCCTCGATAGTCTTCCAAACTACACGCCCACCTTTGCATTAATGTGCATCTAAACCCACTTTCCGTTGATGCGTTATTAGAAACCAACAATGTACGGACTCTTTGCAAATCACTCGGAATGTTGCCATCTACAAAGTTCTGTTCAAGGCTTTAACGATAATTACAGAATTACAGCACCAGCGGGCACTGATATTTCATTCTGCTGCTTGCCTTCAAGAGGCCACAGAATACATTAGTCTGAGTACGTGACCAGGGTTAACCAGCTCCTAGACGCACTAGACAGTCTAACAGTGTCATTGAGAAGGAGAAATCAATAACCTACAGGATGGAAAAGCACTTACAGAGTGTCGTTAAGTGTGGTAACTGCACAAAAAGGCAGAAAAAATAAAAGAGCTGTAGTATCCTGAACTAACTTAATGCCTGGCAAAGCCTAACCATTTCCCAAGCAGTTTTATAGGAACATACGCACATCGGAACAGGAGGAGGCCATTCAGCCCCTCGAGCCTGTTCCACCATTCAATGAGATCATGGCGATCTGCAGCCTAACTCCATATACCCGCCTTTGGCCCATATCCCTTAATACCCCTGGTTAACAAAAATCTATCAATCTCCGATTTAAAATTAACAATTGATCTCGCATCAATTGCTATTTGCGGAAGAGAGTTCCAAACTTCTACTACCCTTTGTGTGTAGAAGTGTTTCCTAATTTCACCCCTGAAAGGTCTGGCTCTAATTTTTAGACTATGCCCCCTCGTCCTTTTGGCCTTTATTGCAAAGGGAATGGAGTATAAAAGTAGGGAAGTCCTGTTACAACTGTACAGGGCGTTGGTGAGACCACACCTGGAGTACTGCGTACAGTTTTGGTCTCCATTTTAAGGAAGGACATACTTGCATTGGAGGCAGTTCAGAGAAGGTTCACGAGGTTGATTCCGGAGATGAAGGGGTTGTCTTATGAAGAAAGGTTGAGCAGGTTGGGCCTATACTCATTGGAGTTCAGAAGGGGCTTGACAGGGTAGATGCAGAGAGGATGTTTCCCCTCGTGGGGGAATCTAGAACTAGGGGGCATAATTTCAGAATAAGGGGGCACCCTTTTAAATCGGAAATGAGGAGAAATTTCTTCTCTCAGAGGGTCGTGAATCTTTGGAATTCTCTTCCCAAGAGCTGTGGAGGCTGGGCCATTGAATATATTTAAGGTGGAGATGGACAGATTTTTGAAAGGTAAGGGAGTCAAGGATTATGGGGAGAGAGTGGGAAAGTGGAGTTGAGGCCAAGATCAGCTCAGCCATGATCTTATTGAATGGCTCGAGGGGCCAAATGACCTACTCCTGCTCCTATGTCTTATGTTCTTATGTCCTAGACTCCCCAACCAGTTGAAATAGTTTCTCTCTATCTACCCTCTCAGTTCCCCTTAATATCTTGAAAGCTTCAATCAAATCACCCCTTAACCTTCTAAATTCTAGGGAATACAACCCTAGTTTGTGTTTTAGTCCTAAAGTTCCCCTATTGGGGGCTGATTTGGGGTGGGACGGAACTTTCTACCTTTATCATGGATGTGTCCATACCCCCTAACCAATTCCTGGGGTCAGAGGCACTTTGGGTGGACCCCCGCACCATTTTCTGAGAGGCCAGGTATATGGCTGCAACACCTTGCCACAACGTAAGTGAGCTGGCTGTGCCAGCGGAGGATTATAAAGACAATTTCGAAAGCTTTCATTTCGAATTTGCCGCCTTCCAATTGATTTCCTTAGGAAATCTGGCCTTTTAAATGAGATTAAGCCCCACATCCGCCAGGATTAGGTCTTCATGCAGGCAATACAATTGACATTTAAAAGAAAACTGTGTAATATCTTAAATTTCTTCCATAAAAAGTACTGGTGGAAGTCCAGAACAAGGGGGCGTAACCTTAAAATTAGAGCCAGGCCGTTCAAGGGTGATGTGGGGAACCACTTCTTCACACAAAGGGTAATGGAAATCTAGAACTCTTTCTCTCAAAAGCTGTTGATGCTAGAGGTCAATTGAAAAATTCAAAACTGAGATCGATAGGTTTTTGTTCGGCAAGGGTATTAAGAGTTACAGAACCAAGACAGGTAAATGAAGTTAAGATACAGATCAGCCATAATCTAATTGAATGGCGGAACAGGCTCGAGGGGCTGAATGGCCTCCTCCTGTTCCTATGTTCCTACCCCCGCTAGGTTTTCCTACCACTTAATTGAAACTATTGGAACTATTCTTTGGTATTGAAGCTGAACTCTGAACTTATCTTTGGTTTACTACCTTTCTTACAGAACATTCAAGCAATCCCAACACAGCCGATTCAAATTGCCAAGCAGCAGTATATCCATGGTAACTATGTACAGTTAGTTTTCTTTTCATTCTCGGGATGTGGGTGTCGCTGGGAAGGTCGGCATTTATTGCCCATCCCTAGTTGCCCTGAGAAGGTGGTGCTGGGCCTACTTCTTGAAGCACTGAGTATCAGTTTGATACAACTAAGGGGCTTGCTAGGCCAGTTCAGAGGGCAGTTAAGAGTCATCCATGGTGGTGTGGGAGTGGAGTCACATATAAGAAAGAAAGACTCGCCAAATATCTTAGTTTGGAGACTCTTAAACAGGGGTGAATGATTCTCTCTGCGTCAGGCACCCGGCTGGTCAAAAAACATTCCATTTGACACACATCATGGGCCGGTGTTCTACAGGCAAGCACTTTCAATAGTAGATCCCTCCTTGGACCACATTCGCTAAGAAACGTGGTCACGGTGAAGTAAACAGACAAGGAGAAAGATGGTAAGGGGTTTGGAATTCCTCCTCCTGTTTATCTGAAATTCTTGCGAGTGCTAAGAAGGCTAAGAGGAGATTTGACAGAAGCGTTTAAAATCATGAAGGGTTCAGATAGAGTAAATAAGGAGAAACTGTTTCCAATGGCTGAAGGGTCGATAACCAGAGGACACAGATTTAAGGTGATTGGCAAAAGAACCAAAGGCGACAGGAGGAAAAGCTTTTTTACTCAACAAGTGGTTAGGATTTGGAATGCGCTGCCTGATAGGGCGGTGGAAACAGATTCAATAGTAGCCTTCAAAAGGGAACTGGATAAATACTTGAAGGAGAAAAAATTGCAGGGATATGGGGAAAGAGCGGGGAGTGGGACTAACTGGATTGATCTTCGAAAGAGTCGATGGGCCAAATGGCCTCCTTCTGTGCTGTACTATTCTATGATTCTATGCTATTTTGACAAAGACATTCGCTCATCTAAAGTGAACAGGTTAGTGGTTATTCTTGTGTGCATAAGCCAGTGTGCCAACTTTAGCACTCAGTGAAATTTCAATCTCTGAGGGTCAGCAACTGCATCGAGAAACTGCTTAAAACTGACTCTACCCACTACACTGGGTGACACAGCTCAGAGAACCGGGTAAGTGAACTATCGGAATTTGTCATCTTTCGAAAGAGCGAAGTTTTCCTTTCAACACTTCTTGAAAGGTTCCTGTCAAGCATCTGGTAGTGCACCCTCACACAGCTTTAAATATGAATGAGAATTATAGATTCATTTTAATATTCAAGATCCCTTTGCATTGCCGGATCTGAAAACAGGTTTAAATCGCCGATGCTACGAGGTTTGTTGGGAACTCAAAGTAGAATTTCAAAGTCGCCTAAGAATAAAATTCTGCAATGTGTCCAAAATACTTATAGTAAACCTAATCGAATTGCAAAGACTGGGCAGGCTTTCATCTTTAATACAAGGAGGAGGGTGGTATGTGGAGCTGCCCACATCTGCAATATAATTCATTAAAAAAAATTGTAATTGATTACAAATTAAACTTGATTTTTATCAAGCCAAACCAGAATATCATCTAATTACAGCATGGGTTACAGACCCTTTTACACACTTACCTCACCCGTCCAGCAATGATCACCCCCACCCCACCCCCCGCACCTGCGTGTTCACCAACGCCGTTCATCACACCAATCATCCTCCAGCGGCGATGTAGTGCACTGCTTCACCAAAGCCAAGAAGGACCAAATGTCAAAGCCCATATTCCAGAGCAGCCAATACAATTGCAGTCTGACGCGGTCAGGACACAGGATGCAGGACTCAAGGGTGGTGGCGGGGGGGGGGGGGGGGGGGTAACCTAATCTGCCCAGCGGGGAACTGACGGGATCATTTTCAACCCCACCAAATTTTACTTAAAATTGCCATCATTTTACATCCCTTTACACTCTGGGCAGTTAATAGCAATGAGAGAGAGAGAGAGAGAGAGGGAAGGGGGAATTTTACCTGCCAGGCTGGAAGCCAGGTGGTCGGCTGGGAGTCTCCGCAGGAGCACTGGCCAATATTAACTGCAGGGCCCACATTTCCATCCCGCCAGCCAGCTGCCCGCTTGAAACGGGTGTTAAGAAGCAGTGAGGTGGCTGCCTGCAGGCAAAGACCTCCTGGCCGCCCACCGACACTCGGGTAATTCGCGGTAGGGGGAGGTTTGGCAGGGTCCTGCCGGTGGGAAAGGGCGGAGCTCGGATTAGCAAAAGGCCAGACTCTCCTTGTGGGGCCAGGAGGAGTGAAAGAAAGAAACTCAGCTTTATATAACCTCAGGATGTCCCAAAGTGCTTCACAGCCAATGAAGTACTTTTTGAAGTGTAGTCACTGTTGTAATGTAGGAAACGCAGCAGCCAATTTGCGCACAGCAAGCTCCCACAAACAGCAATGTGATAATGACCAGATGATCTGTTTTAGGTGTTGGTTAAGCGATTGATATCGGCCAGGACACCAGGTGAATTACCTGCCCTTCTTCGAAATAGTGCCGTAGGATCTTTTACGTTCATCTGAGAGGGCAGACGGAGCCTCGGTTTAACGTCTCATCCGAAAGACGTCACCTCCGACAGTGCAGCACTCTCTCAGCACTGCACTGGACTGTATTATGTGCTCAAGTTCCTGATGGAGCGGCAAACAGAGCCGCTCGATTTTAACTCCTTTTCCACCAGTTTCTGCCGGGCGAAGGGAGTTAAAATTCTACCTTAATAGAAAGCGAGAGAGAAACAAGGGAAAACAGAAAACTGACAGGGAACTAAGAGAAATGAACATAAGAACATAAGAAATAGGAGAAGGAGTAGACCAGAAAGCCCCTCAAGCCTGCTCCGCCATTTAGTATCGTGGCTGATCTTCGACCTCAACTCCACTTTCCCACCCTATTCCCATATCCCTTGATTCCCCTTGATACCAAAAATCTATTGATCTCAGCCTTGAATATACTCAATGACTGCCTGCCGTGTTTGTCTGCGTAACAGTGGCTTCTCTTCAAAAAGTCAATCCATTGGCTGTGAATCACGTTGGGACATCCTGAGGACATGGAAGTTGCTAAATGAATGCAAGGTCTTCCTAAACTTGAGGTCATTCAAAACTCGGCTGCCCGTGCCCTAACTCACACCAAGTCCCGTTCACCCATCACCCCTGTGCTCGCTGACCTGCATTGGCTCCCGGTTAAACAACGCCTCGATTTTAAAATTCTCATCCTTGTTTTTCAAATCCTCCATGGCCTCGCCCCCCTCCCTATCTCTGTAACCTCCTCCAGCCCCACAACCCTCCCGAGATCTCTGCAATCTTCAATTCTGGCCTCTTGAGCATCCCTGATTATAATCGCTCAACCATTGGCCTTCAGCTGCCGAGGCCGTGAGCTCTGGAATTCCCTCCCTGAACCTCTCCACCTCGCTAACTCTCTTTCCTCCTTTAAGACACTCCTTAAAACCTACCTCTTTGACCAAGCTTTTGGTCATCTGCCCAAATATCTCCTTTTGTGACTCGGTGTCAAATTTTGTTTGATAATCGCTCTTATGAAATACAAGTTGTTGTTTTACTGATCAGTGAAGTCATTGAATACGGGAAGCTACTTCGTAAAGAAAGAGAATCTAAAGTGTACCACATAACTTAAACTGGAGTGAGATAGGTTTTAATTTTGTATGTATTATATAATACAACAGTGAAGACCCTGCTAAACAATGTGTGAGCTTCAGCATCTCTCCTGGGACTATTGCTGGTAAGGTCAGGAAGTGGAAAGGTGAATCGTGAGTTCAGAGCAACGTGATCAGTGTCCCTGTGTTCTGTTTGTTTGTAGGAAGGGAGCCTGAGATGGTAATGATCTCGCCAAGGAGCATGTTTGTCTCATCGGATGGGTGGACATTTTTAGCAGCAGGTAAGTAGATAAGTGCCAGAAAGGAAGAACCCAAATCAGACCACCCTTTATCCCATTCTGCACCGAAAAATACATTTGCTTCATGTTTTATAGTACAAATGCACTGAGCCTGGAAGCAAATAATTTGTCTTATATTTTAGATTTCCATCCAGGAGGCTGATTTTGTCCTGGTACGCAGGCAATACAAGTGGAGTTCTCTATCTTAAGATGCCACGTCCCACTGCAGGTTGTCCCATTCCTTCATGAACTATCGCTGACACATTTGGAAATAATTAAAGCCACTGTCCAAGCCCTCTGCTACCTGGGCTTGGGTTTAAATCTACTCCCGAATGGGGTGTAATTCACTACTGTGAGCCATAACGCCCCGATATGAAGTGAGTTTGGACTGTCTCAGCTGAGAGGCATGTTCGCTGATGGCACCAGTTCTACCTCCCCATCACCCCCCTCGACTCCTCCACTGCCTCTGTGTTGTCAGACTGACATCCAGTACTGGATGAGCTGCGATTTCCTCCAACTAAATATTGGAAAGACAGAAGCCATTGTCTTCGGACCCTGCCACAAACTCCGTTCCCTAGCCACTGACTCTCCTTGGCCACTGTCTGAGGTTGTACCAGAGTGTCCGCAACCTCGGCGCCCGATTTGACCCTGAGCTGAACTTCCAACCCCACATCCTCTCCATCACCAAGACTGCCTACTTTCACCTCTGTAGCATCGCCAACCTTTGCCCCTGCCTCAGCTCATCTGCTGCCAGAAATCGCATCCAGGCTTTTGTTATTTCCAGACTTGACTATTGCAACGCTCTCCTGGCCGGCCTCCACCTTGCACCCTCCATAAAATTGAACTCATCTAAAACTCTGCTGCCCGTGTCCTAATCTGCACCAAGTCCCGCTCACCCATCACCCCTGTGCTCACTGACCTACACTGGTTCCCGGTCCACCAACGCCTTGATTTTAAAATTCTCATCCTCGTGTTCTCCATCCCCTCCCAATCTCTGTAACCTCCTACAGCCCTGCAACCTTTCAAGAACTCTGCGTTCCTCCAACTCTGGCCTCTTACGCATCTCCCACACCCTTCACTCCACCATTGGTGGCCGTGCCTTCAGCCGTCCCGGCCCTAAGCTCTGGAATTCCCTCCCTAAACCTCTCCGCCTCTCCTCTTCTGTCTCCTGCTTTAAGACATTCCTTAAAACCTACCACTTTGACCAAGATTTTAGTCACCCCTCCTAATATCTTATGTGACTCGGTGTCAAATTTTGTCTGTTAAGAACATAAGAAACAGGAGCAGGAGTCGGCCATACGGCCCCTCGAGCCTGCTCCGCAGTCACTAAGATCATGGCTGATCTTCCACCTCACTTCCACTTTCCCGCCTATCCCCATATCCTTTTGACTCCCTTACACTCCTGCAAAGCCCCTTGGAACGTTTACCAGCGTTAAAGGTGCTATATAGAAGCAAGTTGTTGTTGTAGTTTAAAACAACAGAAATAATATGCTAATAAGACAACAAATGCAGAAAATACAGAAATCTTTAGCTGAACAGACTGAAATCGCCTGATTTCATGGATCTCCTGAGATCTCCTCACAGTCCAGGGACCTCAATTTGAAAATCTATGCTGGACGTGAGGAGCGCTACAGGAATGTAAGCAGTTGCGGTTGTCTGAAAATACAGACGATGCATCTTATGGGTTAGTTTATTGGGAACTAAACGTCGACGGTTCAGGATGGAGGTTTACCAAAGGACCTAGTGGCATTTAATGAGTTAACAGAAGGGAAGGAAAGTACAGCTGGAAGCCATTCAAGTCATGCCAGAGAGATATAGCACCTTATCACACCTCTCAAAAACATCACCAAGCACTCCACACACCATGAGTTACTGAAGTACTGTGATTGTTGTTTTTTCGGTAAATGCGGCAGCCATTTTGCAAGTTCCTACAATAAACAACGGGATGGATGAATGTTTTTGTAATCTGTTTTCTATTTGGTAGTATTGCTTAAGGGGGTGGAATGTTGGTCAGGGGTCAACTCCTTCTTCTCAAACCAAGCACTAGGGTTTATTTTTCTAGAGGGATAGAATTGAAAAGTAGGGAAGTTATGCTAAACCTGTATCGAACCTTGGTTAGACCACACTTGGAGTGCTGCGTACAGTTCTGGTCGCCATATTATAAAAAGGATATAGAGGCACTGGAGAGGGTGCAGAGAAGATTTACAAGGATGATACCAGAAATGCAAGGGTGTACATATCAGGAAAGGATGAACAGGCTGGGTCTCTTTTCTCTTGAAAAAAGAAAGCTGAGGGGTGACCTAATAGAGGTCTTTAAAATGATGAAAAATTTTGATAGAGTGGATAGAGAGAGAATGTTTCCACTTGTGGGGAAGAGCATAACTAGAGGCCATCAATATAAGATAGTCACCAAGAAATCCAATAGGGAATTCAGAAGAAACTTCTTTACCGAAAGAGTGGTGAGAATGTGGAACTCGCCACCACAGGGAGTGGTTGAGGCGAATAGTATAGATGCATTTAAGGGGAGGCTAGACAAGCATGTGAGGGAAAAGGGAATAGAGGGTTATGCTGATAGAGTTAGATGAGGAAAGACGAGAGGAGGCTCGAGTGGAGCATAAACGCCGGCATGGACTGGTTGGGCCCAATGGCCTGTTTCTGTGCCGTATATCCGATGTAATCCTATGTAATTCTTTGAAATAATGACATGGCGGCTTTGATAGCTACATGAACAGACATGTGGAAGATTGGTTTAATATCTCACCCCGCGGACAGCACCTCTGATAGTGCAGCACTCTCTCAGTACTGCTTTGGAGCAACAGCTGAGCTTATTTGCTCACATTAGGAGTGGGGTTTGAACCCACGTCCTTCTGACTCAGAAGCTAGAGTGTCTTTGTAGCTGATCCAAGCTGTCGCCAATGAGCCGGCATTAGATAACAGATGCTTCACACGTGCTATACGCTTCCAGCACTTTTTAAATAATCCTGGAAATTTTTCATTGAAGCGCTTCACGAACATAACAATACCATGACCAAGGGTGGTTGAAGAAAAGGTGCTGTAGCTGAAAAAGATTCGACAGATAAGATGCTAAATTGCGACATGTACTTCTGAGTTCACAGTAAATGGGTGAAACCACAGGAGCAGGGCAGTGAGCCAAAGGCTGAAACTTGGCATCGCAGCAGAAAGCTGTGGGTTTCCGGAGCTGCTGCCTGTGGGTGCGATTTGTCACACCTCGGTCGCAATTGGCTTGTGGTGAATCGCACCACGCAGCTCATTCTCACAATGGACAGCAGCACGTTCTACACGGGTAGGACCAGCTGGAGTCGCTGAAGGACCATCAGTCTCAATTTAAAATCGCACGTTAGTAAAGATGAGGGACGAACAGAATTAGCTGATCTGACGCTAGGCCACATCTGTAACTGCAAACGTGTTCAGCGGAGGGAGGTGGCCGTGGATGTATTTAGATACAGTAGATGCCGTAGGAACATTTGAAGGCAAACAATGAATTACTTTGCAGTGCAGTGCTAAATAACGGCAGTAAGATCCCACAATGAGACAAATGACTTTTTAATCTATTTTTGGTGGTGTCTTCTTCTTCTTAGGCAGTCCCTCGGAACTGAGGATGACTTGCTTCCACATTAAAAATGAGTTCTCAGGTGACTGATGAGTCCAATGTGGGACCTACAGTCTCTGTCACAGGTGGGGCAGACGGTGGTTGAAGGGGCGGGTGGGTGGGGTGCTTGGGTTGGCGCGCGCTCCTTGCGCTGCTTGCGCTTGGCTTCCGCTTGCTCCTGGCGAAGAGACTCGAGGTGTTCGGCGCCTTCCCGGATGCTTCTCCTCCACTTTGTGCGGTCTTGGGCCAGGGATTCCCAGGTGTCGGTGGGGATGTTGCACTTTTTCAAGGAGGCTTTGAGGGTGTCCTTGAAGTGTTTCCTCTGCCCACCCCCTGACCATGGTGTTAATATTGATGTTTATCTTGGTTTCTTTTCTTGAGAGTGATCATTAGTCCAACTTCTTTTCCAGATTTATTGATGGCGAACGTTTTCCATTGCAATTCTTCCATTTTAATAATGCTGCATCATTCACAAAATCAAGATTGCCAAGTGTTTGCTGTTTCTCCTTCTGAGACCATAGCTCAATTGCTTCAGCCCATATATCATTGCAATGAATCATTCCTGGACTTCCTCCTTCCTAAGGTGCAGTCCCTAAAACTGAACACAGCACTGCAGATAAGATCTGACAAATGCGCTGTAGTAGCACTTCCTATGACTCTTCTGATGAAGACCAGTGAAATCAGGGCTGAAGGGGGCGGATAAAAGAAGTGCTTTCCCCCATCGCCTGAGGTAACTCCGGCACTGCTCAACTGAGGTCACGACCTGCCACAACTGGGTCCCGCCCACTCTCCCTAATATTACCCCCAATCTGCCACAAATGGCACAGATTTTCCAGACCTCTGGCCCCGACCTTGACTGGGGCGGCTTTTGTGAGCGGGGAGGGGGGAGGAGATTTGTTCGGGAAACCCGGAAGTCTGGTGGTTAAAATTCCCCATCTGTCTCAGCCAGGTTATAGAAACAGAAGGAGGCCATTTGGCCCATCGAGTCTGCGCTGGCTCCTTCGAAGAGAAATCCAGTTAGTCCCACTCCCCCGCTCTTTCCCCATATCCCTGCAATTTTTTCTCCTTCGAGTATTTATCCAGTTCCCTTTTGAAGGCTACTATTGAATCTGTATCCACCGCCCGATCAGGCAGCGCATTCCAAATCCTCACCACTCATTGCGTAAAAATGATTTTCCTCATGTCGCCTCTGGTTCTTTTGCCAATCACCTTAAATCTGTGCCCTCTGGTGATCGACCCTTCAGCCACTGGAAACAGTTTCTCGTTACTTACTCTATCTAAATCCTTCATGATTTTAAACGCCTCCATTAAATCCCCTCTTAGCCTTCTCTGCTCCAAGGAAAGCAACCCCAGCTTCTCTAGTCTATCCACATAACTGTAATCCCTCATCCCTGGATTATTCGAATAATAATAAATAAATAACTATTCAAGTACTTGAACTGTCACACAGGGGCGGCGCCTGAATGCCGGGTCTGAGGCAAATGCCATTCTTTCAAACCTGCCATCCTTACCTGGTCTGGGCCTATATATGACTCCAGTCCCACACCAATGTGGTTGACTCTTAACTGCCCTCTGAATTGGCCGAGCAAGTCACTCAGTTGTGGCAACTAGGAATGGGAATGTAAATGCCAGCCTTGGCAGTGAGGCCCACACCATCTGATATCCATTATAAAGACCGAGGTAGAGTATTCTTTCAAAAGGTGTTTATCTTCTACATATGTCACAGCTAAATTTGTTTTTAATGGGCTCACCTCCTCCTTTGCCACTCTCTATTTCTTAATGTGCTTCTAAAATCCTTTACAATATCCTTGATACCATCTTTGCATACTTCCTCTTTGCCCTCCTCACTATTTTGCATTACTGTGGGAGTACCTTCACCACACGGACTGCAGCGGTTCAAGAAGGCGGCTCACCATCCACCTTCTCGAGGGCAATTAGGGATGGGCAATAAATGCTGGCCTTGCCAGCGACGCCCACATCCCATGAACGGAATTTTGTTTTACTAATACACATCTACATTATTATTATATGTTTGCATTATTAATAAACATTACCATTATTAATACATTTTTACATTATTAATACATGTTTACTTTATTAATACATGTTTACTTTATTAAAATGCAGTTATATTAATACAACGCGCAGCAGTGTGATGGGTGAGCGGGACATGTGCAACTTAGGATAGGGGCAGCAGAGATGGGAGGCCGGCCAGGAGAGCATTGGATTAGTCACATCTAGCGGTAACAAAGGCATGAATGAGGGTTTTGGCAGCAGATGAGCTGAGGCAGGAGTGGAGACGGGAAATGTTATGGAGGTGGAAGTAGGCAGTCTTTGTGATAGAGAGCGGAGAGCGAAGAAGGAGCGGACCTGAGCGGGAGCGGAGCGAGAGCTGAGCGAGGGTAAAGAGCGCGGTGAGAGCTGAGCATCTCAACACAAGCAGAATTTGAAAGAGTGACGTCAGAGTAAAAAATCTAAAGTGACATCAGCACAAGGGAAGGAGCTGATTGGTGAGTAGCTGGTGAGTGGTTTTTTTAAGTTTTAAGTTTATTTCTGCTAAGTTCTGCTAAAGAGCACAGTCGGAGAGGGGCTCCTCAAGTTAGGGGCCGGGTTAAATAGCTGCTTAGGGATAAAGCAGGAGCTTGGAGATTAGTAACTGTTAAACTACATTAAATTAGTAACTGTTAATACTATATTAAATTAGTAACTTGTTCAAAAAAGGGTGTAAAGATAAACCCAGCAATTACAGGCCAGTCAGTTTAACCTCGGTAATGGGGAAGCTTTTAGAAACAATAATCAGGGACAAAATTAACAGTCACTTGGACAAGTGTGGATTAATTAAGGAAAGCCAGCATGGATTTGTTAAAGGCAAATCGTGTTTAACCGCCTTGATCGAGTTTTTTGATGAGGTAACAGATAGGTTGATGAGGGCAATGCGGTTGACGTGGTGTACATGGATTTCCAAAAGGCTTTCGATAAAGTGCCACATAATAGGCTTGCCAGCAAAGTTGAAACCCATGGAATAAAAGGGACAGTGGCAGCATGGATACGAAATTAGCTAAGTGACAGGAAACAGAGAGTAGTGGTGAATGGTTGTTTTTCGGACTAGAAGAAGGTGTACAGTGGTGTTCCCCAGGGGTCGGTTCTAGGACCACTGCTTTTCTTGATATATATTAATAACTTGTATGAGGGTATACAGGGCACAATTTCAAAATTTGCAGATGACACAAAACTTGGAAGTATAGTGAACAGTGAGGAGGATAGTGATAGACTTCAAGAAGAC
Organism: Squalus acanthias; assembly: GCA_030390025.1. Taxonomy (NCBI): domain Eukaryota; kingdom Metazoa; phylum Chordata; class Chondrichthyes; order Squaliformes; family Squalidae; genus Squalus; species Squalus acanthias. The sequence goes on from CM059425.1 coordinate 259,906,057, forward strand.
ATAGACAGGCTGGTGGAATGGGCGGACACATGGCAGATTAAATTTAACGCAGAAAAGTGCGAAGTGATACATTTTGGTAGAAAGAATGAAGAGAGGAAATATAAACTAAAGGGTACAATCCTAAAGGGGGTGCATGAACAGTGAGACCTGGGGGTATATGTGCACAAATCGTTGAAGGTGGCAGGGCAGGTTGCGAAAGCGGTTAAAAAATCTTACGGGATTCTGGGCTTCATGAATAGAGATATAGGGGGAAAAATTTGGTTGCTTAGCGCCTCCCGTTAGCGCCCTAAGAGGGCGCAAAGCAACTAGCGCCCGGACGCGGTGATGTTTGCGCTGCTCGTGAAATTGACCAGACATTTTGCGGCAGCGTTAAACACTACCACCAGGATCTCCTACGCCCGCAGATTGTGACGTCAGTCGAGCGTGCAACGCCCCGGTAGCACCCCGGACCGGATATTGAGTGGCGCCCCCTGCCTTACCGCCTGCCGCTAGCAACGACAGGTTGAGGGGAGCATTTTGCAGTCGGGAAGGGACTGGGGGAGCGCTATTTAAAGGCGACCGCTTCCTGCCTTTTTTTGTCGGCGACATTTTTGCACCACTCATTCTGAGCGAGAGAGAGCGACTTTTGGAGAGATTCAATGCTGTGTGAAGAAGTTTTGGGTACTGAGCAGCACTTTGCAGGTTCATTTTGATTTGACCTTCCTTGCATCGATTTAGAAGAGACTATGGGGGCTGCACTCTGAGCTCTTTCCCTGGCACTCTCCATTGTTCTTTCCAGCAGAGTTGATGTACAGGACTCTCCAGGCCGAGATTCAAGGCTGCAATAAGCAGGGTGTGGATGGAGAGCAAGGTCGACCCTCCCCTTTAAGAACTGGCCAGCGCCAGTGTGTCTGTGTTCCATTGCTGACTGACATCACATGAGCTTCGCCAGCGCTCTGAGTTAGCGCCTCGCTCCTCGGCCTTTGTGCCTTAAGACAGGTGTGTAGCGCCTGATTTAGCGCTGCAATCACCTCCAGGGGCGATAAAAGCAAGTTTGCAGTCGGAGGCGGTAATTAGTGCCAGGTGCTAAACTTTGTGCCCGGCCGATAATTGCGCCCCAAACGGGGCGATACTGAATTTCTCCCCCATAGAGTACAAAAGCGTGGAAATTATGATGAACCTGTATAAAACACTGGTTCGGCCTCAACTCGAGTATTGTGTCCAATTCTGGGCACCGCACTTTAGGAAGGATGTGAAGGCCTTAGAGAAGGTGCAGAAAAGATTTACGAGAATGATTCCAGGGCTGAGGGACTTCAATTACGTGGATAGACTGGAGAAGCTGGGGTTGTTCTCCTTGGAGCAGAGAAGATTGAGAGGAGATTTGATAGAGGTGTTCAAAATCATGAGGGGTCTGGATAGAGTAGATAGAGAGAAACTGTTCCCATTGGTGGAAGGGTCGAGAACCAGAGGACACAGATTTAAGGTGATTGGCAGAAGAACCAAAGGCAACATGAGGAAAATCTTTTTTACGCAGCGAGTGGTTAGGATCTGGAATGCACTGCCTGAAAGAGTGGTGGAGGCAGACTCAATCACAGCTTTCAAAAGCGAGTTGGATAAGTACCTGAAGGAAAAATATTTGCAGGGCTACGAGGAAAGGGCGGGGGATTGGGACTAGCTGAAGTGCTCTTGCAGAGAGCCGGCACGGGCTTGACGGGCCGAATGGCCTTTTTCCGTGCTCTAACCATTCTATGATTCTGTGATTCTATGAGAGGATATGGGGTCACAAGCTCAGCTCAGGGTCAAATAGGACAGTGTGGTTGTGAAAGGTCAGGTTCAGCCTCAGCGGAGGAGGCCAGGGAGGGGGGATGGAATCAGTGGCTAGGGAATGGAGTTTGTGGAAGGGGACCAATGGCTTCTGTCTTCCCAATATTTAGTTGGAGAAAATTGTGGATCATTCAGGACTGACCAACATTTTTCAATCCTCTCTGGCTTCAGGTGTGGTGCCGGAAGACTGGAGGACTGCTAATGTGGTACCCTTGTTTAAAAAGGGAGAAAAGGATAGACCGAGTAATTACAGGCCAGTCAGCCTAACCTCGGTGGTGGGTAAATTATTGGAAAGAATTCTGAAGGACAGGATAAATCTTGATTTAGAAAGACACGGATTAATCAAGGATAGTCAGCAGGGATTTGTTAAGGGAAGGTCCTGTCTGACAAACTTGATTGAATTTTTTGAGGAGGTAACAAGGAGGGTAGATGAGGGTAGTGCGTTTGATGTAGTTTATATGGACTTTAGCAAGGCTTTTGATAAGATTCCACATGGCAGATTGGTCACGAAGTTAAAAGCCCATGGGATCCAGGGCAAAGTGTCAAGTTGGATTCAAAACTGGCTCGGAGACAGGAAGCAGAGGGTAATGGTTGATGGGTGTTTTTGTGACTGGAAGGCTGTTTCCAGTGGGGTTCCACAGGGCTCAGTACTAGGTCCCTTGCTTTTTGTGGTATATATCAATGATCTAGACTTGAATATAGGGGGTATGATTAAGAAGTTTGCAGATGATACTAAAATCGGCTGTGCGGTTGATACTGAAGAAGGAAGCTGTAGACTGCAGGAAGATATCAATAAATTGGTCAGATGGGCAGAACAGTGGCAAATGGAATTCAATCCGGAGAAGTGTGAGGTAATGCATTTGGGGAAGGCTAACAAGGAAAGGGAATATACATTAAATGGTAGGACACTGAGTAGCGTAGAGGAACAAAGGGACCTTGGAGTGCATGTCCACAGATCCCTGAAGGTAGCAGGCCAGGTAGATAAGGTGGTTAAGAAGGCATACGGAATGCTTGCCTTTATTAGCCGTGGCATAGAATACAAGAGCAGGGGGGTTATGCTTCAACTGTATAAAACACTAGTTAGGCCTCAGCTAGAGTACTGCGTGCAGTTCTGGTCACCATATTACAGGAAAGATGTGATTGCACTCGAGAGGGTACAGAGGAGATTTACAAGGATGTTGCCGGGAGTAGAGAATCTTAGCTATGAGGAAAGACTGGATAGGCTGGGTCTGTTTTCCTTGGAACAGAGGAGGCTGGGGGAGACCTTATTGAGGTGTATAAAATTATGAGGGGCATAGATAAAGTGGATAGAACGGACCTATTTCCCTTAGCAGAGGGGTCAAAAACCAGGGGGCACAGATTTAAAGTAATTGGTGGAAGGCTTAGAGGGGATTTGAGGGGAAATTTCTTCACCCATAGGGTAGTGGGGGTCTGGAACTCACTGCCTGAAAGGGTGGTAGAGGCAGGAACCCTAACCACATTTAAAAAGTACTTGGATGTGCACTTGGGATGCTCTAACCTGCAGGGCTACGGACCAAGAGCTGGGAAGTGGGATTAGGCTGGATAGCTCTTTGATGGCCGGCGCGGACACGATGGGCCGAAATGGCCTCCTTCCGTGCTGTAACTTTCTATGATTCTATCTATGATTCTATGGATGTCGGAGAAGCAGGCTGTCAACACAGAGGCAGTGGAGGGATTGAGAGAGGTGGTGGTGGGTGTCGTCAGTGTACATGTGGAACCTGATGCTATAAGTCTTTGGGTAATGTCGCAGCATGGCAGCGTGTAGATGAGGAATAGGAGGGGACCAAGGATAAATCCTTGGAGGATTCCAGAGGAGTCCTTAAATGAGCAATATGTAAACAGGTTAAATTGAAGTATCTGCAAATTATAATATATTTTAATATTTCCTTTAGCCATTGTAGCTGTTCATTGTGACAACAGATTATTAACCTACTTTAGCAGTACTTGCTACAGTATTAGTTTTCGATCACAGTGCAACCCTTTTAAAGAATTCCGTACAATGGTTACTACGGTAACTATTATGCTGTAAGGAGAGAGTCATGCTGCTCTTTAGTATTCATTGAATGGAAATCACGACAAGGGAGTCGCTATGAAATTAAACAGTCGTGTGTTCCACAGTGTTACAGGGATTGCCCGGACCCCCTCTGCCAAGGTGCTGGATATACACAGTGAGCCAGACGTGTGCTGTACCTGTTCAGGTTGAGCGGCCCCTGGATTTGGTGGGCTGTCCTGGCAGGGTGCATTGGGAAATGGGGGCGGAAACTGAGAGGCCTGACTGAGGCTTTGTACCGGACTGTAGGCCTTGGGACCTTCTTACTCCTGTTGGAGAACAGCGGCGAGAAGGCCTTTGGTACCCAAAATCTTGTGACTGTAAAAAAGTTACCTATTTGGGCCTCTTTGTTTAGCTGTCTGGCCCCCTCTAGACCTACTGATTTGAGGTGGTAGGGTGTTCCAGGATTTTGACCTAACGACGATGAAAGAACAGCAACATATTTCCAAGTCAGGTTGATGTGTGACTTGGAGGGGAACTTGGAGGTGGTGGTGTTCCCATGCACCTGTTGCCCTTGTCCTTCTAGGTGGTAGAGGTCGTGGGTTTGGGAGTTGCTGCCGAAGAAGCCTTGGCGAGTTGCTGCAGTGCATCTTGCAGATGGTACACACTGCAGCCACGTACGGTACGCTGGTGGTTGAAGGAGTGGATGTTTATGCTGCTGTTTTGGGTGCTGATCAACGGACTGCTTTGTGCTGGATGCTGTCGAGCTTCTTGAGTGTTGTTGGAGCTGCACTCATCCAGGCAAGTGGAAAGTATTCTATCACACTCCTGCCTTTAGATAGTGGAAAGGCTTTGGGGAGTTAGGAGGTGAGTCACTCGCCGCAGAATACCTAGCCTCTGCCCTGCTCTTGTAGCCACAGCATTTATGTGGCTGGTCCAGTTAAGTTTCTGATCAATGGTGACCCCCAGGATGTTGATGGTGGGGTATTCGGCGATAGCAATGCCGTTGAATGTCAAGGGGTGGTGGTTAGACTTTCACTTGTTGGAGATGATCATTGCCTGGCACTTGTGTGGCGCAATTGTTTCTTTCCACTTCTGTTGTGCAGGTCTTGTTGCCTGTGGGCATGGACTGCTTCATTATTTGAGGAATTGCGAATGGAGCTGAACATTGTCCAACCATCAGCGAACATCCCCATTTCTGACCTTATGATGGGGGGAAGGTCATTGATGAAGCAGCTGAAAATGGTTGGGCCTAGGACACTGCCCTGAGGAACTCCTGCAGCGATGTCCTGGGGTTGAGATGATTGGCCTCCAACAACCATAACTATTTTCCTTTGTGTCAGGTAGGACTCCAGCCAGTGGAGGGTTTTCCCCTTGATCCCCATTGACTACAATTTTACTAGGGCTCCTTGATGCCACACTGGGTTAAATGCTGCCTTGATGTCAAGGGCAGTCACTCTCACCTCACCTCTAGAATTCAGCTCTTTTGTCCATGTTTGGACGAAGGCTGTAATAACATTTGGAGCTGAGTGTTTCTGGCGGAACCCAAACTGAGCATCAGGGATCAGGTTATTGGTGAGTAAGTGCCGCTTGATAATAATGTTGATGACTCCATCCATCACTTTGCGGATGATTGGAAATAGGCTAATAGGACGGTAATTGGCCGGGTTGGATTTGACCTGGTTTTTGTGGACAGGACATACCTGAGCAATTTTCCACATTGTTGGGTAGATGCCAGTGTTATAACTATACTGCAACAGCTTGACTAGAGGCGCGGCTAGTTCTGGAGCACAAGTCTTTAGCACGACAGACGGGATGTTGTCGGGGCCCACAGCCTTTGCTGTGTCCAGTGCGCTCAGCCGTTTCTTGCTATCACGTGGAGTGAATCGAATTGGCTGAAGGCTGACATCTGTGATGGTGGGGACCTCAGGAAGAGCCCGAGTAGGATTATGTAGGTGCCACTTCTGGCTGAAGATGATTGCAAACACTTCAGCCTTGTCTTTTGCACTCCGGTGCTGGGCTCCACCATCGTTGATGATGAGGATGTTCATGGAACCTCCTCCTTCTGTTGAACTCGATGGACTGAAAATCAGACATGCTCTACAATGGGTGGGCAATCCTCTCTGTCGGATTACCGCCCAGGCGGTGAAGGTGAAAATTACCCTCTTCATTTTCAGGAGCCTTTCCCATAAGAACTAAAGTATATTTACCTCTTTTGTCTAGCAGGAATATCAGGTTGTCTACTGGGAAGCGTCCAGCTGTTTGCTGCGCACAATAGCTCATGAATATTTATACCAAAGGGAAATATGTAAAGCTGATTAGCCCCAACATGTAAGAAAATCACATTTAATTATAAAGTAGACCCACCTCACCTGTACACTGGGACGGAAATCGCCATGGGACGCAGCATCTTTTAAAAATGTATGTGTAACGATCAAAGGACTTTTTATAGTTCTCTGCTTTATACTATTTCTTCACTAAAAATAGCAAACAGAGTAAAATGTATCCTTCAATGTTTGGGTTGAGCCCCATTCTCTATCTGAATGTAGCGTTCCTTGGTGGTGCAGTAGTTAGAATTCACTGCAACCATAGCCCGGGCTCGATTCCCCATCTGATTTTAGCCTGGCTCGTTGGTCTAGGGCTATGATTCTCGCTTACTAGGGACTTGTACCACTGAAAACTTGCGGGTTCAAATCCAGGACGAGCCCTAGTTTTTCGTATGGGATAAGGAGATCGGGCAGGAAAGTGGAGTTGAGGTCGAAGATCAGCCATGATCTTATCGAATGGCGGAGCAGGCTCGAAGGGCCATATGGCCGATTCCTGTTCCTAATTCTTATGTTGTTATGTGCAAACATGCCTGGTGTCCAGAGCAGTGCATTGGTGTAGACCAGGCACAACCCGAGTGTTAAAGGTCTGAGTTCTGGGCAAGTGCAATGGGAAATAAAAAATCTTTAAGGGTTGTCCTCCTCGCTAAGAGTGTTTAAACTATGTAACATTAGGAATAAACTAGATGCCTTCAAGAAGGAGCTGGACTGGTTCTTGACTTGTGCCGGGATCGCATCACACTGAAGGTAAGTGGGTAATTGGTCCATGTGATCTCCTGGACTTGTTTCGATCGCCCGGGAGGGTCGAAGAGGAATTACTCACAGTTTTTGTTCCTCCTTTTTTGGCCCTGGGTTTTTTCTCTTTTTATTTTGCCTCTCCCAGAAGATTAGATGGCTGCAGGGTTTGGTAGAAAGTGTCTCCTCATGACACTTCAGCACATCATAGAAGATAGGAGCAGGAGTAGGCCATTCGGCCCCTCGAGCCTGCTCCGCCACTCGATGAGATCATGGCTGATCATCTAAACTCAGTACCCTGTACCTGCCTTCTCCCCATATCCCTTGATACCTTTAGCTTTAAGAAATATATCTAACTCATCCTTGAATATATTTAATGACTTCGCCTCAACTACCTTCTGTGGTATAGAATTCCACAGGTTCACCACTCTCTGGGTGAAGAAATTCTTCCTCATTTCTGTCCGAAATGGTTTACCCGTTATCCGTAGATTATGACCCCTGGTTCTGGACTCTCCGACCATCGGGAACATTCTTCCTGCATCTAGTTTGTCCAGACCTGTCAGAATTTTATATGTTTCGATGAGATCCCCTCTCATTCTTCGATACTCCAGTGAGTATAAGCCCAATCGACCCAATCTCTCCTCATACGTCATTCCTGCCATCCCAGGTATCAGCCTTGTGAATCTTCGCTGAACTCCTTCCATGGCAAGAACATCCTTCCTCAGATAAGGTGTGGGGCAGGCTTGATGGACCAGTTGGGCTTTTCCTGCCTGTCATTTTCGTATGTTTGCAGGGGTGGGGGATGCGGGAGGGAGGCTGTGGTTAAAGATTGCTTCTGGTGGACAGGGGAACTGGCAGTTTCCCTCCTCCCTCCCCCCCCGCCCCGCCCCCTTGGCAGTCTATTCTTCTGCCCCAGACTTTCCGGCCTCCAGATGAGCCCCGAGCCTTGCGAGCAGCTGTCATTGGCGTTTGAACTGAGGGACCTTCCCCTGAAGCCTACACTTTTGCGGGAGTACTGACAGAGTTTCCCGGAGCGGGGGCATCTCGACGCCTATGTGGGGATGCACATTCCCCTCCTCCCCTCTCCCCCACCCAGCGGAGTTTTGGGGCCGCTGTGCGAGGTCTGTGCAAAGTAATTTAAGGAGGCAGTAAAGTTTACCCGCACCCAAGGTAACTTTGGCAAAGGAGCAAACCAGAAACCAGAAGACATGGGCAATGTGACCTTGGTCAGTGATCCATAACAAAGGCTGCAAACAGGATAATCTTTCACAGTAAGCCACTTCCCTTTGGCTTTTTAATGTCACTGGGATCACGTAACATGCAGCAGTTCATCATATTTATGAGGTAAATATTGTTCTGCCTGCATGATTCTCCTGGAAAATTCTGCTCATAGACTAAATATTCATAGTCCTTTAATAATAGACCTTACTTATTCGGAGCCTGCCCCAAGTAATGTGTTTCAGAAATAGCAGACTCCTAGTCACTTGGCTTATAAAAAAAAATAAGAAAACCCAACATTTGAGTTTTCTGTGGAACTAGCTAATCATTAATGAAACTCAAAATCCTCGAGCGCCGTCCTGTAGTTGCTGCACTCAACCACCATTAAGCACGCTATCTTGGCACAACAGCTTGTGATCACGTAGGGCAACCGTTAAATTACTAGTCTCTGCCTGTAGATTGAAACGTTTTAGAGGTTGCACAGTACAGAACAGTGGAATAGCTGAGGATCTAAGTCAGAAGTGCCTTACTGATATATCCGCTGAGGTTGAGCATAGGAAATATGGGAAATTAGAGGACGTTAATAACAAAAGCAAAATACTGCGGCTGCTGGAAATCTGAAATAAAAACCGTAAATGCAGGAAATACTCAGCAGCTCAGGCTGCGTCTGTGGAGAGAGGAACAGAGTTAACGTTTCAGGTCGATGACCTTTCGTCAGAAGTTCTGACGAAAGTTACCATACGCCAGGTAAACGGAACAAGCACAAATAGGATCCTAGACACAGAAGGAGGCCATTCAGGCCATCGTACCTGTTCTCCCTCCAGTTCCCTTTTGAAAGTTACGATTGAATCTGCTTCCACCACCCTTTCAGGCAGCGCATTCCAGATCACAACAACTCGCTGAGTAAAAAGCAATTCTCCTCATCACACCTCTGGCTCTTTTACCAATGACCTTAAATCTGTGTCCTCTGGTTACCGACCCTTGTGCCACTGGGAACAGCTTCTCCTTATTCATTATCAAAACCCTTCATGATTTTGAACGCCTCAATTAAATGTCCCCTTAAGCTTCTCTAAGGAGAACATCCCCAGCTTCTCTACTCTCTCCACGTAATTCAGGTCCCTCATCCCTGGTGCCATATTAGTAAATCTCCACTTCATTCCCTCCAGGGGCTTGACATCCTTCCTGGCTTGTGGTTACATGCATTGGACACAATACTCCAGCTGAGGCCTAACCAGTGATTTGCAAAGGTTTAGCATAGCTTCCTTGTTTTTGTACTCTATGGGCTCGATTTTGCCAGGCCCGAGGAGGTGGGATTGGAGGCGTGTCAGGTGTTAAAATCACAAAAAATGTCGTGCGGGCCCCATCCCGCCTCCATCCCGCCTCCGAGCAATTTTCCCAGAATCGGGGTTTCAGACCCCGTTTCCATCCCGCCTCCAAGTGGCGGGATAGGCCCTTAAAGCCCTTAACAACCACTTAATTGCCTCTATAATCCAATTTTGAGAGGTCTCTGATTTTTAGACATTTTCCCCATCCTACACGCCTCCTCTGGAACACGCCAGTTAATCCTGGCGGTCTCACAAGTGGATTGCTTAGTAACAGCTGCAGCTCCACCATTAAAAAGGAGTTTTCACCAATGATCATTTACAGGTGGCAGAACTTTGTTGTCTCAGGTCTGGGGGAACTTTTAGCAGGCATACTCATTGTTGTGGAAGTTTGGAGCCTGAGACCCATCTCCAGTGTGACCTCCTGGGAAACCCCTCTCCCCACCTTGACTGAGCGCTTCCTCAACTGAGGTATTTAGCAGAAGCATGGGAACCATTTATTTCCTTTCCTCCTAGAGATCAGATTTGGACGAAGACCAGCCACGGCAGCAGCAGAACCCTGAACAACAGCAGCACCAACAGCAGGAGCAACAACAGGAGCGCCAAGCTGCTGCTCACCCACCTGAAACTGCACAGGCCAGAAGGCGTCAGAGCGCGACCACATTGCTGCCCGGGATGCAAGGGATGCACTCATGTTGGCCAGATTTGCTTAGCCTGCACAATCAAACACTTTTGCCTCGCACCTTCTTACCAGAGCATCGACAATGGACAAGAACCTGCGGATTCCTATCACTCTGACAACCATACTGACAATTGCAAGTCGCCCTAAGCCCTCAATCTGAAAGTCCCATTTGCGAAATGACACAGGCCACAACTTCAACAGTTTGCCATCAAATCTGTTTATGGTACCATGACAAGGATGGCTGGTCCAAATACAATACATCACAGCACCCAAGTGACTACCCTTGTGACTACTTGTGCTTTATCTTCCTCTTACGCGTGCTCCTACGTGGTGCTTCCCCTGTGGCTTCAGCAGATGTGGAGGCCCCTTGCTCACTTTCTTGCTGCTCCTGTCTCGACGCCTTTGGCGGGCGTCCTCTGGGGTTGCGAACCTGTGAGGGCTCGGCAACAGTCTGCTGATCCTGCGGCTGTGCAGGGGTTGAGACGCTCATCTCAGTTGGGTGAGGACTCTGGTGGGGCTCTGACCGAGGGCTTTGCAGTGGCATGGTCGTGTGAGCACTTGGAGAGGAGCCCCCACTCTTGTTGTCTGCCACCAACATCCCTCTCATGAGTCAGCCCCACTTCAGAGCTAGCAAGTGGCTTGACAGCACCTTGCTGCACTTCAGGGGAGCCATGAGGACCCGTTTCTGCACTGGAAGTCCTACTCCAAAGGACTTTCATGAAGGTCTGGTTTGGTTGCTCAATAGTTGACCATCGCTCCTCATGAGATGTCATTCTATTCTGAACAATAACCATCTTTTCAAGACCCTGGCGACTGAGCTCCTCCATGGCCGTAGCCATCCTCTCCTCTACCGTAGCCACCCTCTCCTCTACAGGTAGCCAGCCTTACCACGGAGTTAGCCATCCTTTCCACGGAGGTTGCCATCCTTTCCGCGGTGATGCATTCATACGCCAATGCCTCCACAAAGGCTCTGCTCATGGTCACGATGGACTCCTCCATTCGCTCCACACTCGTAGCGACCCTGGAGAAAAAACCTGCCAGAGACTCCTGCACCTGTTCCTGGAGTTCCAGCACCACTCTCCTTCTGGATGGACCCGGAGGCACAGGGTCGACATGCAGCTGAGCCGAGCTGGCAGAGTCCTGCGCCCTCCGACGAGGACTCTCCACTGCTGTCCCTGTCTCCACCATCTGCTGATGCTCACTTGTGAGCTGTGATACACCAGGTGCCAACACTGCTCTATCTCGCGAAGGTCCCACCGAGGTGTGAGTGTCTGCGCTAGTGCTGGGTGTGCTGAATTCTGCTGACGCTGTGCCCTCAGAGGTTGCAGCTTCCTCTGAGGAGTCTGGAAGCTCAGGCTCTTCCTCCTGGACAGTGGGGACGGGGGCTTTCGATGGTCCTGTGGGGGAGTAAAGGAAAGAGTTAGAGATGTGAGGTCAAGGTTACATGCACATTGAATAGTGCAGATGATCATAAGTCAATCTGTTAGAGCATCAGAATCATTATCAGTGACTCATGCAATGTCAATGAGAGAGATGCCAAACTATTCTGTCACCAGCTTGCTGTGATGCACCCGTCTGTCCGTCCCCCACTTGGGAATCCTCCTCGATCCCGGCGATTTCCAGGGCCACCTCCTCCCAGGCGGTGAGCTGGGCTACTGAGGGTGGCCCTCCTCCTGTCATGGCTCTTTCCCTCTTATTGTGGGCTCTTTTTCCTGCAATGAGGGACATAAGCGGAGTTTGAGTGAGAATGAAGGAGTGAGTGTAGAGAATGCATAGCATAGATGCTTAGAAGGAGACAAAGGGCCCTCCCTGTGTGTTGTAAGTTGTTGTTGTTGTTGCATCACAGTGATAGGGAGTGTGAGGGCTACATGGTCGAATAGTTAAGTGAATGTGACCGTAGAGAGAGAGGCAATGGGTAAGGGTGCAGGGATGTAAGTGTCAAGTGGGATGTGGAGGAAGAGGTTGGCATAGCAGAGTGCTGGTGAGGAGAGGCAATGGGGATCAGATTGAGGGAGATGGAAAAGTCATCCTCACTTTTCCTGTGCGGAGAAGGTCATGAAACCTCTTCCTGCATTGCAGCCAGGATCTGCGGTTCATTGATATGGAGTTGACCTACTGGGCCACTTACAGTCACACAGCTTTAGTCTGCTGGGGTGGCTTTATTCTCCCTGAGGAAGGGAAGAGCACCTCCTTATTAGATCTTGCTCCCTCCACCAGAGCTTGGAGGGAGGCCTCATCGAAGCGTGGAGCACACTTTTGCCTGCTGGTGGCCATAGTCGATCAATGAATTCCTTACTACAATCAGCATAAAGTTTGCAGTCTCCAGAAGAAGCAAGGCTGCTTGCAGGCCTTAAATCCAGCAGCATTGATGACGTCATCGGAGGCGACTTTCTGGATGAAAAGACTCATTGGGCCAGGGGTTCCCACATGCTGGAAATCAAGTGCCCAATTAGGGGAAAATTGCACTTTTTCCCCACTTCACTTCGGAGTCGGGGTCCTGACACGAAAACCACCTGACACGCCCCAGCCCGCCCACACTGGCAAACTCGAGCTCATATGCCTCTATTTATATGCTGCAAAGTGTTGAATGTCAAACTGCTACACATTTGCTGCTGCCACTTGCCGAACCGTAAAACAACCTTACAGTGTTTCCATTGTTTACTGAATATACCCATACTCTCGCAGGGCACACATTCAAGCTGCAACTTATAATTGAACGCCTTGGCACAATGACACAAGGGCTTCAGATGTAAAAGTCGGATAGCCAGATGGTGAAAGATAGAATATTAGAGCTTAGTTTTCAGACTTGGGAACGGTAGCATAGTGGTTATGTTACCGGGCTAGTAAGCCAGAAGCCTGTACTAATGATTCTGGAGATGTGAATTCAAATTCTCGCCACAACAGCTGGAGAATTTAAATTCAATTAATTAAATAAATCTGGAATAAAATGCTAGCATGAATAATGTGTGACCATGAAACAATTGGATTATCGTTTAAAAAAAACCATCTGGTTCACTAATGTCCTTTAGGGAAGGAAATCTGCTGTCGTTACCTGGTCTGGCCGATATGTGACTCCAGACCCACAGCAAAGTGGTTGACTTTTAACTGCCCTCTGAAATGGCTGAGCAAGTCACTCAGTTGTAAAAGTCCGCTACGAAAAACAATAAGAATAAAACTGGACGGGCCATTCGGCACCGGCTAGGGACACGACAACGGCACACCCAGCCCAGTCGACCCTGCAAAGTCCTCCTCGCCGACGTCTGGGGACTTGTGCCAAAATTGGGAGAGCTGTCCCACAGACTAGTCAAGCAACAGCCTGACATAGTCATACTCACAGAATCATACCTTTCAGCCAATGTCCCAAACTCCTCCATCACCATCCCTGACAGACCCACCAGGGGTGGCGGCACAGTGGTATACAGCCAGGAAGGGGTGGCCCTGGGAGTCAACATTGACTCCGAACTGAATGAAGTCTCATGGCTTCAGGTAAAGCATGGACAAGGAAACCTCCTGCTGATTACCACCTAGCGCCCTCCCTCAGCTGCTGAATCAGTACTCCTCCATGTTGAACACCACTGAGAGTAGCAAGGGCACAGAATGTACTCTGGGTGGGGACTTCAATGTCCATCACCAAGAGTGGCTCGGTAGCACCACTACTGACCAAGCTGGCTGAGGCCTGAAGGACATAACTGCCAGTCTGGACCTGCGACAGGTGGTGAGAGAACCAACACAAGGGAAAAACCTACTTGACCTTGTCCTCACCAATCTACCTGTCACAGATGCATCTGTCCATGACAGCATTGGTAGCAGTGACCACCCCACAGTCATTGTGGAGACGCAGCCCCGTCTTCACACTGAGGACACCCTCCATCGTGTTGTGTGGCACTATCACTGTGCTAAATGGGATAGATTCAGAACAGATCTAGCAGCTCAAAACTGGGCATCCATGAGGCGCTGTGGGCCATCAGCAGCAGCAGAATTGTATTCCACCACAATCTGTAATCTCATGACTTGGTATATCCCTCACTCTACCATTACCATCAAACCAGGTGACCAACCCTGGTTCAATAAGGAGTGTAGAAGAGCATGCCAGGAGCAGCACCAGGCGTACCTAAAATTGCGGTGCCAACCTGGGGAAGCTGCAACACAGGACTACATGCATGCTAAAAAGCGGAAGCAGCATGCTATAAACACGGCTGAGTGATCCACCAATCAATGGATCAGATCAAAGCTCTGAAGTCCTGCCACATCCAGTCGTGAATGGTAGTGGACCATTAAACAACTAACGGGAGGAGGAGGCTCCATGAATATCCCCATCCTCAATGATGGTGGAGCCCAGCACATGAGTGCAAAAGACAAAGCTGAAGCGTTTGCAACCATCTTCAGCAAGAAGTGCTGAGTGGTGACCCATATCGGCCTCCACCTGTGGTCCCCACCATCACAGAAGCCAGTCTTCAGCCAATTCGATTCACTCCACGTGATATCAAGAAACGGCTGAGCGCACTGAATACAGCAAAGGCTGTGGGCCCCAACAACATCCCGGCTGTTGTGCTGAAGAATTGTGCTCCAGAACTAGCCGTGCCTCTAGCCAAGCTGTTCCAGTACAGCTATAACACTGGCATCTATCCGACAACGTGGAAAACTGCCCAGGTATGTCCTGTCCACAAAAAACAGGACAAATCCAATCCAGCCAATTACCGCCCCATCAGTCTACTCTCAATCATCAGCAAAGTGATGGAAGGTGTCATCGACAGTGCTATCAAGCAGCACTTATTCACCAATAACCTGCTCACTGATGCCCAGTTTTGGTTCCGCCAAGAACACTCGGCTCCAGACCTCATTACAGCCTTGGTCCAAACATGGACAAAGGAGCTGAATTCCAGAGGTGAGGTGAGAGTGATTGCCCTTGACATCAAACTAGCATTTGACCGAGTGTGGCATCAAGGAGCCCTAATAAAACTGAAGTCATTGGGAATCGGGGGGAAAGCTCTCCATTGGCTGGAGTCATACCTAGCACAAAGGAAGATGGTTGTGGTAGTTAGAGTTCAGGTAACATTCATGGCACACAAGTGCCAGGCAATGACTATCTCCAAAAAGCGAGCGTCTAACCACCGCCCCTTGACATTCAACGGCATTACCATCACTGAATCCCACACCATCAATATCCTGTGGATCACCTTTGACCAGAAACTTAACTGGACCACCCACGTAAGTAGAAACATAGTAGATAGGAGCAGGAGCAGGCCATTCGGCCCCTCGAGCCTGTTCCGCCATTTAATGAGATCATGGCTGATCATCCAAATTCAGTACCCTGTCCCTGCTTTCTCCCCATATCCCTTGATCCCTTTAGCCTTAAGAAATATATCTAACTCCTTCTTGAATATATTTAATGAATTGGCCTTAACTGCCTTTGTGTGGTCGAGAATTCCACAGGTTCACCACTCTCTGGGTGAAGAAATTCCTCCTCATCTCAGTCCTAAATGGCTTACCCCTTATCCTTAGACTGTGATCCCTGGTTCTGGACTCCCCCGCCATAGGGAACATCCTTCCTGCATCTAGTCTGTCTAGTCCTGTTGGAATTTTATAAGTTTCAATGAGATCCCCTCTCATTCTTCTAAACTCTAGCGAATATAAGCCTAATCGACCCAATCTCTCTTCATACGTCATTCCTGCCATCCCAGGTATCAGTCTGGTGACTCTTCGCTGCACTCCCTCCATGGCAAGAACATCCTTCCTCAGATAAGGCGACCAAAACTACACACAATACTCAAGGTGTGGTCTCACCAAGGCCCTGTACAACTGCAGCAAGACATCCTTGCTCCTGTACTCGAATCCTCTTGCTATGAAGGCCAACATACCATTTGCCTTCTTAACCGCCTGCTGCACCTGCATGCTTACCTTCAGCGACTGGTGCACAAGGACACCCAGGTCTCGTTGCACTTCCCCTTTTCCCAATCTATTGGCGTTCAGATAATAATCTGTCTTCCTGTTTTTGCCACCGAAGTGGATAACCTCGCATTTATCCACATTATACTGCATCTGCTATGCATCTGCCCAATCACCCAACCTGTCCAAATCATACTGGAGTTTCTCTGCATCCTCCTCACAGCACACACGCCCACCCAGCTTTGTGTCATCTGCAAACTTAGAGATATTACATCTAGTTCCCTCGTCTCGATCATTAATATATAGTGTGAATAGCTGGGGTCCTAGCACCGATCCCTGTGGTGCCCCACTAGTCACTGCCTGCCACTCGGAAAAAGACCCATTTATTCCAACTCTTTGTTTCCTGTCTGACAACCAGTTCTCCATCCAAGTCAGTACCTTACCCCCAATCCCATGGGCTTTAACTTTGCACACTAATCTCTTATGCGGGACCTTATCGAAAGCCTTCTGAAAGTCCAAATACACCACATCCACTGGTTCTCCCTTATCTATTCTACCAGTTACATCCTCAAAAAATTCCAGTAGATTAGTCAAGCATGATTTACCTTTTGTAAATCCATGTTGACTTTGTCCGATCCTGTCACTGTTTTCCAAGTGCTCTGCTATTACATCTTTTATAATGGACTATAGCATTTTCCCCACTACCGATGTCAGGCTTACCGGTCTATAATTCCCCGTTTTCTCTCTACCACCTTTTTTAAATAGTGGGGTACATTAGCTACCTGTGGCAACAAAAGCAGGTCAGAGGATGGGTATTCTGCGACAAGTGTCTCACCTCCTGACTCCTCAAAACCATTCCACCATCTACAAGGCACAAGTAAGGAGTGTGATGGAATACTCTCCACTTGCCTGGATGAGTGCAGCTCCAACAACTCTCAAGAAGCTCGATATCACCAAGACAAAGCAGCCCACTTGATTGGCACCCCATCCACTACCTTAAACTTTCACTCCCTCCACCACCGGCGCACCGTGGCTGCAGTGTTTACCATCTACATGATTCACTGCAGCAACTCGCCAAGGCTTCTTCGGCAGCACCTCCCAAACCCGTGACCTCTACCACCTAGGACAAGGGCAGCAGGCGCATGGGACACCACCACCTCCAAGTTCCTCTCCAAGTCACACACCATCCTGACTTGGAAGTATATCGCCGTTCCTTCAACGTTGCTGGGTCAAAATCCTGGAACTCCCTCCCTAACAGCACTGTGGGAGCACCTTCACCACACGGACTGTAGCGGTTCAAGAAGACGGCTCACCACCACCTTCTCAAGGTCAATTAGGGATGGGCAATAAATGCTGGCCTTGCCAGCGACGCCCACATCCCGTGAACGAATAAAAAAAATGTGGCTATCAAGCCTTCATTTACAGAGACACACATTACATATCGTGCATCCCTAAGATAAGCTTTTTCTTCCTGAGCCTGCTCCCATATATATGAACACAAGAGAGTCCCCAATTAATGCCCACCACCTGAATGCAATTAACATCAGACAGTAAACACAACCTGGATGCTTGATGCATGGTCAGTTACTGATGGCTGCAGGTTGCTCACTGTATATACTCTAGCACAAGGAGGTATAGGGGTACCTCAATTCCAAGAGGCACACACTGGCACCCAGCATCTAGCGACCTGACTTACTCCAGCTATTAGGAAAGTGACACTAGAACACTGTCATCAAAGGGAAGCACCAGTGTAAACCAGTAAAGGCACACACACATATTAGAGTCTATGGGGGAAAATTCAGTATCGCCCCGTTTGGGGCGCAATTATCGACCGGGCGCAAAGATTAGCGTCTGGCGCTAATTATCGCGTCCGACTGCAAACTTGGCTTTTATCGCCCCTGGAGGTGATTGGAGCGCTAAATCAGGCACTACACACCTGTCTTAAGGCGCAAAGGCCGAGGAGCGAGGCGCTAACTCAGAGCGCTGGCGAATCTCATGTGATGTCAGTCAGCAATGGAACACAGACACAATGGCGCCAGCCAGTTCTTAAAGGGGAGGGTTGATCTTGCTTTCCATCCACACCCTGCTCATTGCAGCCTTGAATCTCGGCCTGGAGATAACGGTACATCAAATTTGCTGGAAAGAACAATGGAGAGAACCAGGGAAAAAGCTCAGATTGCAACCCCCACAGTCTCTTCTAAATTGATACAAGGAAGGGCAAATCAAAATAAACCTACAAAGTGCTGTTCAGTACCCAAAACTCCTTCACACAGCGTTGAATCTCTCCAGAAGTCTCTCTCTCTCTCTCTCTCTCTCTCAGAATGCGTGGTTCAAAAATGTCACCATCAAAAAAAGGCAGGAAGCGGTCACCTTTAAATAGCGCTCCCCCAGTCCCTTCCTGACTGCAAAACGCTCCCCTCAACCTGTCGCTAGCGGCAGGCGGTAAGGCAGGGGGCGCCACTCAATATCCGCTCTGGGGCGCTACTGGGGCATTGCGCACTCGACTAACGTCACGATCTGCAGGCGCAGTAGATCGTGGCGGTAGTGTTTAGCGCCACCGCAAAATGTCTAGTTTATTTCGCGAACGGCGCCAACATCGCCGCGCTCGAGCGCGCGTTGCTTTGTGCCCCATTAGCGCCCTCTTAAGGCGCTAACGGGAGGCGCAACCAACTGAATTTTTCCCACAGAGAGTCATAGGGGGAAAAATTCAGTATTGCGCAATTTGGGGCACGATTATCGGCCGGGCGCAAAGATTAGCGCCTGGCGCTAATTATTGCCTCCGACTGCAAACTTGACTTTTATCGCCCCTGGTGGTGATTGGAGCGCTAAATCAGGCGCTACACATCTGTCTTAAGGCGCAAAGGCCGAGGAGCGAGGCGCTAACTCAGAGCGCTGGCGAAGCTCATGTGATGTCAGTCAGCAATGGAACACAGACACAATGGCCCCGGCCAGTTCTTACCAGGGGAGGATTGATCTTGCTTTCCATCCACATCCTGCTCATTGCAGCCTTGAATCTCGGCCTGGAGAGACCTGTACATCAAATCTGCTGGAAAGAACAATGGAGAGTGCCAGGGAAAGAGCTCAGAGTGCAGCCCCCACAGTCTCTTCTAAATCGATACAAGGAAGGGCAAATCAAAATGAACCTGCAAAGTGCTGCTCAGTACCCAAAACTCCTTCACACAGCGTTGAATCTCTCCAGAAGTCTCTCTCTCTCTCAGAATGCGTGGTTCAAAAATGTCGGCAACAAAAAAAGGCAGGAAGCGGTCGCCTTTAAATAGCGCTCCCCCAGTCCCTTCCTGACTGCAAAACGCTCCCCTCAACCTGTCGTTGCTAGCGGCAGGCGGTAAGGCAGGGGGCGCCACTCAATATCCGCTCCGGGGCGCTACCGGGGCGTTGCGCACTCGACTGACGTCACGATCTGCCGGCGCAGGAGATTGTGGCGGTAGTGTTTAGCGCCGCCGCAAAATGTCAAGTTAATTTCGCGAGCAGCGCAAACATCGCCACGCCTGGGCGCTAGTTACTTTGCTCCCCATTAGTGCCCTCTTAAGGCGCTAACGGGAGGCGCAACCAACTGAATTTTCCCCCCATAGAGTTGTACAGCACAGAAAGAGGCCCTTTGGCCCATCGTGTCTGCGCCGGCCCATCGTGTCTGCGCCGGCCATCAAGCCCTGTCTATTCTAATCCCATTTTCTAGCACTTGGTCCGTAGCCTTGTATGTTATGCCGTTTCAAGTGCTCATCTAAATGCTTCTTGAATGTTGTGAGGGTTCCTGCCTCTACCACCCTTTCAGGCAGTGAGTTCCAGATTCCAACCACCCTCTGGGTGAAAAAGTTTTTCCTCAAATCCCCTCTAAACCTCCTGCCCCTAACCTTGAAACTATGCCCCCTGGTTATTGACCCCTCTACTAAGGGGAAAAGTTCCTTTCTATCTACCCTATCTATGCCCCTCATAATTTTGTACACCTCAATCAGGTCCCCCCTCAGGCTTCTCTGCTATAAGGAAAACAACCCCAGCCTGTCTAGTCTCTCTTCATAGCTGAAGCGCTCCAGCCCAGGTAACATCCTGGTGAATCTCCTCTGTACCCTCTCCAATGCAATCACATCCTTCCTATAGTGTGGCGACCAGAACTGCACACAGTATTCCAGCTGTGGCTTAACTAGTGTTTTGTACAGCTCCATCATAACCTCCCTGCTCTTATATTCTATGCCTCGGCTAATGAAGGCAAGTATCCCATATGCCTTCTTAACCACCTTATCTACCTGTCCTGCTGCCTTCAGGGATCTCTGTACATGCACACCAAGGTCCCTCTGATCCTCTGTCCTTCCTAGGGTCCTACCATTCATTGTGTATTCCTTTGCCTTGTTAGTCCTCCCAAAATGCATCACCTCACACTTTTCAGGGTTAAATTCCATTTACCACTGTTCTGCCCATCTGACCAACCCGTCTATATCGTCCTGTAGCCTGAGGCTTCCCTCCTCGCTATTTACCACCCCACCAATTTTCGTGTCATCTGCGAACTTACTGATCATACCTCCTACATTCATATCTAAATCATTAATGTACACTACAAACAGCAAAGGACCCAGCACCGATCCCTGCGGTACACCACTGGACACAGGCTTCCAGTCACAAAAACAACCTTCGACCATCACCCTCTGCCTCCTGCCACTAAGCCAATTTTGGATCCAACGTGCCAAGTTGCCCTGGATCCCATGGGCTCTTACCTTCTTGACCAGTCTCCCATGAGGGACTCTGTCAAAATCCTTACTGAAGTCCATGTAGACCACATCAACTGCACTACCCTCATCCACACACCTAGTCACCCCCTCGAAAAATTCAGTCAAATTGGTCAGACATGATCTCCCCCTGCCAAAGCCATGCTGACTATCCTTGATTAATCCTTGCCTCTCCAAGTGGAGACTAATTCTGTCCCTCAGAATTTTTTCCAATAATTTCCCTCCCACTGATGTTAGGCTCACTGGCCTGTAATTCCCTGGTTTATCCCTACTACCCTTCTTGAATAATGCTACTACGTTAGCTGTTCTCCAGTCCTCTGGCACCTCCCCTGTGGCCAGAGATGTTCTGAAAATTTGTGTCAGAGCCCCCTCCCTTGCCTCACACAACAGCCTGGGATACATCTCGTCTGGGCCTGGGGATTTATCCACTTTTAAGCCCGCTAAAACCGCTAGTACCTCCTCCCTCTCAACACTAATTTGTTCAAGTATATCACAATCCCCCTGTCTGATTTCTATGCCTACATCGTCCTTCTCCATAGTGAACACAGAAGGTAATTATTGCTAAGGGATAATTCATTGCTGGCCTTTATTTCAACTCTGTTAATACAGATTACTTCTGATAAAGTGGAATAAGGTAACAGCAGTCTAAAGGGTAGGTGTCAAAGGTTGTTCAGATAGTGCAGAGGGATGATGCATTGAGTCCCTATACTGTGCACAGTTGAAGGTAAATTCACCAATTCTACCCTCCCAGTGGGGAGGCACACTCAAAGTGAGCGCGGTTCAGAGAATCAGCAATATGACGCTGCAGCCCTATCTCCGACTCACTGCCCCGTGAAACGCAAGTCCCCAATGGGAGTGGAGCATCAGGAATTTGTCTGTTAGTGCATTGGGCAGATCAGGCACTTAGCTGATGGCCTCGATTATGCGAGTCTGACATGCAGCTCTTTCGATCCAGCTTTCAGTGGGAGCATCTCTTTGGGTCATTGCCAGCGTCCTGTGCTGTCTTTGGCCCTGGCTGGGCCTCCCCCTCTGCATGCTCCATGGTAAAGTCTCTCTGGATGGCAAAGCTGTGCAGCAGGAAGCAGACAACAAACCTGGAGTGTCAGCCTAGATTTTTGTGCTCCAGTCTCTGGAGCAGGACTTGAACCCACAACCACGCTGACTCAGAGGTGAGGGTGCTACCCACTGAGCCACGGCTGACAACGCAGTCGTCTAGAACTAGGGGTCACAGTTCAAGATAAGGAGTCGGCCATTTAGGGCTGAGATGAGGAGAAATTTCTTCACTCAGAGGGTTGTGAATCTTTGGAATTCTCTACCCCAGAGGGCTGAGGATGCTGAATCGTTTAAAAGAAATAAAACTTATAAACAAATAAATTCTATTGCTGGCTGCTCTTTCAAAATAAAAAACATAAAATGGTCATACCAGGCATTTCTGTCTTGAATTTTGCTCTTCGTATTTCTGCTTTGGGTTCTGTACTCTGGCTTGGCTTCTGACTTAATTGATTTCCACAGAACCTTGTAGTCAGTCACATGTTTCAGACAGATGCAAGCCTGGAGGATACTTGCAAACCGCTGCACAGTATTGATTCCCACTTAACAGTCGTCAGTGGAACGGAATCATTCAGCCAGATATTTG
The DNA here is from genome assembly GCA_030390025.1 of Squalus acanthias. NCBI lineage: Eukaryota > Metazoa > Chordata > Chondrichthyes > Squaliformes > Squalidae > Squalus > Squalus acanthias. The sequence continues at coordinate 259,928,410 of CM059425.1, forward strand.
TATTAATTGGTCCGTACTACGTGCCATAAGACAGAAGGGTTGCTGTATCCGACTCAACTTTATTTCCATATTCGCAGCACTACATTATTAAGAAGAAAGGTGTGTGTGACAGAGTGTGGATATAATAGTGTGGGAGAAGGTAATTATTGAAATAGACTCCAGAATAGAACATTTGGAAGCCCAATAAACAAGGAGTTGGGGTAGGGGCAGAACACCAAGGGAACTTAAAAATAATAGTGTTTTCTCTGCTTTTATGTTGTCTTCCTCCTCGATTTGCTTCTTCTTCATTTTTAAAATATTTAAAAAAAATTACGACAGTGACTACACTTCAAAAGTACTGTAAAGCGCTTTGCTACGTCCTGAGGTCGTGAAAGGCACTATATAAATGCAAATCTTTCTTTCATTACTTTATTCTTACAATATCTATCTTATGTTCAAAGAGCTTAATGATATTGGATGGATAATTATGCCTCTCTCCTCACCCTTAATAGACACATATGCCTATTGACCCCTGCTTAGTCTCAGCCGTGGCTCAGTTGGTAGCACCCTCACCTCTGCTTAGTCCTATCAAGGCTGTGGGTTCAAGTCCCACTCCAGTGATTTTGAGCATAAAAATCTAGGCTGACAACATCCAGGGGAGTGCCGCACTATCCAAGGGTGCTGTCTTTCGGATGAGATGTTAAATTGAGGCCCTGTCTGCCGTTTCAGTTGGATTTAAAAAATCCTACGGCACTATTCGAAGAAGAGCACTGGAGTTCTCCTGGCCAATATTTATCCCTCAATCAGCATCACTAAAAACAGATTATCTGGTCATTATCGCATTGCTGTTTGCGGGAGCTTGCTGTGCGCAAATTGGCTGCCGCGTTTCCTGCTTTACAACAGTGACTACACTCCAAAAGGTACTTCATTGGCTGTGAAGCGCTTTGGGACGTCCGGTGGTCGTGAAAGGCGCTATATAAATGCAAGTCTTTCCTTCCTGTATTGTGCTCTGAATTTTACCTTTGTTTATTCTTTATTTCAATATAAAGTTGTACTTTGTGCGGGCAGCACCATAGTGATGTCAAATCTGCTGCTCGAGCAGTTTCACAGCGTTTTACGCAGTACTGCAGGGCGTTATAAGATGGTGGCAGACTGCCAGACTCACTGCTCCGATCCTCCTCACACACAAGTCCCTAATTGATGTGACCGTGACACCATTAATACTTGTGCATTTACACTGATATTTTTGAAATACATTTTATCCTCTCCAACTACTTGGCAAAGATGATCACCAAGCAGTAGGTGGCAGCAGCACAGCGTAAGACTTGAGTAGAAATGTTTCTCAATTTTTGGCAGAGGCAAACGGGCTCATCGACTGGTCATTGTTACCCGTGCTGCTATTTAATGCTCCCTTTAGTTTTCTTCTTGTTCTGTTCTGCCTTCCTGCACAAATGAAGTTTATGAAGACTTTTGATAGAGTAGATGGGGAGAAACTGTTCCCACTGCCGGGAGGGTCGGTAACCAGAGGACACAGATTGAAGGTAATTGGCAAAAGAGCCAGAGGGAGAGATGAGAAGACATTTTTTTTTACGCAGCGAGTTGTTGTGATCTGGAATGCGCTGCCTGAAAGGGTGGTGGAAGCAGATTCAATAGTGACTTTCAAAAGGGAATTGGACATTGAAAAGGAGAAATTTTCAGCACTATGGTGAAAAGAGCAGGGGGGGGAGAGTGACTAGTTGGATAGCTCTTTCAAAGAGCGGCACAGGCATGATGGACTGAATGGCCGGCTCTATGAGTCTCTGACCCGCAGTCAGCTGATGTCTCGCCACTATGACGGTTCTTTATATGTGAGCCGAGACGCTGATGGTTACAGACTATTTAGCTGTGAGTGTCAATCACAGTCGAGCCCAACCCTGTCCTCATCTGATGATCATACACGCAGGTTCTGCACCGCCGGTTGCTGGTTAGCGACCGGGAGCAGGACCGTTGTCCGATACCCCTCCCTTAGCACTGAGGCCAGTTGTAGCTCCCCCTGGTGCCACCCTGGCCTCGGCTGAGATACGTTCGCCCAGCACAGGCAGTAGTCGAACTTGGGGACTTTCCCGGTGCGTCTATCTCAGCCATCAGCTGCCTACAACAACAAACAGGAGCGTTATCAAACAAAATATGACTCTGCGCCACATGAGAAGATATTAGGACAGGTGACCAGAGGCTTGGTCAAAGAGGTAGGTTTAAAGGAGCGTCTTGAAGGAGGAAAAAGGCAGAGAGGTTTAGGGAGGGAATGTTTATAGCTAATTATCCTAAATCTGTGTTCTCTGGTTATAGACCCTCCTGCCACTGAAAACAGTTTCTTCTTATTTCCTACATTACAAATGACGACACTTCAAAAAGTACTTCATTGACTGTAAAGTGCTTTGGGATGTTCAGTGATCGTGAAAGGCGCTATAGAAATGCAAGACCTTTTTTTTATTTATTCTATCAAAACCCCTCATAATTTTAAACACCTCTATCAAATCTCGCCTTAGCCTTCTCTGCTCTAATGAGAGCAATCTCAGCTTCTCCAGTCTCTCCATATAACTGAAGTCCCTCGTTCCTGGTACTATTCCAGTAAATCTCCTCTGCACCCTCTCCAAGGCCTTGACATCCTTCCTAAAGTGCGGTGCCCAGAATTGGTCGCAATACCCCAGCTGAGGCCTAACCAGTGATTTATAAAGGTTTGGTACAATTCCCTTTGTGCTCTATGCCTCGTGGAACTTTGCACCTGTGAGGTAGTAAGTAATTGGCTTCATGGGAAGGGGAGAGGCGAAAATTGGCAAGACGGGGAAAAAGAGGTTTGAATGAGCGAACTTTTAGTTTGGCAGCGAGTTTCCGACTGGGGCAAAAAGTGAGGTTCAGAAAACAGGTGAGGCACAGTCAGGCTGCAAAACATACCAGACAAGTCACCCAGGATTACCCTTACGACATCCAGGTTGCTGGTTACAGAGAGGGAGGAGGAGGCGGACCTGTGTGGGAGCGGCAGCGGGACCTGAGAGAAGGCGGAGCAGCCATAAAAGAGCGCTGCAGAGGAGGCCCAACACCGGAGTGCTGCGAGTTGGGAAAGAGTCCGAGAGCGGGAGCAGTCAAACAACAACAACTGCGAAACCGTCACAACCAGGGAAGGAGCTGATTGGTAAGTAGGACCTGGTGAGTATTTCTACAGTCCAGTCGTTGAAGTAAAAGTAAGGTTTCTAGTTTAGAGTAAGTAGTGTTTAAAGGGAAGTAAGGTCCCTAGTGTATTTAATATTCTTTAATTTAAAGGAAGTAAAGGGAGTAAATTAAGGGTAGGACATGGCAGGGCAGCTCGGTAGTGTGGAGTGCTCCTCCTGTGCTATGTCGGAAGTTAGGGACACTTTCGGTGTCCAGGGTGAACACATGTGCAGCTACTCGAAACCTGCGTTTCGGAGCTGGAGCTGCGTTTGGAGTCACTGTGGAGCATCCGCGAAGCTGAGATCTTCGTGGATAGCACGTTTAACGAGGTGGTCACACCGCAGGTAAAGAGACTGCAGGTAAAGAGTGCACAGGCAGACAGGGAATGGGTGACCGCCAGACAGAGTAAAAGAACTAGGAAGGTAGTACAGGAGTCCCCTGGGTCCATCTCCCTCTCCAACAGATTTTCCGTTTTGGATACTGCTGGGGGAGATGGTTTCTCAGGGGAATGCAACAAGAGCCAAGTTCGTGGCACTACGAGTGGCTCAGCTGCACAGGAGGGGATGAAAAAGAGTGGGAGAGCAATAGTGATAGGGGATTCTATCGTAAGGAGAACAGATAGACGTTTCTGTGGCCGCAGATGTGACTCCAGGATGGTATGTTGCCTCCCTGGTGCCAGGGTCAAGGATGTCACTGAACGGCTGCAGGGCATTCTGAAGGGGGAGGGCGAACAGTCAGAGGTCGTGGTTCACATTGGTACCAACGACACAGGTAGAAAGAGGGATGAGGTCCTGCAACAAGAATTTAGGGAGCTAGGTAGCAGATTAACAAGCAGGACCTCAAAGGTTGTAATCTCTGGATTACTCCCGGTGCTACGTGCTAGTGAGTATAGGAATAGGAGGATAGAGCAGATGAATGCGTGGCTAAAGAGTTGGTGCAGGAGGGAGGGCTTTAGTTTCCTGGATCACTGGGTCTGCTTCTGAGGAAGGTGGGACCTGTACAAGTCGGACGGGTTGCACCTGAACCGGAACGGGACCAACATCCTTGCGGGGAGGTTTGCTAGTACTGTTGTGGGGGGGTTTAAACTAACTTGGCAGGGGGATGGGATACGGAGTGGAGCTACAGTAGGGGGTGATGCACAGCCAAATATAGAGGAAAAAACAAGTCAGCCTGGAAGGCAGAGCAAATATGTAACGGCACAAGGGAGTATGGCAAGGCTGGATGGCATTTATTTTAATGCAAGGAGTCTTGCGAGTAAGGCAGATGAATTGAAGGTGTTGATGAACACATGGGAGTATGATATTGTTGCTATCACAGAGACATGGTTGAGGGAGGGGCAGGACTGGCAGCTCAATATTCCGGGGTATAGAATCTTCAGGCGAGACAGAGGGGGGTGTAAAAGAGGAGGGGGTGTCGCAATATTAATCAAGGAGTCAATTACTGCTGTAAGGAGGGATGATACCTTAGCAGGTTCCTCTAATGAGGCCATATGGGTAGAACTTAAAAACAAAAAGGGGGCAAGCACTTTGCTGGGAGTGTACTATAGGCCCCAAACAGTCAGGGGGAGATAGAGGAACAGAAATGTAGGCAAATCTCAGAGAAGTGTAGAAATAATAGGGTAAAAATAGTAGGGGATTTCAACTTCCCCAATATTAACTGGGATAGTTAGAGTGTGAAAGGCTTAGAGGGTGCGGAATTCTTAAAGTGCATCCAGGAGAGCATTTTGAGCCAGCATGTAGAAAGTCCTACAAGAGAGGGGGCGGTACTGGACCTAATTCTAGGGAATGTAGCCGGGCAAGTGGTAGAAGTGTCAGTAGGAGAGCATTTTGGTGACAGAGACCATAATTCGGTGAGATTTAAGGTAGTCAAGGGAGAACCAGTGGATGTGGTGTATTTGGACTTTCAGAAGGCTTTCGATAAGGTCCCGCATAAGAGATTAGCGTGTAAAGTTAAGACACATGGGATTGGGGGCAGGACTCTGACTTGGATAGAGAACTGGTTGGCAGACAGGAAGCAAAGAGTTGGAATAAACAGGTCTTTTTCTGAGTGGCTGGCAGTGACTAGTGGGGTACCGCAGGGATCGGTCCGAGGACCCCAGCTATTCACTATATATATTAATGATCTAGACGAGGGAACTAGATGTAATATCTCCAAGTTTGCAGACGACACAAAGCTGGGTGGGCGTGTGTGCTGTGAGGAGGATGCTGAGAAACTCCAGTATGATTTGGATAGGTTGGGTGATTGGGCAGATGCATGGCAAATGCAGTACAATGTGGATAAATGCGAGGTTATCCACTTCGGTGGCAAAAACAGGAAGGCAGATTATTATCTGAACGGCAATAGATTGGGAGAAGGGGAAGGGCAACGAGACCTGGGTGTCCTTATGCACCAGTCGCTGAAGGGAAGCATGCAGGTGCAACAGGCGGTTAAGAAGGCAAATGGTATGTTGGCCTTCGTAGCGAGAGGGTTTGAGTACAGGAGCAAGGATGTCTTGCTGCAGTTGTACAGGGCATTGGTGAGACCACATCTTGAGTATTGTGTGCAGTTTTGGTCGCCTTATCTGAGGAAGGATGTTCTTGCCATGGAGGGAGTGCAGCGAAGATTCACCAGACTGATACCTGGGAAGGCAGGAATGATGTATGAGGAGAGATTGGGTCGATTGGGCTTATACTCGCTGGAGTTTAGAAGAATGAGAGGGGATCTCATTGAAACTTATAAAATTCTAACAGGACTAGACAGACTAAATGCAGGAAGGATGTTCCCGATGGCCGGGTAGTCCAGAACCAGGGGTCACAGTCTAAGGATAAGGGGTAAGCCATTTAGGACTGAGATGAGGAGGAATTTCTTCACCCAAAGAGTGGTGAACCTGTGGAATTCTCTACCACAGAAGGCAGTTGAGGCCAATTCATTAAATATATTCAAGAAGGAGTTAGATATATTTCTTAAGGCTAAAGGGATCAAGGGATATGGGGAGAAGGCAGGGACAGGGTACTGAATTTGGATGATCAGCCATGATCTCATTGAATGGCGGAGCAGGCTCGAGGGGCCGAATGGCCTACTCCTGCTCCTATCTTCTATGATTCTATTATTCTATGAGTCATGGAAAAGGACAAAGATGGACCGGAAATAAAGGTTCTAAATTGGGGGAAGGCCGATTTTAATATGATAAGGCAGGATCTGGCCAAAGTGGACTGGGATCAGCTACTTGTAGGAAAATCCACATCAGAGCAGTGGGAGTCTTTCAGAAAGGAAATACAGTTCAACGCCAACGTGTTTCAATCAAGGTCAAGGTGGGACCAACAAGCCCAGGGAACCCTGGATGTCAAGGGATATACAAGAATGGATTAGGAAAAAAAGGGATGCTTTTGGCAGCTACAAAGGACTAAAAACAGTGGAAGCCTTAGAGGAGTATAGAAAGTGCAGAGGGGTACTTAAAAAAGAAATTAGGAGAGCGAAGAGGGGGCATGAAAAAACACTGGCGGGCAAAATAAAGGAAAATCCCAAGGTGTTTTATAAGTATATTAAGGGCAAGAGGACAACTAGGGAAAGAGTAGGGCCCATTTGGGACCAAAGTGGCAATCTGTGTGTAGAGCCAGAAGATGTGGGTGAGGTTTTAAATGAATATTTTGCATCTGCGTTCACTATGGAGAAGGACGATGTAGGCATAGAAATGAAGCAGGGGGATTGTGATATACTCGAACAAATTAGTATTGAGAGGGAGGAGGTACTAGCGGTTTTAGCGGGCTTAAAAGTGGATAAATCCCAGGCCCAGACGAGATGTATCCCAGGCTTCTGTGTGAGGCAAGGGAGGAGATTGCAGGGGCTCTGACACAAATTTTCAGAACCTCTCTGGCCACAGGGGAGGTGTCAGAGAACTGGAAGACAGCTAACATAGTACCATTATTCAAGAAGGGTAGTAGGGATGAACCAGGGAATTACAGGCCAGTGAGCCTAACATCAGTGGGAGGGAAATTATTGGAAAAAATTCTGAGGGACAGAATTAGTCTCCACTTGGAGAGGCAAGGATTAATCAAGGATAGTCAGCATGGCTTTGTCAGGAGGAGATCATGTCTGACCAATTTGATTGAATTTTTCGAGGGGGTGACTAGGTGTGTGGATGAGGGTAGTGCAGTTGATGTACTCTACATGGACTTCAGTAAGGCTTTTGACAAAGTCCCGCATGGGAGTCTGGTCAAGAAAGTAAGAGCCCATGGGATCCAGGGCAATTTGGCACATTGGATCCAAAATTGGCTTAGTGGCAGGAGGCAGAGGGTGATGGTCGAAGGTTGTTTTTGTGACTGGAAGCCTGTGTCCAGTGGTGTACCGCAGGGATCGGTGCTGGGTCCTTTGCTGTTTGTAGTGTACATTAATGATTTAGATATGAATGTAGGAGGTATGATCAGTAAGTTCGCAGATGACACGAAAATTGGTGGAGTGGTAAATAGCGAGGAGGGATGCCTCAGGCTACAGGACATAGAAACATAGAAACATAGAAAATAGGTACAGGAGTAGACCATTCGGTCCTTCGAGCCTGCACCGCCATTCAATGCGTTCATGGCTGAACATGCTACCTCAGTACCCCATTCCTGCTTTCTCGCCATACCCCTTGATCCCCCTAGGGACGATTTAGACGGGTTGGTCAGATGGGCAGAACAGTGGCAAATGGAATTTAACCCTGAAAAGTGTGAGGTGATGCATTTTGGGAGGACTAACAAGGCAAGAGAATACACAATGAATGGTAGGACCCTAGGAAGGACAGAGGATCAGAGGGACCTTGGTGTGCATGTGCATAGATCTCTGAAGGCAGCAGGACAGGTAGATAAGGTGGTTAAAAGTGCATATGGCATACTTGCCTTCATTAGCCGAGGCATAGAATATAAGAGCAGGGAGGTTATGATGGAGCTGTACAAAACGCTAGTTAGGCCACAGCTGGAATACTGTGTGCAGTTCTGGCCGCCACACTATAGGAAGGATGTGATTGCATTGGAGAGGGTGCAGAGGAGATTCACCAGGATGTTACCTGGGCTGGAGCGCTTCAGCTATGAAGAGAGACTGGACAGGCTGGGGTTGTTTTCCTTAGAGCAGAGAAGCCTGAGGGGGGACCTGATTGAGGTGTACAAAATTATGAGGGGCATAGATAGGGTAGATAGAAAGGAACTTTTCCCCTTAGTAGAGGGGTCAATAACCAGGGGGCATAGTTTCAAGGTAAGGGGCAGGAGGTTTAGAGGGGATTTGAGGAAAAACTTTTTCACCCAGAGAGTAGTTGGAATCTGGAACTCACTGCCTGAAAGGGTGGTAGAGGCAGGAACCTTCAACATTCAAGAAGCATTAGATGAGCACTTGAAACGCCACAGCATACAAGGCTACGGACCAAGTGCTGGAAAATGGGATTATAATAGATAGGGCTTGATGGCCGGCGCGGACACGATGGGCTGAAGGGCCTCACTCTGTGCTGTATAACTCTATGGGGTAGAAATTAGGTCGCGCCCCATTTGGGGCGCAAATATCGTCTGGACGCAAATATTAGCGCCTGGTGCTAATTATCGGCACTGACTGGAAACTTCACTTTTACCGCCCCGGGAGGTGAGTGGAGCGCTAAAGCAGGCGCTGCACACCTGTCTTAAGGCGCAAAGGCCAAGGAGTGAGGCGCTAACTCAGAGCGCTGGCGAAGCTCATGTAATGTCAGTCAGCAATGGAACACACACACAATGGCACGGGCCAGTTCTTAAAGGGGATGGTTAATCTTGCTTTCCATCCACATCCTGTTCATTGCAGCCTTGAATCTCGGCCTGGAGAGACTTGCACATCAAATGTGCTGGAAAGAACAATGGAGAGTACCAGGCAAAGAGCTCAGAGTGCAGCTCCCACAGTCTCTGCTAAATCGATACAAGGAATGGCAAATCAAAATGAACCTGCAAAGTGCTGCTCAGTACCCAAAACTCCTTCACACAGCGTTGAATCTCTCCAGAAGTCTCTCCCTCTCTCTCTCAGAATGCGTAGTTCAAAAATGCCACCAACAATAAAAGACAGGAAGAGGCCCCCTTTAAATAGCGCCCCCCCCAGCCCCACAGCGATTGATAGCGTTCCAGTCTTCTGGTCGTTGGAAGCGCCAGGCGGTAAGGCAGGGGGCGCCACTCAATTTCCACTCCGGGGCGCCACAAGGGCGTTGCACCATGGAATGACGTCACAATCTGCGCGCGCAGGTGGTCGCAGCGGTAAGTTTTAGCGCCGCCGCACAATCTCAAGTTAAGTTCTCGAGCGGCGCAAACATCGCTGCGCCCGGGCGTTAGCGGCTTTGCGCCCCATTAGCGCCCTCTTAAGGCGCTAACGGGAGGCGCAACCAACTGAATTTTTACATCTATGACTCTATGGGGTAAAAATTCAGTTGGTTGCGCCTCCCGTTTGTGCCTTAAGAGGGCGCTAATGGGGCGCAAAGCCGCTAACGCCCGGGCGCAGCGATGTTTGCGCTGCTCGGGAACTTAACTTGACGTTGTGCGGCGGCGCTAAACTCTACCGCTGCGACCACCTGCGCGCGCAGATTGTGACGTCATTCCATGGTGCAACGCCCTTGTGGCGCCCCGGAGCGGAAATTGAGTGGCGCCCCCTGCCTTACCGCCTGGCGCATCCAACGACCAGAAGACTGGAACGCTATCAATCGCTGTGGGGCTGGGGGGGGCGCTATTTAAAGGGGGCCTCTTCCTGTCTTTTATTGTTGGTGGCATTTTTGAACTACGCATTCTGAGAGAGAGAGGGAGAGACTTCTGGAGAGATTCAACGTTGTGGGAAGGAGTTTTGGGTACTGAGCAGCACTTTGCAGGTTCATTTTGATTTGCCATTCCATGTATCGATTTAGCAGAGACTGTGGGAGCTGCACTCTGAGCTCTTTGCCTGGTACTCTCCATTGTTCTTTCCAGCACATTTGATGTGCAAGTCTCTCCAGGCCGAGATTCAAGGCTGCAATGAACAGGATGTGGATGGAAAGCAAGATTAACCATCCCCTTTAAGAACTGGCCCGTGCCATTGTGTGTGTGTTCCATTGCTGACTGACATTACATGAGCTTCGCCAGCGCTCTGAGTTAGCGCCTCACTCCTTGGCCTTTGCGCCTTAAGACAGGTGTGCAGCGCCTGCTTTAGCGCTCCACTCACCTCCCGGGGCGGTAAAAGTGAAGTTTCCAGTCAGTGCCGATAATTAGCGGCAGGCGCTAATATTTGCGTCCAGACGATATTTGCGCCCCAAATGGGGCGCGACCTAATTTCTACCCCTATGACTCTAGGGAGCGGCAGAGCCTGGGTAGCAAGTTCTTGCACAGCTGGAGGGTAAAATACACCCCCCCTCCCTCCAAAAAAAAACCTTTCATTTTTATTTTTCATTTCAGATTTTTCCCACATTGAATTGCGAATCCTAGCACACCTTACCTCAGACCCGGAACTCCTGAAACTGTTCCAGGAACCAGAGCCACCAGATGTTTTTTCCACCCTTGCTTGTCAGTGGTAAGTGTTGCGATCTCCAAGTCCAAAAGTGTTTAAATTGGATCGATTTATTAAAGGCCAGCTAGCTCTTTTCCCAGCAGGAGTGTGACCTACACTATTCACACAATCATCTCACTGCTTTCTGCACAAGCTTCCTGGAGAAGGTTAATTGGCACAAACAACACGGTGTCAGCTGTGGCTCGGTTGGTGAGGTCAGCGCTGCGCTGGAGTGTCAGCCTAGCCTTTTGTGCTCAAGTCTCCGGAGTGGGACTTCAGCCCGCGACCTCCTGACCCGGAGACCAGAGGCTACCCACCGAGCCATGGCTAACGCTCGCTTTCCTGCACTAGCTTGTTCCACTGTACAGCAGCCGCAGTTTGCCACTGTGCAGCTGATGGCTGTGTCGCTCGGCAGGGTCCATACACGCCAGTCAGCACAAAGGCTGGTGCGCACGGGACAGGTGGAATCGTTTGACCAACCAGCAGACACAAGAAAGATGGTCACCACCTGCGCTTTCAACTGGCAATCCCGCGTTCTGGGTTATGGTGGCATTAAGTGACAGATGCACTTTTTAAGTGATAGATACCCTCAAAAGCCTCCTTGAAAAAGTGCAACATCCCCACCGACACCTGGGAATCCCTGGCCCAAGACCACACAAAGTGGAGGAGAAGCATCCGGGAAGGTGCCGAACACCTCGAGCCTCTTCGCCGGGAGCAAGTGGAAGCCAAGCGCAAACAGCAGAAGGAGCGCACGTCAACCCAAGCACCCCACACCCACCCGCCCCTTTAACCACCGTCTGTCCCACCCGTGACAGAGACTGTAGGTCCCGCATTGGACTCATCAGTCACCTGAGAACTCATTTTTAATGTGGAAGCAAGTCATCCTCGGTTCCGAGGGACTGCCTAAGAAGAAGAAGTGATAGATGGTGCCTGTTTGAGTGACAGTCTCCCAGACCCCAGCAGCAATGCAAAAGTGTCTGTAGCTTAACACTGAACACCATTGCTGGGAGTTTGATCACATGATGTTTTGACACCGTGACATCTGACCGTGTGACCTCTGATCACGTAACCGCTGATCACGTGACATCATGTGGACGCACTGAGGCGGCAAATTTAAATCGCTGCTCTCCCGGGCTGGAAGCAGCGCTCGGGATAGGAACACCCGATTCCGGAAGACTCCCGTTCATTCCGGGAGGGTTGGGAACTCTGCATTATGCCTCCCCCGATTTAGTTGCCTGAGTAGGTATTGTGACTGTTCGGGTAGATCCTTTTCCCTTTGTCTCCCTTCAGTCCAATAGCTCACCTCGGCTTGGTTTAGCATGTATGGAGCCAGCTACGATTGGCATCTTGCTGAATGAATTCTGGTGCAATTATTTTTTTTTATATTCATTCTCGGGATGTGGGCATCGCTGGCAAGGCCAGCATTTATTGCCCATCCCTAGTTGCTCTTGAGAAGGTGGTGGTGAGCCGCCTTCTTGAAACGCTGCAGTCCGTGTGGTGAAGGTACTCCCACAGTGCTGTTAGGGAGGGAGTTCCAGGATTTTGACCCAGCGACGATGAAGGAATGCTATATATTTCCAAGTCAGGATGGTGTGTGTGAATTGGAGGGGAACTTGGAGGTGGTGGTGTTCCCATGCGCCTGCTGTCCTTGTCCTTCTAAGGTGATAGAGGTCGCGGGTTTGGGAGGTGCTGCCGAAGAAGCCTTGGTGAGTTGCTGCAGTGCATCTTGTAGATGGTACACACTGCAGCCACGGTACGCCGGTGGTGGAGGGAGTGAATGTTTAAGGTGGTGGATGGGGTGCCAATCAAGCAGGGCTGCTTTGTCCAATTACGGGCACAGGCTGGAGTTTCGATCCTTTCCAATCATTTGATCTCCAGCATCAGAGAACTGAGCTTTGAGAAGAGGCTGGAGAAACTTCAATCATGAAAGGAGGTGACTAAGAGCTGTGACCTTATAGACGTATATAGGATAGTAGACAGTGTATCCATCTTGTGATCTGCCAAACTGACAGTTCAAACACTTGATCACCAATCTGCTGCTTTCTGTTGTGGACTCACTCTAAAAGAAGCCTGAATGTAGCCTTTCCTGTGTGAAATCGGTTTGCTCTTATTGTCTAGTCTGAACACAATGCAGATTATATCTCTGTCTATTGAGGAGAAATCAGAGGCGCAATAAGGTTGTTTGAATGCAAGTGAAAGCTTTTTGTTCAATGTTACGTGAAGGTCGTTAAAGCCGGCAGTACAATTAGATAATGCCAATAAAAAAGGCGAATGGAATGCTTGGTTTGTATCGAGAGACATAGGAGGTAAAATTCAACTTCAGCAGGGGCACAAAATGGGCGGCAGTGGTTTGCCCGCCTGATTTTCTTTTCATTGACTCAGATGGAATGGAAATTTGGGAGGGGCGTGTAACTGGCAGCTAATGCGCTACCGCCCGTTTTACACCTCCGCTGAAGTGGGATTTCACCCCTATAGAATAAAACAATCAAGGAAGTAATGCTGAATTTGTACAAGACCTGAGTTAGACCAGAGTTGTTTTTATATGTTCTCAGAATGTGGGCAAGACTGCGTTTAATGCTTGTCCCAAGTTACCCTGAGAAGGTGGTGGTGGGCCTTCTTGACCCAGCGACGATGAAGGAACGGTGGTATATGTCCAAGCCAGGATATTGTGTGACTTGGAGGGGGAAGCTGTAGGTAACGGTGTTCCCGCATTATTGCCCTTCTCAATGGTAGAGGTCACAGAGGAGGAACATGCTTTTGGAGTAACCTTGATGAGTTGCGGCAGTGTATTCTGTAGATCATTCGAAGTGAAGTCACAATGAGCCGGTGATGGGGTGGGGGTGGATATTGAGTCTAGTGGCAGTGGCACCAATAAAGCAAACTGTTCTGTCCTGGATGGTGTTGAACTTCTTGAGTGCTGTTGATGCTGCACCCATCCCGTTGAGTGGTAAGCCTTGTAGATGGTGAAGAAGCTTGCATGGGTCAGGAAGTGAGCCATTTCGCCGCAGATGTCAAGCGGCAGTTATTTTCACCTCTCGTTCAGCTCTTGCGTCAATGTTTGGATCTAGCCAGTGATGAGATCTGGACCTGAGTGTTCCTGGCAGAACCCAAAAGCAATCATTGGTGAGCGAGTTATCGGTGAGTAAGTGTCAATCGATGGCTCGAACCATAACTTCTTCCATCAATTTACTGATGATTGTGAAGAGGCAGATAGGGGGTGATTGGCTGGGTGGATTTATCCTATTTTTTTGTGAAGAAGACATGCCTGGATAATCTTCCACATTGTCGGGTAGATGCCATTATCATTTTTTTAAATTCATTTATGGGATGTGGGCGTCGCTGGCAGGGCCAGCATTTATTGCCCATCCCTAATTGCCCTTGAGAAAGTGGCGGTGAGCCGCCTTCTTGAACCGCTGCAGTCTATGTTGTGAAGGTACTCCCACAGTGCTGTTAGGGAGGGAGTTCCAGGATTTTGACCCAGCGACGATGAAGGATCGGCGATATACTTCTTAGCCAGGTTGGTGTGTGACTTGGAGGGGAACTTGCAGGTGGTGGCGTTCACGTGTGCCTGTTGCCCTTGTCCTTTTAGTTGTAAGAGGTCGCGGGTTTGGGAGGTGTTCCCGAAGAAGCCCTGGTGAGTTGCTGCAGTGTATCTTGTAGATGGTACACACTGCAGCCACGGTACGCCGGTGGTGGAGGGAGTGAATGTTTAAGGTGGTGGATGGGGTGCCAATCAAGCGGGCTGCTTTGTCCTGGATGGTGTCGAGCTTCTTGAGTGTTGTTGAAGCTGCACTCATCCAGGCAAGTGGAGAGTATTCCATCACACTCCTTACTTGTGCCTTGTAGATGGTGGAAAGGCTTTGGGGAGTCAGGAGGTGAGACACTCGCCGCAGAATACCCAGCCTCTGACCTGCTCTTGTAGCCACAGTATTTATGTGGCTGGTCCCGTTAAGTTTCTGGTCAATGGTGACCCCCCAGGATGTTGATGGCGGGGTATTCGGCGATGGTAATGCCATTGAATGTGGTTAGACGCTCGCTTGTTGGAGATAGTCATTGCCTGGCACTTGTGTGGCACAAATGTTACCTGCCGCTTATCAGCCCAAGCCTGAATGTCGTCTAGGTCTTGCTGCATGTGGGCATGGACTGCTTCATTATCTGAGGAGTTGTGAATGGCACTGAACACTGTGCAGTCATCAGCGAACATCCCCATTTCTGACCTTATGATGGAGGGAAGGTCATTGATGAAGCAGCTGAAGATGGTTGGTACTAGGACACTGCCCTGAGGAACTCCTGCAGCGATGTCCTGGGGCTGTGATGATTGACCTCCAATCACCACAACCATCTTCCTTTGTGCTAGGTATGACTCCAGCCAGTGGAGAGTTTTACTAGGGCTCTTTCACCTAGAAGGACAAGGACAGCAGGTGCATGGGAACACTACCATCTTCAAGTTCCCCTCCAAGTCACACAAGGAAAGGGAATACACATTGAATGGTAGGACACTGAGTAGTGTAGAGGAACAAAGTGACCTTGGAGTGCATGTCCACAGATCCCTAAAGATAGCAGGCCAAGTAGATAAGGTGGTTAAGATGGCATACGGAATGCTTGCCTTTATTAGCTGTGACATAGAATACAAGAGCAGGGGGGTTATGCTTCAACTGTATAAAACACTAGTTAGGCCTCAGCTAGAGTACTGTGTACAGTTCTGGTCACCACATTACAGGAAAGATGTGATTGCACTGGAGAGGGTTCAGAGGAAATTTACAAGGATGTTGCCGGGAGTAGAGAATCTTAGCTATGAGGAAAGACTGGATAGGCTGGGTCTGTTTTCCTTGGAATAGAGGAGGCTGAGGGGAGACCTTATTGAGGTGTATAAAATTATGAGGGACATAGATAAAGTGGATAGAAAGGACCTATTTCCCTTAGCAGAGTGGTCAAAAACCAGGGGGCACAGATTTAAAGTAATGGGGGAAGGTTTAGAGGGGATTTGAGGGGAAATTTCTTCATCCAGAGGGTTGTGGGGGTCTGAAAGGGTGGTAGAGGCAGGCACCCTAACCACATTTAAAAAGTACTTGGATGTGCACTAGGGATGCTCTAACCTGCAGGGCTACGGACCAAGAGCTGGGAAGTGGGATTAGGCTGGATAGCTCTTTGTTGGCTGGCGCGGACACGATGGGCCGAAATGGCCTCCTTCCATGCTGTAACTTTCTATGATTCTATGATTCTATGATCCTTGATGCCACACTGGGTCAAATGCTGCCTTGCTGTCAAGGGTAGTCACTCTCACCTCACCTCTGGAATTCAGCTCTTTTATCCATGTTTGGACCAAGGCTGTAATGAGGTCTGGAGCAGAGTGGTCTTGGTGGAATCCAAACTGGGCATCAGTGAGCAGGTTATTGGTGATTAAGTGCTGCTTCATAGTACTGTTGACAACACCTGCGATCACTTTGCTGATGATTGAGAGTAGACTGATGGGGCGGTAATTGGCCAGATTGGATTTGTCTTGCTTTTTGTGGACAGGACATACCTGGGCAGTTTTCCACATTGTCGGCTAGATGCCAGTGTTGTAGCTGTACTGGAACAGCTTGGCTAGAGGTGCGGCTAGTTCTGGAGCGCAAGTCTTCAGCACGACAGCCGGGATGTTGTCGGGGCCCACAGCCTTTGCTGTGTCCAGTGCGCTCAGCCGTTTCTTGATATCACATGGAGTGAATTGAATTGGCTGATGACTGGCTTCTGTGGTGGTGGGGACCTCAGGAGGAGGCCGAGATGGATCATCCACTCGCTGTTGTGGAATGTCACATCACATCGAATCAAATCAATTGCATTAGTTACAATATTGGGTTTATTTTAGTCATGAAAAGCAATCTCTTTATTCTAAGGAACTGTTGCAATGCATTTAAAATACTATCCCATCCCTTAATCTAACTGTGACAGTCTATAACTAGATGGTAAAAATACTAATTTGACCTGAACTTTAAAGTGTGATTCTGCAATTCATTGATCTCTACTGAGGGAGTACTACGCTGTCAGAGGTGCTGTTTTTCAGATGAGACGTTAAGCCAAGTCCCCGCCTGCCCTTTCAGTGGATGTAAAGGATGCCGTAGCACTATTTTTAAGAAGAGCAGGAGAGTTCTATCCGGTGTCGTGGCCAATATTTATCCCTCGACAAATATCACCAAAACAGATTATCTGGTCATTATCACATTGCTGTTTGTGGGATCTTGCTGTGCGCAAAGTGGCTGCCGTGTTTCCTACATTAAAAACAGTGACGACACCTCAAAAGTACTTCATTGGCCTGTGAAGTGCTTTGGGATGTCCTGAGGTTGTGAAAGGTGCTATAGAAATGCAAGTCTTTCTTTCTTATCCCTGTGGGCAAGAAGCCTATCTGGAGATCTCACAGGCGCCAGGCCCGTGGTTTAGCATCCATTACTTTTAATCTCAGAGGCAGGGGTTGCCCAACCCCCTTTTCTACTTCTGGACATTCCAGATCAGTGTTATGGGTGATTGAATCTCTCCTCTAACACAGCACCAATGGGAGGCCTTTAGAACAGGTGAGTTGTCACAGCCAAATATTAGCAAAAATCATCAGGCATTTGTGGGGAATATCACGCTGAGGACAGGTTCAGACATGGAGGATCATTGAGTTACATCGAGTCTACAGCACAGAAACAGGCCCAACTGGTCCATGCCGGCGTTTATGCCCCACATGAACCTCCTCCCGCCCCTCTTCATCATCTCACCCTATCAGCATATCCTTCTATTCCTTTCTCCCTCATGTGTTTATCTAGCTTCCCCTTTCTCCTAAATTCCTTATTGGATTTATTAGTGACTATCGTATATTTATGACCCCTAGTTTTGGACTCCTCTTTACGTCTACCCTATCAAACCTTTTCAGAATTTAAAGACCTCTATCAGGTCACCCCTTATCCTTTTCTTTTCTAGAGAACAGAGCCCCAGCCTGTTCAATCTTTCCTGATAAGTATATCCTCTCAGATCTGGTATCATCCTTGTGAACCTTTTTTACACCTTCTCCAGTGCCTCGATATCCTTTTTATAATATGGAGACCAGAACTGTGCACAGTACTCCAAGTGTGGTCTAGCCAAGATTATATACAAGTTTAACTGTCATGAGCAAGAAGTTAGGAGCAGTTCCATTGCAGCATGAGATTAAGTTCAATCAAGAGCCATAAGTGGTTGAATGGCACTAAAATTGTCAAAATTAATATCCTCGCATGGTCACATGTGTCGAAGTTTGACTTCCGATTAAAGACTCTTGTAGACAATATCGTCAAAGAAGGCTTTTTATTATATTTTACTTGCAAGGAGACTGCAACCATAGCCCAATTAGCTATGATGACAGACTCCCGAATCACAGAAAATGGAGTATTCTTATACAGTATAATATCACATGACATGTTGTTTAAGGTAAGCTAAGTTAACAATTAGAAAAAACACATTAGAAATGCCTTACAATGAGACTAGCTAATCTCTATAAAATGGAGTCTATCTATTTTACTTGTCGCACCAAGGCCAAGGCGACTGGTTTGTTTTCTTTACTAGCCCTTGGTTATCTCAATATTAAGCCTGTTTTCTTTTGTGCAGTCAGTCTTTTGCTGACAGCATAGTCTAGGAATTATAAGTTATCTTCAGAAAAGAACATAACAATGGATTTTTTCCCTTTTCCACACAAGTCAGAGTCGGCCATTTTATTAGTTTAAATTCAAGGACACCATTTTGTCCGAGACAAAAACTGCACTTCCACACATGTAAGAGGAGATTCTTCAGGAGAAAATTGCAGACAAACGGAAAGAAGTCTAAAAGGCTCTCAAGAGTAATGATGCTGTAGTAAATGGCACAATTACCTTGCATAACCAGCAGCTGATCATACGCACCTACTGTCTCTCCATCTCTGATGGGCATGTTGTGAAATTGCATCGGCAGTTTCAGGGCAGAAGCCCTCAAGCTCCATACCAACAATTTCCTGGAGTGATATATAACCCTAAACACCTCAGTGGCTTCGGGAACAAGATACATGAGGTCAGTGATCAGCAAGAGTAAATGATGCACGCTTATTTTTCCATCAGGCCAGAACAGGTAGAAAACCAAAGGTGTTGACCATGAATTAGGTGATTTTAGAGCTGTGTTATCAAATTATAAAGGTTGATATTAACTAGACTAGACCTATATTCCCTAGAGTTTAGAAGAATGAGAGGTGATCTCATTTTGAAACGTATAAAATTCTTAAGGGGCTTGACATGGTAGATGCAGGGAAGGTGTTTCCCCTGGCTGGGAAGTCTAAAACTATGGGTCACAGTCTCAGAATAAAGGGCCGGCCATTTAGGAATGAGAGGAGGAGAAATTTCTTTATTCAAAAGGTTGTGAATCTTTGGAATTCTCTACCCCAGAGGGCTGTGGATGCTCAGTCGTTGAGTATATTCAAGACAGAGAGCGATAGATTTTTGGATATTAAGGGAACTAAGGAATATGGGGATAGTGCAGGAAGGTGTTGGGTTCAGCCATAATCTTACGGAATGGCGGAGTAGGCTCGAAGGGCCGAATGGCCTACTCCTGCTCCTATTTCTTACGTTCTTATTAGAGAAAACTCCTTCACCTATCCAAAGACCAAATCAGCAAGAAAAGATTCAGGAAAGTGGGCACAGACAAGAAGGTTACAGCAGGTTGTTAAAATCATTGGATTTGTGGAATATTGTGCCTTGACAATTCATTAACCATAATGGTGATTGAAGAGAGATCCTAAGATTGTCGCTCCAAGGGTCATTGCAGTTTCACTCATTGGCCTGGATGCTTTCCAGCCATCTAACTATGTACCATTTCCTTAATGTACCATCACATTATGGCAGATTTTCTGTCACCCACTTAAAGTGGGTGCAGATGTTATGGACATTATTATAAAATGAAGTAAACTCGTGTAGTTGTTGCATCTCAATCCCTGTGTCAACTGTGGCTCAGTTGGTAGCACTCTTGTCTCTGAGTTAGAAGGTTGTGGGTTCCACTCCATGAGACTTGAGCAGAAAAAAATCTAGGCTGACACTCCAGTGCAATACTGAGGGAGTGCTGCACTGTCGGAAGTGCCGTCCTGTGGGTGAGACGTTAAACCCTGCTCTCTCAGGCGGACGTAAAAGATCCCACGGCATTATTTCAAAGAAGAGCAGAGGAGTTCTCCCGGGTGTCCTGGCCAATATTTATCCCTCAATCAACATGACTAAAAAAAAACAGATTATTTGGTCATTATCACTTTTGCTGTTTGTGGGAGCTTGCTGTGCGCAAATTGGCTGCTGCATTTCCTACATTACAACAGTGACTACACTTCAAAAAGTACTTCATTGGCTGTAAAGCGCTTTGGGAAGTCCTGAGGTTGTGAAAGGCGCTGTAGAAATGCAAATCTTTCTTTCTTTGTTTCTTTCTTTAAACTTTCTTGAGCATGAACACCCTGAAGATGCGCTTCTCTCACATTCCTATCTTTCTACTCTTCTCCATTTATTTTATTTTATCCACATCTCTGTCACATGGAACTTTCAGCTGTCCATGTTGCTGGATTCCTTGCTCCTTGTCCTTAGAATGGCCTGTTAGTAGTTGCTATGCTGGATTGCCATGCTTGAGTGAGTTAGCCTTGCATCATACAACTGCTTGAACCCATTCAGGGATTTACAATGGAAAGGTTTGCTCTGCATATTTTGTAAACCTGCTGGTTGAAGACCAAAAGGAAACCTTCCCTGGGTGTCAGTTGTATGGGACCGTAGCTGCAAATAAAAGATGGCTGCAGTCTCTAGCATTTTAAAAACAAAACAATGAGGTTTGAAAGTACAGTGGGACACTCTTTATTGGAACAACAGTTTGTGTTTATATAGCACCCTTGGCGTAGAAAAATGTCCCACAGCACTTCACAGAACCATAAAGGAAAAATTAACACAGTTTGGCAAACACACCCCTGTTTGGATAAATGAGTAATTTGGATAACTGATCGCATTTTGATCCCGATGTTAAACTGTACTGGGAGATATTCATTGAGCAACTGCACTGATACACTATCTGACAATATAATTATACCTACAGGTCAAGCATAATGAAGGAACGACGATATATTTCCAAGTCAGGATGGTGTGTGACTTGGAGTTCTCCTCCAAGTCACACACCATCCTGACTTGGAAGTATATCGCCGTTCCTTCATCGTCGCTGGGTCAAAATCCTGGAACTCCCTCCCTAACAGCACTGTGGGAGCATCTTCACCACACGGACTGCAGCGGTTCAAGAAGGCAGCTCACCACCACCTTCTCGAGGGCAATTAGGGATGGGCAATAAATGCTGGCCTTGCCAGCGACGCCCACATCCTAAGAATGAATTAAAAAAAGCTGTGAGCTCTAGCCAGTCCAGATAAATGGTTAGTTCTGGTAGGTTTGTGTACAAGGCCTTGGTGTACTACACAAACACAAATTGTGGCAAAAACAAGTCAAGCCAAAAATGGTGATCTCTTTAAACGTTTTAAAAAGTAGGTGATTAAAGTCTTATGTCACATTGTAAAAAAATATATAATATATATACATCGTAATGCACATCACAATACTCTGTTGGACTGAAACATTTAATATTCAAATAGGACATCACTCCAAATCAAAGATTGGCTTGGGTTCAAAAACACAAAAAGTAGTAACCAAATAAATGTTGACAACTGCCACTCCTGGTATACACAAATCAGTAACTTGGACTAATTGAGTGTTACATTGAGGGATCTCAGGGTAAAAGAACATGTCATGTGGCTGTCTACGTAACTAGATCATTAGTGAATGTGACAGGATGATGATTACAGCCTCTTCAGTGCAGCGCTGAGGGAGCGCTGCGCAGTTCAGATGAGATCTTCAATCTGAATCCTTGACTTAAGTTTGCGATGTGGATGTAAAAGATCCCACGGCATTGTTCGAAGATAAGCAAGGAGTTCTCCTAGTGCTCAGGTCAACCATGAACAGATTACATCAACAACAACTTGCATTTATATAGCACCTTTAACGTAGTAAAACATCCCAAGGTACTTCACAAGAGGGTCAAACAACATTTGACACTGAGCCACATAAGGAGATATTAGGACAGATGGCCAAAAGCTTGGTCAAAGAGGTAGGTTTTAAAGAGCGTTTTAAAGGAGGAGAGAGAGGTAGAGCGGCGGAGAGGTTTAGGGAGGGAATTCCAGAGCTTAGGGCCTTGACAGCTGAAGGCACGGCCGCCAATGGTGGAGCGATGAAAATAGGCGATGCGCAAGAGACCAGGATTGGAGGAGTGTGGAGATTTTGGAGGATTGCAGGGCTGGAGGAGGTTACAGAGATAGGGAAAGACGAGGCCATGGAGGGAGTTGAAAAGAAGGATGAGAACTTTAAAATTGAGGCGTTGCCAGACCGGGAGCCAATGTAGGGGTGATGGGTGAACGGGACTTGGTGCGAGTTAGGACACGGGCAGTAGAGTTTTGGATGAGCTCAAGTTTACGGAGGTTGGAAGATGGCAGGTGACTAGGCGAGCGTTGGAATAGTCAAGTCTAGAGGCAACAAAGGCATGGATGACTTAAAAATCGGGAGAGATGTAAAACAGGCTGCTGATTCGTTGTCGGCCATTTCACACTATCGCACGAAGTCAAGATCTACCCAATTGCCTGGTAAAGTATTGAGCCATGCGAGTCCGCAGAGGTCCCAGGGTCAATCCCCACTCTGTGCTGAGTGAGCTGATTTCCACTGAGGTAACGGTTAGGCTACTACAATGGCCGTCAGTGGCCTGAGCTGGGGAGGAGGGAAATAATCAGCCCCTCCTGATCACTTTCCAGGGCCCCCTGCTGGCTGCATGCGGACATCAAGTGAGGGCGAGATCTTGCTAAGCTGTGATGCTTGCTAGAGCTGAATTGCCTGCCAAGACTCACAGCTATCTAGGCTCACACTTGAAGAGATGCTTCTTGAGCCGGGTATGGAAGGGTGAATGCCATGGAAGCTGCAGTTTGCACCTTCAGGAGAGGTGAGAAAATTGGTTGGGTGACCTCAAAGTGTTTTACTGCCACTGATGTACTTTTTGAAGTGTAGTCACTGTTGTAATGTCGCAAACGCAGCAGCCAGTTTGCGCACAGCAAGCTCCCACAAACAGCAATGTTGGGAGGAGAAAGACTTTTAAAAAACAGGGTCTGAATGAGATTTAAGGGCAATTTTTACAAATCCATTCTCCCAGCACAGACCGTCACCTTGCTGAGAGTGCCTCATTTCAATTTTTTACAGAGGATTCCATAGGATACACAGCACAGAAACAGGCTATTCAGCCCAACCAGTCCATGCGGCGTTTATGCTCCACTCGAGCCTCCTCCCGTCTTTCCTCATCTAAATCTATCAGCGTAACCCTCTATTCCCTTCTCCCTCATATGCTTATCTAACCACCCCTTAAATGCATCTATACTATTCGCTTCAACCACTCCCTGTGGTAGCGAGTTCCACATTCTCACCACTCTCTGGGTAAAGAGGTTTTTTCTGAATTTACCCTTTACTGTTCTAGATCAAATACTGTATGCTACTCTACGGCTCGTAGAGCCATGGGACTGTCCTCAGGGAATTTCAGGGCTGATTAATGTCGATTGTAATGCGTCAGGTTGATATCCTGCAGTTTCTATCTAATTGCCTTTGGGAGTTGGGAAGAAATCTCAGATCTGTCTCTGTAGACATTTTGGGCTGGATTTTCATAGACCCGTGGAGGTGGGTTTGGAGGCGTGTGGGGGGTTCAAATTGCGAAAAGTGGCGGGCGGACCCGATCCCGCCTCCATTCCGCCTCCACGCAATTTTGATGAAATCGTGTGCGGTGGTCCCGTCTCCATCCCACCTCCAAGAGGCGGGAGAGGCCATTAAAGCCCTTAACAAGCCCTAAATTGGCTCTGTAATGCCATTTTGAAATGTTTTAGCTAGTTTAACCCTTTTCCCACATGAAGCACGCCTGATCTGAAACACGCCAGTGAAACCTGGCGGGAGCACAAGTGAATAGCTGACTATCAGCTACAGGTCCACTATTACAACGGAGATGTGATGAAGGTAGTAGTAGTATTAGGTCTGAAAGTCGCCTCTGATGCTGCTGCATTGAATGTCTTCAGAGATTGCCTGGCCTTTGCTGTGAGAGGACCTGGATGCAAAAAAATTTCTCTCTCTCTCTCTCTCATTCATATATATATCCAGGTCCTCTCACAGCAAAATCCAGGCAGTCTCTGAAGCCCTTCAATGCAGCAGCAATGATGACATCATCAGAGGCGACTTTCAGACTCAAAACACTAATTGGGTCATGGGTTCCCACATGCTGGAACTCAATTGCCCAATTAGATGAAAATTGCATCAATCTCCCACATCCAAATGCAGTCGGGTGGATAACACGAAAAGTGGATAACACGACCCCAATTCGCCCCAGTATCAAAATCCAGCCCTTTCTGTTCGGTTGGTCCTTTCCCTTGGGCTATGATACAAGTTTGCGGGAAGTTTGCACGTGTACAAATTGTCCCATGTCTGCTGGAAGGAAGTGACCACTCCTTTCTCATTGCACATTGCTTATGCAATTGGTCAGAATCAGGTAGAAAGCACTGCAAAGCTCTTTTAGATTTTATCTTGTGTCAGCCGTGGCTCAGTGGGCAGCAGTCTCGCCTCTGAGCCAGAAGGTTGTGTGTTCAAAGTCCCACTCCAGAGACTTGAGCGCAAAAATCTAGGCTGACACTCCAGTGCAGTGCTGAAGGAGTGCCGCACTGTCGGAGGTGCCGTCTTTTGGATGAGATGTTAAACCGAGACCCCGTCTGCTCTCTGAGGAGTGCAGTGGGATCTTTTACGTCCACCTGAAAGAAGAGCAGGTGAGTTCTCCCCGGTGTCCTGTCCAATATTTATTCCTCAACCAACACCGAAAAACAGATGATCTGGTCATTATCACATTGCTGTTTGTGGGAGCTTGCTGTGCGCAAATTGGCTGCCGCGTTGCCTACATTACAACAGTGACTACACTTCAAAAATAGTTCATTGGCCGTGAAGTGCATTGAGATGTCCTGAGGTTTTGAAAGGCGCTATAGAAATGCAAGTTCGTCCTTTCTTTCTTATTCTGAATCTGGGGGGTAATTGTGACTTTGGGCGATCTGAATGGGCGTCTGATCCGATATTGCCTGTTTTACACGAGCGCACAAAGTCAAAATTACACCCAAGAATACTTGAACAATAACAATAGTGAACAATAAAAAATTGCAATCTGTTACCAAATCTTCTTTTCTTCAAATATATATTTGCTTTTACAATGTGACTTTCATTACCTACTTTTTAAAACTTTTAGAGGGATCACCGTTCCTTTCTTGAGGTTTTTTTGGCCACAATTTGCATTTGTGCAGTACACACACTGAGGCCTTGTACCCAAACCCACCTGAACTAACTATTTGCGGGATCAGACAGGACCAGCCTCGGTGACCTCAACCGACACAGTGGCCGGGATTTTAAACTGGAGACGTGTTGGGAGCCGGGGTGGTGGGAGGGTGCGGGGGTGGGGTGGGGGCTAGAAAGCGGTCGGGAAATCCAGGAGAACGGATTTCCCACAGACTCTGCCAAATTTAATGGCAGGGCCTGATTAGCATTTGAAAGCACTGTTTAGAATCATAGAATCATAGAAAGTTACAGCACGGAAGGAGGCCATTTCGGCCCAGCGTGTCCGCGCCGGCCAACAAAGAGCTATCCAGCCTAATCCCTCTTCCCAGCTCTTGGTCCGTAGCCCTGCAGGTTACAGCATCCCAAGTGCACATCCAAGTACTTTTTAAATGTGTTTAGGGTTCCTGCCTCTACCACCCTTTCAGGCAGTGAGTTCCAGACCCCCACAACCCTCTGGGTGAAGAAATTTCCCCTCAAATCCCCTCTAAACTTTCCACCAATTATTTTAAATCTGTGCCCCCTGGTTTTTGACCCCTCTGCTAAGGGAAATAGGTCCTTTCTATCCACTTTATCTATGCCCCTCATAATTTTATACACCTCAATAAGGTCTCCCCTCAGCCTCCTCTGTTCCAAGGAAAACAGACCCAGCCTTTCCTCATAGCTAAGATTCTCTACTCCCGGCAACATCCTTGTAAATCTCCTCTGTACCCTCTCTAGTGCAATCACATCCTTCCTGTAATGTGGTGACCAGAACTGCACGCAGTACTCTAGCTGAGGCCTAACTAGTGTTTTATACAGTTGAAGCATAACCCCCCTGCTCTTGTATTCTATGAGAAGTCGCACAACACCAGGTTATAGTCCAACAGTTTTATTTGAAATCACGAGCTTTCGGAGCGCTGTTCCTTCGTCAGGTAAAGTGAAGGAATACAAATCAGCAAAGCATATATAGACAGAGAACAATGTGTAGCGTACAATGTCAGACGACTACAGTAAATCTTACTGACTGCCCTCCATCACACCTCGGCAGAGATACAATCAGGTCAGTCAGGAAGGCATTACATCAAAGACACAGCAAAATACAGCTGTATTCTATGCCATGGCTAATACTTCAGCAGCCAGGGGCATTCAGCCTCGGATCTGCGGGTAAGCGTTCTCCAAGGCGGCCTTCGAGATACACGACAGCGCAAAATCATAGAGCAGAAACTGATAGCCAAGTTCCGCACTCATGAGGATGGCCTCAATCGCGATATCGGGTTCATGTCACGATACAGAACGTGACTTGACATCATGGCCGGTCTTCCCAGGTGTTTTTTTAAAAAAAAAGACTAACACAAGAACACAAATTGACAGGATATGCAGCCAGCAGGTGGTTTGACACGTTGGACCCCCTGGGACACATCTCATTGTCTTGGCTGTGCTCTTTGTTGTAGGGAATAATGTGAATAGATTTTGTCTGGGTTTAAATTGTGAATTCTGGGAGATTCTCTCATTGCTAACTTACCTGACGAAGGAGCGAACTGCTTCGAAAGCTTGTAAAATTAAATAAATCTGTTGGACTATAACCTGGTGTTGTGCGACTTCTCATTTATGGCTAATAAAGGCAAGCATTCCGTATGCCTTCTTAACCACCTTATCTACCTGGCCTGCTACCTTCAGGGATCTGTGGACATGCACTCCAAGGTCCCTTTGTTCCTCTACACTACTCAGTGTCCTACCATTTAATGTTCCCTTTCCTTGTTAGCCTTCCCCAAATGCATTACCTCACACTTCTCCAGATTGAATTCCATTTGCGACTGTTCTGCCCACCTGACCAATTTATTGATATCTTCCTGCAGTCTACAGCTTCCTTCTTCAGTATCAACCACACAGTCGATTTTAGTATCATCTGCAAACTTCTTAATCATACCCCCAATATTCAAGTCTCGATCATTGATATATACCACAAAAAGCAAGGGACCTTGTACTGAGCCCTGCGGAACCCCACTGGAAACAGCCTTCCAGTCACAAAAATACCCATCAACCATTACCCTCTGCTTCCTGTCTCCGAGCCAGTTTTGAATCCAACTTGACACTTTGCCCTGGATCCCATGGGCTTTTAACTTCGTGACCAGTCTGCCATGTGGAACCTTATCAAAAGCCTTGCTAAAGTCCATATACACTACATCAAACGCACTACCCTCATCTATCCTCTTTGTTACCTCCTCAAAAAATTCAATCAAGTTTGTCAGACACGACCTTCCCTTAACAAATCCGTGCTGACTATCCTTGATTAATCCGTGTCTTTCTAAATGAAGATTTATCCTGTCCTTCAGAATTCTTTCCAATAATTTTCCCACCACCGAGGTTAGGCTGACTGGCCTGTAATTACTTGGTCTATCCTTTACTCCCTTTTTAAACAAGGGTACCACATTGGCAGTCCTCCAGCACCACACCTGAAGCCAGAGAGGATTGAAAAATGATGGTCAGGGCCTCTGCTATTTCCTCTTTTGCTTCGCTTAACAGCCTGGGATACATTTCATCTGGGCCTGGGGATTTATCCACTTTTAAAGCTGCTAAACCCCTTAATACTTCCTCTCTCACTATGTTTATTTCATCTAATATTTCACACTCCTCCCCCCTGATAGCAATGTCTGCTTCGCCCCTCTCCTTTGTGAAAACAGACGCAAAGTATTCATTAAGAACCCTACCGACATCTCCCGCCTCCACACACAGATTACCCTCATGATCTCTAATAGGCCCTACCCTTTCTTTAGTTATCATTTTACTCTTAATATATTTATAAAACATCTTTGGGTTTTCCTTGATTTTACTTGCCAAGAATTTTTCATGCTCTCTCTTTGCTTTCCTAATATCATTTTTAATTGCACCCCTGCACTTTCTGTACTCCTCTAAAGATTCTGGAGTATTTCGCCCTCGGTATCTGTCATACGCCTCTCTTTTTACTTTATACTACCCTGTATGTCCCTAGACATCCAGGGGGCTGTAGATTTGTTAGTCCCACCTCTTTTCTTTAAGGGCACATATTTGGTCTGAACCCTCCAGATCTCCTCCTTGAATGCCTCCCACTGCTCTGACACTGATTTACCTGATTCAGTGACATCCTTGACCCTGGAACCAGGGAGGCAACATACCATCCTGGAGTCATGTCTGCGGCCGCGGAAACGCCTGTCTGCTCCCCTAACTATTGAATCCCCTATCACTATTGCTCTTCCTCTCCTCTTCCTCCCCCCCCCTGTGCAGCGGAGCCTTCCATGGTGCTGTGGACTTGGCTCTGGCTGCACTCCCCAGAGGAACCATTGCCCTCACCAGTACTCAGCACTGAATACTGGTTGGTGAGCAAGATGGGCTCAAGGGACTCTTGCACTACCTGCGTGGTCCTCCTCTTCTGTCTGACGGTCACCCATTCCCTCTCTGCCTGCACACTCTTAAGCTGCGGGGTGACCACCTCCTGAAACGTGCTATCCACGACGTTCTCAGCCTCGCGGATGCACAGTAGTGACTGCAGCCGCCGCTCAAGCTCTGTAACCCGGTGCTCGAGCTGCTGCAGCTGGCGACACTTCCCGCACATGTGGTCATCCAGACCATGGGAGGTGTCTAGGACTTCCCACATGGCACAGGATGTGCATTCCACGGGTGTAAGCTGCCCTGCCATACCTCTAATTAACAGACTATTTACTAACCTAGCCGGAATAAACTTAAAAACTTTAAGAAAGCCAAGTAAAAACACTTACCAGATACTCACCAATCAGCTCCCTCTTTTTGAATCTTTAGTTTTTAATCCCGGCTCTTAATTTAAACCAATGCCCAAGATAAAGAGAGAAATACTGACCTACCAATCACTTCCCTGCTTTCCTGTGACGTCACTCCTTGTTTTTGTTGTCGAGTCCGCTGCCTCCGCTCTCGGGCCTCGCTCTGCCGCGCTCTTTATATCCTCAGGCTCCGCTCTCGCTCCCTCTCAGGTCCGCTGCCTCCGCTCTCGGGCCTCGCTCTGCCGCGCTCTTTATATCCTCAGGCTCCGCTCTCGCTCCCTCTCAGGTCCACTGCCTCCGCTCTCAGGCCTCGCTCGGCCGCGCTCTTTATATCCTCAGGCTCCGCTCTCGCTCCCTCTGAGGTTTGCTGCCTCCGCTCTCGGGCCTCGCTCTGCCGCGCTCTTTATATCCTCAGGCTCCGCTCTCGCTCCCTCTCAGGTCCGCTGCCTCCGCTCTCGGGCCTCGCTCTGCCGCGTTCTTTATATCCTCAGGCTCCGCTCTCGCTCCCTCTCAGGTCCGCTGCCTCCACAGCCAGCCAGCCAGATGGAGAGGCTGGCTGGCTGTCGGGCGGGTATGCCTGCAGAACTAGGCCGCAGAGAGGAGGGAGGGAAGGATCGGGGGGGGAGGTGTCCCCCGTCCTGCCTCCATTAAAATGGGAAGTGGGCGGGTTGGAGGCGGGTTGGGGTCGGGATTCAGTTTTTTACCTCTTTAACCTCCCACCCCAACCCAGCCGTTATACAGTATAACCTCCCTGCTCTTATATTCTATGCCTCGGCTAATAAAGGCAAGTATCCCGTATGCCTTCTTAACCACCTTATCTACCTGTCCTGCTACCTTCAGGGAGCTGTGGACATGCACTCCAAGGTCCCGCTGATCCTCTGCCTTCTCAGTGTCCTACCATTTATTGTGTATTCCCTTGCCTAGTTAGCCCTCCCCAAATGCATTACCTCACACTTCTCCGGATTGAATTCCATTTGCCACTGTTCTTCCCACCTGACCAGTCCATTCATGCCTCCATCAAAACAAGTGGAGGTAACTTAATGTGAGGGTATGAAGCGTCTGTACGACAACATTGCTGACAGTGATTTCTACCTTTGAGAGTCTAATCCACTCCTACACCAGTGCAGAGCCAGGCAAATAAATGGTTAGGACAGTACCTATTCCCCAATTTAGTCTTTAAGTTCTTCATTATAAATTAGCAGCGAGGTCAATAACCAGGGGGCATAGATTTAAAGTAATTGATAGAAGGATTAGAGGGGAGTGGAGGAGAATTTTTTTTCACCCAGAGGGTGGTGGGGGTCTAGAACTCACTGCCTGAAAGAGTGGTAGAGGCAGAAACCCTCAGCGCATTTAAAAAATACTTGGATATGCACTTGAAGTGCTGTAACCTACAGGGCTACGGACCAAGAGCTGGAAAGTGGGATTCGGCTCTTTTTTGGCCGGCACGGACATGATGGGCCGAATGGCCTCCTTCTGTGCTGTAAATTTCTATGATTCTGGGTGAAACTTTGACCCTTCCAAATTTTGCATGAGGTACCGCAACAGATGTCACCGAAACCAAACAATCTACTGTCTTCGGAAGAGCCACTGGTGCCATTTGGCATCAGATTGGAGGATAGCAAATGTAACCCCACTATTTAAAAAAGGAGGGAGAGAGAAAATGGGGAACTACAGACCTGTTAGCCTCACATCAGTAGTTGGGAAAATGCTGGAATCTATTATAAAGGATGCAATAGCTGGGCACTTAGAAACTAATAGTAAGATTGGGCAGAGTCAACATGGATTTATGAAAGGAAAATCCTGTTTGACAAACCTATTGGAGTTCTTTGAGGATGTAACTAATGGAGTAGACAAAGGGGAACCGGTAGGTGTGGTGTATCTGGATTTTCAGAAGGCCTTCGATAAGGTCCCACACAAGAGGTTAGTGAACAAAATTAGGGCACATGGAATTGGGGGTAATATACTAGCATGGATTGAGAATTGGTTAACAGACAGAAAACAAAGAGTAGGGATAAACGGGCCTTTTTCAGGATGGCAGGCTGTGACTAGTGGGGTACCGCAAGGATCGGTGCTTGGGCCCCAGCTATTCACAATCTATGTTAATGATTTGGATGAGGGGACTAAATGTAACATTTCCAAATTTGCTGATGATACAAAGCTAGGTGGCAGTGTCAGTTGTGAAGAGGATGTGAAGAGGCTTCAAGGGGCTCTCGACAGGCTCAGTGAGTGGGTGAGAACATGGCAGATGGAATATAATGTGGATAAATGTGAAGTTATCCACTTTGGTAGAAAAAACAGAAAGGCAGAGTATTTCCTAAGTGGTGAAAGATTGGGGTATGCAGATGCTCAAAGGGACCTGGGTGTCCTTGTACATGAGTCACTGAAAGTGAATGTGCAGGTGCAGCAAGCCATTAGGAAGGCAAATGGTATGCTGGCCTTCATTACAAGAGGATTTGAGTACAGGAGTAAAGAAGTCTTACTGCAATTATATAGGGCCTTGGTGAGACCACACCTGGAGTACTGTGTACAATTTTGCTCTCCTTACCTAAGGAAGGATATACTTGCCATAGAGGGAGTGCAACAAAGGTTCACGAGATTGATTCCTGGGATGGCGGGACTGTCGTATGAGAAGAGATTGAGTAAACTAGGCCTGTATTCTCTTGAATTCAGAAGAATGAGAGGGGATCTCATTGAAGCATACAAAATTATTACAGGGCTTGATAGGGTGGATGCTGGCAGAATGTTTCCCTTGACTGGGGAGTCTAGAACCAGGGGCCACAGCCTCGGGATAAAGGGTAGGCCATTCAGGACTGAGATGAGAAGAAATTTCTTCACACAGAGGGTGGTGAATCTCTGGAATTCTCTACCCCAGAGGGCTGTGGAGGCTGAGTCATTGGGTATATTCAAAACAGAAGTCGATAGATTTCTGACTAGTAAAGGCATCAAGGGATATGACGATAGGGCCGGTGAATGGAGTTGATGCAAAAGATCAGCCATGATATCATTGAATGGTGGAGCAGGGTCGAAGGGCCGAATGGCCTAATCCTGCTCCTATTTCTTACGTTCTTATGTTCTTATCCTGGATAAATAGAAGGGAGACTGTAATTCCCAATGTTCATCTAAAAATATTACTGCTGTTGGCCGGAGCAGTTTCTCCAATGCCTGACTGAACATCGCAGAGTGCTACAGACAGTTCATAGCTCTGTCTTTGGTTCACTGCGCGCAATAAAGCATTGATGAAGATTCGGTTTAGCAGCTACTTCGCATTAGTCGGGACAAGCAAGGCAGCGGCAAGATTAAAAAAAAAAGGTGTCTGCGGCCATCCATTATGTGACAGGTATTCGCCAGTCCCTGGCAACCTCGCCAAACCCAAATCAAAAAGAATTAGGAGAGTACGTTTCAAGCAATCCCGCAGAAGAGCACTTGTGGTGCGATTTGAGGCGGCCCTGAGACTGTGACAGAAGCTGACAAGCTAGACTGTCTGGTTTTGTTCAAGCTGAGCAGTGATCGGTGACTGGGGTCATGTGCTGTCGGCTGCAGGCTGCAAATGCAGCAGGATGAGATGCGCATCTCCAGTCTGCCCCGCACACACACACACAGCACCATATTATCACAGTGCAGAGCTAATTCTGTATTCTGCACTGCAGAACGCCAAATAGGTCCCATGGCGTGAAAACATTGTCACGAAGAATAAGCATTAAAATAAAATTCATGGGATTTTTTTTCTGGAGCTGTTGGGTAGCATCTCCTCTGATTTTAATTGTCTATTTTCTGCATAGTGACTACTCCCATCAATATTTTGCACCCAATGATATTCAATTGAAAATAGTAAGTAGGTCAAGATGTTCTATAAATATGTGGCAGTGGGTTGGATGATATTTGCCAGGTTAATTCGTCTTGAAGTTCTAGGATTATATGGGCCGATTTTCCTTCACCCCTGCCACCGTCCCAGCCCCGGCTAATGTAGGAGTTGCCTACATTACAACAGATTACAACCTGGGATGAGAGGGTTGTCCTATGAGGAGAGATTGTGTAGAATGGGCCTATACTCTCTGGAGTTTAGAAGAATAAGAGGTGATATCATTGAAACATATCAGATTCTGAAGGGGATTGACAGGGTAGATGCTGAGAGGTTGTTTCCCCTGGCTGGAGAGTCTAGAACTAGGGGGCATAGTCTCAGGATAAGGGGTCGGCCATTTAAGTCTGAGATGAGGAGGAATTTCTTCACTGAGAGGGTTGTGAATCTTTGGAATTCTCTACCCCAAAGGGCTGTGGATGCTGAATCGTGGAGTATATTCAAGGCTGAGATCGATAGATTTTTGGACTCTAGGAGAATCAAGGGATATGGAGATTGGGCAAGAAAGTGGAGTTGAGGTCGAAGATCAGACATGATCTTATTGAATGGCTCGAGGGGCCGAATGGCCTGCTCCTGCTGCTACTTCTTATATTCTCATGTTCTTAACAGTGACTACACTTCAAAAGTACCTCATTGACTGTGAAGAGCTTTGGGACATCCTGAGGTCGTGAAAGGCGCTGTATAAATGCAAGCTCTTTGGGATGGCAGGACTGTCGTATGAGGAGAGATTGGGTTGACTAGGCCTGTATTCACTAGAGTTTAGAAGAATGAGGGGATCTCATTGAAACGTATAAAATTCTGATAGGGCTAGACAGACTGGACGCAGGGAGGATATTTCCCCTGGCTGGGGGGTCTAGAACAAGGGGTCACAGTCTCAGGATACGGGGTAGGACATTTAGGACTGAGATGAGGAGAAATGTCTTCACTCAGAGGGTGGTGAACCTGTGGAATTCTCTACCACAGAAGGCTGTGGAGGCCAAGTCACTGAATATATTTAAGAAGGAGATAGATAGATTTCTAGACACAAAAGGCATCAAGGGGTATGGAGAGAGAGCGGGAATATGGTATTGAGATAGAGGATCAGCCATGATCATATTGAATGGCGGAGCAGGCTCGAAGGGCCGAATGGCCTACACCTGCCCCTATTTTTCTATGTTTCTATGTTTTTTTCTTTAGGGCAGCCAAAGAGTGCTGGCTCTATCCAGGCCCAAGAGTGTCGCAGTGTCCCATGCTGGGCCATTAGCAGGGCCCTGGAGCAGACCGGACGCAGGTCCTGCCCCTTGCCGGGCCTGGTTCTGGGAAGAAGAACTTCAGGCCTGAGGGACCCTGCAGCTACATTTCTGGCCCTCAGCATCGGCGCCTTCTGGCTATCGCTGGCGAGCAGCGGCAAGAAGCCCCGGGGCTCGAAGATCACCCTGGGTGCCAATCAAGTTTCACACACCTTCCTGCCTCCTCCTCAGCCTGCCCCAACACTGCTGGCCCAAGGCCCAATGGCTGCTTGCTTCAGGTGCCCCTGAAAGTGGGAGCCCAACAGGCAGGAGAAGAGGAAATGAAGGCAGGAGGCATTGTAACACGCCCTCCCACCTCTAGGGGATGCTGCAGGCACAGGCCCGACTCCACTGCCCGAGGAAAGGCCCAGAAATCCTGAATCAATGTTAGACGGGGTGGAGAACCAGCAAAACTGGTCTCTGCCCCTTTTTCCTCAACTTTTTGATTGGGGAACGGGTGTTTCCTGGGGTCAAACATCGTGTAAGCTGGCCCCATAGAATCACTGGATTTTACAGAACCTTTGGTCCATTGTCCATTGCCTCTGAAAGAACACAAAAGCAAGACACTGCGGATGCTGGAAATCTGAAGTAAAAACAGAAAATGTTGCAAATACTCAGCAGGTCAGGCAGCATCCGTGGAGAGAGAAACAGAGTTAACGATTCAGGTCGATGAAAGGTCACAGGCCTGAAACGTTAACTCTGTTTCTCTCTCCACAGATGCTGCCTGACCTGCTGAGTACTTCCAGCATTTTCTGTCTCTGAAAGAAGTATTGGCTTAGTCCCATTACACTACCACTTCCATACCGTTCTTCAATTTTTCTTTCAAATATTTATTCACTTCCCTTTTAAGAGCTCGTGGTGATTTCTGCTTCTTCCACTGTTTCTGGCAGGGCATTCCAGGTCCCCACAACCCTCTGTGTAAAAACATTTCTTCTGGTGACAGTCTTAAAATTATATCCTCTTGTTAATGACTCATCGACCAATGGAAATAGTTTTTCACTATTTACCTTTATCAAAATTTTGAGCACCTCTATTCGAGGTGATGTTCACCTTCTCTTCACTAGTAAGAGAGTCCCAGTTTCTCCAGTTTCTCCTCATAAATAAAGCCTCTTATTCTTGGGATCATCTTAGTGAATCTCTTCTGCACCCTTGCCATGGCCTTTTTTAAATTAATTCTCGGGATGTGGGCGTCGCTGGCAAAGCCAGCATTTATTGTCCATCCCTAATTGCTCTTGAGAAGGTGGTGGTGAGCCGCCTACTTGAACCGCTGCAGTCCGTGTGGTGAAGGTACTCCCACAGTGCTGTTAGGGAGGGAGTTCCAGGATTTTGACCCAGCGACGATGAAGGAACGTCCGATATATTTCCAAGTCAGGATGGTGTGTGACTTGGAGGGAAACTTGGAGGTGGTGGTGTTCCCATGTACTTGCTGCCCTTGTCCTTCTAGGTGGTAGAGGTCGCGGGTTTGGGAGGTGCTATCGAAGTAGCCTTGCCATCCTTGTCGAAGTAAGGAGCTCAAAACTGGACGCAATATTCTAACTACGGCTTAACTATCTCCTTCTCCCCTTCCTCCTCGATCCCCATTTCTTAGACTTCCTGTTCCCTGTCTCCTTCCTGTTCCGTCTCATATAGTTCTCTCAGCCCTCTCTCCGCACACGAGGTGTGCTGTAGGAATATAAATTGTAGCAGATTGGAATTGCTTCAGCTTCTGTTCTCCTTTGTCTATATTCATAAAATCTTTGTTATGCTGTTGGTAGGAAAGGAATTTCTGTGGATCAGGTGAAGAACGCAGATCGAGAGCAAGCCAAACGAATTGTCTATGCCGTGGTGTATGGAGCAGGTAAGGTTCCCCAAGCTAATAGGAGAGAATAAATAAATAAGGTTTAATTTTCAAATATCTTTTATACATTTTTGCATAGAATGTGAGGTATATTCCCACATTAATCAGACAGTTGTTAAAAATATATTCTCAGGATGTGGACATCATTGGCAAGGCCAGCATTTGTTGCCCAGCCCTAGTTTCCCTTGAGAAGGTAGTGGTGGGTCTTCTTGAACCGTTGGCAGTCCGTGTGGAGAAGGTGCTACCACAGTGCAGCTAGGTAGGGATTTCCAGGATTTTGATCCAACGGCCATGAAGGAACGGCCAATATATGCCCACGTCGGGATGGTGTGTGGCTTGGAGCGGAACTTGGAGGTGATGGTGTTCCCGAGCCCTTGCCCTTCTAGGTGGTGGAGGTCGCGGGTTTGAGAGGTGCTGCCGAAGAGGCCTTGGCGAGTTGCTGCAGTTGCAAACTGTTAAAGAAAGAAGGTGTTGAGCATCACAGAGAACTGTCTTTCGTAATGAGACAAGTCTTAACAACAACAAGTCCAACTTGCTGTGATATAGCGTTTAACGAAAAGGTGCTTCACAAAGTGGGGCTCTGGCACTGAGCAGGAGGTTGGGAGGAAGGTTGGGGCAGCTGGCCAAAGGCCCAGTCAAAAGAGGTAGGTTCTGAGGAGGCTTTTGAGAGTGGGGAGGGATATGGCCAGGTTGAGGGAATTAGGAAGAGAGGGGTTGATTTACAGTTTGACACTGCTGGTGAAAAGCTTTGTGTGTCGAGTGTGCCAATCAGGAATTTGCACCAACACTCAGTTCGTGCATGAACAGAGGAACAGGAGGAGGCCATTCAGCCCCTCCAGCTTGTTCTGCTATTCAATTAGATCATGGCTGATCTGTATCTTAACTCCATCTACCCACCTTGGTTCCCTAACCCTGAATACCCTTGCCTCATAAAAGACTATCAATCACAGTTTTGACATTTTCAATTGACTCCCAGCGTCCACAGCTTTTAGGGGAGAGAGTTCCAGATTTCCACTAGCCTTTGTGTGAAGAAGTGCTTCCTGACATCACCCCTGAACGGCCTGGCTCTAATTTTAAGGTTATGCCCCCTTGTTCTGGACTCCCCCCACCAGAGTAAATAGTTTCTCTCCATCTACCCTATCAACTCCTTTAATCATCTGAAACACCTCGATCAGATCTTCTATACTCGAGGGAATGCAAGCCCAGTCTTTGATACTTAGAATCATAGAAACTTACAGCCATTTGACCCATCGTGCCCATGCTGGCTCTTTGAAAAAGCAGTCGTGCTTAGTCGCACACCCCTGCTTTTTGTCTGTAGCCTGTCCTCAGAATTTAACCCTTTTAGCTTTAGGATTTTCCATCTACACAATCGTGTGATGCACGCTGACCTCCATGCCTGAATTTCCTCCTGGCAAAATGTTCTGTGACCCCGCGTCACGGGCAGAGCGTCGTTAATGGACGGGAAATCCCGGTCAGCGTGCCTACTGATAATCCGCCCCCCACCCTCCCTCCGCAGGTGAGGCCCGGCTGATGGCTTGGCCTATCGGCCACTCTTGCCCGATATGCTCTCCTGGCACCTTGCAAAGTTCTTTGTAGGGAGCACGAGTTTGTAGGATTACAACTAGAATTCCAGGGGAGAGGGGAGAGGGGTGGGGCAGTGATGGGTAAAAAGGCTCTGCCACCAATGGGAGCCCCTTCAAATCGATGGATGGCACATTGGTGCAGTGTGTGGGAGCTACAGTGCACTGTATCATGTATCATGCAGTGGTGGGACGCGCGTGTGGCGCGGTGTCAGATTTTTGTTTGTCAACACTCCTGTGAAGCACCTTGGGACACTTCACTATGTTAAAGGCGCTATATAAATACAAGTTGTTGTTTATAAATACAAGTTGTTGTTTATAAATGCCAGTTGTTTTTTGTACTTACCCCTGAAGTGACTTTGTGACCTAAATGGTGCCAGCATGGGGAGGAGCCTGGGATTGCCTTGGAGGGAGGATGGAAGGGACGGTGAGGTGGCCAGGTCTTCCCAGCCACCCTTGGGCACCCCCTCGAGCAACGCTGACAGAGGCTAGGGAGCTGAACCCAAGCCTCCTCGCTCGGCTGAGGAGGTTCGCTCCAAAGGGAGTCCACAACGAGCCACCTGTACATGTTGAATCCTTTTTAAAAACTTTTTTTGAAACTAAGTGACAAACCTATCCATAGGGAACTGCCGAGGGGGAATGAACTGCACCCAACTGCAGCGGAGCTCATTAGTGTGAGCTCAGACACTGCGACCACTAGTTCCAGCTCCCTTTAATCTTAGTTTTGTAATTTGCTTTACTCCTGGAAGGAATTCTGACAACCTGGTTAAAAATTAAACTTGGCACTTGGTGACGTACAACTGCTGCATCATTTCTCGAATCGAGCACTAAATTGTAGCTGTTCCGACGGCTGAGTTTGGAAGCAGTGAGAACATAAGAATTAGGAGCAGGAGTCGGTCATACGGCCCCTCGAGCCTGCTCCGCCATACGGCCCCTCGAGCCTGCTCCGCCATACGGCCCCTCGAGCCTGCTCCGCCACACGGCCCCTCGAGCCTGCTCCGCCATACGGCCCCTCGAGCCTGCTCCGCCACACGGCCCCTCGAGCCTGCTCCGCCACACGGCCCCTCGAGCCTGCTCCGCCACACGGCCCCTCGAGCCTGCTCCGCCACACGGCCCCTCGAGCCTGCTCCGCCACACGGCCCCTCGAGCCTGCTCCGCCACACGGCCCCTCGAGCCTGCTCCGCCACACGGCCCCTCGAGCCTGCTCCGCCACACGGCCCCTCGAGCCTGCTCCGCCACACGGCCCCTCGAGCCTGCTCCGCCATTCAATAAGATCATGGCTGATCATCGACCTCAACTCCACTTTCCCACCCAATCCCCATATCCCTTGATTCCCCTAGAGTCCCAAAATCTATCGATCTCAGCCTTGCATATACTCAAAGACTCAGCATCCACAGCCCTTTGAGGTTGGGGTGAGGGTGAGACTTCCTCTGGATCTTGCAAGTAACAACATCCTAAATGCGACTTTGTGAAAAAATCCTCCTTTCAGTATTTCTAAGGAATTCCATTAAATATGGAGCAGAAGGAATCTTCATGAATACATTTACAATCCTGCACTGACAGGTGAACTAGCTGTGTAGAATACAGGGGGGAAAACCCTCAGCGCAGTTCTTAACAAATATTAATAATGAAATAATTCTAGTATGCAAGTTGGAGGATACTTGTTGAAGAAAGATATATATAAATATCCTTATAAATTGATTATGATGGCTGCATTACGCATGTACTTTATAAATTATTTATGTACTTTTCTTCATTGGCTTGACAGAGCCATGAATTATTTTGTCTGCACAAAGTTCAGAAATAGATTTTAATCAATATTAGATTAGTTTAAATTAAATGAAAGGTCACTTTGATGTTTTGATCAAAAGGGTCGTGATTACCTCAAATGGAAATAGTGACGGAATCAGTGAGAAGGTGCCAGAAAGTTCTGTCTTTCTTTTCAGTCTGAGAATAGTGAGGCGCCCTGTGATATTATTATAATGCATGATGGCTTGTGGCAATGGATGGGGTTCTTGGCGAATGGCCACTTGAGCAGCCATTCAAGGGCTGCTGTATTTGTGGAACCATAACCCCAGCATGATTCATTACCCACAAGACAGTAAAGAACACCAACAACTGGCCATTGATGTAGTAAAACGTCCCAAGGCCCGTCACAGGAGTGATTATCAAACAAAATTTGACACCGAGCCACATAAGGAGATATTAGGGCAGATTGGTTCAAGAGGTAGGTTTTAAGGAGCATCTTAAAGGAGGAGAGAGAGGTAGAGAGGCGGAGAGGTTTAGGGAGGGAATTCCAGAGCTTAGGGCCCAGGCAGCTGAAGGCACGGCCGCCAATAGTGGAGTGATTAAAATCGGGGATGCGCAAGAGGCCAAAATTGGAGGAGCGCAGAGATCTCGGAGAGTTGTAGGACTGGAGGAGGTTACAGAGATAGGGAGGGGCGAGGCCATGGGGGGGATTTGAAAACAAGGATGAGAATTTTTAAATTGAGGCGTTGCTTAACCGGGAGCCAATGTAGGTCAGCGAGCGCAGGGGTGATGGGTGAACGGGACTTGGTGCGAGTTAGGACATGGGGCAGCAGAGTTCTGGATGAGCTCAAGTTTACGGAGGTTGGAAGATGGGAGATCGGCCAGGAGAGCGTTGGAATAGTCAAGTCTAGAGCAGCAGATGAACTGAGGTGGGTGGAGGGTGGGGGGGGGCGGGGAGAAATGGATAGACAACTAGTGGGGTAAAAGTGGAACAAAGGAGAGAGTTTCTTCTTCTTTTCCCATCCTCCCCTCGCCACCGCTCATCATACAACATCACCCAGCGGAAGGGACTGGTCAGGCGTTCTGACCACAATATTCTGCCCATGTATTCCTGTGTCAGGCACGGGAGCAGAGTAGTGTCACTCAACCTCTCACTTTGTTCCTCCCGTTCTCCTCTCCACTCTGCACTTCCTCCTAACATCATGCAACTCGGTTCCTTGTGAATCCCGGGTGTAGACCACTGCTTGAAGCTGCACATTAGTACCGCGCCACGGCATGTCAACTAATCAATGGGTTTCACCTCCTTCGATAGCGCACTGGTTAGTGCGTCCTAATCGCTGAATCCCCTCCCTAAACCTCTCCGTCTCGCTACCTCTCTCTCCTCCTTTCAGACGCTCCTTAAAACCTACCTCTTTGACCAA
The DNA here is from genome assembly GCA_030390025.1 of Squalus acanthias. Lineage (NCBI taxonomy): Eukaryota > Metazoa > Chordata > Chondrichthyes > Squaliformes > Squalidae > Squalus > Squalus acanthias. The sequence goes on from CM059425.1 coordinate 259,968,907, forward strand.
GCTTTTGGTCACCTGTCCTAATGTCTCTTTATGTGGCTCGGTGTCAAATTTTGTTTGATAATCGCTCCTGTGAAGCGCCTTGGGACATTTTACTACGTTAAATATGCTATGTAAATGCGTTGTAGACACAGCCACATTGACCAGTGCCCATTGCGCACTTGGCCATGCTCGGTGTAGATAACCACACCCCTGATCACATTATCCAGGAGGAAGCTTCAGCACTCCCCCACCCCCCTGCCAACCCCACGGGGTCTCCTCGCAGATCAGACCCGAGATCAGCTCGGCACCCCCACGGCGAGCACTGGACGGATGGCTGGTCTGGCGATGTGCTGGATGTTATCACAAAGCACTTTGCACTGCCGCTGCACTTGGCTCCGCCTTTGCTCGGACCGTCCCCTCCTCTCCCTCTGCCAGACGCGATGGTCCTTCAGCAGAAGTGCACTGCCAGGGGGAAATGAAACTGCTCAGAGAGGAAACGGGGCCACTTCAAAGGAAAATCGATGATGTTGGTTCAATGCTGGGTTGAAGCGGGTGAGCTCCGAGCCTGCCTGGGGACATTTAGGGCCATGCGTATCTCCAGTCAGACTGGAATTAATCTGGTGAAAGTGATACCACTCAACTTTCTATAGTCTGTTAGGAGAGACAAAGGATGCTTTTGTGCTCTGCCAAGTCAAACTATTGCAGTTAGATAAATGCCCTGTAAACTTGTTTTGCCTGTACATTATATTCAGAATTAATCGATCATAAGGGGGCATAGATTTAAAGTAATTGGTAGGAGGATTAGAGGCGATTTGAGGAGAGTTTTTTCATCCAGAGGGTGGTGGGGGTCTGGAACTCACTGCCTGAAAGGGTGGTAGAGGCAGCAGCCACGATGCCTTCATCCTGCGCCAGATCGGTGTGCCAGCACTCTTCCAGCCATCACATCAAGCTCGAGGATGGCTGCTCGGAGACAAGGCCTATCCGCTCTCCACCAGGCTCATGAAACCCTCATCACATTTAAAAAGTACTTGGATATGCACTTGAAGTGCCGTAACCTACGGACTAAGAGCTGGAAAGTGGGATTCGGCTGGATAGCTCTTTTTTGGCCGGCACAGACACAATGGGCCAAATGACCTCCTTCTGTGCCGTAAATTTCATCCTCCTCCTCTTCCTGACCCTCTTGCTCCTCCTGAGGTGGTCCTGCAATTCCTGGTGGCAAGGGCTGGGCCCTCATGATGGCCAAGTTGTGGAGCATGCAGCAGACCACGATGAAAAGGGACACTCGCTCAGCCGAGTACTGGAGGGCTCCTCCCGAGCATTCAAGGCAGCAGAACCATTGCTTGAGCACCCCGATGGTCTGCTCGGTGACGTTCCTGGTGGTAGCATGGCTCTCATTATATGAGTGCTGGGCAGGAGTGTCGGGGTTACGGAGGGGAATCATGAGCCTGGTGGAGAGCGGATAGCCCTTGTCTCCGAGCAGCCACCCTCGAGCTTGATGTGGTGGCTGGAAGAGTGCTGGCACACCGATCTGGCGCAGGATGAAGGCATCGTGGCTGCTGCCAGGATAGCAGGCATTGGCATTGAGGATTAGCTGTCTGTGGCCGCACACCAACTGCAGTGAGTGGTAGCCTTTGCGGTTATGGAAGGTCTCAGGATTGTTATGCGGTGCCTGCAAAACCACGTGTGTGCAGTCAATGGCGCCCTGCACCATGGGGAATCCCGCTATCCTGGCAAAGCCACATGCACGCTCGTCCTGCTTCTCTCTGGTGATGGGGAAGGAAATATACTCCCTTGTCCTACTGTAGAGAGCCTCTGTGACCTCCCGGATGCAGCGATGGACGGCGAAAAGCGAGATGTTAGCTATGTCTCCTATTGCAGACTGGAAGGATCCACTGGCGAAGAAATTGAGGGCGACGGTGACCTTGACTGCCACTGAGAGAGCCGTGATCACCCTGGTCTGAGGCTGGTGGTCTGGTTGCAGGAGGTTGCAGATTTCTGTGACCACCTCCTTGGTGAAGCGGAGCCTTCTAATACACTGCTCCTCGCTTAATTGGAGGTAGGAGACGTGCTCTCGGAATACCCTCGGAGGGTAAGGCCTCCTGTTGAGAGCCCTGATGGCCCTCCTCCCTCTGGGCACATATTCCAGTCTTTCTCGCTGCCTCTGCTCCCTCCGCAGTAGATCCTGGAGGGCGAGGTTGACTGCCCGTACAGCCCCATTAATGTTACCAAATGTAGCAGTTTGATTCTTTGAAGAATAAATGTAGCTACTTTTTAGATGCTACAACACTCCTGATAAAAAAAACATTGAAATTACTGAAGGAAACTGTTGGAGTATGTGAAACTGACAAGAAACCACTGAAACTGCAGTAACCTGACAGCTGCGAGTGATTACTGATGATTCCTTTAAATAACGTCCCTGGAGCCGGTTTCCTGGTGCTTCACCTCAGCTCTCCCTGTCGGTGTTTATTCCAGGCGCTAAGGTAGGTGGCGACAATCAATTTAGCAGATTGGGCGCTCAGTGAGCGTTTCACACTCACTGACGTCACGATCCACCTGGTGTTGACGTTCCTGGTGATAACTCTTACTGGCGGTGCTATGGTGGGGGGGGGGGGAATTTGGCATGTGGCGCTGGATTTGCCTTGCCCCGGCGATACTGCTATAGTGCCCCATTAACGCCATCTGCTGGCGCTAACGGGATAAATTTCCCCCCCTTTGATTCTAAGGATCCATGAGCCGGAAACGATCTTGAGAATAATTTAAGAAATCTTTTGAGAATATATTAGCTCTGCTTTTGCTGGCGTGGGGCATCTTGTGGCATGCCCTGTTTGTTGGACTTGTCTGTGCACATTTAGGTTTTAAAATGTTTTGCCCACAAAGTTGCTGGAAGTGCGAGCTGATATCGGTGCAGCGAGGACAACGGTGCATCTGGGACCTTGGTGAATGACGAGGTCAACAGTCTATCTCCTTAACCAATGAGATTTAAGGATTGAGAAATAAGCAGAGGAAGGACTGAGAAGAAGGGCGAATTAGAGTCAAATCAGGTCCAGAAAGAGAAATAAAAGGAGGTAAAGAATGATTGGATTAAGAGAGGGAGAAAAAAGAGATAGAAAGGAAAAGTAAGAAAAAAACTTAAAAATGAAAAACTTGACATTTTTTAATCTCCAACAATAATTCACAACCTGAAGGAATGAGACTCCAGATTTGTAATTGTTCAGTTTCTGGGCCAGAGAGTTTGATTGGCAGTCATTAACAACTATCACATTGTTAAGAGTACTTAAGCTGTTAATTACTAGACTTAACTTTCTGTGGCAGATTTAATGAGCAATGAAAAAGCAGCAACTTCATGAAGCGTTAATGGCGAGATGACGTTTTCATGAAGCTAACGGCGGAACGGCGCAAATCGTCCAGCAACTTGCGGCGATTCACAATTCACGAGGGACCTCTTCCTCGCCTCAAGTTGCTGGATGATATGCGCATTAATAACGGCGAGCGTCGTTCGGATGCCCGTATTATTTCAGCAAAATCTGGGCTATTCATTCTGTTAATGCACAAGCACATATTCGCATCGGAGAAATAAAACCAAACGGAAAGGCTTGTATTCACGCACCACCTTATTGTGTTGCTCACAAATGTACCAAGGTGCCACGCACACAATGAGCTACCTTGAAATGTAGTGACTGCTGTTATGTAAATTAAAAAATAATTATCTTGTAAATTAGACAGGTTTATTCAGCTGCTTTTTAAGTTATTTTTTATTTGATTTTAATCACATTGTGAGTAAATGCAAATGATTATGAACTATGTTCTGCAGCACGGCTATAAGTTAAGGTACCCACGCAGCCATTAGGATTTACCATGCAGGAGAACTCATTTATTTGGAACTTTATAAACAGCGCCATGCATCACATTGCTGCCCCCTCTTCACGATCTTGCCAATTAAAAATTAGTTTATTTTTAATGCGATGCAATTAACTTAAGATAAAATTGAGACCTTTGGCTTCCCCAGCAATGATTAAGCGACAACTACAGTAGACTATAATATGTTTTAAAAACTGCCGGATGAGACGTTAAACCGAGGCCCCGTCTGCCCTCTCAGGTAGATGTAAACGACCTCGTGGCACTATTTCGCTGTCCTGGCCAATATTTATCCCTCAACCAACATCACTAAAAAAAAACAAATTATCTGGTCATTATCACATTGCTGTTTGTGGGAGCTTGCTGTGCACAAATTGACTGCAGCGTTTCCCACATTACAACTTCAGAAGTACTTCATTGGCTGTAGAGCGCTTTAGGATGTCCTGAGGTCGTGAAAGGGGCTAGAGCAATGCAAGGACTTTCTTTTTAAGAATGGCCTTGCAATCCCTCGGACATTCTGCCGCTGCATGACTGTAACTGCGCCAGAAGCGAGCTGGGAACCCCATTTCCATATTCTGGAGGAAGCAGGAAATGCTGGAAGTACTCAGCAGGTCAGGTAACATCTGTGGAGAGAGAAACAGAGTCAACGTTTCAGGTTGGTGACCTTTCGTCTCTCCCCAGATGCTGCTGGAGCTGCTGAGTATTTCCATCCAGCATTTTCTGTTTTTATTTCGGATTTCCAGTGTTTGCTTTTGACATATTCTGGAGGGTTTGATTTGCCCTGGCCCAACTACTTTGACGTCTGCCTTTGTGTCACCTGCTGTGTAGTTGCTATTCCTCCACCCGCCCCCACCCCCCCCCCCCCCCCACTATTTCACACACAGGTCTCCCATTGAGAATTTCCTTGTGATTTTGTTTTCATAGAATCATAGAAATTTACAGCACAGCAGGAGGCCATTCGGCCCATCTTGTCCGTGCCGGCCGACAAAGAGCTCTCCAGCCTAATCCCACTTACCAGCTCTTGGTCCGTAGCCTTGTAGGTTACGGGACATCAAGTACTTTTTAAATGTGATGAGGGTCTCTGCCTCTACCACCCTTTCAGGCAGTGAGTTCCAGACCCCCCACCACCCTCTGGGTGAAAATATTTCTCCTCAAATCCCCTCTAATCCTTCTATCAATTACTTTAAATCTGTGCCCCCTGGTTATATTGACCCTTCTGCTAAGGGAAATAGTTCCCTCCTATCCGCTCTATCTAGGCCCCTCATAATTTTATACACCTCAATTAGGTCTCCCCTCAGCCTCCTCTGTTGCAAAGAAAACAACCCCAGCCTCTCCAATCTTTGCTCATAGCTAAAGTTCTCCAGTCCAGGCAACGAAGAGCAGCGGTAACAAAGGGGCGCCAGGTTAATCAGGTAATACCAAAACATCCCCACAGAATGTAGAGGCAGCGGCGCACTTACCTGCATTGAGCCCATGCTGTAAATGGACCAATAACCCATCTCCACCACAGCCACTGCACTACCAGTGATTGGAAAGGTCCCAACCGCCCTTAACTTTAATGCTACGGGGTCATTCTTGGCTGCTACTTTGGACATCGCTAACATTAGCCAATCAGCTGTGCACAGATGCATAAAGTAAGTCACGATGCATTGTTTGCTAGAGCCAGCCATTTCATCTCCTTCCCCGTTACCTCTTTGGGATCCAGAAATTTGAGACATGACCTGTGGCGAGTGTAGGGTGCTTGGGAGGAACAGGTGACTTTGGGCCTATGGTTCCCAAAGCTCTCCCCCACTGGGGGGTTTTCCTCACCTCATGTCTGGGTCTGTTGTAGACTCATTGATAGAGACTGATTGCTGTGCTTAGTCAACAACACCATTGTCGTTGGATCGTGCGCCTACCAGGATAGCAGAAGGTGAACTCGATGGACCTTGGTCTTTTTTCATCTAGCAGTTCCTAGGATCCTACAACAATTAATGCCAGCATGACAGAGCATTAGGCACCTGTTGAGGGTGCTTTACAGTGCATTGAACCATTGCACTCATTGATCTGTAATGCTTGATGCTGCCAGCGGATGCAAAAATGGGACAATATTCCATACTCCACTGCTGACATCTCTCACATTGGTTTGTGACCAAAAGCATTGTATAAATAGTACTGGACTCAGAATATTTCTAGGTTTGAGAATTATTTTCACATTCTACATGAAAACATGATGGCTGCCAAGCATCACTGCAGTAAATTGTTGCTGCTGTTTGTAACTGAGTATTTATTAAATACTTTGTACATAAGGCAGAGTATTAGAATCGTACAATTCCTGCCCCTCCTCCCATGATGGACTGGTGAGTTTATCCATAAGTAGCTGAGCCATACAAGCTGGGAAAGTCTCAGATGTAGATCAGGAATAGTCCAGGTAGAGACTAGGAATTTCCCAGGTGCGGTCCCTGGTCTGATCTCTGTTGGGGCAATGACGACAAAGAAGAAAGAAAGACTTGCATTTGTGTAGCTAATGCCACCTCAAACAGCAATGAGATACATGATCAATGAATGTGCTTCTTGGTGGTGTTAGTTGAGGGATGAATGTTGGCCAGGACACTAGGAGAACTCCCTGCGTTTCTTCAGATAGTTCCATGGGATCTTCAACTTCAGCTGCCTTGGCCCTGTTGTTTGGAATTCTCCCTAAACCCAAAGCATCCCTCTTCGCCTTTAAAAACTTTCGCTTTTCAAGCAATCCTTCATTTACCTCCCCTAGCACTTCCACCATGGCTCAGTGTCCTTTCTTTTATTCCTTTTATCTATATTATTTATATTTTCCTTCCCCCTCCACAAGGCACTTTGGGACATTTGACATTTTCTAAAGATATTGGGCCAAAAATTCGGCCGTTCTCGGGTGAGTACCCGCTGCGTACTCGCCCGTATTCGGTCCCGAAGTGCCGGTTTCCTGCATGCACTGCGCATGCGCGGGAAACCGGCACTTCCGGTATGGCGAAGGGGGCGGTTCCTAGGTGAACCGCGTGCGCACTAGAGGCTGCGCGCACGCAGCACACTTAGGTTTTTTTTCAGGTTTCTACGCGAGGGTAAGTATGGAAGATTCTACACAAGTAAAAAGGAGGCGTAAGACCCCTTTTGAACAAGGTAAGTAGTTAATTAAGTATAATTTAAAATTTTTTTCAACAGGTTTATCTTTTTTAGAGACTTAAAAGAAAGGTAAGTTTATTTTTATAACTTTTAAAAAGTATTTTAATTTTTTCAAAAATTTACATTTTTGTTTAAAGTGGTTAATTTATTTAACTATAGTTATTTTATTAATGTGATGGGGTTTTTTTAAATTTATTTGAGGTTTAGCTGTTCTTTTGGGGCCGATCTGTATTCATAGATTTGACAGGTCTTCCTGTCAAATCTATGAATGAAAGATGGTCTGCTGCCATTGGCTCTCCATGGCCCACGTGATCCCAGGGGTCGCATCGCACTAACTGCGCCCCTGGAACACGCAAGCACTGCGCGCCGGCACTAGGGAGAGGCCCAGGACCCAAAGTTCCTGTGGGCCCAAAACACAACGGCAGGTGCGGTAGGTAAGAGCGCGCGCGATCCTTACCCCCGCGGCAAGCCGGCCACCCGAATTTCTAGGCCATTGGTACTGAATGTCTTCGCCGTTTTTGGTGTAGAAGGCTTAGAATCAGTGCAAGACAATTTGCTGGCCTGGAAATTGGGGCGGAGGGAAACCTGCCATCCTTACCCGGTCTGGTCTATTTGTGAGTTCAGACCCACACCAATGGCCTCTGAAGTGGCCTAAAAAGCCATTCAATTGTATCAAACTCAGGGCAAGAAATGTTGGCTTTGCTGGTGAGGTCCACATGCCGAGAATGAATTTTAAATATGGGTAACTAAAGTGACACACGGCAGGGGCTCTATAAGTGCCTCAATGTTGCTTGTATATGGAAGGGGAAATCGGTCAGGAAAGTGCATGTTTGTGGCTGTTGACTGAGCAAAGCATCTAACTTGAATAGGATGTTCTCCCCCATCCCCCACAATAGGCAGCATGGGGGTATGGTAGCATAGACTAGTCATCCTGGCCTTGACTAATGATCCGGAAATAAGAGCTCAAATCCCAGCACGGCAGCTGGGGAATTTAAATTTAATTAAATTAAATCTGGAATAAAAAGCTAATATCAGTAATGGTGAATCATGAAACTACTGGATTGTTGTAAAAACCCTTCTGGTTCATTAATGTCCTTTAGGGAAGGAAATCTGCCGTCCGTACCCGGTCTGGCCTATATGTGACTCCAGACCCACAGCAATGTGGTTGACTCTTAACTGCCCTCTGAAATGGGCCGAGCAAGCCACTCAGTTGTATTCAAGGTGGCGGCTCACCACCACCTTCTCAAGGGCAATTAGGGATGGGCAATAAATGCCGGCCTTGCCAGTGATGCCCACATCTCCTGAACGAATAAAAAATAATACTGACAGGGCTCTTGCATACATAATGGCAACTTAGGTAAGGGAATGGATTGTGATTGGCCTCCGTGGGACTGTATCCCAGCGAGGATTCAAAATCTCCAGGAGAGGAGGGGAGGGGAGAAGCTTGGTGAGAAGACAAAGAGTTTGCATACAACTGAAAAACTCAATTAAGGAAGATGTCACGGAAAAAGATTCCTGAAAATTCGAGCAGAACTGGGTCAAAGGGGAAAAGGACATCATTGTTAGCGGATTAAAAAGCAGCTTGGGGAGCCAGGCCGATTCAGCGCCAGATTTCATGGTTAGACTGTCTCATTAGGTTAATACAATGCAGATCAGCAAACTGAAATCACAAACAGGGAGACCAGTAAATCTTCCTTCATCGGATTGAACAGACAAACAATTTCATTATCACAACAAGGACTTGCATTTAAATAGCGCCTTTAATGTAGTAAAATGTCCCAAGGCGCTTCACAGGAACGTTATAAAACCAGTTTTGACACCGAGCCATGTAAGGAGATATCAGGACAAGATGTCGGCTTTAAGGATCATCTTAAAGCAGGAGAGAGAGGTGGAGAGGTTTAGGGAGGGAACTCCAGAGCTTAGGACCCAGGCAGCTGAAGGCACGGCCACCAACGGTGGAGCGAAGGAAATCGGGGATGCTCAAGAGGCCAGAATTGCAGAGATCTTGGAGGGTTGTGGAGCTGGAGGAGGTTACAGAGATAGAGAGGGGGCGAGGCCATGGAGGGATTTGAAAACAAGGATGAGAATTTTAAAAATCGAGGCGTCGCTTTACCTGGAGCCGATGTAAGTCAGCCAGCACAGGGGTAATGGGTGAATGGGACAGGACGGGACTGAATAATGGTAACAAAAGAAAATTCAGACCCAAGTGGTCCAGCATTGGGAGTAATAGTTACATAGAAATTTACAGCACACAAGGTGGCCATTTGGCCCATCGTGTCCTTGCCAGCCAAAATAGAGCTGTCCAGCCTAATCCCACTTTCCAGCTCTTGGTCCGTAGCCTTGTAGGTTACCACAATTCACGTACATATCCAAGTAACTCAAAGAGGATAAAACCATTGGTCCGGATGGATTGCATCCACGCATTTTAAAAGAATCTAGGGAAGAGATAGCAGAGGCATTACTACACATGTTTAATAATTCGTTAGAAAAAGGTGTAGTGCCAGAGGACTGGCGGACAGCTAACGTAATACCTATATTTAAGAAGGGGGATAGATCATGTCCAGGGAATTATAGACCGGTCAGCTTAACATCGGTGGTAGGAAAAATAATGGAATCCCTACTAAAGGAGAAAATAGAAGAACATCTAGAAACCAAAAATATAGTAATGAATAGTCAGCATGGATTTCAAAAGGGAAAGTCTTGCTTGACCAACCTCATTGAATTCTTTGAAGAGGTAACAGAGAGAGTAGACAATGGTAATGCAGTAGATGTAATTTATCTAGATTTTAAAAAGGCCTTTGATAAGGTACCCCATAATAGACTGATGAATAAGGTCAGAGATTGCAGAGTCAGGGGACAAGTAGCAGAATGGATAGCTAGCTGGCTTCAAGACAGAAAACAGAGAGTAGGAGTAAAGGGTAGCTATTCACAGTGGCAGAAGGTGGGTAGTGGTGTTCCACAAGGATCAGTGCTGGGACCACTGTTGTTCACAATTTATATTAACTTTGAGGGTGCGAGTCTAGGTGGGGTACAGGAACAATGGGATCTCGGAGTACAAATACACAAATCACTAAAAGTTGCGCCACAGGTTAGCAAGGCCATAAAAAAGCAAACCAAGCACTAGGGTTTATTTCTAGAGGTATAGAATTGAAAAGTAGGGAAGTTATGCTAAACCTATATCGAACCTTGGTTAGACCACACTTGGAGTACTGCGTACAGTTCTGGTCGCCATATTATAAAAAGGATATAGAGGCACTGGAGAGGGTGCAGAGAAGATTTACAAGGATGATACCAGAAATGCGAGGGTATACATATCAGGAAAAGATGAACAGGCTGGGTCTCTTTTTTCTTGAAAACAGAAGGCTGAGGGGTGACCTAATAGAGGTCTTTAAAATCATGAAAGGTTTTGATAGAGTGGATACAGAGAGAATGTTTCCACTTGTGGGGAAGAGCATAACTAGAGGCCATCAATATAAGATAGTCACCAAGAAATCCAATAGGGAATTCAGAAGAAACTTCTTTACCCAGAGAGTGGTGAGAATGTGGAACTCGCTACCACAGGGAGTGGTTGAAGCGAAAAGTATAGATGCATTTGAGGGGAGGTTAGACAAGCATATGAGATAGAAGGGAATAGAGGGTTATGTTGATAGAGTTAGATGAGGAAAGACGGGAGGAGGCTCGAGTGGAGTATAAACGCCGGCATGGACTGGTTGGGTCGAATGGCCTGTTTCTGTGCCGTAATGTTATGTAAATGTGGTGAGAGTTTCTGCCTCTACCACCCTTTCAGGCAGTGAGTTCCAGACCCCCATCACCCTCTGGGTGAAAAAAGTTTTCCTCAACTCCCCTCTAATCCTTCTACCAATTACTTTAAATCTATGCCCCGTGGTTATTGACCTCTCTGCTAGGGGAAATAGGTCCTTCCTATCCACTCTGTCTAGGCATTTCATAATTTTATACACCTCAATCAAGTTTCCCCTCAGCCTCCTCTGTTCCAAAGAAAACAACCACAGCCTATCCAATCTTTCCTCATAGCTAAAATTCTCCAGTCCCGGCAACATCACCGTAAATCTCCTCTGAACAGCTCTCTAGTGCAATCACATCTTTCCTGTAATGTAGTGACCAGAATTGTACGCAGTACTCTAGCTGAGACCTAACTTGTGCTTTATACAGTTCAAGCATAGCCTCCATAATTCATACACTGAGCTGACAGATCAGAAATAAAAGTTGAGTCAGCTTTAACCCAATTGTCAATGACATCATGTGAAGTAGTAGACCTGAATGAGAAGAGAGCAGCCAGCGTGCATGGGACTCGCCAATAAAGGCAACATATTGTTATCCAGATCTCCCATTCCATCTTGTGCCAAAAGAATTGGAGGCTCAGTCCACTCTTCAGTAGAACACCGATACAGAATGTAGATGTAATTTTAGAATGCAAGGATTGGGCGAGTTGAGCACTCAGCTTCTTATTAAGATTCTGGATTTTGAACTTAGGTTATTTTGAAGCTGTAGAATGGCTGATGTGTAACCGGCCCAATTACCGGAGGGAAAGTGGAAGAACTGCCTTCCTTCAGTGGATCATCCAGACGAATACTCACCACTGGGCCTCAGTGAAGAGCAGAGGCTACTCCCTGCGCCCCAACAAGACACCAGCCACTGCACATTATACCACTGGATCAGCTTTGAATGCAAGCCCACCATCATACTGTCATTGTACCATGAGGAAGCATAACGAGCAGACCTCCAACAGAGTAACAGAGATTAGATACATCATGGCCCCAAAAGCACCAAAATCTATATATTACTAAAATCCCATGTAGTGCACCCAGTCCCTGTCAACAACCCTTACTTCCTTTTGCCATGCTTTCTGGCCATGCTTTTGTGTCAGTATCTCCCATTCTATATTCTATATCGTGTCAGCCGTGGCTCAGTACGTAGCAAGTCAAGTCCCGCTCCAGAGACTTGAGCACAAAAAATCTAGGCTGACAATCTCAGTGCAGTGCTGAGGGAGCGCTGCACTGTCGGAGGTGCCGTCTTTCAGATGAGACGTTAAGCCGAGGCCCCGTCTGCTCTCTCAGGTGGATGTAAAAGATCCCGTGGCACTATTCGAAGAAGAGCAGGAGCGTTATCCCCAGTGTCCTGGCCAATATTTATCCCTCAATCAACATCAGTAAAAAAAATGATCTGGTCATTATCACATTGCTGTTTGTGGGAGCTTGCTGTGCGCAAATTGGCTACCTCGTTTCCTAAATTACAACAGTGACTACACTTCAAAAGTACTTCATTGGCTGTAAAGTGCTTTGAGACATCCTGAGGTCGTGAAAGGCGCTATATAAATGCAAGTCTTTCTTTCCTTATTGCTATGCCAGAATTTCCATTTCAATTTTGCCATGTCAACTTACATGGTGTAATTACAAGCTCTGGCCACTACGTGGGGCCACGGGTCTCCCACCCCAGACTGTCTGCCAGCACGTTTTCCCCTTTTATGCAGATAAGCTTTTTTTACATTCCCCCCCCCCCCCCGCCGCCCCCCCCCCCCCCCCACCACCACCATGCTACCTCCTCGCCACAATTATCTAGATATAAAATATTCATATTTTAAATCTGAAAATTAATATTTTAACACTGACCAACAAATATATAAATGGACTCACTGCTGTGCCAATAAATAAATAAACTGACTCTCCAACGTTGCAGATACTCGCACCCAGCTGCGATTTGAAAATTGTTTGGCATTTCCTGCTGCTGTCTTCTCCCCCCAATCCTCTCACTACCCAAATTCCATATTATTATAGCTGACAGGTAAATCAAAGGACTGGCTGCTACCCACTGTTTGAAAACTCTTTTCCCTCCTCCCCACCGTTTTGACTTTTCCCACTGCTGCCCTGTTCCCTGATCCTCTCAATGCCAAGAGATTGTGGCCAGTTATTTTTTTAAATTTGTTTATGGAATGTGGGCGACGCTGGCAAGGCCAGCATTTATTGCCCATCCCTAATTGCCCTTGAGAAGGTGGTGGTGAGCCGCCTTCTTGAACAGCTGCAGTCCGTGTGGTGAAGGTACTCCCACAGTGCTGTTAGGGAGGGAGTTCTAGGATTTTGACCCAGCGACGATGAAGGATCGGCGATATATTTCCAAGTCAGGATGGTGTGTGACTTGGAGGGGAACTTGGAGGGGAACTTGGAGGTGGTGGTGTTCCCATGCGCCTGCTGCCCTTGTCCTTCTAGGTGGAAGAGGTCGCGGGTTTGTGAGGTGCTGCCGAAGAAGCCTTGGCGAGTTGCTGCAGTGCATCTTGTAGATGGTACACACTGCAGACACGGTACGCCGGTGGTGGAGGGAGTGAATGTTTAAGGTGGTGGATGGGATGCCAATCAAGCGGGCTGCTTTGTCCTGGATGGTGTCGAGCTTCTTGAGTGTTGTTGGAGCTGCACTTATCCAGGCAAGTGGAGAATATTCCATCACACTCCTTACTTGTGCCTTGTGGAAAGGCTTTGGGGAGTTAAAATAACAGGAGTCAGCAACCTCTCTCCGATCCTGCCCTGTACCCATAGCAACCTGCTCGTTTGAGCAGGACTCTCGCAGGAAGGAAGTGTTGTCCATGTTTTAAATATGCAGATCGGGTCCAATGACATCAGCAGGATCCGATCTGCAATTTGGAGCTGAGGCCCAAGCGGGGGAGGGGGCAGTGTTGTGCCTGCTTCCCCCCGTCAGGGAAAAACTTACCGGGAACCGGATCCTGGCCCAGAAGAGGCCCAAAAGGTAAGCGTTAAAAATTTATCTTTCAGGTTTCCTCGTGGGTCAGGAGGGGCAGGTGTGCTTCCCTCCACCTCTCGCTCACCCTTTAGGACCCTCCTTAAAACCCGCCTCTGTGGCCAAGCCTTTTGCCACCCCTCCTAATATCTCTTTCTTTAGCTTGGTGTTTGTCCACTTTTGACTGATTATGCTTCTGTGAAGTGCCTGAGGACGTTCTCCTACATTGAAGGCGCTGTGTAAATGCATCCCGAGAAAGAATTTTTAATAAAACAGGGACTGTGTGTTAGGAGATTCTGTTACTTTGGACAGTGAGCAGGGCAAACACATGACTCACTGCACTACATGTTTCTACATTAAAGGCTCTATATAAGTGGTGTTATTAAACAGGTATTCCCCAAGCTGCTTTTTAAAGGAGTTAGTTGTTATGGCAATAACTGACTTCGATCAGAATCAATTCTCTGTGCGGAGATAAAAATAAATTACCTGATCATCGTTCGGCTAGTTTTATTTGATAATATTCTGGTTTGTCTCACAGGTAAGGAACGTTTATCCGAGTGTCTCGGAGTCTCTGCAAGCAAAGCCAGTGAGTTTATTGAAAGTTTCCTACAGAAATATAAGGAGGTCCGCACGTTTACTCAGAGAACCATACAGCAGTGCCACCAGCAAGGTATTCTTCAATAATCATCACCTTCCCATGCGTAGAAATCTATGGCGGGTCGGTGTTGTTTTTATGCAGTGCTTCCCTTGCTCACTGCCCAATGTACGTCTGTTTTTTTTAAATACATTCAAGGCCGGCTTTTATTGCCCATCCCTAATTTCCCTGAGAAAGGGGGTGGTGGGCCTGCTTCTTAAACCACTGATAGTGGTTTGATACAACCGAGGGCGTTTAAGAGTCAACCACGTTGGTGTGGGACTGGAGTCACATGTAGGCCCAGACCGGGTAAGGACGGCAGGTTGGGTTTTTAGCGACAATCCTATAGCCTCACGGTCACTTTTACTGATACAAGCTTTTTACTTCCAGATTTTTAGAATTCAATTCAAATACTCAAACTGTCCTGGTGGGATTTGAAATCTGTTCTCTGGATTATTAGTCAAAGTCTCTCTACTACGAGTCCATTAATTTAACCACTACAGCCATAGCTTAGTCCAGTTTTGTCCTCACTCAATGCCTGCATATCTGCATTTCCAACAGTAGTGACCACTCAAATTTAAAAAGGAACAGTATGGGCTGGATTTTACCAGCCCTGAGGAGGCGGGTTTGGCGGCAGGACTGCTGGGAAAATCCCCCCAAAAATGGGAGCGGGTCCCAAACCCACTCCCAACCTGCCTCCAACCTATCTTCCCGGTAGTCGGGTCCCCGATTTGCACAGGGACCCGACTCCGAGCGGCGGGAAGAGTATTATAGCCACTTAACTGCCTGTTAACAGGTAGTTAACAGGCAGTTAAGAGGCTTTTTCCAATTTTTCGACTGCTGCTGCGGGCTTCCCGACATCGGGGAACACCGCCAGGGTAAGTGAGACATGCTGTGGGTCTGTTGTTATGTTGGTATTTGGATGACAGCTGCAGGAGTGGTGTGAAGGATGTAATGTAACACTGGTTAGTATCAGAGGTAAGGACATGTTGGGAAAGTCATTTTTAATGTGTTTAGATGTTTCTGCAGGTGACAAGCTGTGAAGTGTTTGTGTAGCCTCATCTCATCGGGAGAAGTGACAGATGGCTTCTGCAATCTCAGCTGCAGCTGCCATCTGTTTTATCCTAAAGAGAGAGTAATTGGAGAGTCTGGGTGCAAGGGCTCACCTTTGGACAGTGATTGTCAGTGTTTTGACAGCACCTCAATGCTGTCAAACACTGTCAAATCATCTGTCAAACAAATGTGGTGCATATGCCTTTAAGAAAACCGGCAGATGAAGCGTCATCAACTGACGTCATCTGACACCAGCTTTCCCTTAATTGGCCGGCAAGCCCGCAGGGCGGGCTTAACAAGGCCAATCAGGGTAAAATAGCATCTGTTCGTCAGACGTCACTGGGGGCGGGCCTGGAACCTGAAAACCAGCAGTCCCGCCTCGAACTGAGCCTGGAAGGTAAGATTCCGCCCATAGAGTTTGAATTATTCCCCTCTCAATTCTATAAACCAACATTGTATCGGGTTAAACTTGGTCCAAGAATCTGAACAGCAGTTGTTTTTTCTTTAAATTGCTTATCATAGAATGATACAGCAGAGAAGGAGGCCATTCGGCCCATTGTGCCTGTGCCGGCTCTTTGGTAGAGCTGACCAATTAATCCCACTCCCCCCTGCTCTTTCCCCATAGCACTGTATTTTTTTTCCTTCAAGTATTTATCCAATTCTATCTTGAATGTTACTATTGAATCTGCTTCCACCGCCTCTTCAGGCAGCGCGTTCCAGATCACAACAACTCTGCTGCGTAAAAACATGGCGCCTCTCATTCTTTTACCAAACACCTTAAATCTGTGTCCTCTGGTTACTAATCCTTCTGCCACTGGAAACAGTTTCTCCTTATTTACTCTATCGAAACCGTCCATGATTTTGAACACCTCTATCAAATCTCCTCTCAACCTTCTCTGCTCGAAGGAGAACAACCCCAGCTTCTCCAGTC
Organism: Squalus acanthias; assembly: GCA_030390025.1. Lineage (NCBI taxonomy): Eukaryota > Metazoa > Chordata > Chondrichthyes > Squaliformes > Squalidae > Squalus > Squalus acanthias. The sequence continues at coordinate 259,985,238 of CM059425.1, forward strand.
TCTCCACGTAACTGAAGCCCCTCATCCCTGGTACCATTCTAGTAAATCTTTTTTGCAGCCTCTCCAAGGCCTTGACATCCTTCCTAAAGTGCGGTGCCTTAATATAATACTCCAGCTGAGGCCTAACCAGTGTTTTATAAAGGTTTAGCATAACTATGTGTTTTAATGGATTTAAAGGAACCGCCACTGTCGTAAGAATGAGCCTTACGCATGGTGAACTTAAAGTAAGCTTTAATCAACTAAAAAGGTGCTACATACAAAAGAGGTCTTACTCTATGCCTCTCCAGGATCCAACTGATCAGTCCAGTATTTATCCTGGACTAATCACAGGAAGTGATGCAATAAAGTTCGAGTCACAGGAAGCTGTATTGTGTTACCACATTCTCCCCCCCCAAAAGATTAGGAGGCCAGGATGAAGTTCGAGTCACAGGAAGCTGTATTGTGTTACCACATTCTCCCTCCATTTCGTAGCCGCTGGACGAGGGAGAGCCGCACCCGTTTGGGTTCTCGTAGCGGTAGAGGGCCCCTAGCCCGTTTACCCGCCGCGGGCCGTGGACCAGAGTCCGAGTGATCCAGCCCGCTCTGTGAGGGGTCAGGACGATCCTGACTGTGTACTGGTGCCCGAACGGGTGTCGGGCAGGGCTGTGGCAGATCCGTTTCCGAGCGTACGGTACAGGGTGGATCGTGGCTGCGCGTGCGAGCCCTGACGGGCTCATAGTCAGTCTGCCCCAGGTCGGCACGCTGGAGTGAGGTACCAGCCGGCGTCAGATCCAGATCGTGATGAGAGGCACCTGGCGAGCCCAGAGATGTGCCTGGTACAATATCATCCCCTGGTGTCCCTCTATGTTTCGGCGGGCAGGGAGCCAGATCCCGCAATGACACGGTAGATTCCCGACCGTCAGGATACCGAATATAGGCGTAGGTAGGGTTGACGTCAGTGAGCTCAACCTCATCTACCAGAGGGTCATTCTTAGACGCCCGGACATATCTTCGGAGTAGCACTGGTCCCGGTGCAGTCAGCCACGACGGGAGAGATATCCCATAGGATGAGCGATGCTGAAATCGGAAGAACCGTTCATGAGGCGTCGTATTTGTGGCGGTCGAAAGGAGGGACCGTGTGGAGTGTAATGCGTCTGGAAGTACTGCTTCCCATTGCTGGTTGGGTAGGCCCCGAGATCTCAAAGCCAGACGTACCGCATTCCAGATGATAGCGTTAAAACGCTCGACTTGCCCATTCCCGACCGGATGATAAGGCGTCGTTTTGCTGGCAGCAATACCCCGTTCCGAGAGATAGGCCTTGAGTTCTCCTGACATAAAAGAAGGGCCCCGATCCGAATGAACATAGGATGCCATGCCACAGAAAGCAAATACCTGCTCAAGGCAGCTGATAACCGTGGTCGTCAGCATATTGGGGCAGGGAAAGGCAAACGGAAAACGGGAATACTCATCGACCATGGTCAATAGATAAGTGTTGCGAGTTGAAGAGGGCAACGGCCCCTTAAAATCGATGCTAAGCCGTTGCATTGGCTGGGTCGCATGTATGAGTATACCACCCGAGGGGCGGAAAAACCGAGGTTTCAATTCCGCACAGACTCTGCAGTCCGAGCACATCTTCTTTACATCCCCGGTAGAGAATGGGAGATTTCGGGACCGCACGAAGTGTAGCATGCGAGTAACGCCCGGATGACACAACCCATCATGGATGTCTACGAGCGTAGAGGGTGCCATGGCGGAGCAGAATGCTCGTGTGAGGGTATCTGGAGCCACATTCTCCTTGCCAGGTCGATAGTGGATGGTGTAACCAAAAGAGGCCAATTCCAGCCGCCAAAGCTGGATTTTATTATTTTTAATTTTGGTCCGTTTTCGATTATCGAGCATGAAGGCGACCGATCGCTGGTCCGTGATTAAGGTAAAGTGCTGGCGAGCTAGGAGGTGACTCCACTTCCGTACTGCCTCTATGATGGCTGTAGCTTCTTTCTCGACTGGAGGATAATGTAGCTCAGCCCCTTGAAAAGTCCTGGACAAAAATGCCACCGGACGACCTTCCTGATTCAGAGTGGCCGAGATCGCCACCTCCGAGGCATCACACTCAACGACAAAAGGAAGACTCTCATCGATGGAGTGAAGAGTCGCTTTCTCCAACTGTTTTTTCAGGAGGTTAAAGGCTACAACAGCCGCTGTGTCTAGTGGGAATGTGCTGGCCTTCAGTAGAGGTTGGATTCGGTCCGAGAAGTTAGGAATCCATTTAGCATAGTATGCAAACAGGCCGAGGGCCCGGCGCAAGGAGGCCGGATTCTTAGGTGGCGGGAGTTCTTAGAGTGGGCGAAGCCTTTCAGGGTCAGGTTTAATGATGCCATTGCCCACACAATAGCCAAGGATGTTGATGGTTGGTTGTGACTCAATGGATTTAGCCGCATTTAATGTCAAATTACGGTGCTGGAGTGCATCCCAAAATCGTTGGAGATTGGCGTCATGTTCCCGCTGATTGCGACCTGCGACAGTAATATTGTCCAGATAAGGAAACGTATCCTTCAAGTCTTCCTGTTTGACCAGGTCATCCATTGCTCGCTGGAAGACAGCCACTCCATTAGTGACCCCAAAGGGGAGGCGACGAAATTGATACAGCCGTCCATTGGCTTCAAAGGCCGTATACAGCTTGTCTGAGACCTTCAAGGGTACCTGATGATAGGCACTTTTTAGATCATATGTTGAGAACACCGTGTACTCAGCCAATTTATTAACCATATCATCGATGCGCGGCAATGGGTATGCGTCCAAGTCCGTATATTGATTGATGGTCTGTGAATAGTCAATGCACAGCCGTTTCTTGTGAGGTTGTAGAGGGTTCTTAACAATAACGACCTGGGCGCGCCATGGCGACGAACAAGGCTCGATGATATCCTCTGCTAAAAGCCGAGAAATCTCAGCCGCAATAAAAGACTGGTCTTCCTGACTGAAACGTCGTGACTTTGTTATAATCGGTTTGCATCGAGGAGGGATACTGGAAAACAGTGAGGGTTCATCCAGTGAAGCTGCTGACAATGCACAGAACGGTAATCGAGGTAGTATATTAGAAATAGTGAGTTCAGGTTTGGATCCGCCGAACTCAATGGTGAGCTTCTTATGCTGCTTTTGAAAATCCAGCCCTAAGATAAGATCACTACATAAGTCCTTGAGCACCGAAAGCCGGGTGGAGGGATACCTGCGACCATTAAGTGTTATTTCAACCATACAAAAGCCAGAAATTCTGGTATTAAGTGATGACTGAGCCATCGCAACTGCCTGGTCCGATGGGAAAACATGTAGCTTTAACTCTGCAACAATCTGTTCCCTAATGAAACTATCAGTGCTACCTGAGTCAATTAAGGCATCTAAAGTATGTCCATTAATTGATGCTTTTGTAGTTGCATGGAATAGGTTCTGAGGACAAGCAGCTGTAATTGGTGTCGTTGCACAAAGAGTGGCTGAAACTCTAGGTGTGTTTCTTCGAGAGGAAGCACGATAGATTTTAGCCGGAACATCTTGATAGGCCCTTACCGGGGCAGTTCGGTAGGACTTAGCTTGATAAGCCCTCGTAGAGGCTCTTGATAGGCAAACCTTTGCAAAATGACCCTTTTTGTTGCAATGACTGCAAAACGCATTGCGAGCAGGGCAGAATTTCCGAGGGTGGAACTCATCACCACAAAAGAAGCATTTCTTAGATTGCCAAGAGGCTGCCACAGTGGGGTCATCATCCTCTTCATCAGTGAAGTCATCAGATTGATCGTCAGGGATAAAGACCTCCCTAATAGAGTTCACCTGTGGCCTCTTAAATTGCCTGACTGTAGTTAAGGCAGTAGACCGAGGTCTGGGCACTGTATAAAGGTCTGTGTTTCTTTTTGCCAGATCTAGAGAGCAAGCCATGTCATAAGCTCTCTGAAGCTCAAGTGTCTTACTTTCCAGTAGACGCTGGCGTATAAATGGGGAGGCAAGCCCGCAGATGAAAGCATCACGGATCATTTCTTCACAGTACAGCTCAGCTGAGGCTGCCCGAAAGTTACAGTCCATACTAAGTCTGCAAAGCTCTTGGAGGAATTTATCAATGGATTCCTCCGGCCCTTGTTGGGCTGTAGCAAGTAGATGTCTGGCATAGACCTCATTCGGTGTCTTAGTATATAGTCTCTTAAGCTTCCGAATTGCCTCCTCGTAACTGTCCCATTCCTCCACATACTGAAATACATTCGGGGTGACACAGTTGATGAGTATCCGCAACTTTGAGTCATCATCAGCCTTACAATATTCCAGAAAATTGTCAAACGTGCGATACCAGTGTTTCCACACCTTACCGGCTGCTGGGGTGTTTGGGTCCAAGTCAAGACGCGATGGTTTAAGGATGTTTTCCATGATAGGTGATTCCCTGGATCCTTAGTTCCGAGTTCGTCCAAAAAGTTTGAGTGCGAAGTTTTCCAAAGTTGATTAAATTGTCGTAAGAATGAGCCTTACGCGTGGTGAACTTAAAGTAAGCTTTAATCAACTAAAAAGGTGCTACATACAAAAGAGGTCTTACTCTATGCCTCTCCAGGATCCAACTGATCAGTCCAGTATTTATCCTGGACTAATCACAGGAAGTGATGCAATAAAGTTCGAGTCACAGGAAGCTGTATTGTGTTACCACAGCCACCATACCAAAACTAAACAAAAATACCATGTTTTTGTCACAGTCATCTTATTTAGGTTTGTGGTGCTCCTGGTTCTTCAGCACACGCAATGCTAGGAGCTCTGCGTAGGTTAGGGCTAGAATGTCTCGGGCCAGCTGCCAGTAAAGGGCTGCTGCCTGCCCCTACAGCACCGCCAGTTTTCTTTGATTGAGGCAGTGGGGCCCCAACTCCCTCCCTCTTCATAATTAAACTGCTGGCCACCAGAGGCAGCAAGGAAGAGTGCAGCCCTTTAACAAAGAGAGTGGCCCAGGAGAGAAATGTTTAATATTTGGATGGACCCTGGTGGAAGCGTCTGTGTAGGTAGGCACTGAGCATCTGGAGCACCATTCAAGTGTTTCAGCTGCATAAAGAGGCGTGACCTAACGTACATTGAAATTGGAGGCCGAGTGACCTTTGCACACATTCACTGTGGGGACGTTATGTACCCAATACACAGTCAACGAACTCTATACTGTCCGGCATATCTGGGGCCTGGCCTGTCGTTCTGGCAGACTATTCTTCAAGTTACGGCGAGAGTATTCCAGAAAGGGCACCTGTTTTTGGCCCTACTCTACCTATCCTAACCTTTCCTTTAATTATTCATTCTTCTGCCTTCTTGTTTCATTTTGGCTGAAATACGAGTCTAAAAAAAAAATTGTTTTTCCAACCAACTGAAAGGCCAGATCTTGGAAAATTGAGCTGGTCAACCTGATCCCGAAAGAACATGAGAAATGTAAGAACATAAGAACTAGAAGCAGGAGTAGGCCATTCAGCCCTTTGAGCCTGCTCCGCCATTCAGTCGGAAAGGGTCACATTGAGACTCAGCAGTAGGCCCCTTAGGTCAACAGCACCTGGAGAAACAGACTTCTGCGATGCTCAATAGGTTAAGATGTACTTGAACCATGACCCTACTTCCTGCAGCCATGTTGTATCTCTGTGAGCCAACCTATAACAACTGAGCAACAGAATTTGACCCGTTAACTCTGTCTCTCTCTCCACGGATGCTGCCTCGCCTGCTGAGTTTTTCCAGCGTTTTCTGTTGTTATTTAGAATTTGACCCGTGTTACCTTGACAACCCAAATGTTGTTGTTTGCCAATATTTGTTCCACAACATCCTTCTGATTTATCCTTTATAATAAAAATTGTCCCATATACAAAATAATAATAAAAATATCCCACAGAGTTGAGTAACATGTAGTAATTCTTCAACTTATTGATACTTGCATCATTCCATCTTGTACTCCAAATTAATCTTTGGCTTTGGCTGCCCTAAGTTCTATCCCTATGTACTCCAATAGTATTTCATCGTGACAGCTCTTAAAAGTTAACTAATAACTTATGGCCATGCCAGCATTTGCACAATCAACACTGTTTAATTTGCAGACAACACTCTACCCTTCTATAAGTCTGTAAATCTTTATAAGTCTAAGGTAAACTACTCAGAGTAATTTTTTTTAATTCATTCTCGGACGCAGGTATCTCTGGCAAAGCCAGAATTTATTGCCCATCCCTAGTTGCCCTGAGAAGGTGGTGATGAACCCCTGCATGCAGCAGTTTGATATGACTAAGTCCCTCGCTAGGCAACTTCAGAGGGCAGTTAAGAGTCAACCATGTTGTTGTGGGACTGGAGTCAGACATAGGCCAGACCGGGTAAGGACGGCAGGTTTTCTTCCCTAAAGGGGATTAGTGATCCACTTGGATTTTTATGACAATCCGACAGCTTCACGGTCATTTTTTTTTTACTGATACCAGTTTTTTATTTCCAGATTATTTTTGAAACTGAATTTAAATTCTCCAACTGCAATGTTGGGATTTGAACTCATGTTCTCTGGATTATTGTGCTCGCTGACCTATCTTGGCCCTTTGTGTTTAAACCTCTGCATGACCTTGCCCCTTGCCTATCTCTCGAACCTTTTCCAGTGCTATAATCCCCCAACCCCCACAAACTCTCCATTCCTCTGACTCTGGCCTCCTATGCCTCTCTTTGTCCCATCATTGGCGGCCGTGCCTTCAGCCGCCTAGAACCCACGCTCTGGAATTCCCTCCCTCAACCCATCCATCTCTCACCTCTCCTCCTTAATAATAGAAAGAAAGACTTGCGTTCATACATTGCCTTTCACGGCATCAGGATGTCTCAAAGCGCTTCACAGCCAATGAAGTACTTTTTGATATGTAGTCACTGTTGTACTGTAGAAAACAAGGCAGCCAATTTGCGCACAGCAAGCTCCCACAAACAGCAATATGATAATGACCAGCGGGCTTAGCAGGCCAATTAAGGGAAAGCCGGTTGCAGAGAACATCAACGTATGACGTTTCATCTGTCAAAAATTTTTGACAGATGAATTGTCATCGTTTGACAGCTCTGTGAAGCTGTCAAACAGTGACATTCTCTGTAGTTTGATGAGGTCTTGAATTCAAGACCTCATCAAACATCTTTCTTTTGCAGAAATGAGATGGTTGCTGCATTGGAGACTCTCCGCATACACACCGACTGAAGCCTGCAGGAAGAAACAAAGGTAAGTACACTTTTAAAAACACTTTGCACTTACCTCAGATACTCACCTCTACACTCTTGCACCCATCACTTACCTTCACATCACCCTTTTGCACCCCCCCCCAACCCCCGCAGACCCAGTACTCGCCTCGCTAACCTGCTGGGTTTCGGAGCGTTCAGGAAGCCCGCACTTGGGAGGGCAAAAAGGGGATAATTCTATTTTCTGCCCGTTAACTACCTGTTAACAGGCAGTTAATTGGCTTTAAACCCTTCCGCCTCCAAGGAGACGGGACCCGGCGCGGGACGGCTACCCGCCTCCTGGGAAGATGGCATGGAGGTGGGTTGGGCACCCGCCCCCAATTTCTGCCATTTTCCCGGCAGTCCCGCCTCCATGCCCACCTCCCCAGGGCTGGCAAAATCGCACCCAATACTCCAGTAGAGGCCAAACCAGTGTTTTATACAGGTTCATCATAATTTTCCACAGTTTTGCACTCTATACCTCTTATCATGAAGCCCAAGATCCCATAAAAGAGTGAGTGTGTTGGATAGTACTAGAGAAGAAAGTAGTACTAGAGGTGAAATAGTACCATATTAGATAGGAGCAGACTAAGAAAGACTACGAAAAATTCAAAAAAGGGTTTAGAATTCATGTATGGAAATGCACAAAGTGTGGTGAATAAGGTTGGTGAGCTACAAGCACAATTAACCGTGTGGCAATATGATGTGTGGCAATAACGGAAACGTGGCTTAAAAATGGTGAGGACTGGGCACTTAATGTTCTTATATTGGTAAGGGAGTCAAGGGTTATGGGGAGCGGGGAGGGAAGTGGAGTTGAGGCCAAGATCAGCTCAGCCATGATCTTATTGAAATGCGGAGCAGGCTCGAGAGGCCAAATGACCGACTCCTGCTCCTACGTCTTATGTCTTATGTTCTTATGTTAATATTCAAGGGTATAAGGTGTTCAGAAAAGATAGGGAAGGAAAAAAGGGAGGTGGGGTGGCAGTGCTGATTAAGGAAGACATTGTACTGTTGGAAAGGGAGGATGTTCTTGAGAGGACAAGGACAGAATCCATTTGGTTAGAGTTGAGGAGCAAAAAGGGTATGATCATGCTATTGGGGGTATTCTATAGGCCTCTAAATAGTGAGAGGGAGGTAGAGGAGCAAATTTGCAGGGAAATCGCAGAGATATGCAAGAGATATAGAGTGGTGATATTGGGGGACTTTAATTACCCAAATATCGATTGGGATAATGCTAGGGTAAAGGGAAAGGAGGGGGAGAAATTTCTGAAATGTGTTCAGGAGAATTTCCTTGACCAGTATGTTCTTGGCTCAACTAGGAAGGAGGCATTGCTGGATCTGGTGCTGGGGAATGAGGTGAGCCAGGTCGACCAAGTGTATGTGGGAGAACACTTGGGTACGAGTGATCATCGTATCATAAGATTTAGATTAGCAATGACGGGGCAACATGGTGGCATAGTGGTTAGCACTGTTGCCTCACAGCGCCAGGGACCCGGGTTCGAATCCGGCCTCGGATGACTGTCTGTGTGGAGTTTGCACATTCTCCCCGTGTCTGCGTGGGTTTCCTCCAGGTGCTCCGGTTTCCTCCCACAGTCCAAAAATGTGCGGGTTAGGTTGATTTGGCTATGATAAATTGACCCTTAGTGTTAGGGGGATTAAATACGTGGGGTTACGGGGATAGGGTGGGATATGTGTCGGTGCAGGATCGATGGGCTGAAATGGCCTCTATCTGCACTGTGGGGATTCTGTGATTCTGTGAATGAAGAGGAGCAAGGGACAATCTAGAGTGGAACTTCTAAACTGGAATAGGGCTAACTTCAATGGGATGCGAAAGGATCTAGCCAGGGTAAAATGGAACCAAAGACTGACAGGAAAAACTGTAACGGAACAATGGGTGATCTTTAAGGAGGAGATGTTCCAAGTACAGGCTAGGTACATTCCAACAAGAGGGAAGGGTAAGGGAACCAAAGCAAGGGCTCCTTGGATGACGAGGGAGATAGAGAAGATGATGAAACAAAAAAAGAGGGTCGATTGGGCTTATACTCGCTGGAGTTTAGAAGAATGAAAGGGGATCTCATTGAAACGTATAAAATTCTGACAGGACTGGACAAACTAGATGCAGGAAGGATGTTCCCGATGGTCAGGGAGTCCAGAACCAGAGGTCACAGTCTAAGGATAAGGGGTAAGCCATTTAGGACAGAAATGAGGAGGAATTTCTTCACCCAGAGGGTGGTGAACCTGTGGAATTCTCTACCACAGAAGGCAGTAGAGGCCAATTCATTAAATATATTCAAGAAGGAGTTGGATATATTTCTTAAGGCTGAAGGGATCAAGGGATATGGGGAGAAAGCAGGGACAGGGTTCTGAATTTGGATGATCAGCCATGATCGCATTGAATGGCGGAGCAGGCTAGAGGGGCCGAATGGCCTACTCCTGCTCCTATCTTCTATGTTTCTATGATGAATGTCAGGTGAATTCTAGGGGTGGTGCCTATTCGGGACAAAGAAGATGATATATGCTTAGAGGCACAGGGCAAGGCTAGAATAATCAATGAGTACTTTGTATCGGTGTTTACTAAGGAGGTGGATGCTGACAAAATATCGGTAGAAGTGGAAAAGATAGAAGAAATGGAAGGGGTGAAAATTGATAGACAGGATGTACTAGAAAGGCTGGGTATGCTTAGAGTGGATAAGTCGCCTGGTCCAGATGGCTTGCATCCCAGGGTGCTAAGGGAATTGGGGGAGGAGATAGCGGAAGGGCTTGCCATAATTTTCCAATCTTCCATAGATGCGGGGGAGGTGCCCGAGGATTGGAAAGTGGCAAATGTGACACCATTGTTCAAGAAAGGGTGTAAGGACAATCCTAGTAACTACAGGCCGGTCAGTTTAACATCAGTGGTGGATAACGTTTTAGAAACAATAATCAAGGAAAACATTAACGGGCACTTGGAGAGGTTTAAGCTAATTAAGTAGAGCCAACACGGATTTGTAAAAGGCAGATCGTGTTCGACTAATCTAATTGAATTTTTTGACGAAAAACAGGGAGGATTGATGAAGGGAATGCAATGGATGTTGTCTACATGGATTTTCGGATGGCGTTTGACAAGTACCACATAGAAGGCTGGTTAACAATATTGAGGCTCAAGGAATAGTTGGGTCAGTGACAGCTTGGATAAGGAATTGGCTTAAGGACAGAAAACAGCGAGTTGTGGCAAATGGCTGTTTTTCAGACTGGAGGGTGGTAGACAGTGGTGTTCCCCAAGGGTCAGTGCTGGGGCCACTGCTTTTTTGATATTTATAAATGACCTGGATATTGGAACACAGAGTAGAATTTCTAAATTTGCCGATGACACCAAACTTGGGGGTGTGGCAAACAGTGATGATGATACCAATTGACTGCAGCAGGACATAGAAAGGCTAGCAGAATGGGCAGACAAGTGGCAGATGGAATTTAAGACAGAGAAGTGTGAGGTGATGCATTTTAGCACAAGGAACAGGGAGAGGCAATATCCACTTAATGGCACAGTTTTAAAGGGTGTGGAGGGACAGAGGGACCTGGGAGTTAATGTGCATAGGTCCCTGAAGGTGGCAGGACATATTGAGAGATTGGTTAGCAAAGCATATGGGATCTTGGGCTTCATAAATAGAGGTATTGAGTACAAAAGTAGAGAAGTTATACTGAACCTTTATAAAGTGCTGGTTAGGCCACAACTGGAGTATTGCGTCCAGTTCTGGTCACCACACTTTAGGAAGGATGTGAAAGCACTTGAGAGGGTGCAGAGGAGATTTACCAGAATGGTTCCGGGGATGGGGGATCTTAGCTACAAGGACAGGTTGAAGAAGCTGGATTTGTTTTCATTAGAGCAAAGGAGGTTGAGGGGTGATTTGATAGAGGTGTACAAGATTATGATGGGTTTGGATAGGCTAGACGGGGAAAGGCTGTTCCCACTAGTTGATGGTACAAGGACTAGGGGACACAGATTTAAGGTTTTGGGCAGGAGATACAGGGGGGATGTGAGGAAAAACTTTTTTACGCAGCGAGTGGTGAGGACCTGGAACTCGCTGCCGACGGAAGTGGTGGAAGCGGAGACACTCAATGTTTTCAAGGGGAGACTGGATAGGTACTTGAGGGAAATAAACTTGCAAGGCTACGGGGATAGAGCGGGGGAATGGGACTGACTGGATTGCTCTACAGAGAGCCGGCATGGACTCGATGGGCCGAATGGCCTCCTTCTGTGCCGTTATGACTCTATGGGGTATAAATTAGGTAGCGCCCCCTTTAGTGCCCCGAAAAAGTTAGCGCCCTTCCGGCCGATTTTCCCAGCTACTGGAAGCGCCCCGCGGCACTCTTGGGGCGTTGCGAGCCAATATCGCGGCGCTATGCAGTACTGCAGGCCTTCCTCCCCTTATTAAAGGGGAGGGGCCTGGCGCAGCGTGTCCCGGCGCCCAGCTGGGCCACCAAGGATCGGGAGTGCCGGCAAACGAGCCCGGCACTCAAGAGGAGTGCCGGGCTCACGGAGAGCAGCCGGCACCCCGCAGGGGGGCTTCACATGGGCCGGGGACAGCAACGGGGGCAGGTGCTGGCAGGCGGCCAGCAACAAAAATGGCCGCCCGCCACCTCCCCTTTAACTAGCGCCGTCCCGGCCGCAGGTAGGCACCCCTGACCCCGGCGGACGTAGCGTCCGGCGGTAAGTCGGGAGGTGCCACCCAATATTACAGCCGGGGCGCAAGCGGGGCGCTGCGCACAGCGATGATGTCATCGCCGGCGGCGCAGCACAGTGCGGTGCTAACGGTTAGCGCCGCCGCTAACATCCCACTGAATTTTGCGGGAGGCGTTAGCGACGCCGCGCCCAGGCGCTAGTTGAATTGCGCCACATTAGCGCCCTCTTAGGGCGCTACCGGAATGCGCAAACCAACCAAATTTAGCCGTCTATGACTCTATATGCTTTTTCTCAACCTGCCCTGCCACCTTCAACGATTTGTGCACATATACCCCTCAGTCTCACTGTTCATGCACCCCCTTTAGGATTGTACACTTTAGTTTATATTTCCTTTCTTCATTCTTTCTACTAAAATGTATCACTTTGCACTTTTCTGCGTTAAATTTCATCTGCCACGTGTCCGCCCATTCCACCAGCCTGTCTATGTCCTCTTGAAGTCTATCACTATCCTCCTCACTGTTCACTATACTTCCAAGTTTTGTGACATCTGCAAATTTTGAAATTGTGCCCTGTACACCCACATCCAAGTCATTAATATATATCAAGGAAAGCTGTGTTCCTAGAACCAACCCCTGGGGAACACCACTGTGTACCTTCCTCCAGTCTGAAAAATAACCGTTCACCACTACTCTCTGTTTCTGTCACTCAGCCAATTTTGTATCCATGCTGCCACTGTCCCTTTTATTCCATGGGCTTCAACTTTGCTGGCAAGCCTATTATGTGGCACTTTGTCGAAATGCCTCTTGCAAATCCATGTACACCACGTCAACCGCATTGCCCTCATCAACCCTCTCTGTTACCTCATCAAAAAACTCGATTAAGTTGGTTATACACGATTTGCCTTTAACAAATCCGTGCTGGCTTTCCTTAATTAATCCACACTTGTCCAAGTGATTGTTAATTTTGTCCCTGATTATTGTTTCTAAAAGCTTCCCCACTACCGAAGTTAAACTGACTGGCCTGTAGTTGCTGGGTTTATCTTTACACCCTTTTTTGAACAAGGGTGCAACATTTGCAATTCCCCAGTCCTCTGGCACCACCCCCATTTCGAAGGAGGATTGGAAGATTATGGCCAGTACCTCCACGATTTCTTCCTTCACTTCCCTCAGCATCCTAGGATGCATCCCATCTAGTCCTAGTGACTTATCTAATTTAAATACAGCCAGCCTTTTTAGTACCTCCTCTTTATCAATTTTTATCCCATCCAGTATTTCCTCGACCTCCTCCTTCACTATGTCTATGGCAGCATCTTCTTCCTTGGTGAAGACAGATGCAAAGTACTCATTTAGTACCTCAGCCATACCCTCTGCCTCGATGTGTAGGTCTCCTTTTTGGTCCCTAATTGGTCCCACCCCTCCTCTTATTACCCGTTTACTATTTATATGGCTATAGAAGACTTTTGGATTACCTTTTATGTTGGCTGCCATTCTATTCTCATACCCTCTCTTTGCCCCTCTTATTTTCTTTTTCACTTCTCCTCTGAACTTTCGATATATAGCCTGATTCTCAGATGTCTTCTCGACCTGACATCTGTCATATGTGTTCTTTTTTTGCTTCATCTTACTTTCTATTTCTTTCGTCGTCCAGGGAGCTCTGACTTTAGTTGCCCTGCCTTTCCCCCTAGTGGGAATGTGCCCCAACAGTACCCGATCTATTTCCTCTTTAAAGGCAGCCCATTGTTCCATTACAGTTTTGCCTGCCAATCTTTGATTCCAGTTTACCCGGGCCAGATCCGTTCTCATCCCACTGAAATTGGCCTTCCTCCAATTAAGTATTTTTACTCTAGATTGCTCCCTGTCCTTTTCCATAGCTAATCTAAACCTTATGATACTATGGGGGAAAAATTCAGTTGGTTGCGCCTCCCGTTAGCGCCTTAAGAGGGCGCTAATGGGGCGCAAAGCATCTAGCGCCCAGGCACAGCGATGTTTGCGCCGCTCGCGAAATTAACTAGACATTTTGCGGCGGCGCTAAACACTACCGCCACGATCTCCTGCGCCGGCAGATCGTGACGTCAGTCGAGTGCGCAACGCCCCAGTATCGCCCCGGAGCAGATATTGAGTGGCGCCCCCTGCCTTACCTGCCTGACGCTAGCAACGACAGGTTGAGGGGAGCGAATTGCAGTCATGAAGTGACTGGGGGTGCGCTATCTAAAGGCGACCGCTTCCTGCCTTTTATTGTTGGTGCCATTTTTGAACCACGCATTCTGAGAGAGAGAGAGAGAGACTTCTGGAGAGATTCAACGCTGTGTGAAGGAGTTTTGGGTACTGAGCAGCACTTTGCAGGTTCATTTTGATTTGCCCTTCCTTGTATCGATTTAGAAGAGACTGTGGAGGCTGCACTCTGAGCTCTTTGCCTGGTACTCTCCATTGTTCTTTCCAGCAGATTTGATGTACAGGTCTCTCCAGGCCGAGATTCAAGGCTGCAATGAGCAGGATGTGGATGGAGAGCAAGATCAACCCTCCCCTTTAAGAACTGGCCGGTGCCATTGTGTGTGTGTTCCATTGCTGACTGACATCACATGAGCTTCGCCAGCGCTCTGAGGTAGTGCCTCACTCCTCGGCCTTTGCGCCTTAAGACAGGTGTGAAGCGCCTGATTTAGCGCTCCAATCACCTCCAGGGGCGATAAAAGTCAAGTTTGCAGTCGGTGGCGATAATTAGCGCCAGGCGCTAATCTTTGCGCCCGGCCGATAATTGCGCCCCAAATGGGGCGATACTGAATTTCTCCCCCTATGAGCACTGTTTCCATCATCTTTAAGATCAAGATCATCTATGCAGATGTCACTTTCTCTCCTAACGCTTGCCCGAGGTCCAAACTCCCCCCAGTCTCCACCCACTCTAACCCAGCCCACCTGTCTTATTACACTTTCTTGCCCATTCCCCTTGTCCTCTCCAAGTTTCCTTGTCCATTAAACCCAGCTTTTGCTCCCTCAATTCCATTGCCACTGAACTCCTTGCAATTCAACTCTCCTTCCTGGCCCCAGGATAGCAGATATTATCAGTGTCTCCCTTTTATCGGGCACTGATTGTCTTCTCATCAAAATGCATTCTCAAACACCACACCCTTGACTCATCCCTCCTCTCCAGTTATTGCTCCATCTCTGACTTCCCTTTCCTCCTAAGGCCCTTGAACATGTCTTTGCCTACCAAATCCATGCTCACCTTTCCTGAAATTCCCTGTTAAAATCCCTCAAGTCCACCTCTCACCCTTCTCACAGCATTGAAGCAGTCGTAGCCAAAGTCCCCAACAATTTAAGGATAAGGGCTAAACCATTTAGGACAGAAATGAGGGGGAATTTCTTCACTCAGAGGGTGGTGAACCTGTGGAACTCATTGCCACAGAGGGCAGTGTACACCAGCTCATTAAATATATTTAAGAGGGAATTAGATATATTTCTACAGGCAAAAGGGGTTAAGGGTTACGGAGAGAAGGCGGGGACGGGATACTGAATTGGAGGATCAGCCATGATCTCATTAAATGGCGGAGCAGGCTCGAAGGGCCGGATGGCCTACTCCTGCTCCTATCTTCTATGTATCTATGTATCTATGTAATACACTCCGTGACTCTGCTGCATTATCTGTCCTGGTCCTTTTCAGTTTCTCCTCGTCAATGAACGCTGCTAGATTAGAATAATGTCTTTCCACTTAACAGTCAGATGCCCTTGAGATCAAACATAGCATTTAATTAACAGTATTGGTAATGGTGGTGACCAAATGGTACAGTGCCCCCGCCCCCCCCTTAAGGCAGGAAATCATTTACATCTAATATTTCGATTGTAAATCACCTTCAGATTTCTAAACTGTTGGTGAAGAGCATCATTGCTAAATGACAGTGTCAGCCGTGGTTCAGTTGGTAGCACCCTCGCCTCTGAGTCAGGAGGTTGTGGGTTTAAGTCCCACTCCAGACACTTGAACACAAAAATCTAGGCTGACGCTCCAGTGCAGTGCTGAGGGAGTGCTGCACTGTCGGAGGTGCCGTCTTTTGGATGAGACGTTAAACCGAGGCCCCGTCTGCCCTTCTCAGGTGGATGTAAAAGATCCCATGGCCACTATTTCGAAGAAGAGCAGGGGAGTTCTCCCCGTTGTCCTTTCCAATATTTATCCCTCAATCAACATCACAAAAAAAAACAGTTTATCTGGTCATTATCACATTGCTGTTTGTGGGAGCTTGTTGTGCGCAAATTGGCTGCTGCGTTTCCTACATTACAACAGTGACTACACTTCAAAGTACCTCATTAGCTGGAAAGCGCTTTGGGACGTCCGGTGGTCGTGAAAAGCGTTAAATAAATGCAAATCTTTCTTTCCTTTAATGTCTTCTCTTCACGCTGGTGACTGCTTGAACCATTCATTTAGCCATTAGAACATTAGCTGTTTCCAAACAGTGCTGCTTTCCTAATGTCCCACTCGATGCTGTATGGCAAGTCCATGTAAACAGCAGATGGTGGGGTGGCATTGACCCTCAGTGATAATATAATTACCAACGCTGTCATTGCCAGCCATGGAAAATCTCTCACCTATTGTCCTGTCAGTCACTGGTTGTTTAGGATTCCTCCAATGTGTCGCACAATTCTTGAAAGTACAGTGACTTCATTTATCAGTCCTGGCAACGTTAGATTGCACGCTATTAACTGGGAAAAAACCCCACAGCTGCTTTGTAGTTTTCCTTGATGTCACTGTCCTATCATCTGCCTGTACTGTCCAATACAGACTTCTACCAATCATATTTACTTCTACCATGTGGTTTTCTCCGTATTTCTCTCATGCATTGGGTTGGCATATCAGACATCCAGCAATTCTGCTTTAATACTTGTTTCTTGACCTGTGGAGCACAGTTAGACTGCTTGGGATAGACCTCAATCAATCTCACTGAAAGGGTTGGCTGTTATTCTCATTCTCTGAAAGTTTCCATTCAATCTGAAGCTTTACTAATAAAGTTAATCAAACACTATGGGCTCAATTTTCACCGGCCCGTGGAGGCGGGTTTGGAGGCATGTGGGGTGGGAAAATAGCAGATTCGGGGGTCCCGAACCCATCCCGTCCCCAACCCGCCTCCATGCCAGTTTCCCAGGAGGCGGGTACCCGACCTGTGCTGGGACCCGCCTCCCCGAGGCGGGAAGAGGATTAGTGCCAATATACTGCCTGTTAACAGGTAGTTAACAGGCAGTTTTTTGCCTAATCCCTATTTTTAGCCCTGAAGTGTGGGCTTCCCGACAGGTCCGAACCACGCCGATTTAGCAAGGCGGACTGTCAGTCTGGAGGGCTTGGAGGGGTCGAGATGTCCGGTGTGCAGGTGAGTGATGGGTGCATGAGTGCAGAGGTAAGTGTGTTTGGTGTGTGTAAAGTGTTTTAAGAACTTTTACTTAGCTTAACTTTGTCCTGCAGGCTCGCTTCCTTAAGGTGTCGGGAGTCCCTCACATCCACGGCACAGAAAGCAGAATGGCCACGGAGCTGTCAAAAGCTGCAGTCTCTGCTTTCTGTGCTGGATTGATTTCTAACTGTGTCTAAGTACAGGGACTCAAGTTAGAAATCATATTGTCAGTGTTTGACAGCTTCACAGAGCTGTCAAACGCTGAAATTTCATCTGTCAAAAGCTCTTGACAGATGAAATTTCAATGGCTGACGTCACCTGTATCCAAGGGACCCTTGATTGGCCTGCTAAGCCCGCTGGGCGGGCTTAACAAGGTCAATCAAGGGAAAATACAGTGGGTTGGCCACAAGTCGATGGAGGCGGGACTACACCCAAAAAGTGGGAGTCCCGCCTCCATCACGTCCCCATTGACAAAATCCAGCCCTATGGCTCCGATTTTAACCCCCTCCCCATCCAGCAGGAATGGTGCGAGGGAGGGGTTAAAATTTAAAAAATTCTACCTCCCGGCTCCAACCTGCCGCCTTCCCGGCCCTTTTACCACCCCAAATTAGGCTAGCCCTTCTTCATTTGCTTCCTGTGGCTCAGTGGGTAGCACCTTTGTCCCTGAGCCAGAAGGTTGTGGGTTCAAGTCCCACTCTAGAGACTTGGGTACAAAAATCCAGGCTGACACTCCAGTGCAGTGCTGAGGGAGTGCTGCACTGCTGGAGGTGTCGTCTTTCAGATGAGACGTTAAACCAAGTCTTTCTTTCCTTTTTCTTTTTGCCTTCCCTTCACTCCTTTTCCTTCTCATTTCTTTCACTCCCTCCTCTCCCTTCCTTCCCTTCTTTTCCTTCCCTTCTTCCTTCATTTCCTCTTCCTCCTTTTCTTTTCTGCATAATTGTTCTGTGTTTGTGATGTAACAGATACTTTGCTGGGGGTAATTTTGCAATAATTACAAGTGAATTGCAAGTCAGCTCGCTTCCATCGTACAGACGCACCACTTAATCCTCTTCCTGTTTGGCTTGATTTCTTTTCCATTTCATGTTCTTTGTGGGTGAGACTGTCACCACTTCATCTCAGTTATGGGGTTCGTCTCGTCTTGGGAGCACAGCTGGAACCGATAACCAAAGGTTCTCATTCAGTAGGAGGTCGATGCCCTCCCTCCTGTCTCAGTACCAGGATTGCATCGTGTGATATACAAAAACAAAAGGAATTCGGAAAGTTGGCAACATTTTGTATGCAAGAGTATTCTGGCAAGAAGAATGTTAACCTCAGCTGCAAACCTGGACAATCGATGCTGTGTTTCAGGAGGATCGTTATTCAAAACGCATTCTAATTAAAGGAATTTAAGTTGCTTCACAGGGAGTGCCGATCCGAATGTTCTCAAATAGCTGTGGAACTACCTGGGTGCATGAGAAAGAAGTAATATTAAACACCCAGCTGAAGGGAATCATTGTGGAACATGAGATAAAGGCCAGAGGCTGCTACTCAGGAGCTCTGTAACTTTAGATCTGTTTTTTGAGTGCATTTCTGCGGGTGAATATGAAAAGGCCTTTGTCTGATTACTGGGTCTGTCTAGAGAAGCTGTACATGATATAACAAGGTCACTTCATTCACGTGGTGATCAAAAGGCTTAGCTCTCGAGAGCTCCGTTTTCTGCCCAAAGCCAAATATACAAAAGGTTACAGCTTTTTTTTTAAAACAAGAAGTTTATTCTAAAGATTCAATTAATTGGGAGTCCCCTTAATAATTTTTTAAAAAAAGGATGTCTTTTGGTGCTTGCCAAGCCTTGGCTAATAGAACATTTTCCCACATCAGGCACCCAGTATTAGTGTCAATCACTGCTGGTCGGGATTGAAAACACGAGTTACAGCTAATTCCAACCTGGCCCAGTCATGTCTCCCAACTGCAACCTCAGAAGAATCTCCTCTACTGTACCTGGGTGTCATTTTTTTCCAATTCCCACCCCAGCCATATTTGAGTATAAAAATAAACCTAGTAAGTTCCAGTGCACTGCGGAAGTAGCACTTACAGCATAACGAAAGGCCATTCACCCCGTCGGTTCAGCGGGAGTTTTTTGTACGTTGTACTCTTTGGCAAGATTTCATAACAATTTCATTGTTTTCTTACTTCTCTTTAGTGGGTAGCACTCTTGCCTCTGAGTCAAGAGATTGTGGGTTCAATACCTACTCCAACAGGCTTGAGCACATAATCTAGGCTGATGCTCCAGTGCAGTACTGAGTCCGAGGTGCCGTCTTTCGGGTGAGATGTTAAACCAAGGCCTTGCCTGCCCTCACAGGTGGCCGCAAAAGATCCCATGGCACTATTCGAAGAAGAGCAGGGTGGGGTGTATCGCAGGCGGAGTGTCTAACGGGCAGAGTATTTAACGGGTGGCCAATTGGCTATTGAATGTCAACGCCTAAGATGAATTTCACCCCCTCACTGTCTCGGCTCATGATAATAGAAAGGGCCACTTGAGAGGGTGACTCAGCACAGACCAGGGATTGAACCTGGGTTCTTCCATGTCACATGCTCAGCAGAGAGCCAACACTTTTAGGATAGAGCGGGAGATTTTGCAGAAAAAAGGAACAAAATAAAAATATGTAAACACCGCACTCAGTTAGATTTTTGAAGAACACCTTTCATCTCGTCTCCTTAATGCTGGCTGGAGATTCACACCAGGCAAGTATAAATACCCAAGTTAATGGTGGTGGGGAGGGTGGGGGGAGGGGAGGTAATGGAGGTGGGGAGGGGTGGGGGAGGGGAGGTAATGTTGGTGGGGAGGGTGGGGGGAGGGGAGGTAATGGAGGTGGGGAGGGGTGGGGGAGGGTGAGGTAATGGTGTCGGGGAGGGGTGGGGGAGGGGAGGTAATGGTAGAGGGGGGGGAGGGGTGGGGGAGGGGAGGTAATGGTGGTGGGGAGGGGTGGGGGAGGGGAGGTAATGGTGGTGGGAGGGGTGGGTAGGGGTGGGGGAGGGGAGGTAACGGTGGTGGGGAGGGTGGGGGAGGGGAGGTAATGGTGGTGGGGAGGGGTGGGGGAGGGGAGGTAATGGGTGGGGGAGGGGAGGTAATGGTGGTGGGGAGGGTGGGGGAGGGGAGGTAATGGTGGTGGGGAGGGTGGGGGAGGGGAGGTAATGGTGGTGGGAGGGGTGGGGGAGGGGAGGTAATGGTGGTGGGGAGGGTGGGGGAGGGGAGGTAATGGTGGTGGGGAGGGTGGGGGAGGGGAGGTAATGGTGGTGGGAGGGGTGGGGGAGGGGAGGTAATGGTGGTGGGGAGGGTGGGGGAGGGGAGGTAATGGTGGTGGGGAGGGTGGGGGAGGGGAGGTAATGGTGGTGGGAGGGGTGGGGGAGGGGAGGTAATGGTGGTGGGGAGGGTGGGGGAGGGGAGGTAATGGTGGTGGGGAGGGTGGGGGAGGGGAGGTAATGGTGGGAAGGGGTGGGGGAGGGAGGTAATGGTGGTGGGGAGGGTGGGGGAGGGGAGGTAATGGTGGTGGGAGGGTGGGTGAGGTAATGGTGGTGGGAGGGGTGGGGGAGGGGAGGTAATGGTGGTGGGAGGGGTGGGGGAGGTAATGGTGGTGGGGAGGGTGGGGGAGGGGAGGTAATGGTGGTGGGAGGGGTGGGGGAGGTAATGGTGGTGGGAGGGGTGGGGGAGGGGAGGTAATGGTGGTGGGAGGGGTGGGGGAGGTAATGGTGGTGGGGAGGGTGGGGGAGGGGAGGTTACGGTGGTGGGAGGGGTGGGGAGGGGAGGTAATGGTGGTGGGAGGGTGGGTGAGGGGAGGTAATAGTGGTGGGGAGGGTGGGGGAGGGGAGGTAATGGTGGTGGGAGGGTGGGGGAGGGGAGGTAATAGTGGTGGGGAGGGTGGGGGAGGGTGAGGTAATGGTGTCGGGGAGGGGTGGGGGAGGGGAGGTAATGGTGGTGGGGAGGGTGGGGGAGGGGAGGTAATAGTGGTGGGGAGGGTGGGGGAGGGGAGGTAATGGTGGGGAGGGTGGGGGAGGGGAGGTTACGGTGGTGGGAGGGGTGGGGGAGGGGAGGTAATGGTGGTGGGAGGGGTGGGGGAGGGGAGGTAATGGTGGTGGGGAGGGGTGGGGGTGGGGAGGGGTGGGGGAGGGGAGGTAATGGTGGTGGGGAGGGGTGGGGGTGGGGAGGGGTGGGGGAGGGGAGGTGAGGGGAGCAGGTTAGGAAGTGTCTAGTCATGGTGCTCTATGTATTAAGAGTGTGGGGCAAGCTTTATGGGCTGGCTGGTCTCTTCCTGCCTGTCTTTCTCCTGTTTGTATGTGTAACCCTGTATTGATCTTGTCCGAGTAATTGAAAAGACAAGAGGTTGACATTGTTGAGAGTAATGCATTGTAGGATTAAATTCTTCTCAGATTTTCCTTCTCCATTCTGTTAAATGTCACCCCATTCATTTGGTCAATCAGTGTTTGATGCAGCCATCATTGACAATAATTCATTTTAAAAGAACCATTGTGCCATACTGGTGGGGAAGGGTGCAACAGATTTTCATCCTTCTCTGTCATC
This sequence comes from Squalus acanthias, assembly GCA_030390025.1. NCBI lineage: Eukaryota > Metazoa > Chordata > Chondrichthyes > Squaliformes > Squalidae > Squalus > Squalus acanthias. The sequence goes on from CM059425.1 coordinate 260,007,006, forward strand.
TTGCTGCATTAGGCTACGTTGTGTCAATAATGGGGCGCAAGAGGCCGTTGCCTCACATCAACTCACAGGATTACAGCTCACGAAATCAGGCGGAGAGACAGGCCGTCAACTTTGTAGTGCAAGGTAAGAGCGGAAAATTCAAACAGGTCCTGCGGGGGCTCCAGCCTGTTTCCGATGTAGTGACTACCTCACCTGATCATGAGTATGATCTTGTCTATAAAATTATGAGGGGCCTAGACAGAGTGGATAGGAAGGACCTATTTCCCTTAGCAGAGGGGTCAATAACCAGGGGGCATAGCTTTAAAGTAAAAAGGAAGGATTAGAGGGGAATTGAGGAGAAATGTTTTCTCTCAGAGGGTGGTGGGGGTCTGGAACTCACTGCCTGAAAGGGTGGTAGAGGCAGAAACCCTCATCACATTTAAAAAGTACTTGGATATGCACTTGAAGTGCCGTGAACTGCAAGGCTACGGACCAAGAGCTGGAAAGTGGGATTAGGCTGGAGAGCTCTTTTTCGGCCGGCACAGACACGATGGGCCGAATGGCCTCCTTCTGTGCCGTAGGTTTCTATGAATCTATGATGAGCAGGGTTGCCAACCCTCCAGGACTGTCCTGGTGTCTGCAGGAATTAAAGATTAATTTCCAGGACTCTGCTGCGAGCAGCACCCCGGAGAAAAGTCATCGAGCATCATCCAGTCGGCTAACGGAGAGCCCGTTTGGCGCGGGAGCTCCCCAAAGATGGACGTGCTGGGCGACCAATGGCGAGAGCGCGGGGGCGGGGCGGTTGGAGGCGGGAGCTCGTGTGAGGAAACCTCCAGGAATACGTCCAACCAGAGTTGGCAACCCAAATCATGAGCTACGCATCGTATCAAAGTTGCAAAGGTTATAGCCCAGAAACGATTGCTGCCGACAGTTGCTTAACACGTTCGTATGACATTCCTTTGTACGTTGTTTCAGCGGAGGCATTAACCCATTGAAAATAAACAGGTCAGTACCGGCGTTAAAATAACAGGCGGAGTAGGACCTTCATCCAAACCTGTTCGACGTTTGTCCAGTAATATGGACAGGAATAATTTCCGTGTCTGTATCCTGAAACAGTGGGGGGAAGATGGGACTGACACCGTATGGGATTAGATTGAAGCAGAAATATGATGTGGTGATGTGATAATGCCGGACTCCAGTTGTTGATATATACTAATGCTGTTTTGTATTATGTCATTATATTTTGTATAGGCTCCGCAGCTGATTTATGTAAAATGGCGATGATTAAGATTTTCATGTGTGTTGCTTCGTCCTCCTCTCTTACGGCCAGGTAGGGATCTGGCCTTATACTTTCCTATTATATCAGTTTTGTTCTTATTGTTGTATTGACCAATGGATCAGATCAAAGCTCTGCAGTCCTGCCACATCCAGTCATGACTGGTGGTGGGCAATTAAACAATTAACGGAGGGGGTGGTTCCATGAACATCTCAATTCTCAACGATGGTGGAGACCAGTGCGTGGGTGCAAAAGACAAGGCTGAAGCATTTGCGATAATCTTCAGTCAGAAGTGCCGAGTGGATGATCCATCGTGGCCTCCTCCTGAGGTCCCCATGATCACAGATGCCAGTCTTCAGCCAACTCGAATCATTCCACGCGATATTAAGAAACCGGCTGACCACTCTGGATACAGCAAAGGCTGTGGGCCCCGACAACATCCCGGCTGTCGTGCTGAAGACTTGCGCTCCAGAACTAGCTGCGCCACTAGCCAAGTTGTTCCAGTACAGCTACAACACTGGCATCTACCCAACAAAGTGGAAAATTGCCCAGGTATGTCCTGTCCACAAAAAGCAAGACAAATCCAATCTAGCCAATTACTGACCCATTCTACTCCCAATCATCAGAAAAGAGATGGAAGGTGTTGTTGACAGTGCTATCAAGCGGCACTTACTCACCAGTAACCTGCTCACCGATGCTCAGTTTGGATTCTGCTAGGACCACTCGGCTCCTGACCTCATTGCAGCCTTGGCCCAAACATGGACAAAAGAGCTGAATTCCAGAGGTGAGGTGAGAGTGACTGCCCTTGACATCAAGGCAAAATTTGACCGAGTGTGGCATCTAGGAGCTCTAGTAAAATTGAGGTCAATGGGAATCGGGGGGAAAACTCTCCAGTGGCTGGAGTCATAGTTAGCATAAAGGAAGATGGATGATCCATGGTGGTTGTTGGAAGCCTATCACCTCAGCCCCAGGAGATAGCTGCAGGAGTTCCTCAGGGCAGTGTCCTAGGCCCAACCATCTTTAGCTGCTTCATCAATGACCTTCCCTCCATCATAAGGTCAGAAATGGAGATGTTTGCTGATTATTTCACAATGTTCAGTTCCATTTGGAACTCCTCAGATAACGAAGCAGTCTGCGCCCATATGGAGCAAGAACTGGACAACATCCAGGCTTGGGCTGATAAGTGGCAAGTAACATTTGTACCACACAAGGCCAGGCAATGACCATCTCCAACAAGAAAGAGTCTAACCATCTCCCCTTGATGGCATTACCATCATCGAATCTCCCACCATCAACATCCTGGGTGTCACAATTGACAAGAAAGTTAACTGGACCAGCCACATAAATACTGTGGCTGCAAGAGCAGGTCAGAGGCTGAGTATTCTGCAGTGAGTGTCTCACCTCCTGACTCCCCATCTACAAGGCACAAGTCAGGAGTGTGATGGAATACTCTCCACTTGCCTGGATGAGTGCAGCTCCAACAACACTCAAGAAACTCGACACCATCCAGGACATAGCAGCTCGCTTGATTGGCACCCTATCCACCACCTTAAACATTCACTCCCTCCACCACCGGCGCACCGTGGCTGCAGTGTGTAACATCTACAAGATGCACTGCAGCAACTCACCAAGGCTTCTTCGGTAGCACCTCCCAAACCTGCGACCTCTACCACCTAGAAGGACAAGGGCAGCAGGCGCATGGGAACACCACCACCTCCAAGTGCCCCTCCAAGTCACACACCATCCTGACTTGGAAATATATCGCCGATCCTTCATCGTTGCTGGGCCAAAATCCTGGAACTCCCTCTCTAACAGCACTGTGGGAGCACCTTCCGCACACAGACTGCAAGGGTTCAAGAAGGCGGCTCACGACCAGTTTCTCAGGGCAACTAGGGATGGGCAATAGCAACGCCCACATCCCGTGAATGAATAAATAAAAAAAAAATTGAAATCTAAAATAATTTCCCGTGACGTGTTTAGAGAAATTTGTTTTTAGTAGAACTAGATATCTGTTAATATATTTAAAATCTTACATCTGCAAACACTTCCTCTCAGCTTTTTCTATTTTAATTTATAACTCTGGAGACTTGTGCACGAAATCTAGGCTGACACTCCAGTGCAGTACTGAGGGAGTGCAGCAATGTCGGAGGGGCAGTACTGAGGGAGCGCTGCACTGTCGGAGGGGCAGGACTGAAGGAGCGCTGCACTGTCGGAGGGTCAGTACTGAGCTAGTGCAGCACTGTCGGAGGGGCAGTACTGAGGGAGTGCGGCACTGTCGGAGGGGCGGTACTGAGGGAGCGTGGCACTGTCGGAGGGGCAGTACTGAGGGAGTGCAGCACTGTCGGAGGTGCAGTACTGAGGGAGTGCGGCACTGTCGGAGGGGCTGTACTGAGGGAGCGCGGCACTGTCAGAGGGGCAGTACTGAGGGAGCGCCGCACTGTCGGAGGGGCAGTACTGAGGGAGTGCGGCACTGTCGGAGGTGCAGTACTGACTGAGTGCGGCACTGTCGGAGGGGCAGTACTGAGGGAGCGCTGCACTGTCAGAGTGACAGTACTGTGGGAGAGCTGCACTGTCGGAGGGGCAGTACTGAGGGAGTGCTGCACTGTTGGAGGGGCAGTACTGAGGAAGCACAACACTGTCGGAGGGGCAGTACTGAGGAAGCACAACACTGTCGGAGGGGCAGCACTGAGGCAGCGCTGCACTGTCAGAGGGGCAATACTGAGGGAGCGCTGCACTGTCGGAGGGGCAGTACTGAGGGAGCACTGCACTGTCGGAGGTGCTGTCTTTCGGATGAGATGTTAAACCAATCTGCTCTCTCAGGTGGATGTAAAAGATCACATGGCATTATCGGAAGAAGAGCAGGGGAGTCCTGGCCAATATTTATCTTTCAACTAACATCACTAAGACAGATGATCTGGTCATTATTTCATTGCTGTTTGTGGGACCTTGCTGTGCGCAAATTGTCTGCCGCGTTTCCCACATTACAACAGTGACTACACTTCAAAAAGTACTTAATTGGCTGTAAAGCGCTTTGGGATGTCCTGAGGTCGTGAAAGATGCTGAAGAAATGCAAGTCTTTCTTTCTTATTTCTTTGTTTGAAAGGGTCCGTTTCCAAATCTTTTGTGTGAAAACAATGCTTTTTCAATCAAAACAAAGCCTTTAGGGCGTTGAAATTGAATTCCACTCCTGTTGTTGGCACAATTAGATGGTGCAACACTGATGAAATTGTGCATCTGATGATCAAACTCAGCACTGACACGACAGGCGGTGAGGAGTCTTAGAAAGCTTGTGGCTTCAGCTGTGGCAGTGAATTCCACCTTCTCATCGCTCTCGCTGTGTAGAGCGGACAACGCCCGTCTTAGCCTGGAGCAGCAGTATCGAGTGCATGAGTGGCGATTGAGCTGGAAGCACGCTGGAGATGTCCTCTGTGGGGTAACGCCACGCGCATCCTTTTCCCCACAGTGATTGGTGCTTGGTGCCTTCTGAGTAACGTCTGAGAGACACAGAGAGAAGTGTTTCTGTACGGCCAATGGGAAGAAGCAACAGCAACAGCACCAGCACAAATGGGCAATGTGGATGAGCAAGGCTCATCACAGGACATCCACAAGAGGGTTCGAGTGATTTACAACCTGCCTGCAAGGCACCAAGTCAGCAAAAGAAAAATGCAGAGAACTTCTTTGTTTGCAACTTCAGTGACTGTAAAGTTGCCTTGTGACCAGTCTCTTTGACTCCACCAAGGCAGCTAATGGGCATCATAGGGCTTTAAGTTTGCTTGCATTGGTAAAGAAATGAGATGTGTTATTGCTCTTTGGTAAATGGCGCTTAATCCATCATTTTCCACTTCAGTGGTTAATTGGGAAGATTTCATAACTACTGTCAGTAGCAGTTTGGTTGTCGCTTTGAAGGATTACATCATTCCATAATTGCTCCATATATTTGCACAGCCATCTATTAATATGACTGCCAATATTCTTTCAGTTCAGTTCATATTCCTTTCTTCATGGTCCTCTCACATTTGTACTAATACATTTTTTATTCATTCTGGGGATGTGGACGTCGCTGGCAAGGTCGGCATTTATTGTCCATCCCTAATTGCCCTTGAGAAGGTGGTGGTGAGCCGCCTTCTTGAACCGCTGCAGTCCGTGATGTGAAGGTACTCCCACAGTGCTGTTAAGTAGGGAGTTCCGGGATTTTGACCCAGCGACGATGACGGAACGGCCGCAATATGCCCAAGTCAGGGGAACTTGCAGGTGACGGTGTCCTTCTAGGTGGTAGTGGTCGCGGGTTTGGGAGGTGCTGTCGAAGAAGCCTTGGCGAGTTGCTGCAGTGCACTGTGCGCCAGTGGTGGAGGGAGTGGATGTTTAAGGTGGTGGACAGGGTGCCATACTAGGCTTTGTCTTTCTTGAGTACACAACTCTTTCCCAGCCTCCAAACCACACACACTTATCTACTGTTGTGCCTGCTTTCCCCCAAACCAATAGTCTTTCCCAGTTAGCTAAGCATGCACATTTAACTAGATGTAATGCATCTGCAGAGGACTGGAAGAGAGTACTCCCCTATATTCACCCAGAAATTGGAGTTCGATGGTTGCCGCGGGGGTAAGGATTCCCCGCGATATCGCACTCCGCGCCTACCTTTATGGTTTTGGCCCACACGAACTTCAGTTCGAGGGCCTCTCCCTGGTGCCGGCGTGCAGTGTGTGCGTGTCCCAGAGGCGCAGTTAGTTCGTGCGAGCTCTGGGATCACGTGATTCAGTTAGAGCCAATGGCAGCACACCATCTTTCATTCATAGTTTTGACAGCAAGGGCTGTCAAAGCTATGAATACAACAAGCCCCCAAAAGAACAGCTAAACCTCAATTAAATAAAAAAAAAGCCATCACATTAATAAAATAACTATAGTTAAATAAATTAACCACTTTAAACAAAAAATTAAATTTTTGAAAAAATTTAAATTCTTTTTAAAAGTTATAAAAATAAACTTACCTCTCTTTAAAGTCTCTAAAAAAGATAAACCTGTTGAAAATTTTTTAAAATAACACTTAATTAACTACTTACCTTGTTAAAAGGGGGTCTTACGCCTGCTTTCTTCATGTGTAAAATCTTCACCACTTACCTGCGCGTTCAAACCTGAAAAAAAAACTAAGTGCACTGCGTGCGCGCAGCCTGTAGTGCGCACGCGGTTCACTTAGGAACCGGCCCCTTCGCCATACATGAAGTGCCGGTTTCCCGCGCATGCGCAGTGCATGCAGGAAACCGGTAATTCGGGACCTAATACGCGAGAGTACACAGTGCGTACTCTCGCGTATTAGGTCTAATTTTCGGGCCACTGTCTTATCATTTGCACATCGCCATTCGAGCTACTGAAATGATCTCACATCAGCGCTGGTCAAACAGAAACAGAAACAGTGACACCATTGACTCTTCCAAAAGAAAAGCTGAGTCCCCAGTACAGATCCCTGGGGAACATCACTAGTCACATCCCACCAATCAGAGTACTTTATTCCTTTATTCCTACTCTCTATCTCCAACTTCCCAACCAATGACCGATCCAGGTCACAAGGTTACCTCCAGTTGGGTGCGTTCTCCTTTTTTGCTAATAATCTCTTGTGCGGAACCTTATTTAATGCCTTCTGGAAGTGCAGACATAAGGCGGCAGCAGTCCGCACACATTTATGGGGGCATGGAGGGAATGTTCTACTTAGCATTGCAACACACTTCACCAACGCACATTGTCATACAAAACAGCACGCATCCTACAACACGAAGAACTGCAACAACTCGTGTGCTGTGAAAAGAAAAGGAGAATAACAAAAATAGCCGAAGCATAAAAGTTTTGCACATTTCGCATTTAATCAACAACACAGATCACAATGTCACATCGCTGCAAGCTGAAGGAAATTTGAGTGAGGAAACCCGAACTGCCACAGGCCACACTTACACTGAGGTGATAAATTCACACCTCGAGAAGTGCTTTGCTCGAACGTTGGAGTGTAAATACAGCCTCAGTAGTGCTCCAAATCGTCTCACAATCCACTAGATCTGCCTGTTGCTTTTATCTCTTAACGCAATCATTTATTTACAGTTTTTGGTCGTACTGATCAAGATCGCAATGACATGCAGTGCCACCTCCAACCGTGCACTGTGTAGCTCATCCATTTGAAGGATGCTCTTGGGTGTCAGACAAGGCCATCCTCCTCTGTCATACTCCCTCCACGGATGCTGGGCAATCGAATACTTTTCTCTTTACGCGTTGAGTGTTGGAATTTGGCTGGTAGCCGTGGCTCAGTGTGGGGTGGCACACTTGCCTCCGAGTCAGAAGGTTGTGGGTTCAAGTCCCACCTCATGAGACTTGTAGCATGTAATCCAGGCTGATGCTCCAGTGTAGTACTGAGGAGGTGCTGTATTGTTAGTGGTGCTGTCTTTCGGGTGAGACGTTGGCTGCAAAGCACTTTGGAATGTCCTGAAGCCACATAAAAATGCAAGTCCTTTCTGTCTTCCTTTCTCATCAAACTCTGACAACCCAAATGCAGCAGAACCAGCAGTCGAGCAAAGCTGCCTCTGCTCAAACAATGTGCTGTAACACTCACCTCAGAAAAGCAAGAAGTCGCACAACACCAGGTTATAGTCCAACAGCTTTATTTGAAATCACAAGCTTTCGGAGCGCTGCTCCTTCGTCAGGTGACTTCACCTGACGAAGGAGCAGCGCTCCGAAAGTTTGTGATTTCAAATAAAGCTGTTGGACTATAACCTGGTGTTGTGCGGCTTCTCACATTTGTCCACCCCAGTCCAACACCGGCATCTCCACATCTCAGAAAAGCAGGTTGTTCTCCCTGCATCCTGGTCAACATTCTCCCTGTAACCAACTACATAACTACAGTGACTACACTTGAAAAGTAATTCATTAGCTGCAAAGTGCTTTGGGACGACCAAATAAATGCAAGTCCATTTCTTCCCTCTTTTTAGCCAACGCCACTAAAAGCAGATTAACTGGTCATCCATTGTATTGTTTATTATTTCGGAATCTTGCTGTATGCAGAATAGCTGCTACATTTACCTACATAACAACAGTCATTACACTTCATTATATGTGATGTTCATTGAGATGTTTCTGAGAGATACAATAAGGTGCTATATAAAATGCAAACCCCTTTGTATCATTTTTTGTTTTATTCGTCCTGGGATGTGGGCATCACCGGCAAGGCCAGCATTTATTGCCCATCCCGAATTGCCCTTGAGAAGGTGGTGGTGAGCTGCCATCTTGAACCACGGCATTCCCGTGTGGTGAAGGTGCTCCCACAGTGCTGTTAGGGAGGGAGTTCCAGGATTTTGACCCAGCGACGATGAAGGATCAGCCGATATACTTCCAAGTCAGGATGGTGTGTAATTTGGAGGTGGTGGTGTTCCCGCGCCTGCTGCCCTGGTCCTTCTAGGTGGTAGAGGTTGCGGGTTTGGGAGGTGGCTTCTTCGGATAAAATAATCAAACAATAAAACTAAAATATCGATTGAATAAAAGCTTTAACTAATTAATTAATAAATAAAACAAGGTTAGAGGTGGCAGGGCGGGTGGTGTGTTGTAACTGCAGCATGTGGGAGTTTGTGGAGAGCATCGTGATCCCGAGCAACCACATCTGCAGTAAGTGTCTGCAACTCGAGGAACTTCGGCTCAGAGTTGTTGAGCTGGAGTCCGAGCTGCAGACATTGCGATGCATCAGGGAGGGGGAGAGTTACCTGGACACTTTGTTCCAGGAGGCAGTCACACCACTTAGGTTAAGTAGTACTTTAGAGTTTGTCAGTGGTCAGGGACAGGAGGGTGTGACTGCGAGTCAGGAAGGTATGGGAACCCAGGATATAGTGATGGAGGATTCTCAGCCCTTTACCTTGTCCAACAGGTACGAGGTACTTGCTGCCTGTATGGATGAGAACAAGGACTGCAGGGAGGATGGGCAAACTGACCACGGCACTGTAGTACAGGGGGCCATGGCAGAAACGTATCTGTCTTCACAGTAGAGGACACAAAAAGCATACCAAAAATGGTGGGGAACCAAGGGTCTAATGAGGGTGAGGAACTTTTTGAGGATGTAACTGGCAGGGTAGATAAAGGGGAACCAGTGGATGTAGTATATGTGGATTTCCAAAAGGCATTTGTTAAGGTGCCACATAAAAGGTTATTACAGAAGATAAAGGCTCATGAGGTTGGGGGTAATATAGTAGCATGGATAGAAGATTGGTTAACAGACAGAAAACAGAGAGTAGGGATAAACTGGTCTTTTTCAGGTTGGCAAGCTGTAACCAGTGAGGTGCCGCAAGGATCAGTGCTGGGGCCTCAGCTATTTACAATCTATATTAATGACCTAGATGAAGGGACCGAGTGTAATGTATCCAAGTTTGCTGATGATACAAAGCTAGGTGGGACGGTAAGCTGTGAAGAGAACAGAGTCTGCAAAGTGATATAGATAGACGAAGTGAGTGGGCAGTAAGGTGGCAGATGGAGGATAATGTAAGGAAATGTGAGGTTATTCACTTTGGTAGGAAGAATCAAAAAACAGAATATTTTTTAAATGCTGAGAAACATTTAAATGTTGGTGTTCAGAGAGATTTGGGTGCCCTCGTGCAAGAAACACAGAAAGCTAGCATGCAGGTACAGCAAGCAATAAGGAAGGCAAATGGCATGTTGGCCTTTATTGCAAGGGGGTTGGAGTATAAGAGTAAGGAAGTCTCGCTACAATTGTACAGGGCCTTGGTGAGACCACACCTGGAGTACTGTGCCAGTTTTGGTCTCCTTATCTAAGGAAGGATATACTTGCCTTGGAGGCGGTGCAATGAAGGTTCACTAGATTTTTTTTTTATTCGTTTATGGGATCAGGGCGTCGCTGGCAATGCCAGCATTTATTGCCCATCCCTAGTTGCCCTTGAGAAGGTGGTGGTGAGCCACCTTCTTGAACCGCTGCAGTCCATGTGGTGATGGTACTCCCATAGTGCTGTTAGGTAGGGAGTTCCAGGATTTTGACCCAGTGACGATGAAGGATCAGCGATATACTTCTAAGTCAGGATGGTGTGTGACTTGGAGAAGAACTTGGAGGTGGTGGTGTTCCCATGCGCCTGCTGCCCTTGTCCTTCTAGGTGGAAGAGGTTGCGGGTTTGGGAGGTGCTGCCGAAGAAGCCTTGGCGAGTTGCTGCAGTGCATCTTGTAGATGGTACACACTGCAGCCACGGTACGCCGGTGGTGGAGGGAGTGAATGTTTAAGGTGGTGGATGGGGTGCCAATCAAGCGGGCTGCTTTGTCCTGGATGGTGTTGAGCTTCTTGAGTGTTGTTGGAGTTGCACTCATCCAGGCAAGTGGAGAGTATTCCATCACACTCCTTACTTGTGCCTTGTAGATGGTGGAAAGGCTTTGGGGAGTCAGGAAGTGAGACACTCGCCGCAGAATACCTAGACTCTGACCTGCTCTTGTTGCCACAGTATTTATGTGGCTGGTCCAGTTAAGTTTCTTGTTAATGGTGACCCCCAGGATGTTGATAGTGGGTGATTCGGCGATGGTAATGCCGTTGAATGTCAAGGGGAGGTGGTTAGACTCTCGTTTGTTGGAGATAGTCATTGCCTGGCACTTGTGTGGCGCAAATGTTACCTGCCACTTATCAGCCCAAGCCTGAACGTCGTCCAGGTCTTGTTGCATGCGGGCATGGACTGCTTCATTATCTGTGGAGTTGCGAATGGCGCTGAACACTGTGCAGTCATCAGCGAACATCCCCATTTCTGACCTTATGTTGGAGGGAAGGTCATTGATGAAGCAGCTGAAGATGGTTGGGCCTAGGACACTGCCCTGAGGAACTCCTGCAGCGATGTCCTGGGGCTGTGATGATTGACCTTCAACCACCACAGCCATCTTCCTTTGTGCTAGGTATGACTCCAGCCAGTGGAGCGTTTTCCCCCTGATTCCCATTGACTTCAGTTTTACTAGGGCTCCTTGATGCCAGACTCGGTCAAATGCTGCCTTGATGTCAAGGGCAGTCACTCTCACCTCACCTCTGGAATTCAGTTCCTTTGTCCATGTTTGGACCAAGGCTGTAATGAGGTCGGGAGCCGAGTGGTCTTGGCGGAACCCAAACTGGGCATCAGTGGGCAGGTTATTGGTGAGTAAGTGCTGCTTGATAGCACTGTCGATGACACCTTCCATCACTTTGCTGATGATTGAGAGTAGACTGATGGGGCGATAATTGGCCGGGTTGGATTTGTCCTGCTTTTTGTGGACAGGACATACTTGGGCAGTTTTCCACATTGTCGGATAGATGCCAGTGTTGTAGCTGTACTGGAACAGCTTGGCTAGAGGCGTGGCTAGTTCTGGAGCACAAGTCTTCAGCATGATAGCCGGGATGTTGTCGGGGCCCATAGCCCATGCTGTATCCAGTGCGCTCAGCCGTTTCTTGATATCACGTGGAGTGAATCGAATTGGCTGAAGAATGGCTTCTGTGATGGTGGAGACTTCAGGAGTAGGCCGATATGGATCATCCACTCGGCACTTCTGGCTGAAGTTGGTTGCAAACTGGCAGTTATGTCCTTCAGGACTCGGCCAGCTCGGTCAGTGCTGGTGCTACCGAGTCACTCTTGGTGATGGACATTGAAGTCCCCCACCCAGATTACATTCTGTGCCCTTGCTACTCTCAGTGCTTCTTCCAAGTGGTGTTCAACATGGAGGAGTGCTGATTCATCAGCTGAGGGAGGTGGTAATCAGCAGGAGGTTTCCTTGCCCATGCTTGACCTGAAGCCATGAGACTTCATGGGGTCCGGAGTCAATGTTGAGGACTCGCAGGGCCACTCCTTCCTGACTGTATACCACTGTGTCACCACCCCTGTGGGTCTGTCCTGCCGGTGGGAGAGGACATACCCAGGGATGGTGATGGAGGAGTTCGGGACATTGGCTGAAAGGTATGATTCTGTGAGTATGACTATGTCAGGCTGTTGCTTGACTAGTCTGTGGGACAGCTCTCCCAATTTTGGCACAAGTCCCCAGATGTTGGTGAGGAGGACTTTGCAGGGTTCACTGGGCTGGGTGTGCCGTTGCCGTGTCCGTAGCCGGTGCCGAGTTCGATGCAGAGTGGTCCGTCCTGATTCCTGGGATGAGAGGGCTGTCATATGATGAGAGATTGTGTTGAATGGGCCTATACTCTCTAGAGTTTAGAAGAATGAGAGGTGATCTCATTGAAACATACAAGATTCTGAAGGGGATTGACAGGGTAGATGCTGAGAGGTTGGTTCCCCTGGCTGGAGTGCCTAGAACTAGGGGGCATAGTCTCAGGATAAGGGGTCGGCCATTTAAGACTGAGATGAGGAGGAATTTCTTCACTCAGAGGGTTGTGTATCTTTGGAATTCTCTACCCCAGAGGGCTGTGGATGCTGATTCTTTGAGTATAGTCAAGACTGAGATGGATAGATTTTTGGACTCTCGGGGAATCAAAGGATATGGAGATCGGGCGGGAAAGTGGAGTTGAGGTCGATGATCAGCCATGATCTTATTGAATGGCGGAGCAGGCTCGAGGGGCCGTATGGCCGACTCCTGCTCCTATTTCTTATATTCTTATGGAACAAGTTAACTTTATCTTCACGTTGATTGATACATCAATAGGGAGCCCTTATTGAAACTGTCCAAAGATAAGGCTGAGTTGTTGATTTTTAATACTGTTGTGGCCAAATCTTCCCAGGAGTTTTGAAGCTATTCATAGAATCATATAATCGTACAGCACAGAAAGTGGTCGTTCAGCCCATCCTGCCTGTGCCGGCTCTTTGAAAGAGCTCTCCAATTAGTCCTTCTCTTTCCTTGTAGCCCTGCAATTTTTTCCAGTATTTATCCAATTCTCTTTTGAAAGTTACTATTGAATCTGCTTCCGCCACCCTTTCAGGCAGCACATTCCAGATCACAACAACTCGCTGTGTAAAACCTCATCTCCCTTCCGGCTCTTTTGCCAGATTGAGAGATTCACAGCTTAGTTTTTATAGCCCCCCCCCCCACCTCAAAAGTAGAATTAAAAAAAACACACATTAGGTCACTTATCTGAGTCACATTGTAGGTAAACACCAGGGCAGGGCCAGTCCCAAAGGGAGGAGGGGAAATCAGCAAGACAGCCATCACCAGACTGGCCTCACTAACTTACCAGTGATCAGTTCAGTGTGGCACTGGTGGGGATGGGGAGAAGGTCACTTGGCACCTCCCTCCCTCTTCTTCCTTCTTGTGGCAGTTGGTAGGTGGTTTAGGGAGATAAGAAGTTTTGCATTTAAATTAAACCAAAAAGCAGAAGTTGTGAGATTGGATGATTTATTGGCAGCAAAGCTGAGGCCAGTTTTCACTGTGCCTTACGTATGCGCGTATGTGGAGCCGATGACATGGTCAAGTGCGTCTGACTTGCGTCCTTTTGCAAAAGATTGCTTTACGCACTGGGCACAGGCTGCCGACAAATGACATTCAAAGGCAAGAGAAATGTGCAGTGAAGCGTGCGGAGCAGATCGTTTCGACTGTGTGAACTGGATGAACAACAGCATGTCGTCTGTCTCTGGTGAATTGCCAGTCCCTCCATGGCGGCATCTTACTTTTCATTGGCTGTTCTTTTAAAGGTACCCAAGTCTCACCCGTCAGGAGATACAGTAGTGTCGTGGTTATGTTACCGGATCAGTAATCCAGAGAACGTGCGTTCAAATCCCACCACGCCAGTTTCAGAATTTTGAATTCCAGTTTAAAAACAATCTGTTAATAAAAAGCTGGCTTTGGTAAAAGTGACCATGAAGCTATTGGATTGTTGTAAAAACCTAACCGGTTCACCAATGTCTTTTAGTGAAGGAAAGCTGCCGTCCTTGCCCGGTTGATGGGTAAGGCAGAAGTGAAAAGCGATAGATTTATTCCCCTCTCCCTGCTCATTGAGTCTCCACACCCTGTGCAGCATTGCTCACCAAGAGTCTGGACAGGCATGCTGACTCCAGACCTACGCTGATGCTTCCAAACAAGTCAGTAAATTAGAGCACCCACTAGTTACTCAGTCTTCACATCGCTATATATATGTTGCAAGTCTTTCTTTCTTTATTGCGCAAAAGAGTAGTCAGTACTTGTAAATGGAAGAAATTGAATTATGGTGATTACTAGTGATATCCTGTAAACGGGAGCATACCAGGGAGAGAGTTGAAATCTCTTTAAACATGCTTATAGTGCTGATTATTTTATACTGTAATTTATAATAAAGTGCAGTCTTTAAGTGAAAAGAAAAGAAGAAAGAAAGACTCGCATTTATATAGCGTCTTTCACGACCTCAGGATGTCCCAAAGTGCTTAACAGCCAATACTTTTTGAAGTGTAGTCACTGTTGTAATGTAGGAAACGCGGCAACCAATGTGCGCACAGCAAGCTCCCACAAACAGCAACGTGATAATGACCAGATAATCTGTTTCAGTGATGTTGATTGAGGGATAAATATTGGCCAGGACACCGGGGATAACTCCCCTGCTCTTCTTCGTGCCATGGGATCTTTTACATCCACCTGAGAGAGCAGACGGGGCCTTGGTTTGATGTCTCATCCGAAAGACGGCACCTCTGCCAGTGCAGCACTACTGGAAGAAGAGCAGGGAATTCTCCCAGTGTCCTGACCAGCATTCTTTTTCAACCAACACCGTGAAAAACAGAATAAATTGGCAATTCCACTCATTGCTGTGTGTGGGATCTTGCTGTGCACAAAATGGCTGCCAACGTTGCTCATGTAATGGCACTCATTGTGCTTCAAACTAATGCATTGTATCGGAAATGCTTTGTGATATTTTTGAGACTTGCAATAAGGTACTATATTAACGCTTTTTGTAATCAGGCTCCTTTTTCCATTCTTTGATAGAGAGTCTGTGTGTGTTTAAATACGGTACAAACACTTTTCCTTGAACCTCTATCCATCCCTGACTATCAGTGTGAGGTTTGTGACTCTAATTTGTGCCAGAACAGCCATATGGTGTTTCAAAGTGAGAAAAACAAAGTGTCTGAGCCACATCTAAACTTAGCACTAAGCTCTGTTACTGAACAAACTATAAGGGTGGATTTTAACCCCCTCTTCCCCAGCCCAGCGGCAACAGTGTGGGCGGAAGTTGTAAGATGGTGGGGTGGGAGTGGGGGGTTTTGCACATTCCCAGTGCACCCCCATCCGTAATTACTAACCTAACTTCAGGCACAGGAAGGCCGCCCGCCCCAGAGAAATGGGGACCTAATCTAGATGGCAGTGTCGCATCCCGATGATGCCATCCGGAGGAGAACTCAGTTTTAACTGTAGGCCTGACTACAGCCCGTCGCTCTCCGGCAGCAAGGATCTGGGCCCAGGTGAGTCCTTTAATAAAGGTTCCTTGTGGGCCAGGTGAATGATAGCTTGAGGCCGCCCCCCCCGCCCCTGGCCATGGGTTCACCACCCCCCAATCTGTACTCACCTTGCTGGGGTCTGTTTTCCGTGGCGGCCTGAAACCTCCCCACCTCTTCATTTTGACTCCCGCCCACCGGCGGTAATGTCATTCCGCCATCCTCGGACGGGAGTCAGAGCCAGGACAGGCAACCGAGTCCCGGGAGTTCAAATCTGCTGAGCCTCCTTCCACGGGGGGACGGTCCGCTGCTTGCTTCAGTCCCTGCACCCTGCGCTTATTACCACCTCAATCTGGATATTGGTCGTCAGAATGAGACTGGAGTCCGTTTTTAACCTATCGAACGACAGTCTTTACAAAGTGCCTCCCGCCTCCAAAGTGGATGGTGTGAGCAGGATGACAGAAGAAACAAGATGAAGGAATTGTTTGAAACAATTTTCCTTTCTAGCACTGATGATCTCAGGTAGGGCAGCACTAAGGATGGGTTGGGGGGGAGTGGGGGCTGCAACAGAGCACGGCCCCTGGGTTAGGGAGCGGAATTTCAGTTCGGTTCCCAATTCCTGATTCCTATCCAGCTGGAAGTGTGTCCTTTGGTACCTCGCTGACAATCATAAGAAACATAAGAATCGGGAGCAGGAGTAGGCCATTCGGCCCCTCGAGCCTGCTCCGCCATTCAATAAGATCATGGCTGATCGTCGACATCAACTCCACTTTCCTGCCCGATCCCCATATCCCTTGATTCCCTTAGAGTCCAAAATTCTATCGACCTCTGTCTTGAATATACTCAACGACTGAGCATCCACAGCCCTCTGGAGCAGAGAATTCCAAAGATTCACAACCCTCTGAGTGAAGAAATTTCTCCTCATTCCTGTCAGGGCTCGTGCATGAACAATGGCTGGTGAGATACCAGCAGACGGTCAAACATCTGTGGATCTTCACACCTGGAATGGGTACCACTCCCTGGAGAGGAAGGGAGTAACTGCAACAAAAACGCTTTCTGAAGCTGGTCCCTACATCTTCAATGTTATTTCATGAAGAGATCATTCTTTTCACCTTGGCAGTCTCAGCCATTGAACGTTCATTCACCCGTTGAGCCTCCACTGTGTTTCCAGTGCTGCTTTTCATTAACCAGGCACAGTAAAGTTAAAAAAAAACGTGCATTTACATAATGCCTTTCATACCCTAACTGGGGGAGAACTCCCCTGCTCTTCTTCAAAATAGTGCCATGGGATCTTTCACGTCCACCTGAGAGGGAAGACGGGGCCTCGGTTCAACATCTCAGCTGAAAAACAGCACATCCAACAGTGCAGCACTCCCTTAGCACTGCACTGAATCATTAACCTGGATTCTGTGCTGGAGTCTCTGAGTGTGGGGCTTGAACCCACAACCTTCTGACTCAAAGTTGAGAGTGCTACCCACTGAGCCAAGCATTCATTGGCTGAAGGGTAAGCTGAACTGGTTGGTTGATAACTTAACAGTAACAAAAGCTCTTATCTCCCCAATGTCTATTCATTGTCACCGCCTTAAACGCCTTTAACATTGATGGAGTACGATAGACCTTGTGTCATAGTTAAAATTGAATAAATATCAAGTGAAGTTAAATAAATGATCATTCATCCAGATATTTTCCCAGCCTCTCTTATTAGTTTCTTGTCGAGTGTCACTGCCTGTTAAAGGACAAATTCATTCTCTTTGGGTAGAAAGACGTCCCGTGCCCCATTTTCATCCCAAAGATGTGACACACAGGTCGTGTGATACTGTGATTTAACATGATCCATATTATTGTGTATGGAAACAAAGAAAAACATAAAGACATTATCCCTCTAATAATTAGATTCTCATTTTTGTTCAGGTTAGCCAGGGATATTATGATCTGGAAGTGCAATTTTATATTTGAGCATGTCCCTTTGATGTGCTCCTAGTCCCCCAACAGCTCAATTTTAAAATTCTCATCCTTGTGTTGAAATCCGTCTCTGGCATCACCCCTCCCTACCTCTGCAACGTCTTCCAGCCCTACACCCACCCCAGCCTCTGAATTCTCTGTTCCTCTGCCTCTGGCCTCTGAGACCTCGCCACCCTCCACCCACCATTGGTGGTCGAGCCTTTAGGTATCTGGAATTTTTTTTTATTCATTGGATGTGGGCGTTGCTGGCAAGGCCAGCATTTATTGCCCATCCCTAGTTGCCTTTGAGAAGGTGGTGGTGAGCCACCTTCTTGAACCGCTGCAGTCCATGTGGTGAAGGTACTCCCACACTGACTTTGTCGTAATGGTTTGCTAGGCCATTTCATAGGGCAGTTAAGAGTCAACCACATTGCTGTGGGTCTGGAGTCACATATAGGCCAGACCGGGTAAGGACGGCAGATTTCCTTCCCTAAAGGACATCAGTGAACCAGATGGGTTTTTACGACAATCCGATAGTTTCATGGTCACCATTACTGATACTAGCTTTTTATTCCAGATTTATTTCGTTATCTGAATTTAAATTTAATTTGAGTTCATGTGTCCAGAATCATTAGTCCAGGCCTCTGGATTACTAGTCCAGTAACATAACCACTATGCTACTTTTTTTTTAATTCGCTTATGGGATCTGGGCGTCGCTGGCAAGGCCAGCATTTATTGCCCTTGAGAAGGTGGTGGTGAGCCGTCTTCTTGAACCGCTGCAGTCCGTGTGGTGAAGGTACTCCCACAGTGCTGTGAGGGAGGGAGTTCCAGGATTTTGACCCAGCGACGATGAAGGATCAGCGATATACTTCTAAGTCAGGATGGTGTGTGACTTGCAGAGGAACTTGGAGTTGGTGGTGTTCCCATGTGCCTGCTGCCCTTGTCCTTCTAGGTGGAAGAGGTCGCGGGTTTGGGAGGTGCTGCCAAAGAAGCCTTGACGAGTTGCTGCAGTGCATCTTGTAGATGGTACACACTGCAGCCACAGTACGCCGGTGGTGGAGGGAGTGAATGTTTAAGGTGGTGGATGGGGTGCCAATCAAGCGGGCTGCTTTGTCCTGGATGGTGTCGAGCTTCTTGAGTGTTGTTGGAGCTGCACTCATCCAGGCAAGTGGAGAGTATTCCATTACACTCCTTACTTGTGCCTTGTAGATGGTGGAAAGGCTTTGGGGAATCAGGAGGTGAGACACTCGCCGCAGAATACCTAGCCTCTGACCTGCTCTTGTTGCCACAGTATTTATGTGGTTGGTCCACTTAAGTTTCTGGTCAATGGTGACCCCCAGGATGTTGATGGTGGGGTATTCGGTGATGGTAATGCCGTTGAATGTCAAGGGGAAGTGGTTAGACTCTCGCTTGTTGGAGATAGTCATTGCCTGGCACTTCTGTGGCGCGAATGTTACCTGCCACTTATCAGCCCAAGCCTGAACGTCGTCCAGGTCTTGTTGCATGCGGGCATGGACTGCTTCATTATCTGAGGAGTTGTGAATGGCGCTGAACACTGTGCAGTCATCAGCGAACATCCCCATTTCTGACCTTATGCTGGAGGGAAGGTCATTGATGAAGCAGCTGAAGATGGTTGGGCCTAGGACACTGCCCTGAGGAGCTCCTGCAGCGATGTCCTGGGGCTGTGATGATTGACCTTCAACCACCGCAACCATCTTCCTTTGTGCTAGGTATGACTCCAGCCAGTGGAGCGTTTTCCCCCTGATTCCCATTGACTTCAGTTTTACTAGGGCTCCTTGATGCCACACTCGGTCAAATGCTGCCTTGATGTCAAGAGCAGTCACTCTCACCTCACCTCTGGAATCCCTCCATGAACTCCTCCCCTCTCCTTCTTTAAGGCCCTCCTTAAAACCAACCTCTACAACCAAACTTTTGATTGCCCCTCCTAATCTCACCTTCTTTGGCTCAGCGCTCATTTTTGTTTGATTACACATCGGTGAAGTGCCATGGGATGCTTTTCCATGTTAAAGGTGCTATATAAAGGCAAGTTGTTGTTGTCAATGTTGACCACGGTAAATAATATCTCGCACCAGTGTTGAGTTTCCGGCTGCGTGCCAAATAACCCTTTCACTCCTAAGTTCCAAAAGATTCGACTTGACCCGTGTTGGTGGCAGTGATTATATTTTACTCAGTGAAAGTGAGACTTGATATATTACAGCATCTGAGCAGCAGTTAAACAAGGCGCAACGAAAGTTTATATTGCCCGTGGGCCCTGGGTAGAAGACGCGATCTCCACAGGTCAACCCCCGTTGGCCCTGGCCTCTCGTCTCACTCGTCCGCCCGCTGTGACACGTGTGGGTCCTCCGCCAACCCGAAACCCTCCTCGGCTCGTCTGGTGGATGTTCCCAAGCTTCTTACCGAATGCCTCTACAACCTAAGAGTTTGAGAGACTCCCTTCTTATACTTCTTCTTCCCAGCAAAGCCTGTGGTGACCAGTTAACCCAATCATTGACTCACAACGGAACCCCCCCCCCCACCCCGTCCAATTACAGGAATGCCCCGTACCTAATGATCCCACCTGCCCCTGTCAGCTCCCCATCTCACCACACCCTGACATCAGCTGCTTTTGACCATCAAGACTCATATCTGGGGTAGTTATGGCAACACAAACGGAGCGTGTCTCCATAGGCAGAGATATGGTGTCCTTGCCATTTGCCTATGTTTTCAGTTCCCTGCAGATATCATAACATTCCACACAGCGGCAGCCACACATGACCTTGCTAGTTGTGTTCCCACAGACAAGCTGTCTGTTTTTCACTTTTAAAATCTTAGCCCAACGCCTGCATTTAAAATCTAACCGCTTCTTCCCAAGGCATATTATAACAGGGTTTACAAGTAGATTATAAGTGCAGCAACAACCATTAAATCTTTATAAGGTACAATTAATAATAGAATCAATTGATTTAGTTCAGGTTAGTTAGTGGGGCGACTCAGAAATGAAGATTTCCCCCTTTCTTACACTAGATTTTCAACTTGATATTTCTTTTTTCGATTATTTCTATCTGGCTGAGGTGGGTTATCAAGTTGCTACGCAAGGCCTGCCGTACATTTTTGTCGCCAGTTGGTGAGGCGAAGGGAAGAGGGAATGCAGAAGAGGCTAGAGTCAGGTGAACAGAGGATTCTGAGGGCTGGCGGAGGTTATAGAGATAGGGAGCGGTGAGGCCATGGAGGGATATAAACGCAAGGGTGCGAATTGGTTGGTGGACTCGGAGCCAATCCAGGACAGCGAGCACAGGAGTGGAGGGTGAGTGAGACTGGGTGCGGGATAAGATACAGCCAGCAGAATCTTGGATGAGCTGAAGTTTACAAAGCATGGCTGATGGGAGGCCGGCCAGGAGAACATTGGAGCAGTCGAATCTGGAGGTGACAAAGACATGGATGAGGGTTTCAGTAGCAGATGGGCTGAGGCAGGGGCAGGGGCGGAGATGGAGGATATTATGGAGGTAGATGTAGGCGGTCTTTGGGATGACGAGCATCGGAAGCTCCAGTCCCATACCAGCATGGCTAACTCTTGAATCCCCACTGAAGTGTGCAAAATTAGGAGGGACCTAGACAGAGTGGATAGGAAGCACCTATTTCACTTAGCAGAAAGATCAATAACCAGGGAGCATAGCTTTAAAGTAATTGGTCGGAAGTTTAGAGGGGAGTTAGGAGAAATGTTTTCACCCAGAGGGTGGTGGGGGTCTGGAACTCACTGCCTGAAAGGGTGGTTGAAGCAGAAACCCCCATCACATTTAAAAAGTACTTGGATGTGCACTTGAAGTGCCGTAACCTACAGGACTACGGACCAAGAGCTGGAAAATGGGATTAGGCTGGATAGCTCTTTTTCGACTGGTGCAGACACGATGGGTCGAATGGCCTCCTCGGTGCCGTAAATTTCTATGATTCTATGATTCTGTAAGTGGCCTAGCAAGCCATTCAGTTATATCAAATCAGGGCAGCTAGTGATGAGCAAAAAATGCCAGCCTTGCCAGCGATGCCCACACCACGAGAATGAATTTTTTATGAAGGATATTCCTGGAGTAATGGAATGGTTTGGCAGAGGAGAAAGAGGCCAAATAGTGCTGGTGGGCCAGCCAGATCTGGTGCTGATGGTTAAACTAGTTTTGCACCAGATACGCCCAAGTCTGCACCCCTTGGATTTGAGGGAAGAAAGATGGGAGCCACACCAGGGGGACAGGGGCATCAACGATGGAGGTGAAGGTGTGGTTGAGTAAATTAACAGCTGCCAAAGTATTGTGGTGAATCGGTGGGGGGTGGGTGGGGGGGGGTGCGGTCAAAGGCTAGGCAGTTGGGAGTTTGAAAGCATAGTCCATAGAATGTGGAACTCGCTACCACAAGGAGTGGTTGAGGCGAATAGCACAGATACATTTAAGGGGAAGCTAGATAAACACTTGAGAGAGAAAGGAATAGAAGAATATGCTGATAGGGTGAGATGAAGAAGGGTGGGAGGAGGCTCGTGTGGAGCATAAACACCGGCATAGGCCAGTTGGGCTGAATGACCTGTTCTGTGCTGTAAGATTCGTTAACGCCCAAGATAATTACAGAGGAGAGTTCTGATAGTGTCAGAGGAGAGTGGCAGGATGTGTTTTTCCGCAGAGTGTTTGGAGAGAGCCCATGACCATCGTACAAGGTTATTAATTTTCTCCTTTTCTGTGTAGCATATCCGTGGCTGACGAATCATTAGCAACCTTTCATTTGCTGATGATATTGATCTTATAGTTTTGGTTGCACAAAAATTAAGAGTCAAAGCAGCTAATAGAACCTGTGTAACGACTCGTGTAATGGCCCCGACAGCGGCTTTCTGCAGAGACGCTGAAGGTAGGAGAGAGAACTGATGCACATTATGGTTGGGGAGCAAACAGTGGCACAAGGTGACAGAATTCAATTACTTGGGCAGGGCCTTCAATCAAACTAGCAACTGCTCAGGGGAGATAAAGAGAAAACAAAACTGGCAACAGGGTGACAGCTGCTTGGCAGAGTGTTCAGAAGGACAGTGACGTTGCGCCCGGAGACCCAGACTAGACCAATACAGACCAGCATCTCCCCAATCTTCCAGTGAGGCACTGAAGGCGGGCAGCTGACAGAGACACTTGATGAGCATTTGAAACTAACTTGCTATGTCAGACGCTACAAGCGAGCTGGCAAGGTCATATTGTTCAAAGCACCTTAAGGTCATCAGTACAAAGATAGGGCCTGTGGTTCTCTGAAACCCCCCCTCATTAGATCCCTGTTTTCCCTTGCTTGTGTCAGCTGTGGTAGCACTCTCGCCTCAAACGAGCTGCATATTCATGGCCCAGCAGTGTTCCTCCTTCCTAAAGGTTATTCTCGTTGTACACAGGTGGGCTAAGAGACACTTGCAAATCTCGCTATTTGGGGAAAAAAAGTCATCTTTGACCTCCTGTTGCTATCAGGCTCTCATGGGAAAACTTGCTGACAGAAGCAGCAGTTACTTGAGATGCACAGAGCAACATAGACATCTGTCAAACACCAGTCATCCAAGCGCAGGAACGAACCTAAGGCTTCAGGCAGCAGTGGCCTTAACATGGGCAGATTGAACGAGGCTTCTGGCAGTTCTAGACTCAAAGTTCGCCTTGAGTTCATCGCAGAGTTCCTCAAGTGTCTGCTTATTGGGCCCACACCTCTTGATCTTGGTGTCTGATTGAACCAGGAAACCAATCCGACTGAAATAGCCCTGTCTGTCCTTTAAAGAGGAGATCAAAACTTTTTTTATCCATTTTTTTGGTAGACAATGAATAGGAAGGGTTCACATTGTCGCAAGTGGAAGTTACGGGGCTTTTTAAGGGTCCCAGGACTGAGAAATGTGATCAAACTAACTTTATAGGGCTTTATAATACAAAATTGCAAATATTCCAATTTGTTTTGTCCTTTTGCTATTTAAGCTCAATCAGGGTCTGAAGTGGCTTGTGCTCCTGGGCACACCTGTGCTGGTAAAGTGGAATCCGGATTCAGCATGGGCCAAGTAGAGGACTGAATTATGAGGAAAGGTTTGAGAAACTTGGGCTGGAATTCTGCCGGCGCTCAGCGGACGGGATGGATGGCGGGTCAGCTGTTAAATTGAAAATGATTGACAGCGTGCCGGGAACCCGTTGTCAAAACGCGCACACCTGCCTTTCCCGATGTCGGGCCTGCCAGCGCTGAGCAGACCCAACAAGCAGCGGCGGGGGAGACAATTAAAATAATTAGTGGCTTGTTTACGGCCACTTAACAATGGTTTTTTTCCAGCTTTTTGAATTTGACAGGTCACCCACCGGTTTCCCGCTGTGCCTCGTCTGTGAAGCTGAGGCGGGAGGTCAGTGGCCATTGAATCAGCTGATGAGTTGAAAGCTTCAAATGTCAAGTCAAAGCTCCCAGCTGATTTAGATATGTTCCCTTAACCACTAGCTTTTCTAAATTGCATTTCCACTACAGATTCAGGATGCTGCAAGTCTTTACACAAGCCTCCAGCCAGTCTGACCTCATTTCCTCTCCCATCATTGACAGATCGCTTCTGTCATCTCTACTTCGCCTGCCATCTATTCCATCAGCATGGGTGCACTTTATACTCTCTCACCTTAGTTCTCAGAATCCCACCACGATCAGCCCAAATACCAGCATCACCAGGCACACCAGCAGCACCAGGCACACCAGCAGCACCAACAACACCAACCTTCTCCGCAATCAACTGATGCTGCACCCGACCACATTGCTGCCTGGGACACAGGGATGGCCTCACCAGGGCCAAATTTACTTCACTTGACGCTGTACACTCTGGCTGTCACATGATGCGTCAGGTTGACACCACCCCACACCAACACCATAAAGCATCCCTACAATGCCCAAGCCATTCCTTTCACACTCATGACCATTACAGCCAATGAAGTAATTTTTGAACTGTTGTTACTGTTGTAATGTAGGAAACGCGGCAGCTAATTTGTGCACAGCAAGCTCCCACAAACAGCAACATGATAATGACCAGGTAATCTGTTTTAGGGATGTTGGTTGAGGGATAAATAGTGGCCAGGACACCGGGGAGAACTCCCTGCTCTTCTTCGATATAGTGCCATAGGATCTTTTACGTCGACCTGAGCGAGCAGACGGGGCCTTGGTTTAACGTCTCATCCGACAGACGGCATCACCGACAGTGCAGCACACCCTCAGCACTGCACTGGGATTGCTAGACGAAAAAGGACCAAGGCCCATCTGGTTCGCCATCTACCATCCTGGTGGTCGCACGATACAACGATAATGGAGTTGTTGAATAATCACAGCGATCAGTCTCTATCAATGAGTCTACAACAGACCCAGACATGTGAGGAAAACCCCCAGTGGGTGGAGAGCTTTGGGAACCATAGGTCCACAGTCACCTGTTCCTCCCCAGCATTCTGCACTCGCCACCAGTGTTCCCCGTAAGATGCGCTTTGTTCTGCATGGCCTGTTTCTTTTAGTGCGCGGTCCCTTTAAATTTCCGCGCAGGCGCGGTATATATAATGGAGAAGCCGTTGAACAGCCTGCGCGGGACCTTTTCCATTACTGCCGCGCAGCTTAGAGGGAACATTGCTTACCACTTGTCATGTCTCAAATTGCTCATATACTGTATCCTCAAAATATAATTTTCTGGAAGAAACCTGCATTGGGAAGGAACACGGTCTGTAGTAAATGTTAACGTGAGAATCACGGGACACTCCCCATCCCTTCGGTAAACTGAACAGACCAGAGCTGAGAGTGATGAACACTTGAACTCTACCGATTATTGCATTGTTCAGTTTTATTCTACCGTGAGCAAAATATGCCGAACACTGAGTATAATAAAAAACAATCGGTACTCTGCGTTCTATTAAAAAATGAAAGAACGCACGTACGCTAGCCTGCTTTGGTGGGCCCTTTACTTAACATGAAAGCACAAACTCTCCCTGACCGTGGCAGAGGTTCTCCCCTTGCAGCCTCCTGCTGCTGTCTCCCTTTTTGGTGTCCAGATTTTTTTGAAAACGTTTCTCCCTGTCCCACAGAGATCACAGAATCGTTCAGCGCAGAAGGAGGCCATTCGGCCCATCGTGCCTGTGCTGGCTCTTTGAAAGAAGCTCTCCAATTAGTCCCACTCCTGCTGCTCTTCCCCATAGTCCTTTTCAAGTATTTATCCTATTTTCTTTTGAAAGTTACGATTGAATCTGCTTCCACCGCCCTTTCAGGCAGCGCGTTCCAGATCACAACCACTCGCTGCGTAAAAAAAGTCTCCTTATTTCCCCCCTGGTTCTTTTGCAAATTATCTTAAATCTGTGTCCTCTGGGTATTAACCCTCCTGCCAGCGGAAACAATTTTGTCCTTATTTACTCTCTCAAAACCCTTCATAATTTTGAACACCTCTATTAAATCTCCCCTTAACCTTCTCTGCTCTCAGGAGAACAATCCCAGCTTCTCCAGTCCCTCCACATAACTGAAGTCAGATCCAAAGTGTTCGTCTACACCGAGGTGTTGGGTGCCTTCCTGAATGACTAGACGTTGCTGATGAATTGCCTACTGTCTGGCGTCTGCAGGAAACCGCTTCCCATATTCATTACCAGCCATCCGCCCCACCTGCGGAATCGCAACTCAGCAACGGGGCTGCCCTCCAAAGATAACATTCTTTCGGCAGCGCTTGCTCAGGGTACATTTCAAAATCCATCTTTTCCGTGGGGAAATAGGCAAAGAAATGCCAAGCTGTGACAGAGACATTAACCATTGCGGCTAAACAGTGGAGTGCGAGTGCTTTATAGGTCGGTGGATAACGGGGGTGACAGTACATACGTATGTCGATAGAGAGCCGATGATATGTACATGCCGATAGAATCTGTCAGTACACAATGTAACCGTGTCAGTCAAAACTCACCTGAACTCTCTGTTCTAGGCTAGTAGCCCAGATTCATGATGAGCTGCTGTTTGAGGTTGAAGATTCCCAGATTCAGGAACTAGCAGGTCTGTTTATTTCAAAACCCCGGATACCATTCATGTTTGTGAGATGAACGGCTGCCTCCTTTTCACTGACTGGCCCTTAACTTGCAATTACAGTCTTGCCACTATTATCAGTTTACCAGCAGCTTCTGCCATTTGTGCTTGTGCTGGAATAGAATGCTCCGTTGTGAAAGTGAACTGCAGCTCACCATCTCGATGCAAATCTCATCTGCTCAGCTGATCTGGGCTCCCTTCATCGAGGCGCGTGAGCGAAAGAGTTAAGTAGAGAGAGAAAAGGAAGGGAAAATGTCAAACCCTGCTGTGTCTCGCCATCTCCAACGCTACGAGCCCTGTCTCTGCAAATGATGTCCGTATTGTTCAATAGTGTCAGAGTTTGCAGTGTAGTGCAACCTCCTCCTCTCCTGCCGGCTGTGGCTGAGTGGGTGGCACTCTTGCCTTCAAGTCAGAAGGTTGTGTGTTCAAGCCCCTGCTCCAGAGACTTGAGCACAAAATCTAGGCTGACATTCCACTGCAGTGCTGAGGGAGTTCGTTCTTCCTTTCATTCTGTGCCAGCTTCTCCCTGCAGGAAGAGCGGCCGTGGGTTGGTGTGTGCCCTGTTGAAGGGTTTTGAAGATGTGTGAGGCAACTTAATGTGCATGCTAAGAGGAAGAAGCAGCACGCAAGGGCAAGTAAGGCAGTAGGTGTGCGAGCAGTCGCCGATCCTGAGTGTGCAAGTACCAGCAGAAGGAGGTGTAGTGAAGTGTCCCATTGTGATTGGGAGCAGGGGGGAAGGGAGGTATTGCGAGCGCTGGGGCTGAAGTCAGGCATTACAGGGCTGTGTAGAGAGTAAGAGAGATATGAAGAGGAGCTTACATTAACTGCGCTGGTAAGGTCATTCAATTTTTTCCTGCTCAGCAGCCAGGTCCTAGGAACTATGTTGCTGGCATTGACCCGCCAACCCACCTCTCTCCACTGTCGCTGGCTATTTTCCCAGGGCACCCCTCACCTGTCTGAAGGAAATAGGACCTCCTTCCTATTTCTCAACCTGCTCCACAAGCACCTCCATCGGGGTGCTCTGGCCGGCATCGTGCTGCCTGCTGCCTCAGTAACACGCTGCCCACCCACCACCTTTGAGAAGCGCACCTCCCCTTTAAAGACTGCAGGCTGCCTTTAAGTGGCGGCAGCCTCACCAGATTTCACGCCCTCCCAAACGGCCAGATGTCTATCAGCAGCACACTTAGAGCTGGCACCTCGCCTCCAGTACTTAAATCAGGCCCGGCCACTAAAGTCGATTGAGCCTCTCGCCAACCTCATCGGAGCAGACGCCCCTCCCCGACCCGCCCGATCTGCGTCACAGACAGAAATCCACCCCACTATGGTTTTTACTGATAGATATCAATAGTAAAGCCTAGACCTGACGCTGTGCAATATTATTTTAGCATATCCATTAAAGCAGTTTGATGCAAACTCATTAAGCGTTCCTAGAGTAACACCACAATTTGAAATCTGCCTATACTGATTTTCATTAGCATAATATAATTGACTCATTGCAAAATAAGAACCAAAGTCCAGCCTACCTTGACAACTCACCGTTCTTTTTCCAATTGTAGGACTTGTAAAAAGCACCATGGAATCACTGTACTCTGTGGAGGCTCTCGGAGTGCATCTGAAGGTACGATCCACTTGTGTGTGCACTAGAACTGAAAGGGCTTCAGTCCAATTAAATTACAGTTTCCCACGAGTTTTGAAAGAAATACATAATGCAAATCATTGAAAGTGTGTCACCAGAATGAAGCTGCATTGCCCTGAAAACAGCAGAATGGCTGTGTAGGCAGAATTAGGAGTGAAACCCATCAAATAGGGTTGGGCAAGGTAAGATTGGGTAAGGTAGGATTGGGTAAGGTAGGATTGGGTAGGGTAGGATTGGGTAGGGTAGGATTCGGTAGGGTAGGATTGGGTAGGGTAGGATTGGGTAGGGTAGGATTGGGTAGGGTAGGATTGGGTAGGGTAGGATTGGGTAAGGTAGGATTGGGTAGGGTAGGATTGGGTAGGGTAGGATTGGGTAAGGTAGGATTGGGTAGGATTGGGTAGGGTAGGATTGGGTAAGGTAGGATTGGGTAGGATTGGGTAAGGTAGGATTGGGTAAGGTAGGATTGGGTAGGATTGGGTAGGGCAGGATTGGGTAGGGTAGGATTGGGTAGGGTAGGATTGGGTAAGGTAGGATTGGGTAGGATTGGGTAGGGTAGGATTGGGTAAGGTAGGATTGGGTAAGGTAGGATTGGGTAAGGTAGGATTGGGTAGGATTGGGTAGGGTAGGATTGGGTAAGGTAGGATTGGGTAGGATTGGGTAAGGTAGGATTGGGTAAGGTAGGATTGGGTAGGATTGGGTAGGGCAGGATTGGGTAGGGTAGGATTGGGTAGGGTAGGATTGGGTAAGGTAGGATTGGGTAGGATTGGGTAGGGTAGGATTGGGTAAGGTAGGATTGGGTAGGATTGGGTAAGGTAGGATTGGGTAAGGTAGGATTGGGTAGGATTGGGTAGGGCAGGATTGGGTAGGGTAGGATTGGGTAGGATTGGGTAAGGTAGGATTGGGTAAGGTAGGATTGGGTAAGGTAGGATTGGGTAGGATTGGGTAAGGTAGGATTGGGTAAGGTAGGATTGGGTAAGGTAGGATTGGGTAAGGTAGGATTGGGTAAGGTAGGATTGGGTAGGATTGGGTAGGGTAGGATTGGGTAGGGTAGGATTGGGTAAGGTAGGATTGGGTAGGGTAGGATTGGGTAAGGTAGGATTGGGTAAGGTAGGATTGGGTAAGGTAGGATTGGGTAGGGTAGGATTGGGTAGGGTAGGATTGGGTAGGGTAGGATTGGGTGGGGTAGGAATGGGTAAGGTAGGATTGGGTAGGGTAGGATTGGGTAGGGTAGGATTGGGTAGGGTAGGATTGGGTAGGGTAGGATTGGGTAGGATTGGGTAGGGTAGGATTGGGTAGGGTAGGATTGGGTAAATTAGGATTGGGTAAGGTAGGATTGGGTAGGATTGGGTAGGGTAGGATTGGGTAGGGTAGGATTGGGTAGGGTAGGATTGGGTAGGGTAGGAATGGGTAGGGTAGGATTGGGTAGGGTAGGATTGGGTAGGGTAGGATTGGGTAGGGTAGGATTGGGTAAGGTAGGATTGGGTAAGGTAGGATTGCGTAGGATTGGGTAGGGTAGGATTGGGTAAGGTAGGATTGGGTAGGGTAGGATTGGGTAGGGTAGGATTGGGTAGGGTAGGATTGGGTAAGGTAGGATTGGGTAGGAATGGGTAGGGTAGGATTGGGTAAGGTAGGATTGGGTAGGATTGGGTAAGGTAGGATTGGGTAAGGTAGGATTGGGTAGGATTGGGTAGGGCAGGATTGGGTAGGGTAGGATTGGGTAGGATTGGGTAAGGTAGGATTGGGTAAGGTAGGATTGGGTAAGGTAGGATTGGGTAGGATTGGGTAGGGTAGGATTGGGTAGGGTAGGATTGGGTAAGGTAGGATTGGGTAAGGTAGGATTGGGTAAGGTAGGATTGGGTAAGGTAGGATTGGGTAAGGTAGGATTGGGTAGGGTAGGATTGGGTAGGGTAGGATTGGGTAAGGTAGGATTGGGTAGGGTAGGATTGGGTAAGGTAGGATTGGGTAAGGTAGGATTGGGTAAGGTAGGATTGGGTAGGGTAGGATTGGGTAGGGTAGGATTGGGTGGGGTAGGAATGGGTAAGGTAGGATTGGGTAGGGTAGGATTGGGTAGGGTAGGATTGGGTAGGGTAGGATTGGGTAGGATTGGGTAGGGTAGGATTGGGTAGGGTAGGATTGGGTAAATTAGGATTGGGTAAGGTAGGATTGGGTAGGATTGGGTAGGGTAGGATTGGGTAGGGTAGGATTGGGTAGGATAGGATTGGGTAGGGTAGGAATGGGTCGGGTAGGATTGGGTAGGGTAGGATTGGGTAGGGTAGGATTGGGTAGGGTAGGATTGGGTAAGGTAGGATTGGGTAAGGTAGGATTGGGTAGGATTGGGTAGGGTAGGATTGGGTAGGATTGGGTAGGGTAGGATTGGGTAAGGTAGGATTGGGTAGGGTAGGATTGGGTAGGGTAGGATTGGGTAGGGTAGGATTGGGTAAGGTAGGATTGGGTAGGGTAGGATTGGGTAGGGTAGGATTGGGTAGGGTAGGATTGGGTAAGGTAGGATTGGGTAGGGTAGGATTGGGTAGGGTAGGATTGGGTAGGGTAGGATTGGGTTGGGTAGGATTGGGTAAGGTAGGATTGGGTAGGATTGGGTAAGGTAGGATTGGGTAGGGTAGGATTGGGTAGGGTAGGATTGGGTAGGGTAGGAATGGGTAAGGTAGGATTGGGTAGGATTGGGTAAGGTAGGATTGGGTAGGGTAGGATTGGGTAAGGTAGGATTGGGTAGGGTAGGATTGGGTAGGATTGGGTAGGGTAGGATTGGGTAGGGTAGGAATGGGTAAGGTAGGATTGGGCAAGGTAGGATTGGGTAGGGTAGGATTGGGTAGGGTAGGATTGGGTAGGGTAGGATTGGGTAGGGTAGGATTGGGTAGGGTAGGATTGGGTAGGGTAGGATTGGGTGGGGTAGGATTAGGTGGGGTAGGATTGGGTAGGGTAGGAATGGGTAGGGTAGGAATGGGTAGGGTAGGATTGGGTAAGGTAGGATTGGGTAGGGTAGGATTGGGTAGGATTGGGTAGGGTAGGATTGGGTAGGGTAGGATTGGGTAGGGTAGGATTGGGTAAGGTAGGATTGGGTAGGGTAGGATTGGGTAGGATTGGGTAGGGTAGGATTGGGTAGGATTGGGTAGGGTAGGATGGTAGGGTAGGATTGGGTAGGGTAGGATTGGGTAAGGTAGGATCGGGTAAGGTAGGATTGGGTAGGATTGGGTAGGGTAGGATTGGGTAGGGTAGGGTAGGATTGGGTAGGGTAGGGTAGGATTGGGTAGGGTAGGATTGGGTAGGGTAGGATTGGGTAGGGTAGGATTGGGTAGGGTAGGATTGGGTAAGGTACGATTGGGTAGGGTAGGATTGGGTAGGATTGGGTACGGTAGGATTGGGTAGGGTAGGATTGGGTAAGGTAGGATTGGGTAAGGTAGGATTGGGTAGGGTAGGATTGGGTAGGGTAGGATTGGGTAGGATTGGGTAGGGTAGGATTGGGTAAGGTAGGATTGGGTAAGGTAGGATTGGGTAGGGTAGGATTGGGTAAGGTAGGATTGGGTAGGGTAGGATTGGGTAGGGCAGGATTGGGTAGGGTAGGATTGGGTAGGGCAGGACTGGGTAGGGTAGGATTGGGTAGGATTGGGTAGGGTAGGATTGGGTAGGGTAGGATTGGGTGGCGTCGGATTGGGTAGGGTAGGATTGGGTAGGGTAGGATTGGGTAGGGTAGGATTGGGTAGGGTAGGATTGGGTAAGGTAGGATTGGGTAGGGTAGGATTGGGTAAGGTAGGATTGGGTAAGGTAGGATTGGGTAGGATTGGGTAGGGTAGGATTGGGTAGGGTAGGATTGGGTGGGGTAGGATTGGGTAGGGTAGGATTGGGTAAGGTAGGATTGGGTAGGATTGGGCAGGGTAGGATTGGGTAAGGTAGGATTGGGTAGGGTAGGATTGGGTAGGGTAGGATTGGGTGGGGTAGGATTGGGTAGGGTAGGATTGGGTAGGGTAGGATTGGGTGGGGTAGGATTGTGTAGGGTAGGATTGGGTAGGATTGGGTAGGGTAGGATTGGGTAGGATTGGGTAGGGTAGGATTGGGTAGGGTAGGATTGGGTAGGATTGGGTAAGGTAGGATTGGGTAGGGTAGGATTGGGTAGGGTAGGATTGGGTAGGGTAGGATTGGGTAGGATTGGGTAGGGCAGGATTGGGTAGGGTAGGATTGGGTAGGATTGGGTAAGGTAGGATTGGGTAGGGTAGGATTGGGTGGGGTAGGATTGGGTAGGGTAGGATTGGGTAGGGTAGGATTGGGTAGGATTGGGTAGGGTAGGATTGGGTAGGGTAGGATTGGGTAGGATTGGGTAGGGTAGGATTGGGTAGGATTGGGTAAGGTAGGATTGGGTAGAATTGGGTAGGGTAGGATTGGGTAGGGTAGGATTGGGTAAGGTAGGATTGGGTAGGATTGGGTAGGGTAGGATTGGGTAGGGTAGGATTGGGTAAGGTAGGATTGGGTAAGGTAGGAATGGGTAGGGTATGATTGGGTAGGATTGGGTAAGGTAGGATTGGGTAGGATTGGGTAAGGTAGGATTGGGTAGGATTGGGTAAGGTAGGATTGGGTAGGATTGGGTAAGGTAGGATTGGGTAGGATTTGGTGGGGTAGGATTGGGTAAGGTAGGATTGGGTAGGGTGGGATTGGGTAGGATAGGGTAGGGTAGGATTGGGTAGGATTGGGTAAGGTAGGATTGGGTAGGATTGGGTGGGGTAGGATTGGGTAGGGTAGGATTGGGTAAGGTAGGATTGTGTAGGATTGGGTAGGGTAGGATTGGGTAGGGTAGGATTGGGTAAAGTAGGATTGGGTAAGGTAGGATTGGGTAGGGTAGGATTGGGTAGGATTGGGTAAGGTAGGATTGGGCAGGATTGGGTAAGGTAGGATTGGGTAGGATTGGGTAAGGTAGGATTGGGTAGGATTGGGTAAGGTAGGATTGGGTAGGATTGGGTAAGGTATGATTGGGTAGGGTAGGATTGGGTAGGGTAGGTTTGGGTAGGGTAGGATTGGGTAGGGTAGGATTGGGTAGGGTAGGATTGGGTAGGGTAGGATTGGGTAAGGTAGGATTGGGTAGGGTAGGATTGGGTAGGATTGGGTAGGGTAGGATTGGGTAAGGTAGGATTGGGTAGGATTGGGTAGGGTAGGATTGGGTAGGGTAGGATTGGGTAGGGTAGGATTGGGTAGGGTCGGATTGGGTAAGGTAGGATTGGGTAGGGTAGGATTGGGTAAGGTAAGATTGGGTAAGGTAGGATTGGGTAAGGTAGGATTGGGTAAGGTAGGATTGGGTAATGTAGGATTGGGTAAGGTAGGATTGGGTAGGGTAGGATTGGGTGGGGTAGGATTGGGTAAATTAGGATTGGGTAGGGTAGGATTGGTTAAAGTAAAATTGGGTAAGGTAAGATTGGGTAAGGTAGGATTGGGTGGGGTAGGATTGGGTGGGTTAGGATTGGGTAAGGTAGGATTGGGTGGGGTAGGATTGGGTGGGGTAGGATTGGGTGGGGTAGGATTGGGTAAGGTAGGATTGGGTAAGGTAGGATTGGGTGGGGTAGGATTGGGTGGGGTAGGATTGGGTAAGGTAGGATTGGGTAAGGTAGGATTGGGTGGGGTAGGATTGGGTAAATTAGGATTGGGGGGGTAGGATTGGGTAAAGTCGGATTGGGTAGGGTAGGATTGGGTAAGGTAGGATTGGGTAGGGTAGGATTGGGTAAGGTAGGATTGGGTAATGTAGGATTGGGTTGGGTAGGATTGGGTAGGGTAGGATTGGGTAGGGTAGGATTAGGTAGGATTGGGTAGGGTAGGATTGGGTAGGGTAGGATTGGGTAAGGTAGGATTGGGTAGGGTAGGATTGGGTAATGTAGGATTGGGTTGGGTAGGGTAGGATTGGGTAGGGTAGGATTAGGTAGGATTGGGTAGGGTAGGATTGGGTAGGGTAGGATTGGGTAAGGTAGGATTGGGTAAGGTAGGATTGGGTAGGGTAGGATTGGGTAATGTAGGATTGGGTTGGGTAGGATTGGGTAGGGTAGGATTGGGTAGGGTAGGATTGGGTAAGGTAGGATTGGGTAAGGTAGGATTGGGTAAGGTAAGATTGGGTAAGGTAGGATTGGGTAGGATTGGGTAGGGTAGTATTGGGTAGGGTAGGTTTGGGTAGGGTAGGATTGGGTAGGGTCGGATTGGGTAGGGTAGGATTGGGTTGGGTCGGATTGGGTAGGATTGGGTAGGGTAGGATTGGGTTGGGTAGGATTGGGTAGGGTAGGATTGGGTAGGGTAGGATTGGGTAAGGTAGGATTGGGTAGGGTAGGATTGGGTAGGGTAAGATTGGGTAAGGTAGGATTGGGTGGGGTAGGATTGGGTAGGGTAGGATTGGGTAGGATTGGGTAGGGTAGGATTGGGTAAGGTAGGATTGGGTAAGGTAGGATTGGGTAGGGTAGGATTGGGTAAGGTAGGATTAGGTAGGATTGGGTAGGGTAGGATTGGGTAGGGTAGGATTGGGTAAGGTAGGATTGGGTAAGGTAGGATTGGGTAGGGTAGGATTGGGTCATGTAGGATTGGGTTGGGTAGGATTGGGTAGGGTAGGATTGGGTAATGTAGGATTGGGTTGGGTAGGATTGGGTAGGGTAGGATTGGGTAGGGTCGGATTGGGTAGGATTGGGTAGGGTAGGATTGGGTAGGGTAGGATTGGGTAGGGTCGGATTGGGTAGGGTAGGATTGGGTTGGGTCGGATTGGGTAGGATTGGGTAGGGTAGGATTGGGTAGGGTAGGATTGGGTAATGTAGGATTGGGTTGGGTAGGATTGGGTAGGGTAGGATTGGGTAGGGTAGGATTGGGTAGGGTAGGATTGGGTAGGATTGGGTAGGGTAGGATTGGGTAGGGTAGGATTGGGTAGGATTGGGTAAGGTAGGATTGGGTAGGGTAGGATTGGGTAATGTAGGATTGGGTAGGGTAAGATTGGGTAGGATTGGGTAGGGTAGGATTGGGTAGGGTAGGATTGGGTAGGATTGGGTAGGGTAGGATTGGGTAGGGTAGGATTGGGTAGGATTGGGTAGGGTAGGATTGGGTAGGATTGGGTAGGGTAGGATTGGGTCGGGTAGGATTGGGTAGGATTGGGTAGGGTAGGATTGGGTAGGATTGGGTAAGGTAGGATTGGGTAGGGTAGGATTGGGTAATGTAGGATTGGGTAGGGTAAGATTGGGTAGGGTAGGATTGGGTAAGGTAGGATTGGGTAAGGTAGGATTGGGTAGGGTAGGATTGGGTAAGGTAGGATTGGGTAAGGTAGGATTGGGTAGGGTAGGATTGGGTAGGGTAGGATTGGGTAAGGTAGGATTGGGTAAGGTAGGATTGGGTAGGGTAGGATTGGGTAGGGTAGGATTGGGTAAAGTAGGATTGGGTAGGGTAGGATTGGGTAGGGTAGGATTGGGTAAGGTAGGATTGGGTAAGGTAGGATTGGGTAGGGTAGGATTGGGTAAGGTAGGATTGGGTAGGGAAGGATTGGGTAAGGTAGGATTGGGTAGGGTAGGATTGGGTAGGGTAGGATTGGGTAAGGTAGGATTGGGTGGGGTAGGATTGGGTAGGGTAGGATTGGGTAAGGTAGGATTGGGTAAGGTAGGATTGGGTAGGGTAGGATTGGGTAAGGTAGGATTGGGTAAGGTAGGATTGGGTAAGGTAGGTTTGGGTAGGGTATGATTGGGTAAGTTAGGATTGGGAAGGGTAGGATTGGGTAGGGTAGGATTGGGGAGGGTAGGATTGGGTAGGATTGGGTAGGGTAGGATTGGGGAGGGTAGGATTGGGTAGGGTAGGATTGGGTGGGGTAGGATTGGGTAAGGTAGGATTGGGTGGGGTAGGATTGGGTGGGGTAGGATTGGGTAAGGTAGGATTGGGTGGGGTAGGATTGGGTAAGGTAGGAATGGGTAGGGTAGCATTGGGTAGGGTAGGATTGGGTAAGGTAGGATTGGGTAAGGTAGGATTGGGTAGGGTAGGTTTGGGTAAGGTAGGATTGGGTTAGGTAGGACTCGGGTAGGGTAGGTTTGGGTAAGGTAGGATTGGGTAAGGTAGGACTCGGGTAGGGTAGGATTGGGTAGGATTGGGTAGGGTAGGATTGGGTAGGGTAGGATTGGGTAGGACTGGGTAGGGTAGGATTGGGTACGGTAGGATTGGGTGAGGTAGGATTGGGTAGGGTAGGATTGGGTAAGGTAGGATTGGGTGAGGTAGGATTGGGTAGGGTAGGATTGGGTAAGGTAGGATTGTTAGTGTATGAATGAATTTGAGCTTGCGACACCTAATGCCAAGCGCTTGGCAAGCAAGACAACCCATCGATCGGCCTCACTTGGCTTTCAATTCGATAGGTACGTCCACGATTGGGGTCTGCTCCCATCTACGCACCCACAACAACTTAGACTCACCCATCGATTCAACGGGAGACCCTATCGGTCATTTGCTCCCATTTTTCCTGGTCCTGTCTTCCCACCATGTTGAGGCCAGTTCTGTTTCTCCTGTTCACATCCCCATCTGGAGTAACTGTGTTCAGTTCTGGGCACCGCACCTGAGGAAGGATATATTGGCCTCGGAGGGGGTGCAGCACAGATTCACCAGAATGATACCAGGGCTAAAAGGGTTAAATTATGAGGACAGGGTGTACAAACTTGGCTTGTATTCCCCTGCGTATGGGAGATTGAGGGGTGATCTGATTGAGGAGTTTAAAATCGTAACAGGATTTGATAGGGTAAATACGGAGAAACTACTTCCTCTGGTGGGAGAGTCTTGAATGAAGGGAAATACTCTTAAAATTAGAGCTAGGCCATTCAGGAGTGAAATTAGGAAGCACCTTTTCGCACAAAAGGTAGTGGAAATCCAGAACTGTCTCCCCCAGAAGGTTGTGGATGATGGGGGACAATTGGAGCTTTCAAGACTGAGATCGATAGATTTTTGTTAGAACATAAGAAATCGGAGCAGGAGTCGGCCATACAGCCCCTCGTGCCTGTTCCACCATTAAATAAGATCATGACTGATCTTCTACTTCAGCTTCACTTTCCTGCCCTATTCCCATATTCCTTAATTCCCTTAGTGCCCAAAAATCTAGCGATCTCAGCCTTGAATATATTCAACGACTGAGCATCCACAGCCCTCTGGGGTTGAGAATTCCAAAGATT
Source organism: Squalus acanthias (assembly GCA_030390025.1). Taxonomy (NCBI): domain Eukaryota; kingdom Metazoa; phylum Chordata; class Chondrichthyes; order Squaliformes; family Squalidae; genus Squalus; species Squalus acanthias. The sequence goes on from CM059425.1 coordinate 260,044,347, forward strand.
CACAACCCTCTGAGTGAAGAAATGTTCCCTTACCCTATCCTTAGAGTACGACCCCTAGTTCTAGACTCCTCAGCCAGGGGAAACAGCCTCTCAGCATCTACCCTGTCAAGCCCTCTAAGAATTTTATATGTTTCAATGAGATCACCTCTCATTCTTCTAAACTCCAGAGAATATAGGCACATTTTGCTCAATATCTCCTCATAGGACAACCCTCTCATCCCAGGAATCAATCTAGTGAAGCATTGTTGTACCCCCTCTAAGGCAAGTATATCCTTCCTTAGGTAAGGGTATCAAGGGATATGGGGCAAAGGCGGGTAAATAGAATTAAGATACAATTCAGCCATGATCTCATTGAATGGCGGAGCAGGGTCGAAGGTGCTGACTGCTCTACTCCGATTCCTATGTTCCTATGTCCTTGATGAACTGCAGTGCTCTGTGTTTCTTGGAGGTGAGTGCAGTGCTCACTGTTAATTAGCTGTCCGCACCTTGTTAAAGTGCAATTACCTGTCATTAAGTCCTAAAGCCCCCCTCCCATACCCCTCCGTGGTCTCTTGATCTCCTGCCACTGCTGTCAGCCTTTCTGGCTGGACACCTTCCGGCTCGGTTTTGAAATTGACACGACAGTCTGACCACCTCTTAAACAGATCCAGGTCTTTAATCTATGTTTTTTAAATTGAGATATTGCTGATTTATCATCCCATGTGCTGGTTCAAATTTTGGAGCCTAACAATTACTCATTACACTGTAACCAGGGATTAAATAAATGTTGCTTATTCTGGTTCACCCTTACAGTGTGCAGAGTGGTGCAATAGTTTGACTGCCATTAATTCTGAATTTTGTCTTATTAGTACATATAATGATGGCTTGATCCAAAATACACATATTCAGACATACCAGTCTTTAACCAGGTGATTCTGCAATATCTCTTAAAATAAGTAATTACAAAAAATTACATAAAATCTACAGCACAGAAACAGGCCATTCGGCACAATTGGTCTATGTCGGTGTTTATGCTCCACACGAGCCTCCTCCCACTCTATTTACATCATCTCACCCTATCAGCATATCCTCTATTCCTTTCTTCATGAAACACAAAAAGTTGGCATGCAGGTACAGCAAGTAACCAAAAAGGCAAATGGAATGTTGGCTTTTATTGCAAGGGGGCTGGAGTATAAAAGCAGGGAAGTCCTGCTACAACTGTACAGGGTATTGGTGAGACCACACCTGGAGTACTGCATACAGTTTTGGTCTCCTTATTTAAGGAAGGATATACTTGCATTGGAGGTAGTTCAGAGATGATTCACACGGTTAATTCCAGAGATGAGGGGGTTGACTTATGAAGAAAGGTTGAGCAGGTTGGGCCTATACTCATTGGAATTTAGAAGAATGAGAGGTGATCTTATTGAAACATATAAGATACTGAGGGGGCTCGACAAGGTAGATGCAGAGAGGATCTAGAACTCGGGGGCATAGTTTCAGAATAAAGGGTCACCCTTTTATAACTGAGATGAGGAGGAATTTCTTCTCTCAGAGGGTCGTAAATCTGTGGAATTCTCTGCCCTAGAGAGCCGTGGAGGCTGGGTCATTAAATGCATTTCAGGTGGAGATAGACAGATTTTTGCAATATAAGGGAGTGAAGGGTTATGGGGAGCGGGCAGGGAAGTGGCTTTGAGCCCAAGATCAGCCATGATCTTATTGATCTTGCAGGCTCGAGGGGCCAAGTGGCCTGTTCCTGCTCCTATTTCTTATGTTCTTATGTCCTTCCTCATGTGCTCATCCAACTTTCCCTTAAATGCATCGATGCTCTTTGCGTCAACCACTCCCTGTGGTAGCGAGTCCCACATTCTCACCACTCTCTGGGTAAAGAGGTTTTTCCTGAATTCTTCATTGGATTTATTAGTGACTATTTTGTATTTATGGCCCATAGTCAGTAACTCTGAGCCAGCACAAATTCCGGTGTAGTAACCTGGCCACCTAACGCCGGCCATCGCGTATAGCGGGCACATTGCCTTTGCACAAACGTGCTTGCTGTACGCAGTGGGATCTGTAATCCCATTCTCCGTGAAAGGAATCAGACTCCCGGCTTTTGCCTATTGTCCGCTCCTCTCCTCATCACTTGCTCGTCTAGTTCTGATGAGCCGCATACACCCAGACATCCCCCCTCCTTCCCCCCACCTCAGCCCCCTGTCTTTTCCCGTTCCGGATGCTGATGGGTCTGCTGTGTATTTTTCCAGCGAGTTCTGGTGTCAGTTCAGTAATCCCAGAACGGTTCGATTTACTGCTTTCACCGCAGACCAAGTGAAGCTGCCTTGCGAAGATTCACAGTGGGGTCGATATACGCACACATTGAGTAATAACAGTCTGCAATAAATCAAATCAATTCTCTGAGCTCATGCAAAACTGAAACATTTGAATAATAAAAGAGCAGCGATTAGTTCCTTGTTTTATGAGAAGAAAGGAATGTAGCCACGAGAACATAAAAAAGATTAAGGATATTATGCACACGATTAAATTTATAATGCCAACTTGTCTGGAAACATGTAGAGTTTTACTTAACAACAAGTTTAAGCTGTATTAGAACGATTGTTACAAATGGCAATATGGCCTTTTAAGAATTATAGAGCCAAGCCCCTAAGAAATAGCGAGGGGCGAAAAACATTAATAGGAGTGGTATATAGGCCTCCAAATAGTAAAATAGAGGTTGGGGAGGGCATCACGAGGGAAATTAGAGAAGCGTGCAATAAGAGCACAGCTGTCATCATAGGTGACTTTAACTTACATATAGATTGGAATAGCCTAATCAGTAAAAATAATGAGGAGGAGGAATTCCTTGAGTGTTTAAGGGATGGTTATCTGGATCAATATGTCGAGGAACCAACTCGGGAACAGGCTATATTGGACTGGGTACTGTGCAATGAGAAGGGACTAATTAGTAATCTTGTTGTACGGGGACCCTTGGGTCAGAGCGATCATAACATGATCGATTTCTCACTCGAAATGGAGAGCGAAGAAATTGACTCAGAGACTCAGGTCCTGAATTTAAACAAGGGGAATTATGATGCCATTAGACGGGAACTGAGTAGGTCTGATTGGACAACGTTCCTGGGAGGACTGGAGGTAGATAAACAATGGCAAGCATTTAAAGATAGAATGACAAAATTGCAAAAATTGTTTATACCAATCTGGCATAAAAGGAAATCTAAAAAGGTGACTCAACCGTGGATAACAGGGGAAATTAGAGACAGCATAAAATCCAAAGATAGGGCGTATAAAATAGCCAAAAAACGCGCCAGAGCGGAAGATTGGGAACAGTTTAAGATAGAGCAAAGGAGGGCAAAGGGCTTAATCAAGAAGGGCAAAATAGCTTACGAAAGCAAGCTGGCGGAAAATATAAAAACTAACTCCAAAAGCTTTTATAAGTATATCAAGAGGAAAAGACTGGTGAAAACCAAAGTTGGTCCATTGCAGTCAGATACGGGGGAATATATAATGGGAAATAAGGAAATGGCAGACCAACTAAATGCATACTTTGGGTCAGTCTTTACGAAGGAAGACACAAAAAACCTCCCTGGGATATCGGGAAAAATAGGGACATTGGCAAAGGAGGAACTGACGCAAATCAATATCTCTAAGGATATGGTGTTAAGGAAGCTAAAGGGATTGAAGGCGGACAAATCCCCAGGGCCTGATAACATGCATCCTAGGGTACTGAAGGAGGTGGCCCTAGAGATAGCGGATGCACTAAGCATGATTTTCCAGAATTCATTAGACTCGGGAACAGTGCCCATGGATTGGAGGGTAGCTAACGTTACCCCACTATTCAAAAAGGGGGGTAGGGAAAAAGCAGGTAATTACAGACCTGTAAGCCTTACATCAGTTGTGGGCAAAATGCTGGAGTCCATCATTAAGGATGAAATAGCCGAGCACTTAGCAAATGGGGACAGGATAGGACAGAGTCAACATGGATTTACAAAGGGTAAATCGTGCTTGACTAATCTATTGGAATTTTTTGAGGGAGTAACTGGTAAAATAGATGGGGGAGAGCCAGTAGATGTGGTGTACCTGGACTTCCAAAAGGCCTTCGATAAGGTCCCACATAAAAGATTAGCATGGAAAATTGAAGCTCATGGGATAAAGGGGAAAGTATTGACGTGGATAGAGAACTGGCTGTCAGATAGAAAACAGAGAGTTGGAATAAACGGCTCATTTTCTGAATGGCAGGCAGTAACAAGTGGGGTACCACAGGGATCTGTCCTGGGTCCCCAGCTGTTCACAATTTATATTAATGACCTGGATCAGGGAGTCGAATGCAGCATTTCCAAATTTGCAGACGACACTAAACTAGGAGGGGGGGTGGGCTCAGAGGAGGAGACCAGGAAGCTCCAGAGCGATTTGGACAGACTGGGTGATTGGGCGGATAAATGGCAGATGCACTATAATGTGGACAAGTGCGAAGTTATCCACCTTGGGTGCAGGAACGGGAGGGCAAATTATTATTTAAATGGCAATAAATTGGGAGAGGGGGAAGTACAGAGAGACCTGGGTGTTCTTGTACACCAGTCACTGAAGGCGAGCATGCAGGTGCAACAGGCGGTCAAGAAGGCAAACGGTATGCTGGCCTTCATAGCAAAAGGGTTGGAATACAGGAACAGGGATACCTTGCTGCAGCTGTACAGGGCACTGGTGAGACCACACCTCGAGTACTGTGTACAGTTTTGGTCGCCTCATCTGAGGAAAGATGTTCTTGCCATGGAGGGGGTGCAGCGGCGATTCACCAGGCTGATACCAGGAATGGCGGGATTGACCTATGAGGAGAGACTATGTAGTTTAGGGATGTACACACTGGAGTTTAGAAGATTGAGAGGGGACCTCATAGAAGTGTATAAAATTCTGACGGGTCTAGACAGATTAGATGCAGAAGGAATGTTTCCCTTGGCGGGTGAGAACAGAACTAGAGGACATAATTTAAGGATAAGGGCTAAACCATTTAGGACAGAAATGAGGGGGAATTTCTTCACTCAGAGAGTGGTGAACCTGTGGAACTCATTGCCACAGAGGGCAGTGTACGCCAGCTCATTAAATATATTTAAGAGGGAATTAGATATATTTCTACAGGCAAAAGGGGTTAAGGGTTACGGAGAGAAGGCGGGGACGGGATACTGAATTGAAGGATCAGCCATGATCTCATTAAATGGCGGAGCAGGCTCGAAGGGCCGGATGGCCTACTCCTGCTCCTATCTTCTATGTATCTATGTATCTATCTAAATGAATGAGTTTTACACCTCCCGAACCTGCGGCCTCTACTGCCTAGAAGGACAAGGGCAGCAGGCGCATGAGACCACCACCACCACCAAGTTCCCCTCCAAGTCACACACCAGCCTGACTTCGACCCCATTCCTTCATCGTCGCTGGGTCGAAATCCTGGAACTCCCTCCCTAACAGTACTGTGGGAGTACCTTCACCACACGGACTGCAGCGGTTCAAGAAGGCGGCTCACCACCACCTTCTCAAGGGATGGGCAATAAATGCTGGCCTTGCCAGTAACACCCACATCCCATGAATGAATTAAAAAAAACATAGAATTAGTGAATTTACAGCAGAGAAACAGGCCATTCGGCCCAACTGGTCTCTGCCGGTGTTTATTTTCCACATGAGCCTCCTCCCACCTTACTTCATCTCAACCTATCAGCTTATCCTTCTATTCTTTTCCCCCTCAAGCGTTTATCTAACTTCCCCTTAAATTCATCTATGCTTTTCGCCTTAACTACTCCCTGTGGTAGCGAGTTCCACATTCTAACCAGTCTCTGAGTAAAGAAGTTTCTCCTGCATGCCTTCTCTCATTTGTTAGTGATTATCATATTTATGACCCCTAGTTTTGGATGGAGTAGAGAATGTGGGTAGAGTCTATGGTTGCAATTATATGGCACTAATGTCCCCTTTAAGCCGCGCAGCCGCACAGCTCTCTGCAGCTCCCGCGCAGCCGGCTCATTGGCTCACCGGCTTTTAATGGGCCGCATAGCCCCTTAAAGGGGCCGCGCACCCTCCAAAAAAATTACAGGAACATTGTTCAGCGCATACCAATCTGAGACCGGTTTGTGGCTGAGCAGGCAGTAGTCACAGAGACCAGAGCTATACTGCCACTTAGACTCCTTGAACTCCTCAGTAAATTCCAACGCCAGTTCCAGCCCACATGTGCAGTGGATGCCTGCCTGACAACCACACACACATTTATACTTGTGCACAGCATCCCAAAATGAAGCATTGGAAGTGAAATTAAAAAAATTAAAGAAAAAGAAAACTTTTGTTCAACCTGTGGGATTTAGAGGCCAAAAAAGTTGGCGTTTATCTCATGGTTTATTAAGGAGAAGTTTGATAAATGCGTGTGGGGGAAAAGAAGGATATGCTGATAGGGTTAGATGAAGAGGGGTGGGAGGAGGCTCGTGTGGAGCATAAACACCGGCACGGACCAGTTGGGCCGAATGGCCTGTTTCTGTGCTGTAAATTCGATGTCGTTTATCGCTGTGCTTCAGTTTTGCTCTACCTCCTGCTCTACAATCGCACTCTGGGAGACTGGTGTTATACTGCTGCCTGCGACTGGAAACCAGCTCTGAATGTACCCACCTGCCAGGGTTTCCACCTTTGCTGCATTCCGGAGTCAGTTCTCTGATCTGACTCTACTGTTTTCAGTGACACAAAAAGAGCTGTATAACTTCAGTCCACGATAAGGTAGATTGTATGTGGTCTGGGGAAGCTTGTTGGGATGAATGGCCTTTCACAATTCCATGCTTTGTTATGTTCGTGTGTGTAAGGGTTGTAACCAAGTGTGCTACCAATGTTTCTATTTTCATTTAAATTACATAGGATTACATAGGATATACGGTACAGAAACAGGCCATTCGGCCCAACCAGTCCATGCCGGCGTTTATGCTCCACTTGAGCCTCCTCCCGCCTTTCCTCATCTAACTCTATCAGTGTAACCCTCTATTCCCTTCTCCCTCATATGCTTGTCCAGCCTCCCCTTAAATGCATCTACACTTTTTGCTTCAACCACTCCCTGTGGTAGCGAGTTCCACATTCTCACCACTCTCTGGGTAAAGAAGTTTCTTCTGAATTCCCTATTGGATTTCTTGGTGACTATCTTATATTGATGGCCTCTAGTTATGCTCTTCCCCACAAGTGGAATCATTCTCTCTGTATCCACTCTATCAAAACCTTTCATAATTTTAAAGACCTCTATTACGTCACCCTTCAGCCTTCTTTTTTACAGAGGGAAGAGACCCAGTCTGTTCATCCTTTCCTGATATGTATACCTTCGCATTTCTGGTATCATTCTTGTAAATCTTCTCTGCACCCTCTCCAGTGCCTCTATATCCTTTTTATAATATGGTGACCAGAACTGTACGCAGCACTCCAAGTGTGGTCTAACCAAGGTTCGATACAGGTTTAGCATAACTTCCCTACTTTTCAATTCTATACCTCTAGAATAAACCAGAGTGCTTGGTTTGCTTTTTTTTTTATGCATTACTTGATGTGATTAATTGCTTTTTGTTGTGAACTTGCAGATCTGCAATGGTGTTGTTGATGGCCAAAGAATACATTGTTTTCTAGCACCCTCCATAAACTTCAGCTCATCCAAAACTCTGCTGCCTGTCCTAACTCGCACCAAGTCCCGTTCACCCATCACTCCCTGTGCTCACTGACCTACACTGGCTCCCGGTCCGGCAAAGCCTCGATTTAAAAATTCTCACCCTCGTGTTCAAATCCTTCCATGGCCTCACCCTGTCTTATCTCTGTAACCTCCTCCTGCCATACAATCCCTCCGAGATCTCTGCATTTCTCCAATTCTGGCCTCTTGCGCATCCCCAATTTTAATCGCTCCACCATTGGCGGCCGTGCCTTCAGCTGCCTGGGCCCTAAACTCTGAAATTCCCTCCACCTCTCTACCTCTTTACCTCTCTCTCCTCCTTTAAGGTGCTCCTTAAATCTTACCTCTTTGACCAAGCTCCTGGCCACCTGTCCTACTATCTCCTGTTGTGGCTCGCTGTCAAATTCTGTTTGATAATCGCTTCTGTGAAGCGCCTTGGAACGTTTTACCACGTTAAAGGTGCGATATAAATGCAAGTTGTTATTGGTTTATAACAATATGGGTATTATCAACAAGGTGTGATGTGGAAAGTGATACAGGAAGTTAGTGTGACACTTCCAAGACGTACATGCTACACGCAAGATTTTTAATACACTATAGGTACTTTTTTCTGTTCTTCACAGGTCCCTTTAAAAGTGTCGCTCACCTCTGGGAAGTCGTGGGGCTCAATGAGAGAGCTGCAAGACATGGAGACTCCCAGCCAGTAACAGTGTCAACGTGTGGTTCACGGTATTTGCCAATGCTTTAATAAGCACCAATTGTCTTTTTGCTTTCATTGCTCCTAATGGCGTCATGCCTGTAACTTTCCTCTCTTTTTTCTGGAGCTTGGGACAAAACTAGGAACACTGAACTGTTTCTTACCAGATTGTATGGATTTCGTTCAATTGATGCAATCAGCAAAAATGTTTCTAAGCAGCCTGTTGGTTGCACTGTGCGTGGAAGCAGATTGTTTCCTCATGGTTTGTTTGGGAACACTGAGGTTTGTGACTTTTGCTGGGTAACAATGAACCATGAGTTGGTGTCTCCCTGTCTGCGCTTGCTCCTGAAGCCTGCAGTGATTGTGTCACGGTTTTCAAGGGCTGCTGCTGCTCAGTCAAACTCCCTTCACCGAGTTTGGAAGCAGAGTGCACGACAATGCAGCCAGTAACTCAAAGGAATGGCCGCTTGGGCCTCCTGGGAAGAATTTTTAGTTTAAATATAAAAGTAGGACAAAAGTAACATTTAAAAAAAATTGAGGGTGTTGCTGCTGCAGCAGATGATCAAGTCCCATCACAGCCAGAGAGGTTGCCTCACAGCCAAGAAGCAAGCAAGTGTAAAATGGGATTCATCAGTAACTTTCCTGCTGGCATTAATGCTATTTCCCTTTACATTATAATTTGTACACTGTTTTTTCACTTAAATGTAGAAATAATTTCCTCCAGTCAGTGGCATGGCTGCCATGGTCCTCACACGACTATGCTGGTCGGTTTAAGTTCTCCCTCTGTGTCCGTCTGATGCCAGATGAGGTTTGGACCACTGGGCATTTCATCAGTATGAACTCTCCGAGGCCAATCACTGGGCTGTGATTTCGGGCATTTCATCAGTATGAACTCTCCGAGGCCAATCACTGGGCTGTGATTTCGGGGAATTCATCAGTATGAACTCTCCGAAGCCAATCACTGGGCTGTGATTTCGGGGAATTCATCAGTATGAACTCTCCGAGGCCAATCACTGGGCTGTGATATCTTGGGGATTTCATCAGTATGAACTCTCCGAGGCCAATCACTGGGCTGTGATATCTTGGGGATTTCATCAGTATGAACTCTCCGAGGCCAATCACTGGGCTGTGATTTCGGGGAATTCATCAGTATGAACTCTCCGAGGCCAATCACTGGGCTGTGATATCTTGGGGAATTCATCAATAGAGAAAAATGACAGCCCTTCTATCTCACTCCAACTGACGTTGATTCAGCATGAGTAATATTGGTATCAGAGTGACGTATGAATATAGAGGAAATTGGGCGGAGGTGTTTCAGCATTGTCCCGCTCCACCAGACAGTGAAAGAATGATGCCTTGGATTCAGCAGCCACAATGGGGCAGGAGAGAAGCAAGAAAATGTTCTGTTCTGGTTTATAAAGCACAAATGAATGAAAGCATGACACTGCTTTGCTGATTCTATCAGGGAGAGTTCATACTAATTAATTCCCCAAGATATCACACCCAGGAACATCTCCTCACATGACACCCCCCCCCCCCCGCAGCCCTTAAAGAGAGGCCTTTCCGAGGAAACTACAAGCTGAAGTCTAGCCCTCAGTGTTCGAGTTGACCAGAATTGTTCTTAAATTGTCTGACGACTCCTGCGTCGTCGTGTGTCTAGCGTCTTTTTTTGTGGTGTCAGTATTTCAGAAAGTTCCCTTCATTAAATCTGCTGACTCCGTTCATTTGTATTCTTGTTGTGTTTTGCTCCAGTTCCCGCTGCTCAAGTCTGCCCTCCTTGGAGTTCAGACAAAGTCGAGTAATGAGTAGTGCGCTAACAGTCATGTAAAGCATATGGAAACATCCCCAATGTACAAATTGTACAAATCCCAAGCACGCTGAAGCCCTAATCAACTAAAGCCCCTTGATAGTAAGGCTATAAATAAATATATATATATTATATAAATAGAGGCATAGAGTACAAAAGCCAGGAAGTTATGCTAAACCTATATTAAAACACTGGTTCAGCCCCAGCTGGAGAATTGTATCCAATTCTGGGAACCACACTTTAGGAAGGACGTGAATCTTTGGAGAGGGTGCAGAAGAGATTTACTAGAATGGTTCCAGGGATGAGGGATTACAGATACGTGGATAGACTGGAGAAGTTGGGGTTGTTCTTCTTGGAGCAGATTTCATAGGGGTGTCTAAGAGGAGATTTGACAGAGGTGTTTAAAATCATGAAGGGTTTAGACAGAGTAAACAACGAGAGACTGTTTCCAGTGGCTGAAGCGTTGATAAACAGAGGGCACAGATTTAAGGTGATTGGCAAAAGAACCAGAGGCGACAGGAGGAAAAACTTTTTTACACAAGTGGTGAGGATTTGGAATGCGCTGCCTGATCGGGTGGTGGAAACAGATTCAATAGTAGCCTTCAAAAGGGAATTGGATGAATACTTGAAGGAGAAAAAATTGTAGGGATATGGGGGAAAGAGCGGGGGAGTGGGACTAACTGGATTGCTCTTCGAAAGAGTCGGTGCAGACTCGATGGGCCGAATGGCCTCCTTCTGTGCTGTGCTATTCCACGATTCTATAATAGCAAACGGTTAATTATATACAATGACATAGAACGTACAGCACAGAAACAGGCCATTCGGCCCAATAGCTCTATGCCGGTGTTTACGCTCCGCATGAGCCTCCTCCTACCTTCCTTCATCTCACCCTATCACCATATCCTTCCATTCCCTTCTCCCTCATGTACTTATCTAAATGAAATACTTCAATAGATGAATACTCTAAAACTACTTCTGCAGCAAATAGTCCTCAACATTGACTCCGGACTCCATGAAGTCTCATGGCTTCAGGTCAAGCATGGGCAAGGAAACCTCCTGCTGATTACCACCTACCGCCCTCCCTCAGCTGATGAATCAGTACTCCTCCATGTTGAACGCCTCTTGGAAGAAGCACTGAGAGTAGCAAGGGCACAGAATGTACTCTGGGTGGGGGACTTCAATGTCCATCACCAAGAGTGGCTCAGTAGCACCACTACTGACTGAGCTGGCCGAGTCCTGAAGGACCTAACTGCCAGTCTGGGCCTGCGACAGGTGGTGAGAGAACCAACACGAGGGAAAAACCTACTTGACTTCGTCCTCACCAATCTACCTGTCGCAGGTGCATCTGTCCATGACAGTATTGGTAGCAGTGACCACCGCACAGTCATCGTGTTGTGTGGCACTGCCACTGTGCTAAATGGGATAGATTCATAACAGATCTAGCAGCTCAAAACTGGGCATCCATGAGGCGCTGTGGGCCATCAGCAGCAGCAGAATTGTATTCCACCACAATCTGTAACCTGGCTCACCACCACCTTCTCAAGGGAAACTGGGGATGGGTACTAAATGCTGGCCTTGCCAGCGACGCCCACATCCCATAAGCGAATATTTTTTTTTACATTAATGAGTAGTACAATAATAATTACACTACTAGCACACTCAATGGCGTGCATCAGCACAAAGAAGTGCTCATGAGAAACATTACCTAGTAGCCCTCTATTGACAATTTGTAGTCTTGTTTTATAGTATTGTGCCAATCAGCATTGTTGCTTCATACAACCAGTGTTAGCATTTGCATATTCTCCACTGTTAGTGTATAAAATCATGAGTGGCCTAGACAGAGTGGATAGGAAGGACCTATTTCCCTTAGCAGAGAGGTCAATAACCATTGGGCATAGATTTAAAGTAATTGGTAGAAGGATTGGAGGGGAGTTGAGGAGAAATATTTTCACCCAGAGGGTGGTGGGGGTCTGGAACTCACTGCCTGAAAGGGTGGTAGAGGCAGAAACCCTCAACACATTTAAAAAGTACTTGGATACGCACTTGAAGTAACCTGCAAGGCCCAAGAGCTGGAAAGTGGGATGAGGCTGGATAGCTCTTTTTTGGCCGGCACAGACACGATGGGCCGAATGGCCTCCCTCTGTGCCGTAAATTTCTCTGATTCTCTGATTAATAAGATCCAATAGCAATATGACAATGAATGTTTAGGCAACTTATTACTCGAAAGCTTTTGTGCAGGATTTCAGTGATAAATGTGTAGTGCCCTTTCCCACAGTGCATTAACCTATAGATCCACCAGTATCTCGCTGCAGTATCTTGGCATCACAGTTCAACAGCAGCATTGTGTTGTGTCAGTTCTGGCTCTGTGGTAGCACTCTTACCTTTGAATCAGCAGGTCACTGGTTCAAAAGCCCCCTCGAGGATTTGTGTCTATAATCTAGGCTGACACTTCAGTGTATGCTTCCACCAACTGAATTCCACTTTCTTCACCTTCTCTGTTATTATTATTGGAATTTTTCCTCCTCTGACCCTTGATATGTTTAACAAGAGAGAGGGAAGGGGATTCCCAAACATTCAGGGGAAAGGGCAAGGGGTGGAATAAAAAGGGGAAGCCCTGGGGATGTCTTTGGAGCCTATTGTTCTCTAGCTTCCCATTATAGGGCAGGTGCTGTGAGGCAGAATCTTCTCTCCTCCATTTCTCCTTAGTTCTTCCCTCCATTTCTCTACCTCTCCTTGCCCTTCCCTTCTTCAATTTTGCAGGCATTTTGTTACATGATTCACAACCATTTCTGATTCAACCTGTCGCGCCATTTTTCCAATATTATTACAATCCTCCATTTATTTACAAGCACATTTTATGTGATTTCTGCGCGCCTTACTTGGCTATATGCGTTTGATTGGAAGAGCCAGTTAGCTGTTTCTACAGGTGCCCAGTCTAATTTCTATTGCTTCTGTTTGCTGTTAATTATCCAGACTGGATCAGTTACATTGGACTCGTCTGCCTGTCAACCACGTTGCCTGGCGACCATCATCCAGCTGGCCCTTGGCTCACTGAAGTGCAAATCAATTCTTCTCTTCCTGTCCTTGATCAGAAAATCGTTTGTACATCCCAGTTTTCAGTTCCCTGATTTCGAACACAGTTCTGCCTTAGATGTGTTGAGAGATGCTGAGAGGTTGTTTCCCCTGGCTGGAGAGTCTAGAACTAGGGTACATAGTCTCGGGATAAGGGGTCGGCTGAGATGAGGAGGAATTTCTTCACTCAGAGGGTTGTAAATCTTTGGAATTCTCCGCCCCAGTGGGCTGTGGATGCTGAGTCGGTGAGTATATTCAAGGCTGAGATCGATAGATTTTTGGACTCGAGTGGATAGGGGGATCGGGCAGGAAAGTGGAGTTGAGGTCGATGATCAGCCATGATCTTATTGAATGGTGGAGCAGGTTCGAGGGGGCGTATGGCCCACTCCTGCTCCTAATTCTTACTTTCTTTTGTTCTTATATCTTGGTTTGGTCTGGTTTGCCAGGCATTCTGCTTACATTGCAGCCAGTAAGAGAGACGAGGATATAACTTCAGACTGGAGTTGCCAATCCGCCAGGATTGCCCTGGAGTCTCCATGAATTTCGGATTAATCTCCTGGACACTGCTGCAAGCAACACCGGGAGAAACATCATAGGGGCAATGGTGCTTTTTTCATTTTCTTTGCACACTTTAATTTATTACAAATAGAAAAGCAAAATACTGCAGATGCTGGAAATCTGAAATAAAAACAGAAAATGCTGGACATACTCTATTGTCTGTTTTTTCTTTATTTTATTAGTTAGAACAATATTGAAGACAGTGGAAAGAGGCTGTTTGACTGATAGTCAAGAATCCTCCAGTCGGGTAACTTCCAATCTGTTCACTTTCCAATTAGAGTGGGAAGGCGGGGCAGCGCGAGGATTGACGTGCTGGGTGACCAATGGCAGCAACGTAGGGGCGGGGCAGGTGGAGGCAGGAGGTCATGTGATGAATTCTCCAGGAATACATCCAACCAGAGTTGGCGACCCCACTTCAGGCACACGGGCTAAAGTGAGACACCGTTTTCCTTCTTCCGTCATCCCCCGCCATCCGCCATAGCTGTTTTAATCTGATCATATTTGCCGTGCTGTTAGAACATAAGAACATAAGACGTAGGAGCAGGAGTAGGTCATTTGGCCCCTCGAGCCTGCTCCACCATTCGATAAGATCATGGCTGATCTGATCTTGGCCTCAACTCCACTTCTCTGCCCGCTCCCCATAACCCTTGACTCCCTTACCATTCAAAAATCTGTCTATCTCCACCTTAAGTATATTCAATGACCCAGCCTCCACAGCTCTCAGGGGAAGAGAATTCCAAAGATTCACGACCCTCTGAGAGAAGAAATTCCTCCTCATTTCCGATTTAAAAGGGTGCCCCCTTATTCTGAAATTATGCCCCCTAGTTCGAGATTCCCCCACGAGGGGAAACATCCTGTCTGCATCTACCCTGTCAAGCCCCTTCAGAATCTTAGATGTTTCAATAAGATCCCCTCTCATTCTTCTAAACTCCAATGAGTATAGGCCCAACCTGCTCAACCTTTCCTCATAAGACAACCCCTTCATCTTTGGAATCAACCTCGTGAACCTTCTCTGAACTGCCTCTGAACTGTTCCTTACTTCTGGAGACAGATTGCCTGTAAAAGCAGATCTGGCTTACTTTCCAGCGTGGGGTGGGGTCCCCCCTCACTGGTATCTCTTGTGGGGCTTTTCAATGGGTATCTCTTGGGTCAAAGTGCTCTGGTGAAAGCCTCTGGAGTTAGGCGATGTCATTAATGCTGCAGCCTTCCAAACCTTCCGAACTGTTGAATACACAGAGTGTAGTATTAGCTGCCACTTATCAGGAAGTAGGACCTCCTGTGGACAGAAATAATGGGCGATGGAGGCAGAATATCCGGCCACATACTGATTGCCGGCACTATTAGTAGCTCTTAATGTGCGGTGAATCTTAATATGTGGTTCTGGTATTAAGCTTCCTCAATTAAAGGGACAGCAGCCTGCTTTGACTCTTTATGCACGGAGGTTGATTTGCTGGCGGCAGAGAAAATGACGGTGAAAGCTGAAAACCCGACTGTCTCACTAATGTCCTTGAGGGAAGGGAAGCGGCCGTCGTCACCCGGCCTGAGCCCACACCTGACTCCAGTCCCACTCTCTCTGGTTGAATCTTTGTGTCCTCAGGGTAACTAGGGGATGGGAATAAATACTGCCTCGCTAGGTTCATTCACATCTCAAGAATAAATATCTTCCAGCATCGAGACTCCTCTCAGAAACCCAGCTTTCCACAATCTCAACAATTGGAATTCATATAGCGCCTTTAACGTAGTAAAACGTCCCAAGGGCGCTTCACAGGAGCGTAATGACAAAAACTGACACCGAGCCAAAGATGAAGATATTAGGACAGGTGACCAAACGTTTGGTCAAAGAGGTAGATTTCAAGGAGCAACTTAAAGGAGGACGGAGAGGTCGGAAGGACGGAGAGGTCGGGAGGCGGAGAGATGTAGGGAGGGAATTCCAGAGATTAGAAACATAGAAATATAGAAGATAGGAGCAAGAGTCGGCCATTCAGCCCCTCGAGCCTGCTCCGCCATTCAATGAGATCATGGCTGATCATCCAAATTCAGAACCCTGTCCCTGCCTTCTCCCCATATCCCTTGATCCCTTTAGTTTTAAGAAATATATCTAATTCCTTCTTGAATATATTTAATGAATTGGCCTCAACTGCCTTGTGTGGTAGAGAATTCCACAGGTTCACCACTCTCTGGGTGAAGAAATTCCTCCTCATCTCAGTCCTAAATGGCTTACCCCTTATCCTTAGACTGTGACCTCTGGTTCTGGACTCCCCCGCCATCGGGAACATCCCTCCTGCATCTAGTCTGTCTAGTCCTGTTAGAATTTTATAAGTTTCAATGAGATCCCCTCTCATTCTTCTAAACTCCAGCGAGTATAAGCCCAATCGACCCAATCTCTCCTCATACGTCATTCCTGCCATCCCGGGTATCAGCCTGGTGAATCTTCGCTGCACAGGCATGGCTGCCAATGGTGGGGTGAAGGAAGTGGCTGTGTCTGAGCCTCTATTTTAATCTGTTTGAATGGTAGGATGTTGAAAAAACAGCTACAAGAAAAGATTTGACTTTTTCTTCATAACCCCTAAGCTCTGCTAGTAATACCTGTGGCTGTCCCAGCAGTTGTAATGGGCCCTGAATTTCTGAAAATGGCTGTTTGCCCCATTTGTCCAGGAGTCCTGTTGGCCTCCCGCTGTAGCTCTAGCAGATCGGAACAACCCCCGGGAAATTCAGGCCACTGTGCTTTCTGGCACCCAGGTGAAATTTACAGGGTCAAATAAAGCAGAGATGACTTAATATTGAGTTAATATTGAACTCAACATAGAGTTCAGAAATTTTAGATCATTACCTCTGCTCCTATAATTTCAGACGGCAGCTGTTGATGATTCTGCCGTTTCCATTTACACCTCTTCTAGATTCATCTGTTGTTTCGTTACTTGTCCCATTGCCATCTCCTTTTGCCTCGCACCATCATCCCTTTTACCTTTTAATCTCTCCAGCCTTCCACCCTCTCGCAGTCCTTCCCTTTTGTTCTTTCCTCCCCTCCCCGCTCTCCCTGCCTCGGCTCCTCCTTAAAATCTGTTACATCTCCAACTTTTTCTAGTTCTGGCAAAAGGTTATTGACCTGAAACATGGGCTGGAATTTTCCGAATGGTCAGCGGGCGGGATCGGTGGCAGGTCGGGTGGGAAAGTGTTTTTTTTTTACAGCAGGTCGGGACCTCGCTGTCAACCTGCTGCCATGCGCCTTTCCCAATGTCGGGTTTGTCAGCGCTGAGCAGACCCGACAGGCAATGGCGGGGGACCCAATTAAACTCATTATAATGTAATTAACAGATCATTAACAGGCTTTTTTAACTTACCTTTTCACTTTAACTTCATGGGCCACGGGAACCACGCTGTTCGGGGACCACGGCTGTCAACCTGAGGCGGGAGTTCAGTGGCCATTGCTCCAGCTGATTACTTGACAGCTTCAAATGTACAATTAAATCTCCCACCTGACAGATCATCACTTTCCTCAGCCACAAGCTGTTTCTCAGTCCATTTCCAGCACAGATTCTGCAGGCTTTCCACTTTCCACTCTCCATCCACTCTCACCTCATTGAAAGAACTCTCTCACCATTGACAGAATGCTTCTGTCATCTTTACTTCACCTGCCATCTATTCCATCAACATGGGTGCCTTTTATACTGTCTGACCTTGGTCCTCAGAATCCGACCACGATGAGCCCCAACATCAGCAGCACCGGGCACACCAGCAGCACCAACAACAACACCAACCTTGTCTGCAATCACCTGATTGATGCTGCACAGGACACAGGGCATCAGCACCCGACCACATTGCTGCCTGGGAGGCCAGGGATGGCTTCACCATGGCCAGATTTACTTCACTTGACACTACACACCCTGGCTGCCACATGATGCGCCAGGTTGGCACCACCCCACACCAACACCATAAAGCATCCCTACAATGTCCAAGCCATTCCTTTCACACTTATCACCATTGTGGGGGGTACCGTTATGTCTCACCATTCACTGCAACTCACTAAGCCACTTCCAAAGGTGCACACAGATCTGTCCAAGAATGCAAAGTGTTGAAAATAAAGGTTTCAATGTTTGACAGCATATTAATAGAAACTTTACGTGAACATAGAATAAAACACCCAAGCGGCTACCCTTGTGTGTTGTTAGTTGGTATGATTGCACTAGGATGAGGGTGAGTGTGAGGGGTGGCTAGTGAGATGGGAAAGTGATAATGTAGATAGAGAGAGAGGGATGGGTGGAGGTAAGTTGGTGTAAGGATGTGCAGCGGTAGGGTAGGGAAGGCAGAGTGATGGGGATGTGATGAGAGGCATAGCAGGATGGAGGTGAGTGTGGCTTTGTACTAACGTTTTGTGATCTAATGAGATAATTGAAAGGTTTGCGCCACTGCAGCCTGGTCCTCCTGACCACATCCCTGCTTGTGCCCTCCAGTGCAATGTGCAACCAGGCTGCGTTGATCTCTTGGGGAGGTGTCTTCCGCCCATGGGAAGGGAAGAGAACCTCCCTGTGTGCTGTGACTCCCTCCATAAGAATATGGAGGGAGTCATGGGAGAGCCTGGGTGCAGTCCTGCACCTCTGTGCAGTCATTGTCCGTGTTTGCAGCACCTCAATGCTGTAGAACGCTGACAGCACAAATGTCAAAATAAAGTTGGTCATGGTCCCTTTAAGGAAACCGGTTGATGATGCATCAAATGACGCCACCAGACCCGCTTCCTCTAATTGGACCGGAAAACGCGCTGGGCGGGCTTGACAAGCCCAACCAAGGGAAAATCACTTTGGACAGCGGGCTGGACCCAGCAGCGGGGTCGGAGCCCGCCACCAATAACGCCCGTCCCGGACCCACCGAGGTTAGCAAAATCCTGGCCATGACCTCTGTTTCACACTGTACAGATGCTGCCTGGCCTGCTGAGTATTTCCAGCATTTTCTGTTTATATTTCTGATTTCCAGCATCCGCAGTATTTTGCTCTTGTATTGCTTAATATCTCTCTCTCTGTTTGTGGGAGCTTGCTGTGCGCAAATTGGCTGCCGCGTTTCCCACATTACAACAATGACTACACTTCAAAAAGTACTCCATTGGCTGTAAAGCGCTTTGAGACGTCCAGTGGTCGTGAAAGGCGCTATAGAAATGCAAGTCTTTCTTTCATTCTTCTTTTCTCCAGATTAATGATGGTGGGAACATCTTTATTGTCGCAATTATTTGCCTGGGTTGGCATTTGATTTTATTAAGTAAGAAAGAGTTTGTATTTATGTAGCACCTTTCACATTTTCAGGATATCCCATCAACTAATTGCTTTTGAAATGTAATCACCATTTTTCTGTAGGCAGACATGGCAATCAATTTGTGCACAGCCAGGTCCTGCAAATAGCAAATAAATGAGTAGTTTTGGTTGAGGGAGGAATGTTGGGCCCAGGACATCGGGAGAATTCCCTGCTCTTCAACTGGTATCATGGAATATTTACACTCATCTGAACAGGTAGATAGGGCCTCAGCTTTACGTCTCATTCAAAAAACACAGCACCTCCAACAATCCAGTACTCCCTCGAGGGGAGATTTGTGCTTAAATCCTGGTGTGGGGCTCAAACCCACAAGATAAGAGCCAAGCCAAGCCAAGCCAACTGAGCCAAGGTGACACTCAGTAGATACAACTTGGGTTTGCTGATGTAGGCTGCAGCTGAACACATCTTCCATAGCCTGTGATGTAGGAATACCGGAACAGGAGTAGGCCATTCAGCCCCTCCAACCTGTTCAGACATTAATGGTGACATCACCGTTAATATTTCTTTTGATATTTCTGAAAATATTCTTTTTAAATTAAACTTAGATACATAGATACATAGAAGATAGGAGCAGGAGTAGGCCATCCGGCCCTTCGAGCCTGCTCCGCCATTTAATGAGATCATGGCTGATCCTCCAATTCAGTATCCCGTCCCCGCCTTCTCTCCGTAACCCTTAACCCCTTTTGCCTGTAGAAATATATCTAATTCCCTCTTAAATATATTTAATGAGCTGGCGTACACTGCCCTCTGTGGCAATGAGTTCCACAGGTTCACCACCCTCTGAGTGAAGAAATTCCCCCTCATTTCTGTCCTAAATGGTTTAGCCCTTATCCTTAAATTATGTCCTCTAGTTCTGTTCTCACCCGCCAAGGGAAACATTCCTTCTGCATCTAGTCTGTCTAGACCTGTCAGAATTTTATACACTTCTATGAGGTCCCCTCTCAATCTTCTAAACTCCAGTGTGTACATCCCTAAACTACATAGTCTCTCCTCATAGGTCAATCCCGCCATTCCTGGTATCAGCCTGGTGAATCGCCGCTGCACCCCCTCCATGGCAAGAACATCTTTCCTCAGATGAGGCGACCAAAACTGTACACAGTACTCGAGGTGTGGTCTCACCAGTGCCCTGTACAGCTGCAGCAAGGTATCCCTGTTCCTGTATTCCAACCCTTTTGCTATGAAGGCCAGCATACCATTTGCCTTCTTGATCGCCTGTTGCACCTGCATGCTCGCCTTCAGTGACTGGTGTACAAGAACACCCAGGTCTCTCTGTACTTCCCCCTCTCCCAATTTATTGCCATTTAAATAATAATTTGCCCTCCCGTTCCTGCACCCAAGGTGGATAACTTCGCACTTGTCCACATTATAGTGCATCTGCCATTTATCCGCCCAATCACCCAGTCTGTCCAAATCGCTCTGGAGCTTCCTGGTCTCCTCCTCTGAGCCCACCCCCCCTCCTAGTTTAGTGTCGTCTGCAAATTTGGAAATGCTGCATCCGACTCCCTGATCCAGGTCATTAATGTAAATTGTGAACAGCTGGGGACCCAGTACAGATCCCTGTGGTACCCCACTTGTTACTGCCTGCCATTCAGAAAATGAGCCGTTTATTCCAACTCTCTGTTTTCTATCTGACAGCCAGTTCTCTATCCACGTCAATACTTTCCCCTTTATCCCATGAGCTTCAATTTTCCCTGCTAATCTTTTATGTGGGACCTTGTCGAAGGCCTTTTGGAAGTCCAGGTACACCACATCTACTGGCTCTCCCCCATCTATTTTACCAGTTACTCCCTCAAAAAATTCCAATAGATTAGTCAAGCACGATTTACCCTTTGTAAATCCATGTTGACTCTGTCCTATCCTGTCCCCATTTGCTAAGTGCTCCGCTATTTCATCCTTAATGATGGACTCCAGCATTTTGCCCACAACTGATGTAAGGCTTACAGGTCTGTAATTACCTGCTTTTTCCCTACCCCCCTTTTTGAATAGTGGGGTAACGTTAGCTACCCTCCAATCCATGGGCACTGTTCCCGAGTCTAATGAATTCTGAAAAATCATACTTAGTGCATCCGCTATCTCTAGGGCCACCTCCTTCAGCACCCTAGGCTCTGTTAAAAGCCCATGTTGGGCGAGGTGCTGAAAATCTCCTGAACATTTCCAAATCTGCACATTTTTGCAGTCCAAAGGTTTGAAGAATAAATGTCGCTACATTAAGTAATTTGAAACCACTTAACCCCTCATCGACTCCTGCCATATTCGGCGGGAGTTTTGCGGCGGCGCTATGGCGTTGCGCCCTGATCTCCTTCGCCCGGAGATCATGACGTCGTCGCCGTGCGCATCGCCCCGGAACCGAAACTGCTTTCCACCCCCTGCAGCAGCGCCGGTCGAAAACACCAACAGCTGCAGGAGGCGTGCATCGGGCGGGCGGACGCTCCGGGGGCGATGATTAAAGGCGAGGTGGCCGAGGTAAGTGGAGAAAAAAATTACCTTTCCTGTTGTAGTTTTTTTCGCGGGTTCCTGCCCGCGATCGATCAGCCCGGCGCTCTGCTTGAGTGCCGGACTGATCGCGCGGGATCGCGGCTGCCTTGGGGGTCCAGGTAGGCACTTTTTAAATTGCAGTGCCTGGAGCAGGCTCGAGGGGCCGTATGGCCTACTCCTGCTCTTATTTCTTATGTTCTTATTATCTTCCCTTTAAAGGAGGGAAGGAGCCTTTGAACGTGGCAGCGCTGCACGGCCCAGTGTGCAGCGCTGCTGAAGTCTCCGCCCCGCTCTCCAACGTTAGCGTCATAAGAAGGAAGTGGATCGCTTGATTTAGCGCTCCACTTCCCTCTTGGGGCGCTAAAACTCAACTTCGCGGTCGGCGCCAAAGTTAGCGCCCAGGCGACGTTAGCGCCCCAAAATGGTCGACACCGAATTTTCCCCCTAGAACTTTCGTCACACTCATATTTTTTGTTGAGGGCCTTAACACTTCAGAGCCTAGATGTCCACGTGGAGTATGTAACAACTCTCCAGCGATAACCCTCCAGTGGCCTGAGTCTACTTAAAATCAGCTGTTTAATACTTTTTACGTTCCTTGTACAAAACAGCTTTCATTGACCAAAATGTAAGATGCTGTAGTTAACATTCATTTATAAAGCAATAAGTGAAGAGTCAGGGGACACGCACAAGCCCTGAACTGGAATGATTGCTGTCTTCATATCTTCATACTCTTCTCCATGGTGAATAGTGTGAAGTAGTGGAAGGATTCAAAGGCTCATTGACAGTCTGGGATGTAAACACTCCTTCTGTGGCCTTAGCCAGCTCTCTATTAGCTGATAGGGTGGTTAGTCCGATATGGTGGGAGGAGTTTTTAAATGGAGTCAAAAATAACAAAGCAAATATTACTAGACATTTCATCATCCGTCATCGGCGATCTTGTCATTTCAGCTGAGCAGAGTGAATCATCTCCCTCGAGCTGATGGGCTCTGGAACTCCTCTAAGCCAGTGATGTCATCAGGGCTCAGAAAGAAAGAAATATCAAAGTTAATTATATATTTTTTAATGTGTTATCTATTCTCTGGATGTTGGCAAAGTTGGCATTTATTGACCATCCCTAGTCGCCCTGAGAAGGTGGTGGTGAGCCTCCTCCTTCAGCCGCTTCAGTCTTTGTGGTGATGGTGCTCCCAGGCCGGTGTTAGGTGGGGGCTTCCAGGATTTTGTGACCCGGCAACAATGAAGTAATGGCGATAAATGTCCAAGCCAGGATGCTGTGTCACATGGGGATGTTGGTGTTCCAATAACGTTGCTGCTTCTCAGTGGTGGATGTCACAGGAGAGGGAGGTGCTGTCGAAGCAACCTTGGTGAGATGCTGCAGTGTATCCTGTAGATCGTGCACACTGCAGCCACGGTGCGCCGGTGATGGAGGAGGTGGATATTGAGTCCAGTGGCAGAGGCATGAATCAAGCAAACTGCTCTCTCCTGGATGGTGTCAAGCTTCTTGAATATTCCATCACACTTCTGACTTGAGCCTTGTAGGTGGTCGAGGGGCTTTTGCTGGATCAGGAGGTGAACCACTTCTCGCAGAGCACCCAGACTCTGCCCTGCTCTTGTAGTTACGATATGGCTGGTCTAGTTAAGCTTCTGGCCAGTGGCGACTCCCAAGATGTTGATGGTGAGGGATTCAGCGATGGTGGTGCCGTTTACCAGCAAGGGAAGATAACTGGGGTTGCTCATGTTCAAGGTGGTCATTAGCTAGGACTTAGGTAAACATAGAAACATAGAATCTAGGAGCAGGAGTAGGCCATTCGGCCCGTCGAGCCTGCTCCGCCATTCAATACGATCATGGCTGATCATCCAAATCCAGTACCCTGTCCCTGCTTTAATCCCCACAGTACACATATCCCACCCTACCCCCGTAACCCCACGTATTTAATTCCCCCTAACATATCCCATCCTATCCCCATAACCCCACATATTTAATCCCCCCTAACACTAAGGGTCAATTTATCATAGCCAAATCAACCTAACCCACACATTTTTGGATGTAGCATGAATGATTCACGGCACTTGCCAGCCCATGTCTGGATATTATCCAGGTCCTGCTATCGCCTGGCCTGGGCTGCTTTATTAGTGGAGCAGTTATGAATGAAGCTAAACTCTGGGGAATCATCAGTGAGCAGGCCCACTCCTGACCTTATGATGGAGGGAAGGTCATCGATGAAGCAGCTAAAGATGGTTGGGCCTAGGATACTGCCCTCAGAAACTCCTGTTGTGATGTCCTGGAGCTGAGATGATTGACCACCTTCAACCACAACCATCTTCCTTTGTGCCAGGTGTGACTCCAGCCAGTGGAGGGTTTTCCATTGACTCCCATTGTCTTCAGATTCCTTAGGCTCTTTGGTGCCATATTTAGTGAAGGCAGCTATGATCTTGTGGGCAGATCTTCTCTTCTTAGGCAGTCCCTCGGATGACTTGCTTCCACACTAAAAATGAGTTCTCAGGTGACTGATGAGTCCAATGCGGGACCTACAGTCTCTGTCACAGGTGGGGCAGATGGTGGTTGAAGGGGCGGGTGGGTGGGGTGCTTGGGTTGACGTGCGCTCCTTCTGCTGTTCGCGCTTGGCTTCCGCTTGCTCCCGGCGAAGAGACTCGAGGTGTTCGGCGCCTTCCCGGATGCTTCTCCTCCACTTTGTGCGGTCTTGGGCCAGGGATTCCCAGGTGTCGGTGGGGATATTGCACTTTTTCAAGGAGGCTTTGAGGGTGTCCTTGAAGCGTTTCCTCTGCCCGCCTAGAGCTCTCTTGCCGTGTTGGAGCTCCGAGTAGAGCACTTGTTTTGGGAGTCTCGTATCGGGTATGCGGACGATGTGGCCCGTCCATCGGAGCTGATCGAGCGTGGTCAAAGCTTCGATGCTGGGGATGTTGGCCTGAGCGAGAACACTGACGTTGGTGCGCCTATCCTGCCAATGGATTTGCAGGATCTTGCGGAGGCAGCGTTGGTGGTACCTCTCCAGTGCTTTGAGGTGCCTGCCGTACATGGTCCATATCTCTGAAGCATACAGGAGGGCGGGTATCACTGCTGCTCTGTAGACCATGAGCTTGGTGCTGGGTTTGAGGTCCTGGTCTTTAAACACTCTCTTCCTCAGGCGACCGAAGGTTGCACTGGCACACTGAAGGCAGTTTTGGACTTCGTCATCGACGTCTGCCCTTGTTGACAGTAGGCTCCCGAGGTATGAAAAGTGGTCCACGTTGTCCAAGGCCTCGTCGTGGATTTTGATAATCGGGGGGCAGTACTGTGTGGCGGGGGCAGGTTGGTGGAGGACCTTTGTCTTACGGATGTTTAGTGTAAGGCTTTCGTACGCTTCGGTGAAGGTGTTGACGATGGTTTGGAGTTTGGCCTCAGAGTGTGTGCAGACGCAAGCGTTGTCTGCATACTGTAATTTGATGACAGAGGAAGGGACGACCTTGGATCTGGACTGGAGGCAACGGAGGTTGAACAGTTTCCCGTTTGTTCTGTAGATTAGCTCCACTCCAGTGGGGAGCTTACTGAGGGTGAGATGGAGCATTGCAGCCAGGAAGATCGAGAAGAGCATTGGTGCGATGACACAGCCTTGCTTGACCCCGGTCCGTACGTGAATTGGGTCTGTGGTGGATCCATTGGTCAGGATCACGGCTTGCATGTCATCATGAAGCAGGCGGAGGATGGTGACAAACTTTTGAGGGCAGCCGAGTTTGAGGAGGACACTCCATAATCCCTCATGGTTGACGGTGTCGAAGGCCTTTGTGAGGTCAAATAAGGCCATGTACAGCGGTTGGTGCTGTTCCCTGCATTTCTCTTGTAGTTGACGCGCGGTGAAGATCATGTCCATTGTGCCCCTTAGTGGGCGGAATCCGCATTGCGACTCTGGGAGGAGCTCTTCAGCCACTGGGAGAAGGTGATTGAGGAGGATTCTTGCGATGACTTTCCCTGTGGCTCCTTATCATTTCCCTGGGCAGATACTCATATCTCCTCTGCCATTCAGCTCTTGTGTCCAGGTCTGGATCAAGGTTGTGATGTGGTCAGTAGCTGAGTGGTTCTGGGGGTGGTGGTGGTGTGGAGAGAGGGAATGGGGGGAGGGGAAGTGGGGGAGGGGGAGTTAGGGGAAGGGCGGAGAGTGACAAGCTCGCACGACCGTGTTCAGTGTGAGGCTCGAGCCATTTTAAACCCTAAGCCTCATTGCTATCTACAATGACTTAACTGCTGCATGAACCTGGTGGGAATGATAAGGAGCCTGGCAGGATGGAGCAGGATTTCGGGCAGCAAGAGGCCGCGGCTGGGGTCCCAAGGGAGCGATCCCCGGCACTAAGGTAAGTGATTGAGTTGGGGGTGGGGGGCTGGGCGGGGTCAGGAGGCAATAGAGGTCGGAAGTGGGGACAGGGCAGGTCCAAACTCTCCTTGTGGGGTCCTGCTCCTCCTGGCCTATAAGGAAACTGGGAAACCTTTTGTAAAGAGCTTACCCTGGATCCATCTGCCACCAGCTTTCCCCGGCACGTTCGGCAGTGTGTGACTCGCGCAGTCCGGGGTTTAAATCACGTCGGGGTCCCAACAACGTCATCGGACCCCCACTTTTGAATATTTAAATGGCCTTCGATTGCCTGGGGCTCACACTCTTCATGAAACCCGGGAGTTAAATTGGTGAGAGGCGAGAGTGTGCTGTGAACGGGGAGGTAAGTACTCTGCCCCTATATCAACCCCTTATCCACCCCGTTCTCCTTGGGCACAGGAGGATCAAAATCAGAGCTTGAGTGTTTGTGTCATTTGATGGTATGATTGATGAATCGTTCCGTCAGTTTACTGATGACTGGGAGAAGGCTGATTAGGCCGGGTTAGTATTTTTGTGGATAGGACATGCCTGTGCAATCGTCCAGAGCCTTAGCTCAGTCGGTAGCGCTCTCAACCCTGAGTCAGAAGATCATGGTTTCAAGACCCACTTCAAAGACTTGTGCAGATAACATAGGCTGAGGGAGCGCTGCACTGTCGGAGGTGCCGTCTTCCGGATGAGACGTTAAATCAAGTCCCAGCCTGCCCTCTCAGGTGGAGGGGTAAAAGATCCCCCGACCACTATTCGAAGGAGGGTAGGGGAGTTCTCCCAGTGTCCTGGTCAACCAATCCTTCAACCAACACCACTAAAAATGTTTTACCTTTTTATCTTATTGGTCATTTATCTCATTGCTGTCTGTTGAACCTTGCTGTGCGCAAATTGCCCTTTCCATAAATCCACGGTGATTACACTTCAAACATGCTTAATTGGCTGTGAAGCGCTTTGGGATGTTCTGAGGATGTGAAAGGCGCTATATAAATGCAAGTTCTTTATTGTTAGGTAGATGCCAGTGATTGGCTGTATTGGAACAGCTTGGCTAGAGGAGCGAATAGGCCTTCAGATTTAAAGTAATTGGTAGAAGGATTAGAGGGGAGTTGAGGAGAACTTTTTTCACCCAGAGGGTGGTGGGGGTCCGGAACTCACTGCCTGAAAGGGTGGTAGAGGCAGAAACCCTCATCACATTTAAAAAGTACTTGGATATGCCCTTGAAGTGCCGTAACCTACAGGGCTACGGACCAAGAGCTGGAAAGTGGGATTGGGCTGGAGAGCTCTTTGTCGGCCGGCACAGACACGATGGGCCGAATGGCCTCCTCCTGTGCCGTAAACCTCTATGATTCTACGATTCAGCGCTCTGGCCAGAATATTGTCAAGGCCATATGATGGACAACTATAGCAGAAATTTCTGAAGTGAGATCCTTGAGTTTCATTTAGATTTCTTCATAGTATTCGCACTTACTTGCTGCAATAATTTCCCTGTCACACTTCCCTTGTCACACTTTGTTGATAATACCCTGATTGTTATAAAACATCTTATTCTCCAATTTACTGTGAGCAACATCACAAGTGATCTGCTAGTAATAAATTAGCTCCCTAGACGTCACACTTCAGTAGTCATTTCTACCCTCCTGCCTGAAACTGACAAGCACAATCCAATCTGTAAAATGCCCTGACCAAACAACAATTGAACTCTAAATGACCTAAACCTCAGTTTACTTAACAACAAATTAGACTTTGGGCCTTGTAGGGATCTTAGTTGAGTTATACTGTGCCAAGCTCTCCTGTTTTTATAAAGCGGCAGGCCATTCAGCTTACAGCAAGTGGCGCCATGGGAGACCTGCTAGTATATTAAATAATTAATACTCCTACCAAGCATTAACATGAAAATGAAAATGAATTAAAGAATGAATTTGAAGTTATTAGTAAGGCATTGTGGATAAACGGTTAGGGCTCAATCCATTGAAATTCACTCGGAAGCCTATTAGTAAGTGGCAGTTTTTCACAAGATAGAATTCTTGTTTCTGCTCATTAAGGTGAGGGATGATAATTAGGGGGGCGGGGGGTGTTGGACAACTGATTCTAGTCAAATTAGACAGGATGGCCTGCTGACCCAGCTCAGCTGGCGATGGATTCTGTTCTACACTCCATATCTCACACTGAATTTAGCTTTCACATCCCTGCCTCGCCCCAGCCTTACTCTCGCCAGGGATGAATGCACAGGGTAGTCAAGCAACAGCATCGCGCGCCTGCCTCCCAACCAGATGGCCGTGTGTGCAAGTTGCCAAGGTTGCCCATCGCTCAACTCCATCTGTCACTGTTGGCTTTGTAACACCCTCCAGTCTACGACTCCTTCATGTATCGCTGAATATCCGGAGCTTGGATTGATAATTAAAAAATCGGAACAGTGTTGAACGAAGCGGTGACTACCGTATTAGTGACAATCAAGTGAGTCAAAATTACAGGTAGGTGCAGCGGAAAAATGTTTTTAAAAATAAATGTTGCTACAATGGAATGTTTTCGGTGGTTTAACTTTAATAAATGTATAGATCTAAAACAAAGGTCAGCTTATCAAAAAAAAAGTAACAATAACAGCCATTCAAAAAAATGCTTCCATTGTATGCCCATCTTATTCTCCTCGTACTGCAGACATAGGGAACCACACAGCAATTTGGCAAGGAGAGGATGCACTTTGCCCAAGTATGAGAAGTGATTTCACTGAAACAGAGCTGATTTTCCAGGAACTGAGTGTCACCGTGGGTTAGCACTGATTTAACTCTGGGGCATGTGTCTCAAATCCAGCCCGAGACAGATGGCATGATAGTTCCCTCTCCCTCTCTCTGCCAGCTGTAATGATTCTACGTGAAATGAGTTTGGGGAGTCTCAACCCTGTTCTGAATGGGCCCACAGCACAGGATGTAGCAGCTCTTGAATTAACAGCGATTGATGCTAAACTGGCAATCTCATCCAGAGAGCCCTTATGGAAGGAGCTCTAGGAAATGGAAGTGTTGCGCTGGTGACTATAATCCCTATTTAGGATATTTAGATTGATTGGCATAACACATTCTCAGGAGCGTGCTACAGATTACTAGGTTGGAGTGAGAAGGAAGACAGTTTATGCAAAAACAGTAAAGCTATTTTAATGGGGAACTTCAATCAACCAAGTATCATTTGGGAATATCCGTTCAGTTCAGAGTCTGAGTCGATAAATGCAATGCATGACCGCTTCTTGACCCAGTGCTTCAGAGACGATGCACATCCTGACTTGGTAATAACAAGTGACCCAGATAAAATAAAGGAATTGGAAGTTACAGCTCCTTAGAGAGGTTGCAACCACGAAATATTACATTCAGCATGATCTGAGATTCATAAATGCCGAATACCGGGAGCTCATTGTATAATTTTAAAAGGGTTACATTCACAAAGATGATGGAACAGCTTAAGCGAATTTAATGAGGTGTGGGAGATGTTCAGCAACACTTCAGTAGAGGACAACTGGAACTCTTTTAAAGGCATAATGCTGAGCAAGCAAGGTAAATACAAACCTAGAAGGTTAACATAATGCATGATTGGTTCTTCCCACAGCGCATCAAGGAAGCTACCAGAGCCAATGCATATCTTGACTTGGTAATGATGTTACTCAGATAAAATAAAGCAATCGGAAATAGCAACTCTTTTGGAAGAATATTATGTTCAATGTGATCTGGGATTCGTAAACGCGCAGTACCAGGAGCAAGCTGGTTATATAATTTTAAACTGGGTAAGTTCAAAAACATGATGGAACAGCTTGAGTAAATTAAATGAGATGTGGGAGTTGTTCAACAACACCTCAGTACAGGACAAATGGAACACATTTAAAGGCACCGGGCGTGAATTTCTACAGGGGTTCTCCCGATTGTCCACTGTTTACACTTTCCACAGCTTTTCCACTGATGTAACGGCAGACAATCAGGAGAGCCCATTGCGGCAATTCACCCACGCAATGCTGAGCATGCGGGATAAATACAATTCAGAATCAGCAGGCATGGGCTAAACAAACATGACTCTAAATGGATTAACGAATTGATCTGAAGTGCGCTAAGAAGGGAGAACGACCTCTCCAATCCTGTAAAGGGGCGCGCTGGGATGAATAGAGAAACATGTTAAAATGGTGGTCGAGGGGCAAAGAGGAAGCTGGAAATAGATACAAGACACAACAGTACTCTAACAGTAAGAGACCAGTCAGAGCAGAGGTAGGAACCCGTAAAAGATGCAAACAGGGCTAAAAGCAAAGATGAACACTTGAGAGTTAATTTACTAAAAGATTACTTCCTCCTATTTCTCCAAGGAAAACATTGAAAAAATGTCCTCCCTAAATCATGATAGTTCAAGTAGAATAAATCACTGACTTAAATGAGTTAGTAGTTATAGAGTCAGAGTCATAGGGCTCGATTTTGCCATTGGGGTCGGGCTGGGGCGTGTCAGGTGGTTTTCGTGTCAGGACCCCGACTCCGAAGTGAAGTGGGAAAAAAGTGTGATTTTCCCCTAATTGGGCACTTGATTTCCAGCGTGTGGGAACCCCTGGCCCAATTAGTCTTTCCATCCTGAAAGTCGCCTCCGATGACATCATCAGTGCTGCTGGATTTAAGGCCTGCAAGCAGCCTTGCTTCTTCTGGAGACTGGAAACGCTTTGGACATTGTATGAAGGACTTCATTTACCGACCGTGTCCACCAGCAAGCAAAAGTGTGCACCTCGCCTTCTGGCCTGTGCAGCTTCAGGTGGGTGAGCAGCAGCTTGGCGCTCCTGTTGTTGCTGCTGCTGTTGGTGGTGCTGTTGTTCATGGTTCTGCTGCTGCCACAGCTGGTCTTCGTCCGAATCTGATGTCCAGGAGGAAAGGAAATAAATGGTTCCCATGCTTCTGGTATATGCCTCAGTTGAGGAAGCGCTCAGTCAAGGTGGCGAGAGGGGTTTCCCAGGAGGTCACACTGGAGATGGGTGTCAGGCTCCAAACTTCCACAACAATGGGTATACCTGCTAAAAGTTCCCCCAGACCTGAGACAACAAGGTTCTGCCACCTGCAAATGATGATTGCTGAAAACTCCTTTTTAATGGTGGAGCTGCAGCTGCTAGTAAGCAATCCACTTGTGAGGCCGCCAGGATTCACTGGCGTGTTCCAGAGGAGACGTGCAGGAGGTGGGAAAAGTGGTAAAATCAGAAAGGCCTCTCAAAATGGGATTATAGAGGCACTTAACTGATTGTTAAGGGCCTTAAGGGCCTATCCCACCTCTTGGAGGCAGGATGGAAACGGGGTCAGAAAACACGCATTTGGGAAAATTGCTTGGAGGCGGGATGGAGGAAGGAACAGGCCCGCCCGCCATTTTTTGCGATTTTACCACCTCACACGCTTCCAATCCCATCTCCTCGGGCCTGGCAAAATCGAGCCCACAGAGTCATAACGGCACAGAAGGAGGCCATTCGGCCCATCGAGTCCATGCCAGCTCTCTGTAGAGCAATCCAGTCAGTCCAATTCCCCCGCTCTATCCCCGTAGCCCTGCAAGTTTATTTCCCTCAAGTGCCTATCCAGTCTCCCCTTGAAAACATTGAGTGTCTCCGCTTCCACCACTTCCGTCGGCAGCGAATTCCAGGTCATCACCACTCGCTGCGTAAAAAAGTTTTCCTCACATCCCCCCTCTATCTCTTGCCTAAAACCTTAAATCTGTGTTCCCTAGTCCTTGTACCATCAACTAGTGGGAACAGCCTTTCCCCATCTAGCCTATCCAAACCCGTCATAATCTTGTACACCTCTATCAAATCACCCCTCAACCTCCTTTGCTCTAATGAAAACAAATCCAGCTTCTCCAACCTGTCCTTGTCGCTAAGATCTCCCATCCCCGGAACCATTCTGGTAAATCTCCTCTGCACCCTCTCAAGGGCCTTCACATCCTTCCAAAAGTGTGGTGACCAGAACTGGATGCAATACTCCAGTTGTGGCCTAACCAGCGCTTTATAAAGGTTCAGCATAACTTCTCTACTTTTGTACTCAATACCTCTATTTATGAAGCCCAAGATCCCATATGCTTTGTTAACCACTCTCCCAATATGTCCCGCCACCTTCAGGGACCTATGCACATTAACTCCCAGGTCCCTCTGTCCCTGCACACTCTTTAAAACTGTGCCATTAAGTGTATATTGCCTCTCCCTGTTCCTTCTGCCAAAATGCATCACCTCACACTTCTCTGTATTAAATTCCATCTGCCACTTGTCTGCCCATTCTGCTAGCCTTTCTATGTCCTGTTGCAGTCGATTGATATCATCATCACTGTTTGCCACACCCCCAGGTTTGGTGTCATCGGCAAATTTAGAAATTCTACTCTGTATTCCAATAGGCAAGCTAAAAGGAGTAGAAACAAATATATTCCCAGGGATGGATAGTATATATTCCAGAGTGGTAAGGGAGACAAGGGATGAGATTAGTGAGGCATCGACTGGGAACATAGGAACAGGAGGAGGCCATTCAGCCCCTCGAGCCTGTTCTGCCATTCAATGAGATCATGGCTGATCTGCGACCTAATTCCATATACCTGCCTTTGGCCCATATCCCTTAATATCCTTGGTTAACAAAAATCTATCAATTTCCGATTTTAAATTAGCAATTGACCCAGCATCAATTGCTGTTTGCGGAAGAGTTCCAAACTTCTACCACCCTTTGTGTGTAGAAGTGTTTCCTAATTTCACTCCTGAAAGGCCAGGCTCTAATTTTTAGACTGTGGCCCCTGGTTTCCCTCTATTCACCCTATCAGTTCCCCTTAATAGCTTGCAAACTTTGATCAAGTTGATAAACATTGAAGATATGCTGGTAGATTGGAATCAGGCTAACATGATGCCCGTCTTTAAAAAGGGTGACAAATCAGACCCAGACATCTGCAAACCCATTCATCTTACTTAAATACTGGGCAAAATTACATTATTGGGAGTAAACCGGTGAGGATTATCTGAACAATAATAGCCTGGTGAACAGTAGTTTTTTTTAATTAATTCACGGGATGTGGGCGTAGCTAGCAAGCATTTATCGCACATCCCTGATTGCCCTTGAGAAGATGGTGGCGAGCCATTTCAGAGGGCAGTTAAGAGTCAACCACATTGCTGTGGGTCTGGAGTCACATATCGGCCAGACCGGGTAAGAACGGCAGATTTCCTTCCCTAAAGGACATTAGTGAACCAAACGGGTTTTACAACAATCCAGTAGTTTCATGATCACCATTACTGATACTAGCTTTTTTTAAATTCCAGATTTATTTAATTAACTGAATTTAAATTCCCCAGCTGCCGTGGTGGGATTTGAACTCATATACTCCAGATCATTAGCCCTACGCCTCTGGATTACTGGTCCAGCAACATAACCACTATGCAACTGTTCCCTTAAAACAGTAGCAAAACATGAATCTAGAAGGGAAAGATCCTGGCTGAATCAACCTCCTATACTTCTCTGGAAAGTCCTACAGCATGGTGTACCAAGACATGCAAAAACATTTGATAAAGTTTGGAATAAAAAGCTACTAGTTAAAATGAAAGTGGTAGGGATTTAGGATGTTAGTTGGAATTGGATAAGAAATTGGCTGCAGGATAGGAGGTACTTGTCAGAGGAGTTATGTCAGTGTTGGGTGGGGTGGATACTGAGCGCAGTGCCTCAGGGATCGGTGTTGAGAACCCAACTATTTCTAATTCACATCAACGATTCAGGAACTCAGTGCAAACTGATCAAAATCGCCAAACAGGGAGGGCTAGCTGACTCTGAGGAAGCCCTGCTTTATGACTATTCAATGTTATTCCCCAACATAGTGAATCCAGACAGGACGGACTGCTGTAGATTGAACCCAATATCTGTATAACTCCAGTCATGGGATTCGTGATGGAAGCTAAGTCTAAGCCTAGGACCTTGGTCAAAGAAGGCTCTGCTACAAAGGGTCCTGGAATGGTCGTGGTGGTCATGCAATACTGAAGAGATATGGATTGTGTGCTCTTCAGTAGATAGCTCCAATCTGTACATGTGTGGGCACACTCTCAAATGACTGGATGAATTGCTGATGCTGATACCGATGGAACCCCGGAGGGCTGTGGATGCTCAGCCGATGAGTATATTCAAGACTCAGATCGATAGATTTTTCAGCAGTAGGGAATCAAGGGATGTGGCGATAGTGCAGGAAGGTGGAGTTGATGTAGAAGATCAGCCATGATCTTCTTGAATGGCGGAGCAGGCTTGAGGGGTCGTATGGCCTACTCCTGCTCCTATTTTGTATGTTCTAACATGGTTAATCTAGACAAGACAGATTGCTGTAGATTGAGCCTAATATAAGAACATAAGAAATAGGAGCAGGAGTTGGCCATTCGGCCCTTCGAGCCTGCTCCGCCATTCGATAAGATCATGACTGATCTTCGACCTCAACGCCACCTTCCCGCACTATCCTCATATTCCTTGATTCCCTTAATATTCAAAAATCTATCGATCTCTGTCTTGAATATACTCAACGACTGAGCATCCACAGCCCTCTGGGGTAGAGAATTCCAAAGATTCACCACCCTCAGTGAAGAAGTTTCTCCTCATCTCTGTCCTAAATGGCCGACCCCTTATTCTGAGATTGTGATCCCTAGTTCTAGACTCCCCAGCCAGGGGAAACATCCTCCCAGCATAGAATCGTAGAATAGTTACAGCACAGAAGGAGGCCATTCAACCCATCGAGCCCGTGCTGGGTCTCTGCACGAGCACTTCAGCTAGTCCCATTCCTCCGCCCTTTCCCCGTAGCCCTGCAAATTCTTTTCGTTCAGGTACTTATCCAACTCCCTTTTGAAAGCCGTGATTGAGTCCTGCCTCCACCACCCTTTCAGGCAGTGCATTCCAGATCCTAACCACTCGCTGCGTAAGAAGGTTTTTCCTCACATCGCCTTTGATTCTTTTGCCAATCACCTTAAATCTGTGTCCTCTGGTTCTCGACCCTTCCGCCAATGGGAAGAGTTTCTCTCTATCTACTCTGTCTTGACCCTTCATGAATTTGAACACCGCTATCAAATCTCCTCTCAACCTTCTCTGCTCCAAGGAGAACAACCCCAGCTTCTCCAGTCTATCCACATAACTGAAGTCCCTCATCACTGGAACCATTCTTGTAAATCTTTTCTGCACCCTCTCTAAGGCCTTCACATCCTTCCTAAAGTGCGGTGCCCAGAATTGGACACAATACTCCAGTTGAGGCCGAACCAGTGTTTTATAAAGGTTCATCATAACTTCCTTGTTATAGTACTCTATGCCTCTATATGTGAAGCCCAGGATCCCGTATGCTTTTTTAACCGCTTTCTCAACTTGCCCTGCCACCTTCAACAATTTGTGCACATATACCCCCAGGTCTCTCTGTTCATGCACCCCATTTAGGATTGTACCCTTTAGTTTATATTGCCTCTCCTCGTTCTTCCTACCAAAATGTATCACTTCGCACTTTTCTGTGTTAAATTTCATCTGCCACGTATCCGCCCATTTCACCAGCCTGTCTATGTCTTCTTGAAGTCTATCACTGTCCTCCTCACTGTTCACTATACTTCCAAGTTTTGTGTCATCTGCAAATTTTGAAATTGTGCCCTGTACACCCAAGTCTAAGGGCTGGATTTTGTCAGCCCCAAGAAGGGGGCTTTGGAGGCGTGTGAGGTGGTAAAGTTGCTGAAAGTGGGGGCGGATGGCAAACCCGCCCCTATCCCGCCTCCGTGCCCTTTTGCCAGGAGGCGGGAAGATGTCCTGCTTTGGGTCCCGTCTCCTCGAAGCGGAAAAGGGATTAAATCCTTTTAACTGCCTGTTAACAGGTAGTTAACAGGCAGAAAAAAGGATTAGTGCCATTTTACCTTTTCAGGTGAAGGCTTCCCGACCTCGGAGAACCCCGCTGGGTTGGAGGAGTCGAGTAGGAGGTCTGCGGGGGTCGGAGGGACCTGAAAGTGAGATGTAGAGGTGAGTGATGGGTGCAAGTGTGGAGTGGTAAGTATGTGAGGTGAGTGTTAAGGGTTATAAAATGTTCACTTACCTTTGTTTCTGCCTACAGCCTTCAGCCGCGGTGGTTCCAGAGTCCCAACATCCTCCGAACCAACTGTCATCTGTTTTCTACAAAGTTGAAAGGTTTGATGAGTCCTGAAAACAAAGACTCATCAAACTACACAGAATGTCAGTGTTTGACAGCTTCACAGTGCTGTCAAACGCTGACATTTCTGCTTTCAAGAAGTCTTGACAGATGGCACGTCAGACGTTGACGTGCTCTGTCAATGACTTCCCCCGAATTGGCCTGCTGAGCCCGCAGGGCGGGCTTAACAAGGTCAATCAGGGGAAAATCCCTCTGGTTGGCCAGAACATGATGGAGGCGGGACTGAGACCGATAAGCAGCAGTCCCGCCTCCAGCACATCTCCATTCACAAAATCCAGCCCTAAGTCATTAATATATATCAAGAAAAGCAGTGGTCTGAGTACCGACCCCTGGGGAACACTACTGTATACCTTCCTCCAGTCCAAAAAACAACCGTTCACCACTACTCTGTTTCCTGTCACTTAGCCAATTTCATATCCATGCTGTCACTGTCCCTTTTATTCCATGGGCTTCAACTTTGCTGGCAAGCCTATTATGTGGCACTTTATCAAACGCCTTTTGGAAGTCCATGTACACCACATCACATGCATTGCCCTCATCAACCCTCTCTGTTACCTCATCAAAAACTCAATCAAGTTAGTTAGACACGATTTGCCTTTAACAAATCTGTGCTGGCTTTCCTTAATTAATCCATACTTGTCCAAGTGACTGTTAATTTTGTCCCGGATTATCATTTCTAAAAGCTTCCCCATTACCGAGGTTAAACTGACTGGTCTGTAGTTGCTGGGTTTATCTTTACACCCTTTTTTGAATAAGGGAGTAACATTTGCAGTTCTACAGTCCTCTGGTACCAGCCCCATATCCAAGGAGGATTGGAAGATTATGGTCAGTACCTCCGCAATTTCCACCTTTACTTACCTCAGCATCCTAGGATGCATCCCATCCGGTCCTGGTGAATTATCTGCTTTAAGTACAGCAAGCCTTTCTAGTACCTCCTCCTTATCAATTTTTATCCCATCCAATATCTCAACTACCTCCTCTTTCACTATGACTTTGGCAGCATCTTCTTCCTTGGTAAAGACAGATGCAAAGTACACATTTAGTACCTCAGCCATACCCTCTGCCTCCATGCGTAGGTCATCATTTTGGTCCCTAATCAGCCCCACCCCTCCTCTTACTACCCGTTTACTATTCATATGCCTATAGAAGACTTTTGGAGTTCCTTTTATGTTAGTTGTCAATCTATTCTCATACACTCTCTTTGTCTCTCTTATTTCCTTTTTCACTTCCCCTCTGAACTTTCTATATTCAGCCTGGCTCTGTCTTGTATTCTCAACCTGAGATCTTTCATACACCCTCTTTTTCTGCTTCATCTTACTCTCTATCTCTTTCATCATCCAGGGAGCTCTGGCTTTGGT
Organism: Squalus acanthias; assembly: GCA_030390025.1. Lineage (NCBI taxonomy): Eukaryota > Metazoa > Chordata > Chondrichthyes > Squaliformes > Squalidae > Squalus > Squalus acanthias. Next base: position 260,081,761 of record CM059425.1, read on the forward strand.
TGCCCTACCTTTCCCCCTCGTGGGAATGTACCGCGACTGTACCCGAATCATCTCGTCTTTAAAGGCAGCCCATTGTTCAATTACAGTTTTGCCTGCCAATCTTTGATTCCAATTTACCCAGGCCAGATCCACTCAACCCACTGAAATTGGCTTTCCCCCAATTAAGTATTTTTACTCCAGATTGCTCCCTGTCCTTTTGCAGAGCTCGTCTAAACCTTATGATACTGCGATCACTGTTCTCTAAGTGTTCCCCTACTGACAGTTGCTCTACTTGACCCATCTCATTCCCCAGAACCAGATCCAGCAATGCCTCCTTTCTCATTGGGCCGGAAACTTACTGATCAAGAAAGTTCTCCTGAACACACTTCAGAAATTCTTCCCCCTCTCTGCCCTTTACACTATTACTATCCCAGTCTATATTAAGATAGTTGAAGTCCCCCATTATCACTACTCTATAGTTCTTGCACCTCTCTGTAATTTCCCTGCAAATTTGCTCCTCTATATCCTTCCCACTAGTTGGCGGCCTATAGAATAAACCTAGTAGTGTAATGGCACCTCTATTGTTTCTTAACTCTAGCCATATAGATTCTGTCCTTGACCCCTCCAGGACATCCTCTCTCTCCAGCACTGTAATATTCTCCTTAATCAATACTGCCACCCACCTCCTTTCTTTCCTTCCCTATCTTTCCTGAACACCTTATATCCAGGAATATTTAGTACCCAATCCTGCCCTTTTCTTAGCCAAGTCTCCGTTATCGCCACAACATCATATTCCCATGTGCCTATTTGCGCCTGCAGCTCACCAACCTTATTTATCACACTTCGTGCATTCACACACATGCACTGTAAACCTATCTTAGACCTTCTTGTATTCTCTTAGTCTGACCCCACCTAACACCGTACTATTGCTTACTCTAGTGCTATCTGTCTCTCCCAATCCTTTGTGCACCTTGTTTCTCCTTTCTAATGCTACATCCTGGTGCCCATCCTCTGCGAAATTAGTTTAAACCCTCCCAACAGCACTAGCAAACTCCACCGTGAGGACATTGGTCCCAGCTCTGTTGAGGTGTAACCTGTCCGGCCTGTAAAGGTCCCACCTTCCCCCAGAATCGGTCCCAGTGTCCCAGGAATCTAAAGCCCTCCCTCCTGCGCCATCTCTCCAGCCACGCATTCATCTGCTCTAACCTCCTATTTCTATACTCACTAACTCATGGCACCGGGAGTAATTTGGAGATTACTACTTTTGAGGTCCTGCTTTTTAATCTCTTTCCTAGCTCCCTAAAATCTGCCTGCAGGACCTCATCCCTCTTTCTACCTGTGTCGATACGGATATGGACCACGACCTCCGGCTGTTCACCCTCCCACCTCAGAATGTTCTGCAGCCGCTCAGTGACATCCTTGACCCTGGCACCAGGGAGGCAACATACCATCCTGGAATCATGTCTGTGGCCGCAGAAATGCCTGACTGTTCCCCTAACTATTGAATCTCCTATCACTATTGCTTTCCCGATCTTCCTCCTCCCCCCTCTGTACAGCTGAGCCACCTGTGGTGCCATGGACTTGGCTCTGGCTGTACTCCCCAGAGGAACCATTGCCCTCACCAGTATTCAGTCCTGAATACTGGTTGGAAAGTGAGATGCACTCAGGAGACTCCTGCACTACCTGCCTGGTCTTCCTTGTCTGTCTGGCGGTCACCCATTCCCTCTCTGCCTGCACACTCTTACGCTGCGGGGTGACCACCTCCTGAAACGTGCTATCCACGTAGCTCTCAGCCAGCTGCTGCTCAAGCTCCAGGAAGCGTCCTGGAGTCCCCACATGGCACAATATGTGCATTGCCTCTACCCTGTCAAGCCCTGTCAGAATTTTATAAGTTTGAATGAGATCACCTCTCATTCTTCTAAATTCCATGGAATACAGGCCTAGTCTCCGCAATCTCGCCTCATAGGACAATCCCCCCATCCCAGGAGTCTTTCTGGTGAACCTTCATTGTACTCCCTCTGTGGCAAGTATATTCTTCCTTAGATAAGGAGACCAAAACTGTACCTTGGTGTGGTCTCACCAAGGTACCATATAATTGCAGTAAGACTTCTTGGGGGAAAAATTCAGTTGATTTGCGCCTAAGAGGGCGCTAACAGGGCGCAAAGCAACTATCGCTCGGGCGCGGTGCCACAAACGCCTCCCGTAAAATTCAGTGGGATGTTAGCGGCGGCGGTAACCATTAGTGCCCCGCGGCGCTGTGCCTCCGGCGATGACGTCATCGCCGTGCGCAGTGCCCCGCTCACGCCCCAGCCGCGATCTTCAGTAGCGCCTCCTGGCTTACCACTGGACGCTATGTCCGACAGGGTCAAGGGGGCCTACCTGCGGCCGGGGAGGCGCAAATTAAAGGGGCGGTGCCAGGCGGCCATTTTTGTTGCTGGCCGCCTGCCAGCACCTGCCCCCGTTGCCGTCCCCAGGCTCCTGTGAAACCTCCCCCCCACCCCGGCAGTGTGCCGGCTGTGCTCCAGGAGTGCTGGGCTCTTTTGCTGGCACTCCGATTCCTGGTGGCCCAGCTGGGCCCCGGGTCACGCTGCGCTAGGCCCCTCCCCTGCAGTACCGCGGCGCGATGTGCCGGTGCGCATGGCGCTGCTGCACGTAGTGCCGCGATATTCACTCGCAGCGCCCCAAGAGGGAGGCGGGGTGCTTCCAGTAGCACCCCGCCTCCCTCTTGGGGCGCTAACAATGAATTTCGGGCATGGGGGCGCTAACTAAAAGTAGCGCCCCAGCGAAGTTAGCGCCCCAAAGGGGGCGCGACCCAATTTTGCCCCCCTTTACTCTTGTACTCCTAACCTTTTGTTATAAAGGCCAACATACCATTTGCTTTCCTAATTGCCTGCTGTACCTGCATGTTAAGTTTCAGTGATTCGTGTACAAGGACACTCCATTCATGGGATTCGTGATGGAAGCTAAGTCTAACGGAATTTGATACGGTTCATGCCAAAATGCTAATTTCTTAAAACCCTCACACTGACCAAGATCGGCACTAGATTGAGGCAGGACATTGGCCTCAACTACTTTGTCCTCTTGAGAACCTAGAGAAGCAGAAGAAAATGAATTTTAGAATGCAGGCAATAAAATATCCCTCAAAACACAGATGTATATGGAAAGACATTTCTAATGTGTTATGTTGCGGTGTTTGCTTGAGGGCGTGAAGTGGGTAACAGGATAAAGAATGAAACTAGCCATGAACTGGGGAGAGCTGTTAGATTTCATTCTTTCCTCGTCCCTCAATTGCCTTCATGTCCAAAATCTCCAGGGCTTTTTCCTTTTAAGAGGTCAGGAGTCACAGCTTAGGCCCTCTTCTGCCTTCAATGTGTGGCCTTCACCTGTAATCAGTTAAAAAAAATAGTAGGTTATCTGGATCAGAATCATAGAATCATAGAAATTTACAGCACAGAAGGAGGCTATTCAGCCCATCTTGTCCGCGCTGGTCGACAAAGAGCTATCCTAATCCCACTTTCCAGCTCTTGGTCCGTAGCCTTGTAGGTTACGGCACTTCAAGTGAATATCCAAGTACTTTTTAAACGTGACGAGGGTCTCTGCCTCTACCACCCTTTCAGGCAGTGAGTTCCAGACCCCCACCACCCTCTGGGTGAAAAAATTTCTCCTCAACTCCACTCCAATCCTTCTACCAATTACTTTAAATCTATGCCCCCTGGTTATCGACCCTTCTGCTAAGGGAAATAGGTCCTTCCTATCCACTTTATCTATGCCCCTCATAATTTTATACACCTCAATTAGGTCCCCCCTCAGCCTCCTCTGTTCCAAAGAAAACAACCCCAACCTATCCAATCTTTCCTCATAGCTAAAATTCCCCAGCCCAGGCAACATCCTCGTAAATCTCCTCTGCACCCTCTCTACTGCAGCCACATTGGGCTGAATCTTAACCCCCAAAAACCAGTGGGTTGGGGCCGGGTGAGATGTTTTAAAAATCTCAAACCCGACTCCAACCTGCCCACTTGCAGGTTTAACAGAGGTGGGTTGGCTAATTAAATATTTGAATGAGGCTGGCAGCCTCTGATTGAACCTGTTTTTGCAGGTTTAACCCTGGTCGGCTGGATTTCCCAGGACTCGGGAAACCCGACAGCTGAAGGGAGGTGAGGACAGCTTCATGGAGAAGGTAAGTGCTTCCCCCCCCGGCCCCCCACATCAGACCCCCCGGGGTCGGGGATCGGACCACCCCCCTCCCCCAGCCACGCTCCCTCTAGCAGCAGCAGGTGACTTACCTGCAGATACAGCCTCCTCCGGAGTCCCCCCGCCCGACTGGAAGCCAAGCCTGTCAATCAGGCTGACTTCTGGGCGGAAAACCTGTCGAGGACAAAAGACACACGCTGTGGAGACACACCCTGTGGGCAACCCAACAGAAACTCCGCCCTCCCGCCTACGCAGCCCTCCCCTGTCAAGATTCAGTGAGCCTGTGACTATGCAGCATGCAGGTACCTCGTGTTACATAGGAACAGGAGGAGGCCATTCAGCCTCTGGGGCCTGCTCCGCCATTCAATTAGATCATGGCTGATCTGTACCTCAACTCCATTTGCCCGCCTTTGTTCCATATCCCTTGATACCCTTACCCAACAAAAACCTATCGATCTGAGTCTGATAATTTCACTTGTCTCCCAGCATCGACAGCCTTTTGGGGAGAGAGATTCCAGATTTCCACTATCCTTTGTGTGAAAAAAAGCTTCAGTCCTAAACGGCCTAGCTCTAATTTTAAGGTTATGCCCTCTTGTTCTGGATTCCCCCACCAAAAGAAATAGTTTCTCTGCATCTACCCTATCGAACCCCTTTATCATTTTACACACCTCAATCAGATCATCCTGGTCGCCACATGTGATGGGTCGCAGGGTAAACACATTGTGGTGGCAGCAGTGCAGAGTGCCCTGGTGAAACATGCCTGTTTATTTGGAAAGTACATGAACATTTGCTAGAGTATTGTGCATTCTCGCTCCGTGATGCTCCACCAAGCTTACCATGAAATGCTGTTCAGATGCATTGTACGGCAACATTATACAATTATGCATAGTGTGACCAGTGCTTACCTTGGTAACTTACTTGAGAATCGCACATTTCTTTTTCACCTGCCCCTAGGTTTAATGCTTGGGTGGGATTGTATCGGCTTTGTCTGCCACCTGTATCTGGCTGAAGTTTGTGGGTTCAAGCCCCACTCCAGAGACTTAAGCATGTAATCTAGGCTGACAACTCCAGTGCAGGAGTGCTGCACTGTCGAAGGTGCCGTCTTTCGGATGAGACGTTAAACCAAGGTTCCGTCTGCTCTCTCAATGGATGTATAAGATCCCACAGCACTATTTCGAAGAAGAGCAGGGGAGGTGTCCTGGCTAACATCACTAAAACAAATTATACGGTCATTATCACATTGTGTTTATGGGAGCCTGCTGTGCTCAACTCGGCTGCTGGATTTCCTACAACAGTGAGTATTTCAAAAGTACTTCTGGGATGTCTTGAGGTTGTGAAAGGCGCTATATAAATGAAAGTATTTCTTTAACACACAGTGGACAAAGGTATTCCATACTATTTTAGCGGAGATGTTAACCCATTTAAATCAATTGGTTTAATGTCTGCACTAAAATAATAGAGAAAGGAATGTTAAGCATTCATTCTGCTATCACAGAGTATAACAACAACCTCTAAGTTTCTAACACCTTGAAATAACCTGACAATCCCAGCAGCTCTAATTCATTGGGGTTGGATATTGCTACGTAAAGGCACATCCTTTCAGGAACACGTAAAAATGTTCTTCCTTTTTCTACCCCTTTCTCTTCCCATACTTTTGGCACTGCCACAAACTACTATGGGACATTGGCTCCGAAATTTGACGGGCTGCCATTCTAGTGGTTGTGCCAGTTTCATGCCCACCAGCGCTCACCAACAATGACCCCTGCGGAGTCAATGGGAAAGCACTGTGTTTGCATGGGGCAAGTGCCACTGAGGAGTGGGGGGGTACTTATTTGGGCCCCCCTCCCCCATGTACCTGGAAACTTGGGACAGCCGCCTATCCATGGAGCTGAGCCAAGGGGCCGATCTAGAATTTTTTTTTAAAGAATGTGCCCCCTTCAGGCGTCCGGGATTCTCGCCTGACCTGTACCCTACTGGTGGGACCTACGTGTACCCTTGTGGAGTCCGGTACACCCCATCTCTCTTGGCTTAACCGGGCGCCACCGATACACCAGATCCTCATCCATCTGCCGGGTCTGGGATCTCATGGCTTGGGGAGCCCCCTGGCACCTGGCCATCGGCAATTTGTCTTACGATGGGCCAGCAGAAGTTCTGCTCCGTACAAGTCAATACAAAAATGGTGGCCACCCAACGTAATCACGTCTCCTCGTTTCCTTGGGGTCCGCCAATGGAATTTTGGGGCCATTAACTTTTACGAGTGTACTTTGCTACTTAGTCAAAACAGTCTTAAAAATGAACAGGTAGCGTTTTAATATCCTGTATTTTTAAGCGATGAATTCACATTAAACTCTATTTCGAGCATGATAATGGCTGTGCAGACAGGAATTTAACGCAATCATGTTAACCAATTACACTAGCAAAGAAAATGAAGCCCCCAGTCACATACATAGATAAGCATTCAGTCCAGGAGGACAGTCCTCTGGTGTCTGTCTGTAATCCATGATCCTGAGTGTTGGTCTGAAATTACTGATAGTCACAAGCAGGAAGAGATCAGCCTTAGACCAGAGATCCATGTAAGTTTACATGAGAACGTAAGAACTAGGAGCAGGAGTCGGCCATACGGCCCCTCGAGCCTGCTCAGCCATTCAATAAGATCACGGCTGATCATCGACCTCAACTCCACTTTCCCGCCCGATCCCCATATCCCTTGATTCCCCTAGAGTCCAAAAATCTATCAATCTCAGCCTTGAATGTACTCAATGACCCAGCATCCACAGCCCTCTGGGGTAGAGAATTCCAAAGATTCACAACCCTCTGAGTGAAGAAATTCCTCCTCATCTCAGTCTTAAATGGGCGACGCCTTATCCTGAGACTATGCCCCCTAGTTCTAGACTCTCCAGCACAGGAGACCATTCAGCCCATCATGTCTGTGCTGGCTTTGTGCTAGCACAATCCAAAATGAATCCCAAGTCCCCGCACTCTCTCAATAGCCTCTTCAAATTATTTAGCTGACTTTCCCATAAAAGGAGCAATGGTCTCTCAACCCTGTGGTAAATCATTCCATGCTCCAACAACCAGAAAACAAGACACTGACCATCCCAAAATTATGGGATGGATGGTTACTCACATTTTATCCTGAAAGTTGGCAAGCCTGAGCTGATTATGTCATCACTGGAAGCGTCGATAGACCATTTTATGAATACTGCAAGAATGTACTCTCAGCGAATGAGGTGAGTGTTGACCCCCAGGGTATGTCCAATGTACTAACTTCAGTATGATTCCTAGATGCAATCAACAACAACAACTTGCATTTATATACCGCCTTTAACATAGTAAAACGTCCCGAGGCGCTTCACAGGAGCGTAAATCAGACAGAAATTGACACCGAGCCAGAGAAGGAGCCATTAGGACGGGTGACCAAAACCTCGGTCAAAGTGGTAGGTTGTAAGGAGTATCTTAAACGAGGGGAGAGAGGCAGACTAATGGTGTTGGCAGCTGATCTTACACAGGTGAGTGCTGAATAGAACTGGTACAGTAACAGTAAATGTGGGCACTTGGGTTTATTCCTAATCAGCAACATGATCTTGTCCTTCACCGTGACTGCTGAATCAGTGGCCAGAGTAGTAAGCGTACTGACAGGGACAAACAATTACATACAATGTGCAGCACAGAAGCAGGTTCTCGCAGGTTTTTAAAATCAGCTTATGGCTTTTAAGTCATTTGCCTGACTAGTCAACCCTATCTTAAAGACCTATACCAGGTCATCCTTCAGCCATCCATTTTCTAGAGAAAGGAGCCCCAGCCTGATCAGTCTTTCCTGATAGTTCTGGTCTCTCAGTTCTGGTATGATTCTTGTAAATCTTTTTTGCACCTCGATTTCCTTTTTGTAATATGGAGACCAGAAATGTGCACAGTACTCCAAGCGCGGTCTAACCAAGGTTCTATACATGTTCAACATAACTTTCCTGCTTTTCAATTCTATCCCTCCAGAAATGAACCCCAGTGCTGTTTGCTTTATCCTTAATCCTTGGTCCGGTCGCGCTGCTTTGAAAAAAACACTTTCTTCTAATAACTAATACTGATTGTAATCTTGGGGACACAAGTTGTACATAAAGTAGTAGAATCTCACATTTACTTCTACCTCATAGTCCAGTGAGTTACAGCCTTTCTCACACATGAAATTACAATAGAAGCTTCGTTCAACCAGCAAGAGGACGGAATGACCGATTTTTTTCCCCCAAGTATGATAGGAATTAATTCTCAATTTTAATTTCTGTTCGAGGTGTGTAACCTTTGCCGCCATTTTCTTTGGTCACCTCTAGTTTCCCCCCAGCTGGAGTGAAGATCTCCTCATGGACTAAAACTGTAAACACGATTCTTTGAGTGTCATACGGCTTCAATGGAAATAGCAACCAGATGAAATCTTCCTGGTATACTTCTAATATCATCATAGAATGATACAGCACAGGAGGCCGTTCGTGCCTGTTTCAGCTCTTTGAAAGAGCGATCCAGTTAATCCCAACTCCCCTGCCCTTTCACAATAGCCCTGCGAATGTTCTCTCCTTCAGGTATTGATCCAAATCCCCTTTGAGAATTCCTATTGAATCTGCTTCCACCACCTTTTCAGACAGCGCATTCCAGATCACAACAACACACCGACCAGTGAGAAACATTTCCTTCCAGATTTGCCATCTTGAGCTTTCAAATTTTCCCTCCATCTATCAGGGGAAGATCTTCTCAGACTATTGCTGCAATCAAGAGATCCCTGTGAGAAATGAGCACCACACTCTACGGTGCGACAACACGCCCCACCCCCATCCCCCCCGACACAAACCTCCATCTGAAATTAAAAACAGTAAATGACGGACTGCAGGGCAGTCAGCATCTGAAAGAGAAAAGTAGGTTAATGTTTTTACTGGGGCCTCTCATTGCAGTAACTGTATTAAGTTGTCTATTTTTACTTTTTTGTGGGTATATTTGAAATTTTGACTGATGGACCAGTGAATGCAATGTCACAATATATCAGTAATTGCAATATTACCAGAGATTGTAAGACCACAATGAATCAGTGATTGCAATATCACAGTAAGCCCTTGGAGGTAAAATTCAAATTCTGCTGGTGTGTAAAGCAGATGGTAGCAATGACATTAATGGAATGGAAAATCAGGTAACGAGTCTTTACAATACCTGGTTCTCACGGCGTTACAATACCTGGTTCTCTTTCGAGAAAGAGTTGTTGGAAACGCCAACCATTAACCTGCCACTTGTGTAATATTCTTTAGATGTACCCCTAACATTCTGTCCTTTACAAATCATGTTGGCTGACAAACAGTGATTTAGTTCGCTTTGTGGGATACAAAACATGAAATCATTGGCAGAACCTTTAATTTGCTTTTATTGATACAATATTTACACAGCATTGCTTTCATAATACAAGTAATCATCTTTACAGCTTCCCTTATAAATATGGATCAAAAGAAACACGCAGCGCAGCACGCGTACGTGAGTAGGTCAGGGGTCATCCTACAGTCACAGTGGCAACCTGCTGTCCAGTTAAAGTGCCTGCAAACCATCAACCTCAGAGATCAACACATTAAATCTTCTTACAACAGAACATAAAGCATTGATTGAGTGAACACATAAAAACCACACTGGTATAAGCAAAAGCAATATGAGGCCAACTCTACTATACTCTGAGCTCTTTAGTTTTTGCTGAACTGTAACATGAGACAGCAATGGTCTGTGCTGTAAATCCCGCCCACAAAAAAATATTGAGTCCTGCTCAACAAGTCGGACAGCAGTTTCATTGGTGAGGACTGAAAACATTACACCGATTCCGACAAAGCTGGTTGCAATTTTAATTTCAGTATGAAAGAGCAATCAGTCGTCCCTTTGCGTTGTTCAAGGCCTGATATCAGAATCTGTTTCTTTCTATCAGCGGCTTGTCAGTCGCCTGACCGGACTGGGTGCAGGTTCCAGTCGCTGACTGTGCACCAGCTTGGAACTAACGTGTGGCAATGAAAGAAAGATGTATCACCTCGAGCAACAGTCTGGGCTATCCCAGGCAGTTTCAAGAGAAATGCAAACTCACCCCCAAACAGCCAATAGGACCATGACATTGGGCTTCAGTCTACAGAACCATGACATAGAGGCTTCAGCCTAGACCATGAAATTGAGCCTCAACCTAGACCATGACATTGGGCTTCAACCTAGATCATGACATTGGGCTTCAGCCTAGACCATGACATTGGGCTTCAGCCTAGACCATGACATTGGGCTTCAGACTAGACCATGACATTGGGCTTCAGCCTGGACCATGAAATTGGGTTTCAACCTAGACCATGACATTGGGCTTCAGCCTAGACCATGACATTGGGCCTCAATCTAGACCATGACATTGGGTTTCAGCCTAGACCATGACATTGGGCCTCAATCTAGACCATGACATTGGGCCTCAATCTAGACCATGACATTGGGCTTCAGCCTAGACCATGACATTGGGCCTCAATCTAGACCATGACATTGGGCTTCAACCTAGGCCATGACATTGGGCTTCAGCCTAGACCATGACATTGGGCATCAGTCTAAACCATGACATTGGGCTTCAGTCTAAACCATGACATTGGGCATCAGTCTAAACCATGACATTGGGCATCAGTCTAAACCATGACATTGGGCATCAGTCTAAACCATGACATTGGGCTTCAGTCTAAACCATGACATTGGGCATCAGTCTAAACCATGACATTGGGCATCAGTCTAAACCATGACATTGGGCTTCAGCCTAGACCATGACATTGGGCATCAGTCTAGACCATGACATTGGGCATCAGTCTAGACCATGACATTGGGCATCAGTCTAAACCATGACATTGGGCATCAGTCTAAACCATGACATTGGGCATCAGTCTAAACCATGACATTGGGCATCAGTCTAAACCATGACATTGGGCTTCAACCTAGACCAGAACATTGGGTTTCAGCCTACAGGATCATGACATTGGGCTTCAGCCTAGACCATGACACTGGGCTTCAACCTAGACCATGACATTGGGCTTCAAACTAGACCAGAACATTGGGTTTCAAACTAGACCAGAACATTGGGTTTCAGCCTATAGGATCATGACATTGGACTTCAGCCAAGACCAGGACATTGGGTTTCAGCCTAGACCATGACATTGACTTCAACCTAGACTATGAGATTGGGCATTAGTCTACAGGATCATGACATTGAGCTTCAGCCAAGACCAGGACATTGGGTTTCAACCTAGACCATGACATTGGACTTCAACATAGACCATGACATTGGGCTTCAACCTAGACTATGACATTGGGCTTCAACCTAGACCATGACATTGGGCTTCAACCTAGACCATGACATTGGGCTTCAACCTAGGCCATGACATTGGGCTTCAACCTAGACCATGACATTGGGCTTCAACCTAGACCATGACATTGGGCTTCAACCTAGACCATGACATTGGGCTTCAGCCTGGACCATGTCATTGGGTTTCAGCCGAGACCATGACATTGGGCTTCAGCCTTGACCATGACATTGAGCTTCAGTCTACAGGACCATGACATGTTACAACTGAGGTTTAGGATAGTCTTTAACAATGAATGCTGTGTGGTAGCTGTGGCTGTACAAGTCTCTTGTGTCCGTGACAGATCAGAATTGGCGGTATAAATATTCCACTGATTCTCAACATGTACATGGACTTTTCTTGTCGACAGCATTACCTTGCAGTTCATCAAGTGCAGACTTTGAACTGAAACAGTTACAGCTGACCAGCAGCAAAGAAGCCTGTGGAACAACTAAATTTACAGGGAATGAAAGGGACTGACACACATCTCACGCCTAGGAAACTCGGTCAGACATCTTCAATTTGTACAATTGTGCATTTTCACGGAAAGTTTATAATACATTCATTAAAGAGACAGTATCCTATGTGTTGGCATTAAACCTGGAGTTCTGAACAATCAAAGATATACAATTGAGTGCTTTGTTTTGATATATATAATATATTTAAAAAATCAGTTCTAATGACGTGTTTCATCGCAGTTAATCTGTTGAATTGACACCCTTTCCTAATCTGTCATCTCCAGTACCATGAATCTCCAGTGAGAGGGATGCACTGTAGTCCTGGTGCCATCAATAGTTCCAAGGATTCACTGGGAGAAGGTATGTCCATGCCAATCACAGAGGAGTGATCTGAAATCCTGGCCATCGGGTCCGCAGGAGGAGGAGGGTGAGGGGCCATCTCCAGCCCGGGGAGGGTGGGAAAATTCCACTCGTACTTTAAACTCTACAACCACAAAAGTTAAAACCAAGCGTTTCACTGCCCACTACTCACCAAGCTGGTTGGCAGTTACTACATGAGATAACATTTCTTTAGAACAAAGATGGCAGCAATATCTCACAACAACAAAAATGGCACGCTCTTAACAGAAAGAGTTTAAACGACATTGTTTTTCTTGCACTGTGCTGGTGGATGTTAGAGGGCCGAATGTCGTCTAACCTCTTATTGGGACTAAAATCAGACAACGTCAACACATTGACATTCACCAGAGCCAGCTCACATCTGTATTGGATCCTTGACCTGGGCTTTTCCTCCATCTATACCGCACCCTGGTCGATAGCACCAGGGCACTGAAAGGGATGGGCCTGTAGACCTGAACGTACCACAGGCATCACATACAACCCACTGTAAGAAGGTCTGCAGGTGGATATTCTCCATCAGCAGTAGGCAGTGCAAAACTAAGATCGGACACCGTGACATTGGCTTCAGTCAAGCAATACAGGTAACATTTCAAACTACTGTGCACCAAACTAAGAAGTAATCACCGCAGTAATAATGTGCTAACAGTACTTGTTCACTTGGAGTACACAACAGGTTGGACAGCCACAATCCGGTCTCTCTGCCTCAGTGGAGATTAATAATTAAAAATCGTTTTTTTCCCTCCCCATCTATGGCGTCCATTTGCCATTGCTGAGGAATTTCCAAATTAAAATGTGCAAATTTAATAACTGCAGTTATGGAATATTTTGCGTGTCATCTTGAATTCTGCAAGGGCAACAGGGCAGAGCAGGAGAACCTTTCGCTCACAAAGTCTCGTAGATTCAAAAAAATATCCAATTCAAAGTAGATTTGCCTTCCATGTTTTAAAGGAGGGTCGACACACACTTTGATTGGGGTGGGTAAGGGACCAGTTTGAATTGTCTCACCCCTGGTTTACAAACATTTTGTGCTTTTAGTTAAACATTTTGTTTAAGCAGGTTGAAGCAAAAATGTAAATGTACCGGGATTATTTTTTTCCCCCCTCCGTGCTTCACGAGATGTGGGTGCAGGGCTGTCTAGACTGCAGACGGTATCTGTATTAGCTGAGCCAGAGTGTGCCAGCCTGTGAATCGGAGGGTACATGCCACCACTCACCCCCACCCCCACCCCGAGCCCCTGCCAATCCAGCCCTCAAAAGCTCAGGTAACTCAAACCTTTACTCCTTGCTCGCTGGTGTTGTCCTGTGTGAATTTCATTGGGGCAATTTTAACCTCACTGGCCGGGCGGGAAACCCCCGGGATTGGGTGGCACACTCTCCACTAACCTCAATGTAGAATAAAACCGGGCGGGATCTAAAGCCAGTGGTGCACCCGATCCCGGGGCGGGTTAGGTTAAAATTGCCCCCAGTGGGTGTGGATATTTTGGAAAGGGCTGTTCTTACCTTATAATATAACTTGTTTTTTTTTAAAGTTTCTTAAAAATTGTAATTTTTATTACAATAGAGAAATTTGACACGCCACAAAATTTAAATTCGTTTTTCAGGGCCACAACGTTTGTTTAGCAGTCAGTACACTGTTAAAAACCCCAGTTACACCTCATCCAACAAGGCCTAACATTTAATGGGGTATTTAACGGCGATATTACCGCGGAAGAGCCCAAGTTTTCGTCAGTTTCCCTGGTTACTCGGATTGCTGGCTGTGGGGGGGTGGCCACAGCGCAGCCAGTATCGGAGCAGTGAATGACCGACCGCAACTTCAGGATTTCCGCGTTGGGATGCACGTGCGCTACATCCCGAAGCTGCGGTCAGTCTTAAAGGGGTAATAACAGCAGACGCTGACTGCTCGCTGTGATTACCCACCGCACATTCCAGGCCATTGTGTTGCCCATCCCAGGGTTTCTTGGTACACGCCTATGCGGCCCATAAGACAGAAAGCCAGGGCAACCCTGGAGCAGAGAGTGATACACACAGTAAGTGGGCAAGGGCGAGTCTCCCAGCTGACCTCTCCTCCTGCCCGCGGAAACCATGAACCAGAGAGGCAGCCCAGCAGAGGGTGATCGTAGGTTAAGGCTGCGATTTGAGCCCCAGCCCACTTGAGCAGGGGCGAGGGAACTCTGCGTCGAAAGAGCTACTAGCCCACCTGAGGTTTCAGAAACATATGTACACGTTAAATCGGACAGCCAATAGATTGAAATTGCAATGTAGGTTAGCCAACAACAATAATGTCCCTTTAAAGTTTGTATATTGATTCAGTGTACTGGTAACATGGAGGACATTTACGTGCATACTCTGTTCAAGTCAAGAAATAGTTGTTCAATTCACAATACAAAATGCATTTTTTTTTACTATAAGGACACTCAAGAGTTTCATAATTGAATTACAACCAGCCTCTGACAGACGCTTAAAACTCAATTATCAAAGTACTTATTACTGAAAACACATATACCACTGGCTGTAATATTGTTCATTGTAGTTCCCCACATCAGTTATTGCTGCATTGGTGGTTAAGGCTTAAAGGGACAACAGGGCGTAATTCTATAAGGAGCAACAGGGGGGTGGGAAAAAAAGACATGACACTGTGAGAAGGACAATGGTTTGGAAATTACGTATAAACACTCAGCACGTCCGTACAAAATTCCTTCATTCGCTATTTATCAATTGTTTGCTTAAAAACGTGTTAAAAAAAGTTTTAAAAACAAAATGTAAAGGATGGGTATATAACAAGAGAAGCCGGAGATATACAGCAGGTCATCCTGTCACTCCCAAAACACCAACCTTTGGTCTTTACTCTTCACCGATGCCCATACTGACTGACCCGCTGGGTATTTTCAGCATGATCTCTCTTTTTGTTTAAATACAAGTCTTAATATTTTGGAATGGGTTAACGCCGCTCTGGAAATAGCAGAGGAAGGAATGGTGTACGAGTGCACCGAGGGGTTTGCGCTCGAAAGCCGATCTGTATAATGTTATAGATTAAGTTATTTTCGCCATCCAATCTTCACCTGCACAGTAATGCATTTAAAGCAACAATTTGAATGAATTTTACACAGCTCTTTCCAAAGAAGGTTTTTTTTTAAACTAACCCCCCACCCACCCAGTTTCTCCCCTGAAGGTAGTTACTCGCTGATTATAAATACTCCAATTACCTGTACCACCTCACCAGAATGCCCATTGCTCAGGTTTGAGTAACTGTAGGCTATTTGACCAGGGGGGTGAGGTTAGCACAGCTGGGACCGAGCCTGTCCTTTGCCTGTAACTTCCAGCAAAGGCCGCTGGATAGCTACCGAGAGCGGGGACCCCGGGTGATTGTGTTATCCCCACTCCCCCCCCTGCCTAACATGGGGATACCAGGCAAGGAGCTATTACTTATTCCACTGAATTTAACTCAGTGGAGGTCAGGGATCAAACCCGGGATCTTCGCGGTCCGCATGACTCCGTATCAGAGCGTGTGATGCACTAGTAGCCAGAGAGCTCGATTACTGTCTCTTAAGAGGGACCATCCATCAGCGACAGCCCGTGCCTGTGTTACAATCTCAACAAGCTCCAGACACTGTGGGGGCGATTTTCTGATGTCGGAGGAGGCGGGAAATCAGATTCAAAGAGGTCGGGTTCGGAACCCGCCTCCGCGGGATTTTGCCGGTGCCGGTTTTCGAGGTCGGGAAACGCTCCCGCCTCCAGCTGGCCATTGCGCTATTTAACATCCTTAAATGCTCGTTAAGGGCCTCTCTAAGCCTATTTTGAGAGGCCCTCGTGATTTTTCCAGCTTTTCGGTGTGATCCACTCACCTCCTAAACCACGCCAGGTAATCCTGGGGGCCTGACTCGTGGGTGGCCTCCTCACTGCTGCAGGTCTAACAAGGCATCGTTTATTGCAGCAAGGATTACTTGCAGGTGCCAGACCTTGGCTTTAAAAGGTCTCTGAGCACTTTTAGAAGGCCTTCCAAAGTCGGAGGTGCTGCAGCTTGACTCCATCAACTGTGGGGCCTCCTTGGAAGACCCTCGCCCCGCTTGCAATGAGCGCTTCCCAAAAGGAGGCATCTACAAGCAGCATAGGAACCATTCGTTTTCTTTCTGCATGGACCTCAGATGAGGATGAGGAGGAGGAAGAAGAGGATCTGGAGGAGGAGGAGGAGGAGGAGGAGGAGGTCAGAGCCCAGGATGCAAGGGATGAACTTATCATGGCCAGATTTGCATAGGTTGCCCAAGTTGGCACATGTCCTTTGCTCCATCCTAGGACATCATTGACAATGGACTCTCTGGCCTCCTTTCACTCAGGCCACCAACCTGACAACGCAAGTGTGGCGGTGCCCGCAATGTGGAGCTGCCTAAGGCGAAAGAACAGATGGCATAACGCCAATATTTTGGCTTCAAATCATTTTAATGCTTTCCAACAGGGATGGCATTTCATCAATACACAGAAACAGTCTCCCAATCTGCACACAGATCTGGAGGTTATATCCCTTGCCAGCTGTTCCCACACAGCCTTGGTTTCTTTGGCGGGCCTCTTCCTCCGAGAGGAGTGGAAGAGCACCTCCATGCTAGCTATCACCCCCTCCAACAACATTTGCAGCGCCTCATCCGAGAGCCTCGAGGAGGCCCTTGCCTTGGAATTGGACATAGTGGTTTCTCAAAAGATGTTGGAGGTAGTGCAGGAGACGCAGAAATGCTGTGGAATGAGCCAAGGGATCAAGAAGCCATGAAATCAGACTGGAAAAGTGCTGTCAACAGAGGCGAGTTTCAGTCCCAAAACACTAATTGAGCAAGGGCATCCCACACCTCTGAAATCAAGTGGCCAATCAGGGGAAAATCGCAAATTTTTGAAACCTGTCAGTGGAGGCGGGTTTCAAACCCACCCAAACTGAAACCCGTCTCCATCTCGCCTCCAGTGGGAAAATCGCCCCCTATGTGCAGAATAATGGAAGAGTAGACTCCCCATTACAAGGTGCAGCACAGAATGATGACACGCACCATTTCAAACAATCTTTGGGCGTCTGTTCCATATGGCACTGCCATAGCTAGGGAGAATGCTCCACCATGCATTTTAATTTTTACTTACATACATTACAATAAATGCATTACAGCACTTCAAAGTGTTATTTTCAAAACTTGCCAATTGACATTCAGCAATTATTGCTTTTAATATATATATATGTGTATGAGCAAGGAGCCAGTTTCTGCTCCGCTCCATATCCAGTCATTTTTTTTTAAATACAGAAATTGGTAATGAAACCGGTTTGTATTCTCACAGATGTTAAAACCTATCTCGAGTCCAGGCTATTCTGTTTCACTCAACCCTTCACCCTCGACAACCTGACAGCGGGATCAAGGCCGGAGACTGAGAGCAGGTGACCTCCCAATTCACCCGAGCCGGGAGCCAAGAGTTAGTGGCCGGGGAGGTGGGAGATCTTAAACGGTGAGGGTGAAACAATAAAAGTGGAGCAACATATATATATTTTTTTTAATTGGGATTTGGAGAGCTGAGGATGGTGGTGGAAATCTGAAATAGCAAGACTCCGGTTGCCAAAAGTCTTAAAGCCCAACCCGACAATTTTGAACTGCAGACTTCAAGCCTTTAAAAACAAGCACTGAAACCAGTTAAAGCTCACCTTGTGGCAGCTGCGTTGAACAAAAAGTAAAACGGCAAGAGTGAAGAGTCGGAAAGAATGACATTCAAAATCACAGAGACTTCGAAGGGCTGGAAATGAGTCTCTGACGGTGGCACAGAATGGGCGCGATCGGATGGGCCACCCGTTCTGACTGTGACGGAGCTGAACATCAGGCGCTTCGTGTAACGGGCGGCCCATCCGAGACCGCCCGTAATGCGCAACCGCCCGTGACGGATTTCTAGACCCTCATATTTCTGGACATCTTGTGTAAAAGGTAAATAACAACAGAAAATGCTGGAAACTCTCAGCAGGTCAGGCAGCATCGAGGAGAGAGAAACAGAGTCAACGTTTCGAGTCGGGGACCCTTCGTCAGACCCTTGTGTAAAAGGTACATGCATCGTGTGACAACCGAGCAGAGCGTGAGAGACTGGCCCAAGTCAGAACACTTCACGTTCCCCAAGATTCATTAACTTTCTCGTCTTCGGGTCTGACTTCTTTAATTCATCCATTGAACAAACCAGGCTAATGTAACAAAAAGGGCATGGGGGGGGGGGGGGGGGAATTCATTGAAAGCAAGACCTTACTCAATGCAACACAAAACAAAAAAAATCCACTTCTGCTTAAATTAGAGTCAATTAGTTTTTTAAAATGGAGCTGTCCTATATATATATATATACACACACACATACTTTATTCTGTGGCAAAAACTAGTAATCTCACTGCCTGTCGAACTCTGTATTACACAAGATTGATGCCACACTCGGTATGGAATACTAACGCTATGGCAGGGGTTGAGACACAGGTCCCGCGCCCCCCCCACCCCCCCCCAAAACAGGCCATGTGAGTGGCTGACCTCAGCCGTGTGTTACTGAGGGGAGGCGACTAAGGTCATTCGCCGATCACCCTCTTGCGCCTCCCCGGTGCAAGCCCCCGTTAACCGCGCCCCCGGACCACGATCCAGAGCGACTGAGGAGAGAAACAGAAGAGCCCATCGTTACAAAAAGCTAACACAAAAAATCAAATCAAATCAAATCGAGGTTCCACTCGGAGCTGACCCACAATGAAACAGTCCTTTCACTCGCGATTGGGGCACACAAGAGCTGCAGGACCATTGTAGACCAATTTTGCGCTAGTTTGATAACTGCCGCAAACTCACCATCGCCAGCGAGGTACGTTCTATGTACAGAAAATGACTTTAAAAATAATTTGGACTGATGTGAGAGGTCTTAAATACTTCAGATATTCCATAGCTTGACGGTACAGTAAAAGCCAAGCGATATTCATCGCCAATCAGATATGAACCTTTTTTTTAAAAAAAATCGCCTCGTGCCAACTGGTTTTCGATAACTTTCGGAAAATACCGGTGTAACAAAAATAAACAAAGCAACCAATCTTTGTCCTTTAACCAGGAACGACTTCTTGAAAAAAGTATCTTTTTTTTTACACACACACATACAGCATTTCTATTACAAGGTACTGAAACTAAAATCCTCCATTACAAACCATCGAGGTTCAGCGTCTTTGAGAAGTACTGAAGTGCATTTCCAGAAGTTCTTTTTAAAAATTATATATATAGTACATTTCCATTGTTTAAACTAAAATTCAGCTACCCATTTTTTTTTTGTTGTTCTGAATTCAAGACAGACATTCGGCATGCAAAAAAAAAAAATGCTTTTAAAATATACACATTTTTATTTCATGATGAAGGAGCTATATCCTTTGGTTGTCTTATTGTTCAGGCAGGCACTGTACACATACACAGAGGTACAGACACATGCCAATTGCATTGCTTCTGCATTCTACCAGTCACAAGGTTGATGTCAGGAAAGCAACTACCAGAGCAACGCTAAGCAAGGCTGCAGAGACCAATCACGACTATTGTTAGTAATTAATAATAAGAATTTTTTTTGTTGTTTTTTTTTGCTTATGGATTTTGTAATAGTATATAATCTTTTTTTTTTCCCTTTGCAAGAGCCGTTCTCCTGTCCCCCCTCTACTTGCTATTTTTGGACTCTGCATTTTGTCATTGATATGGCGGTGGTTGGGGGGGGGGGGGGGGCGGATGTGTTTCCACAGAAACCACAGCCTCCGATCTGCTCAAACGACATCATTCAGCGCAAGCAGAGAGAAACAAAAATATTAAACCAGGAACTCAAAGAAAACCGAATGGCGGCATTGAGACTGCAGTGTGCATGCGGAGGGTTTAAGCTCACGGTCACCCGATCATGGGGGGGGGGGGGGGGGAAGGGAAAAAAACGAAGTGCTTATTTTACAATATGCAACATGGGGATCAAAAAAGCGTTCAAATGACTGAATCTTGCTGGCTTGTGAAGACAATGGAAATAAGTGTCATGATATTGGATGCACCTTCTTTTCTCTCTCTCTCTCTCTCTCTCTAGTTTGGCAGGACACGGCACATCCAATATTTCTTTTTCTATTTTTTTTAAAAAAGGTGCATGTCAGAGCCCAGGCGCGAGTGAATCAGGCCAGGCCAGGGTGATCTTCTCGGCATTGCTGCACTTCCTCTTCATGCAGCAGAGCAAGCTGGGATTTGATCTCGAAGAGTATCACGGTAACACACAGAACTACTGACATGAGGGGAGTTATATTCACCGGCATGAAGGGGCAGAGGGGGTCGGGGGTGGGGGGGGGAAAGAGTACTGATCATTGATCATCACTGGCAGTACAGTAAATGCATGTGCACTGATCCATCCCCATTTCAATCCGTGCCCCTTCC
The DNA here is from genome assembly GCA_030390025.1 of Squalus acanthias. Classification (NCBI taxonomy): domain Eukaryota; kingdom Metazoa; phylum Chordata; class Chondrichthyes; order Squaliformes; family Squalidae; genus Squalus; species Squalus acanthias. Next base: position 260,102,550 of record CM059425.1, read on the forward strand.
CCCCACCCCCCCCCCCCCAAAAATACACCTCTACAGTGATCGTTACCGTATCCGTATTGTGTGGCCGATGTGCTGACGGAGATCTAGTCGAGGGTAACTTGGGTCGAGCTGCACTTTGACCCCAGCCAGGCATGCTGTACACGGGACGAATGTTAACTACAGGCGGAGCGCTTCGATCACAAGCACCACCATCCTACAGCAAGTCTGGGGAGATCATAACTCTCATCCAACAAAATCACGGCGACGGAGAGGGGCGGAACGGGGTGGGGGGGGGGGGTGGAAAAAATCATCAAAAAATTATAACGCATTGGGCATTCGACTCTGGTGTTTGTAAGGGGAAGAAGGGTTGAAGGGTGAGGGGGAAAGAGGTAAGCAGGGAAATGTTCATTCTTCACGGAGATGCAGCCGGTAGCGGTGGTAGCGAAGCTGGAAAAACATTTTCTCCAAGACCGAGTGATTCATCCCCGGGAGAACGTAATGTTCGGTGACGCCCACGTATCTGAAACCCAAAGACTCGTACAGCTTGTGGGCGGCCAGCTTGACGGCGGTGGTGCCCAGCACGACAGCGGAGTAGTTGTTGAGCACGGCAAACTCCAGAACCTTGCGGCCCAGGGCCTTGGCAATGCCTTTCCCCCGCTGGTCAAAGTCCACGGACATGCGGCGAAGTTCCACCGTGTTGTCCTCCTCGTTGCCCCTGGCGGCCACGATGCCCACAACATTCCCGTCCAGAACCGCGACCCAGAAGCAGGAGCCTACCACAAGAAGAACGGGTGTCTCAACATTTTGGGGATCAATAATTGGGTTTCTCTTGACAAGGGTAGATCTCGACTTTGTGCCATTGTGTAAAAGAGGTGACGGCGAGTCCGTCAACTTCAATGGAAATAAAAATCGGGGAGAGATGTAAAAGGGGCTGTTTACACTGTCGCACAAAGTCAAAATCTACCCCAATAACATTTCATTAATATCGACAATTAAAATAAAGTAAAACCTTCAAGCATTAGTTCTATATACTTGTGACTCAAAGTTAATAATATAAACACATGATCCAACATGCTAACTTTTATACTATTAGACATAAATCAATGCATATGCTCGATAAAACTGAGGTAAAATATTGATCTGGGACATTTGGCTGAGTATCTCCCCCCCCACCCCCCCACCTGTCCCCTGACTATTCAAGGCCACGTAGTGCATACGAGGAATTAAGATATTGGAAATAATGATTTTACCGATTTGGTCGAGTATTAATTTTGTCTGATATTGTGAGCTGAAACATTCCATGCTACTTTGCCATATTTCAAACGAAGTGAATGAGTACAGGTCTTCATCTCAACTAAACTAAATGAGCACAGATCTTGGTTCACAAAACGAAGTGAATGAGTACAGGTCTTCAGTTTTGTCAAACTAAATGTGCACAGGTCTCCAGTTTACAAAACAAACTGAGTGAGTATGGTCAGCGGCCTGAAACATTAACTCTGTTTCTCTCTCCACAGATGCTGCCGGACCCGCTGAGTGTTTCCAGCATAGTCTGTTTTTATTTAAGATTTTCAGCACCCGCAGTATTTTGCTTGAGTAGAGGTTGATTTGAGTACAGGTCTTCAGGTTACAAAACAAACTGAATCAATACAGCACTTCACTTCATACAAACTGAATGACTACATAAGAACAGAAGAAATAGGAGCAGGAGTTGGCCATACGGCCCCTTGAGCCTGCTCCGCCATTCAATAACATCATGGCTGCACTTTTACCTCAACTCCACTTTCCTGCACTATCCCCATATCTCCTTGATTCCCCTAGTGCCCAAAAATCTATCGATCTCTGTCTTGAATATACTCAACGACAGAGCCTCTGGGGTAGAGAATTCCAAAGATTCATCACACTCTGAGTGAAGAAATTTCTCCTCATCTCAGTCCTAATTGGCCAACCCCTTATTCTGAGACTGTGATCCCTGGTTCTAGACTCCCAGCCAGGGGAAACATCCTCCCAGCATCTACCCTGTCAAGCCCTGTAAGAATTTTATGTTTCAATGAGATCACCTCTCATTCTTCTAAACTCTAGAGAATATAGGCCTAGTCTACACAATCGGTCCTCATAGGATAATCCCCCCATCCCAGGAATCAGTCTGGTGAACTTTCGTTGCACTCCCTCTATGGCAAGTATATCCTTCCTTAGGTAAGGAGACCAAAACTGTACACAATACTCCAGGTGTGGTCTCACCAAGGCCCTATATAATTGCAGTAAGACGTCTTTACTCTTATGCTCAAATCCTCTTGTAATAAAGGCCAACATACTATTTGCTTTCCTAATTGCTTGCTGTACCTGCATGTTAACTTTCAGTGGTTTGTGTACAAGGACACCCAGGTCCCTCTGAACACCAACATTTCCCAATCTCTCACCATTTAAAAAATACTCTGCTTTTCTATTTTTCCTACCAAAGTGGATAACTGTCACATTTCTCCACATTATATTCCATTTGCCGTGTTCTTGGTCACTCACTTAGCTTGTCTATATCCCCTTGAAGCCTCTTTGCATCTTCCTCACAACTTACATCCCCACCCAGCTTTGTATCATCAGCAAACTTGGATATATTACATTTGGTCCCCTCATCCAAATCATTGATGTAGATTGTGAATAGCTGAGGCCCAAGCACTGATCCTTGCAGAACCCCACTAGTTGCAGCCTGCCATCCTGAAAATGACCCGTTTATTCCGACTCCCTGTTTCCTGTCCATTAACCAATGCTCAGCCCATGCTAATATATGATCCCATGAGCCCTAATTTTGTGTCACAACCTCTTGTGTGATCAGATCTCATTTTTCTGAACTACGGATTACAGGTTTTCAGTTCAAGCAAACTAAACGCATACAGTCATCGACCTGAAACGTTGACTCTGTTTCTCTCTCCACAGAGGCTGCCTGACCTGCCGAGTTTTTCCCAGCATTTTCTGTTTTTATTTCAGATTTCCAGCACCCGCACTATTTTGCTTTTGAATGAGTAGAGGTGTTGGTTTGAGTACAGATCTTCAGTTCTATCAAACAGGTCTTCAGTTTATAAAGCAAACTGAACGAGTGTAGGTCTTCACTGACAATCTTTTGAGTTCCACTATTTTCAGGAGTCAAAATGAATGCTGGAAGTGACTGCACTGTTGCATACAGCACACGCAGGCTTTACTCAAGTCAGTATATGGCTGGCAGCTTTGATAAAAAAACAGCATTTATCTGGTCTTATTATCCAACAGAAAAGCCGGAAAGTTGGACATCAGCTGAGCTGTGCCACCTCCCCTCCCCTGCATAGCTCGCTACGGCCATCAAACCAGCAACAATTGAAGATCAGAGCGCCGGGAACAGCCCATATTTTGCTGCCGGCACCAGATGAACAATAACCACACAAAGTACCTGTAACCGATGAAAAAAGACAAGAATCAGGCTGCAGAACCTGTTCCACTGGAGACACGAGTTCTGTCACAGGAAGAATCCTTTTAGGTAGGGAGAGACGTTCGGGGTTTTCCGCTCCTGTGCTCGCCAACCTCTCATTTTCCACCCATCTGTTTTAAAGGACAGGGATCAGGGGCTGCAAGCACAGAATCAGAAAACCTTCGTCAGCTTGTCTGTGTCACATATGAAATTGGTTTAATTTGCACCAACTTCACTTTTAAGCCCATAAAAATATACAGATCATCTGTTCATTAATTTTATTGTGGGACCTTGCTGTGCGCGAATTGGCCGCCGCGTTTCCCTGCATCACAAACAGCGACTACGCTTCTAAAAGTACCTCCTTGGCCGTAAAGCGCTTTGGGACATCCTGAGCTGGTGAAAAGTTCACGATAAATGCAAGTCTTTCGTTCATTTAAAAATAGTGAAACAACCCTTCTTGCTTTTATTTCGCCTTGAGTTTCCCTTCTTTATATCATTTGTCCCCCTTGCCCAGCTCCACCAGCTCCGTCCGGTAACCTACTGTTCGGTGACTGAGGAGTGAACGTCAGTTATGGGCCTGGGATTCCCATGCGGGGATTTGGCCTGTCCTAACTTCAGCGGGAGATCGGTGGGACCGTGGAGAAATGGCGAGAAATTGGGACAGCGCCCATGGAAATCACAGAGAGGGTTAAGAGGTGACCTAACAGAGGTTTTCAAGATGATGAGAGGTTTGGATAGAGTAGATAGAGAAGAAAACTATTCCCTCTGGCGAGTGGGTCAATAACCAGAGGTCATTGATTCAAAATCATTGGCAAAATATCTAGAGGGGCGAAGAGGAGAAATCTTTTCACTCGGAGAGTTGTGTGGATCAGGAACGCTCGACCTGAAAAGGTGGTGGAAGCTGATTCCATCAATAATTTGAAAAGGGAGTTGGACGGGTGCTTGTGGATGAGGAACTGACAGGGGTACGGACAGAAAGAGGAGATGTGAGGCTAAGCATGACTGCTCGTTCAAAGAGCCAGCACAGGCACGACGGGCCGAATTGCAAGTTTCCACGAATCTATTCTATGAATCGATGAAATTCAGGCCGATGTTCTCAGGCCCCCTTCCGACAGCTCACCCTCAGGTGACAGAATCTTTGGATCTAATCCCTTGAGCTGTACTCCTCCACCATGGACGCAAAGTGCACTGTTACGTTTTTTTTTAAATCCCTCTTTTTGGACTCTCACTTTTAGTTTGGTCTCCCTTCAACTAGTTAGACGGACAACATAAGCTACCGATTTCTGCAAGCTTCAGTGGCAACGACACCCTTTTGGACCACCAGACAAGAGGCGAGGATGCTCCACGGCGAGACAACCTACGCTGGCTTTGATTCCTTCCTACTGAGGTATAGAATGACATAGAATTTACAGCACAGAAACAGGCCATTCGGCCCAACTGGTCCACGCCGCTGGGGTTTATTCTCCACACCAGTCTCCTCCCACCCCTCCTCATCTAATCCCAGCAGCATGCCCCTCTATTCCCTTCACCCTCATGTGTTTATCCAGCTTCCCCTTAAATGCATCTCTGCAATTTGCCCCAACCACTCCCTGTGGGAGCGAGTTCCACATTCTCACCACTCTCTGGGGAAAGAAGTTTCTCCTGAAATCCCGATTGGATTTATTGGTGGCTGTCTTATATTGATGGCCTTTAGGTTTCGACTCCCCCCCAAGTGGAAACTCTTCTCGACCTCTACCCAATCAAACCCTTTCATAATCTTACAGATCTCTGTCAGGTCACCTCTCACCCTTCTCTTTTCTAGAAAAAAAGAGCCCCAGCCTGTTCGGTCTTTCCTGATGGTTATAACCTCTCAGTTCTGGGATCATCCTTGTGAATCTTTCTTGCACCTTCTCCAGTGCCTCGATATCCTTTTAACTCTGGAGACCAGGATTCTGCACAGTGCTCTAAGTGTGGTATCACGCCCACTATAAGACATCCCAGCTGCCAGCCTGACCAAGAATTAACACCAGTCATTAGAAGTGTAACTGGCAGCTACACATAGCAACAAATTCACCAAAACAGCTTGAATTCACAACCATGAGGTTTGGAAAACAGCGACTCAACTGCTAACATTCGCAGGTCGACAGAGGGACAATTACCGTTGTTTATTTTTGGTTTGCTGGGAATGAGAAAATGTTTGAGTGCAGGGCTAAAGGGTTGAGGAAATTACAAAAACATAAGAACAGGAGGCGGCCCTTCAGCTCCTCGAGTCTGTCCACAATTAGATCACAGCTGATCTGTATCTCAACTCCATTTACCTTGGTTCCATATCCAATACACATTGAGAGTGGGAAAGAGCATTTGACTTCACAAACCCGTTCCATCGAGGGGCCATCGTATGTTTAAACTATCGGAGGCTTAAGCCCCTCCCGCCAACTGTCGATCCTCTACTTGAACAGACACTGAGGGGAACTATGAAATTCAGCTGAGTATAAAGTGGGCGCAGACTTGATGGGCTGAATGTCCTCCTTGTGTGCTGTACTATTCTATGATTCGATGATAATCAGGCGGGATGTGTAACGGGCGGGGCGTGTAACGGGCGGGGCGTGTAACGGGCGGGGCGTGTAACGGGCGGGGAGTGTACGGGCGGGGAGTGTGACGGGAGGGTTGTGTGTAACGGGCGGGGTGTGTAACGGGCGGGGAGTGTAACAGGCGGGGTGTGTAACGGGCGGGGTTTGTATAACGGGCAGGGTGCACGATGGGCGGGGTGTGTAACGGGCAGTGTGTGTAACGGGCGGGGCGCGTGTAACGGGCGGGGTGTGTATAATGGGCGGGTGTATAACGAGCGGGCGGGTGTATAACGGGCGGGGTATGGAGCGGGCGGGGTATGGAGCGGGTGGGGTGCATAATGGGCAGGGAGCGTATAACGGGCGGCAGGGGTGTATAACGGGCGGGGTGTGTAACGGGCGGGCTTAACTTGCGGGGTTTGTATAACGGGCGTGGTGCACGACGGGCGGGGGTGCGTGACGGGCGGGGAGTGTAACGGGAGGGGCGTATAACGGGAGGGGTGTGTGTAACGGGAGGGGTGTGTATAATGGGCGGGGTTTGTATAACGGGCGGGGCGCGTAACGGGCGGGGTGTGTAACGGGCGGGGAGTGTAACGGGCAGGGAGTGTAACGGGTGGCAGGGGTGTATAACGGGCAGGGTGTGTAACGGGCGGCAGGGGTGTATAACGGGCAGGGTGTGTAACGGGCGGGCTTAACGGGCGGGGTTTGTATAACGGGCGGGGGTGCGTGACGGGCGGGGTGCGTGACGGGCGGGGAGTGTGACGGGCGGGGCGTGAGACGGGCGGGGCGTGTAACGGGCGGGGCGTGAGACGGGCGGGGCGTGTAACGGGCGGGGCGTGTAACGGGAGGGGTGTGTATAACGGGTGGGGCGGATAATGGGCGGGGTTTGTATAACGGGCGGGGCGTGTAACGGGCGGGGCGCATGTAACGGGCGGGGTGTGTATAATGGGCGGGGTGTATAACGGGCGGGGTGTGTAACGGGCGGGGTGTGTATAACGGGCGGGGTGTGTAACGGGCGGGGAGTGTAACGGGCGGGGTGTGTATAACGGGGGGGTGTGTGTAACGGGCGGGGTGTGTAACGGGCGGGGAGTGTAACGGGCGGGGTGCTTAACGGGCGGGGTTTGTATAACGGGCGGGGTGCACGACGGGCGGGGTGTGTAACGGGCAGTGTGTGTAACGGGCGGGGCGCGTGTATAATGGGTGGGGTGTGTATAACGGGCGGGTGTATAACGGGCGGGGCGTGTAACGGGCGGGGCGCGTGTAACGGGCGGGGTGTGTATAATGGGCGGGGTGTGTAACGGGCGGGGGGGTGTGTAACGGGAGGGGTGTGTATAACGGGCGGGGTGTGTAACGGGCGGGGGGTGTGTAACGGGAGGGGTGTGTATAACGGGCGGGGTGTGTAACGGGCGGGGTGTGTAACGGGCGGGGTGTGTAACGGGCGGGGTGTGTAACGGGCGGGGAGTGTAACGGGCGGGGAGTGTAATGGGCGGGGTGTGTAACGGGTGGGGAGTGTAACGGGCGGGGTGCTTAATGTGCGGGGTTTGTAGAACGGGCGGGGTGCACGACGGGCGGGGTACACGATGGGCGGGGTGTGTAACGGGCAGTGTGTGTAACGGGCCAGGCGCATGTATAATGGGCGGGGTGTGTATCATGGGCGGGGTGTGTAAAGGGCAGTGTGTGTAACGGGCGGGGCGCGTATAATGGGCGGGTGTATAACGGGCGGGTGTATAACGGGCGGGGTGTGTATAACGGGCGGGGTGCATAACGGGCGGGGTGCATAACGGGCGGCAGGGGTGTGTAACGGGCGGGGCGTGTGTAACGGGCGGGGTGTGTATAATGGGCGGGGCGTGTAATGGGCGGGGTGTGTATAATGGGCGGGGCGTGTAACGGGCGGGGTGTGTATAATGGGCAGGTGTATAACGGGCGGGGTTTGTATAACGGGCGGCTATGTGACAGGTGCACCATCACTACCACCTGCTTCATGCCTTTGCTGTCGTTGAACCTTGTGTTGTATTTTCCCCTCCCTCCTCTAAATTAATTAATTGATTGCTTCCTCCTACTTCAGAGCAGCGCACAGATTGCCATAAAACGACAACAACCTGCATTTATACAGGGGGTGAAATTGGGTGCCTTTGCGCCTCTGGTTAGCAACCCCCGGGTGCGGCGCTGACATTGACTCCCGCTATATTCAGCGGGAGTTTTGCGCCAGTGCTACAGCGTTGCACCCTGATCTCCTTCGCCCGGGGATTGTGACGTCATCGTGTGCGCATCGCCCCGGACCCAAAATTGCCTTCCGTCCCCTGCGGCAGCGCCGGTCGAAAACACCGACAGCTGCAAGAGGCGTGCATCGGGCGGCCGGCCGCTCCGGGGGTCGATGATTAAAGGCGAGGTGGCCGAGGTAAGTGGAAAAAAAAAACTTACCTTTCCTGTTGTAGTTTTTTTCGTGGGTTCCTGCCCGCGATCGATCAGCTCGGCGCTCTGCTTGAGTGCCGGACTGATCGCGCGGGATTGCAGCTGCCTCGGTGGTCCAGGTAGGTAGAGCCTGTAGCGATGGCCCTTCCCTTTAAGGGAGGGAAGGAGCCTTTGAAGGCGGCAGCGTTGTACGGCCCAGTGTACAACGCTGCTGAAGTCTCCGCCCCGCTCTCCGACATTAGCGCCCTAAGAAGGAAGTGGTGCGCTTGATTTCGTGCCCCACTTCCCTCTTGGGCCGCTAAAACTCAATTTCGCGGTCGGCATTGCTAATTAGCGCCGGGCGCAAGAGTTAGCGCCCAGGCGAAGTTAGTGCCCCAAAATGGTCGATACCGAATTTTCCCCCCATAGAACCTTTAACGCATTAAAAACGTCCCGCGGCGCTTCACAGGAGCGTTACCAAACAAAATCTCACACCGAGCCACAGAACGAGATATTGGGACAGGTGACCAAAAGTCAAAGAGATAGATTTTAAGGAGAGTCTTAAAGGAGGAGAGAGAGGCGGAGAGGTTTAGGGAGGGAATTCCAGAGCTCAGGGCCCAGGCAGCTGTAGGCACGGCCACCAATGGTGGGGCGATTAAAATCGGGGATGCTCAAGATATTTAAGTGCAACTTATATTCATGCAAGGTATTATTTTTCTTTAAACTATAAAGGTCTGGTAACTGATACCACAGTGTGCATTAGAACTGGATTACCCTTGCACTGGGTATTATCAGCTTACCTTTCCACACCAAGTATCTTATTTTTCTCATTTATTAGGAAAACATGAAATAAGATGATAGAATGAGACACACAGGAGGCCATTCGGCCCATCGTGCCTGTGCCAGCTCTCCAATTAATCCCACTCCCCTGCTCTTTCCCCAAAGCCCTTCAAACTTTTCCCCTTCAAGTATTTATCAATTCCCCTTTTGAAAGTTACTATTGAATCTGCTTCCACCGCCCGTTCAGGCAGCGCGTTCCAGATCACCACAAGTCGCGTTACATTTTCTTTCCCTCATGGCGCCACTGGTTCTTTTGCCAATTAGCTTGCTGCAGATGTTTAATATCTTCGTGCGGCGGTGGTGGTGTTAGCCCTTCTTTCTTTCTCCACCCCCCTCCCCGTGACTGTCTCCCTGCACTTTGTCATTCTAATTCTGGCACACGTCGGCACGCCAGGCTGGTCTGCTGTCGATAAATCTAGCGTTCGGTTCTGCTGCTTATCAGCGCTTTTTTTGACCTTCCCAAATTATTGCAGACAGCCACAAATCCCAATGAAGAAACATAACCTACTTTCATCACCCAGTGCTGTTGGAAGGGTGAGCTCCGAGGGGCTAAAAATAGTCATTAGGAACAGTTCTCACACGGCACTGCGAAATGACTTCACTGATAAAACACCTCTATGTCATGATCCTTAAATACTTAACTATTGAGAAGGCAAACAGGGAAGGAGACTGCCAGCTGCATTTTCTCAAAAATTAAATTTTATATTGTGGTCAGAAGATTAATTCAAAGCTTGCCGTTGTAGGAATCTCCCTGTTCTACTAAAATGGATCCGATAGTTCTGCGTGTGTATGACTCAAAGAGTGTACGGTAGTGTCGTGGTTACGATGCTGGACTACTAATCCAGTAGAACTCGATCAAATCCCACATGGCAGTTGGAGAATTGGAATTCCAGTTTTAAAATGATGGAAATAAAAAGCTGGTCTCGGTAAAAGTGGCCGCGAAGCTGTCAGATTGTCATTAAAAACCCAACTGGTTCACTAACGTTCCTCGAGGGAAGGCAACCTGCCGTCCTCACCCGGTCTGGCCTACATGGGACTCCCAGTCCCACAGCAATGTGCTTGACTCTGAAGTGGCCCAGTTGTATCAAACTGTTCACAGGCTGCAGTGGTTCAGGAACGCCCACCATCACCACCACCTTCTCAACCCACTTGTTTAAGTAACATTGAGGCTTATTTTTTGTGGGGACAGGACAAAGTTGGGGAATGAAGGTATCTTGCACAAAGCGTTCCCAACTCAAGGGTGTAGCTCCTTCCACATTGCCTCAATCACGTAGTTTTGCCCCAGATCAGGAGAATATGCCTTTGCCCTCTCCTCCATCCCGTACCAAAGCCCAGTGATGTATCTCCCATTTCCACAGCTCAGTGAGATCGAACATGTGCCAAACTGTGGGTAGTTTTTGTGATGTGAACTCCCTCCCACTCAGAGATGTACAATCATCAGAGAGCGTGGACTGAATCTCAGTGCTGATCTCCGAGGTGAATGGGCAGTGTGCTAACTCATTATGTCTCCCAATCTCTCTTATCAATCAACCTAATAAAGAGATCTAGACATAGTTGTAATTTTTTTTCTTTCTTTACCAATTTATCCCACCTTCTGTCCTGAGGTGTTGACTCCCTTTTGGGGTCTAGTCACCTTCCAGTACCTTCAACAAGAAAAGACCCAACCATCTCCCTTCACCATCAATGGCACCACCCTCACCAACCCTCCTCCCCCTCCCCAATCAACATGTTAGGGGTCACCACTGACCAGAAGCTGAACTGGACCAGCCATATAAACACTGTGGCTACAAGAGCAGGCCCAAGGCTGGATACTCTAGGATGAATGGCTCACCTCCTGGCCTCTGAAAGCCTCTCCGCCACCTACAAGGCTCAAGTCAGGAGTGCGATGGAGTGCTCACCACTTGGCCAATGGGACCAGCTGCAACAACTCAAGAAGCTCAACACCATTCAGGTCAGAGCAGTTCCCTTGATCGGCACCCCAATCTCTACTCCCTCCACCACTGGCGCACTGTGCCTGCAGTGTGTATTATTTACAGGAAGCACGGCAGCAACTCGCCAAGGTTACTTCAGCAGCATCTCCCAGCCCTGTGACCTCTACCATCGAGAAGGGCAAGAGCATCAATGTCATGGCAACGCCACCACCTGCAAGTTCACAAACGAGATCCTGACTTGTCAGTTGGACATATATTGGCCATTCCTTCAACATCTCTGGGTCAAAATCTTTGAATTCTCTAAGATCATCGTGGCAAAACCATCAGCACAATTGCTGCAGTGGTTCAACTAGAAAGGTCTACCACCACCTTCTAAGGGCAACTAGAGATGGGCAAAAGAAAAGGGGCTTTGCCAGTGTACCCACATCCCGAGAATACAAACAAATACGTACAATGGCCATTACTAACGTATGAGACTTGATAGTGAATGGTGTCAGGCTATTTGACTGTGAGCCTCATCCTGTGATCCCACCCTCATCAGATGTCAACATGTGATTAAAGGAGTTGACAGGGTAGATAGAGAGAAACTATTTGCTCTGATGGGCGAAGCCAGAACAAGGGGGGGCATAACCTAAAAATAAGAGCCAGGCCGTTCAGGGGTGATGTCAGGAAGCACTTCTTCACACGAAGGGTAGTGGAAATCTGGAACTCGCTCCCCCCAAAAAAAACTGTCGAGGCTGGGGGTCAATTGAAAATTTCAAAACTGAGATTGGTAGATTTTTGTTAGGAAAGGGCATTAAGGGTTAGGGAATCAAGGCGGGTAAATGGAGTTAAGATACAGCTCAGCCATGATCTAAGTGACGGAACAGGCTCGAGGGGCTGACTGGCCTCTTCCTGTTCTTACGTTCCGAACCCAACCGAGGTTGGTTAAACTTGCCTTGTCATGAAAGCCTGAGTAAGAAATTCACTCCTAGGATGGGAAATGAACCCGAGAGCTTGGTGGATCTCAAACTTGTGTCGCTGGTACCAGCAACACCGAGGGAACTTTGCTGTTAGATTCAATATGAGCAGATAATGGGATTTACTAACTATTTAATTGGCTTGTTCACATCTGCATACCTGGTGACCCGCTGCCATCTTTGAAAATGCGTACAATGGAATTCTGAACCGTTTGAAGATAAAAGCAAAGGAAAGCAGCCAAAAGAAAGAATCAAATTGCCAAAGAGTAAATTTACAAAGCCTTTGAATTGTACGCCATTTTTACACGCTAAGCAGTGTGATTGCAGGATCAAACGGAGTTAAATACTATCCAGGATCATCCTTCTGATGCACTGGCCTAATCCTTTATTCACAGAATCTAACTGCCTCACACTGCAGCGCCATCTTTATGGGGTTATTGTTTTGAGTTGCGCAGCTAAAGATGTCACGATTATCTGTTCTAACATTACAGACAGGGAAAGCAATCATACAACAACAACAACTTGCATTTATATAGCACCTTTAACGTAGTAAAACATCCCACGGCTCTTCACAGGAGTGTATTGAAACAAAAATTTGACACCGAGCTACAGAAGGAGATATCAGGGCAGGTGGCCAAAAGCTTGGTCAAAGAGGTAGGTTTTAAGGAGCGTCTTAAGAGAGGCGGAGAAGTTTAGGGAGGAAATTCCAGAGCTTAGGGCCTAGCACGGCCGCCAATGGTGGGGCGAAGGAAATCGGGGATGCTCAAGAGACCAGAATTGGAGGAACGCGGAGATCTCGGAGGGTTGTGACATCCTTTGTGACTGTGACAAAGTTAAACTATCCCTCCTCATCCTTCTTGACTTGTCTGCAGCCTTTGACACGATTGACCACTCCATCCTCCTCCAACGCCTCTCCACCGTCGTCCAGCTGGCTGGGATGCACTCGCCTGGTTCCATTCTTACCTATCTAATCGTAGCCAGAGAATCACCTGCGACGGCTTCTCTTCCCGCTCCCGCATCATTACCTCTGGTGTCCCCCAAGGATCTATTCTTGGCCCCCTCCTATTTCTCATCTACATGTTGCCCCTTGACGACATCATCCAAAAACACAGCGTCAGTTTCCACAGGTACGCTGATGACACCCAGCTCTATCTCACTACCACTTCTCTCGACCCCTCCACAGTCTCTAAATTGTCAGACTGCTTGTCCGACATCGAGTTCTGGATGAGCAAAAATTTTCTACAATTATATATTGGAAAGACCAAAGCCATTGTTTTCGGTCCTCGCCACAAACTCCGTTCTCTAGCCACTGACTCCATCCCTCTCCCTAACATCTGTCTGAGGCTGAACCACACTGTTCGCAACCTTGGTGTCATATTTGACCCTGAAATGAGCTTCCGACCACATATCCGCGACATAACTAAGACCGCCTATTTCCACCTTCGTAATATCGCCCGTCTCCGCCCTTGCCTCAGCTCACCCGCTGCTGAAACTCTCATCCATGCCTTTGTTACCTCTAGACTTGACTATTCCAACGTACTCCTGGCTGGCCTCCCACCTTCTACCCTACGTAAACTTGAGGTCAGCCAAAACTTATCTGCCCCGTGTCCTAACTCGCACCAAGTCCCGTTCACCCATCACCCACTGTGCTCGCGGACCTACAATGGCTCCCGGTTATGCAATGCCTCCATTTTAAAATTCTCATCCTTGTTTTCAAATCCCTCCATATCCTCACCCCTCCCTATCTCTGTAATCTCCTCCAGCCCAAGAACCCCCCACCTCACCCCCCTCCCCCGAGATATCTGCGCTCCTCTAATTCTGGTCTCTTGAGCATTCCTGATTATAATCGCTCAACCATTGGTGGCCGTGCCTTCAGCTGCCTAGGCCCTAAGCTCTGGAATTCCCTGCCTAAACCTCTCCGCCTCTCTTTCTTCCTTTAAGACGCTCCTTAAAACCTACCTCTTCTGCCCTAATTCTCCTTATGTGGATCGGTGTCAAATTTTTTGTCTTATAACACTCCTGTGAAGCGCCTTGGGACGTTTTACTACGTTAAAGGCGCTATATAAATACAAGTTGTTGTTGTTGTTGTGGGGCTGGAGATAGACCGAGATAGGGAGGAGGCGAGGCCATGGAGGGGCACAAGGTTGAGAATTTTAAATTCGAGCTCTCTGTCTGAAGAAGTGCTTCCTGACATTAGTCCAGAACATGTTTTGTTACCAATACACAACTTTACCCTGCAATCGTGGTTTAACTTAAACGAGTGTTCCGGATTTGCCTTTCTATTTGTCTAGTATCTTGCACTGCTTTGTGGGACCCCCCTTTCCTTCACCTCCTTTGAAGGCTGAGGACTACTGAGTTTCCCAAGCCTATATCCATACCTTAGTTCTCTAAGGTATCAGTGTCAGCCGCAGCTCAGTGCTGGGATTCTCGCCTCTGAGTCAGAAGATCATGAATTGAAGTCTCACTCCAGAGACTCGAGCACATAACCTACGCTGTCACTCCAGTGCGGTACTGAGGGGGTGCTGCACTGTCTGAGGTGCCGTCTTTCGGATGAGTTAAACTCACAGGCAGACGTAAAAGATCCCTTGGCCACTATTTCGAAGAAGAGCAGGGGAGTGCGCCCCGGTGTCCTGGCCAACATTTATCCCTCAATCAACATCACTGAAACAGATGATCTGGTCATTACTGTTTGTGGGAGCTTGCTGTGCACAAATTGGCTGCCACGTTTCCTACGTTCCAAAACTTTTAAAGTACTTTGTTGGCTGTAAAGTGCTCTGGGGATCATGAGGTCATTAAAAGTGCTAAATAAATGCAAGTCTTTCCTTCTAATACTCTGGACCCGCTCCTGACCTTTCTCTGCTCCACCTTGCATGTCTCCCTTATGTCTTGATGACCAGAGTTGACCACAGTGTGGCCTGACCAGCGCGCTGTGCATGTTTGCATGATGGCCTGAGACCCGTACTCTACTGACCTGGCGATACATTTGGTCAGCTTTATTGGTTGGTGCTCCACCAATGACTGGACATGCCAAGCGTTGAGCCAGAGAACGCTCCCAGATCTCCGCCTCTCTCCGAGCTCGTTCAGCACCATTCACTGACCATGTCTCCTATTCTTTCTTCCAATGTCTAAGACCTTGAACCTGCCCATATTGAATCTCACTTGCCGTTGTTGTCCCCAGTCGCTAAACTGCCTTCATTGGTTCCTTGATTGCCTCTTTCCCAACCACAAGCTTCTAATTTAGGAGTGATGGGAAGGGTTAATTCTACTGGGAGAAAGTGGGGATCAAAGCCAGTGACATCCTCCATTGCTCTCTGGCTCCTTTGCTCAGCTACAGAATTTCATGTCCCTCGATAGTCAGATATTTATAAAAGCACTTCCAATTGCAGGTGGCCATGACAACAGATTGACTCCGCATATGGGGTAACTTCCTGCCTAGATATGATATGATGTCTGGCAGAATTTTGCTTCTAAATGCTCTGCTTACATAAAAAAAGAGCTGAATCTCCTCGTGAAGGAGCGAGACAAGGGGCGTAAAACCGACAGCATGGCTCAGCCGCCCGTTACGCACCCTGCCTGGTTTTTCATTCCATCCTGTGCGGCAGTTTCTATTGTTACTTTGAAGTCACAGCGCCCCCCCCCTCACCCCCAATCCCCCTAGTTTGGTGTCGTCTGCAAAATTAACTACCTTTTATTCATTGAATTACATAGAAAAGCAGGGAAGTTATGTTAAACTGGCACAGGACCTTGGCTAGACCACACTTAGTACTGTGCACAGTTCTGGTCACCAAATTACACAAAGGATTTAGAGGCACTGGAGTAGATGCACAGAAAGAGGCCATTCGGCCCAACTGGTCCATGCCGTTCCACTCGAGCCTCCTTCCACCTTACTTAATCTAATCCCATCAACATAACCTATTCCTTTCTCCCTCATGTGTTTATCCAGCTTCCCCATAAAGGCATCTACGCAATTCGCCTCAACCACTCCCTGTGGGAGCGAGTTCCACACTCTCACCACTCTCTGGGTAAAGAAGTTTCTCCTGAATTCCCTGTTGGATTTATTAGTGGCTATATTATATTTATGGCCCCTAGTTTTGGACTCAGTGGAAACTCTTCTCTACATCTACCCTACGAAACCCTTTCAAAATCTTAAAGACCTCTATCAGGTCACCCCTCAGCCTTCTCTTTTCTAGAGAAAAGAGCCCCAGCTTGTTCAGTTTTTCTGATAGTTATAATCTCTTGGTTCTGGCAACATCCTAGTAAATCTTTTTTGCATCTACTCCAATGCCTCTAAATTCTTTCTGTAATATGGTGACCAGAGCTGTACACAGTACTAAGTGTGGTCTAACCAAGGGTCCATGCAAGCTTAACATAACTTCCCTGCTTTCCAATTCCGGCCTCTTGCGCATCTCCGATTTTCATCGCTCCACCATTGGCAGCCGTGCCTTCAGCTGTCTAGGCCCCAAGCTCTGGAATTCCCTGCCCAAACCTCTCCGCCTCGCTCTCTTCCTTTAAGACCCTCCTTAAAACCTACCTCTTTGACCAAGCTTTTGGTCACCTGTCCTAATTTCTTCTTAGGTGGCTCGGTGCCAAAATTTTACCTGATCACGCACCTGTGAAGCGCCTTGGGATGTTTTACTACGTTAAAGGCGCTATATAAATGCAAGTTGTTGTAACAATGTTTTGAACGCATTCCTGTCAGAAGACCGGGGGAAATGGGAGGTTACATCTTATATATTCAATTAAGCATCCATTGTCCTGTGAGCACCTCTCAGTAGTGCTCTTTGCCGGAGGACTCACGCCTATAGGCTTGGTTTTAACTCAGAGCAGTGTGGGGGTGGGGGAAAGCCCCCGCCAGCGCGAGGTCCCAAGCCAGACTCCTGACCGAACCCGACATGGATGACGAGATGGCAGGCGAGCGGGAGCGGGATGTCATGCAGCAGGAGGCCGTAGCCCGGGACCCGAGGTAAGTGAGGGAGGGGTGGGGGGAGGGGGGGGCGCGGTGGGGTTTGGAGGTGATCGTGGTCTGGAGAAGGGAAGGATTGCCCTGGGCAGGGGAGGCCTGAGGATTCCTTGTGAGGACCGGATCAGCGTTCCTGCTCCTCCTGGCACCCACAAGGAAACCTCAAAGAGGTTAAGCAATTGAACTTACCCGAGCCTCTTCCGGAGCCCGTCCTCCCTGGCCGCCAGCTTTCACTGGCAGGCCAACGCAGTTAAAATCGCGTCTCGGTCCGAATGATGTCATCGGACCCCCGACACTTAAATATCGAAGAGGTCCCCGGCTGCCAGAGGCGGGCACCTTCCCCGCGATCGGAATCAGGGGCGATGGCGCGAATGCATCGGAAACATAATGGGAAACACCCGCCCGCCATTTTAAACACCTGGCTGCCATTTTAACCGCCCGCCTGGTTTCCTGTGGGCGGGCAGCGTTAAAATCAGGCCTGTAAGAGTATGCGCTGGAAATGAGTTAACATTAACTTGTTCATCCGTGGATACATCCCTCTGATAGTTTGGTAAATCATTCATAATATACAAACAAGTCACCTGGTGAAAATTAAGAATGGAATGCTCCACAGTGCCATACTAGGATCTAAAATAAAAAAAAAAGGAAAACCAAATTAAGGATGGAAAGATTCACACGGTTACAAAATTGATTCCCAAACATGGAAAGACGTGGGGCATCTTGTGACAGGAAAATTAATGGTGCTCCATAATTTTACATTTACTGGGCACACTCGTTCATTTAAAAAGCATTCAAATCCACAGATATTACAGGAAAGATGTGATTGCACGAGAGAGGGTACAGAGGAGATTTACAAGGATGTTGCCAGGACTGGGGAATTTTAGCTATGAGGAGAGATTGGATAGGCTGGGGTTGTTTTATTTGGAACAGAGGAGGCTGAAGGAGACTTGATTGAGGTGTATAAAATTATGAGGGGCCTAGATGGAGTGGATAGGAAGGACCTATTTCCCTTAGCAGAGAGGTCAATAACCAGGGGGCATAAATTTAAATTAATTGGTAGAAGGATTAGAGGGGAGTGGAGGAAAAATGTTTTCACCCAGAGGGTGGTGGGGGTCTGGAACTCACTGCCTGAAAGGGTGGTAGAGGCAGAAACCCTCATCACATTTAAAAAGTACTTGGATATGCACTTGAAGTGCCGTAACCTACAGGGCTACGGACCAAGAGCTGGAAAGTGGGATTAGGCTGGAGAGCTCTTTGTCGGCCTCTTCCTGTGCCGTAAATGTATATGACTCTATGATATGAATAATGGAGACCTGGCTCAAACAAGGGCAGGAATGGGAACTCGACATTCCTGGCTACAGTGTATTTAGGAGGAATAGGGAAGGGAAAAAAACGTGGGAGATGGCAGTATTGATCAAAGATGCTGTTACAGCCCTGGAAAGGGATGATGTGCTTGAGGGTTCAAAGCCAGAATCTATTTGGTTAGTGTTATGGAGTAGAAGAGGAGTGGTCACACTGCTGGGTGTACAATATAGACCCCCAAATAGTGGGGAGGAGATGGAGGAGCAAATCTGCAAGCAAGTTTGAGAACGGAGTGAAAAACAATAGAGTAGAGCAGTGATAATGGGGGACTACAATTATCCTAATATAGACTGGGATAGTAACCATGTAAAGGGCAAGGAGCGGGAGGAATTCCTGAAATGTGTGCAAGAGAACTTTCTTGATCAGTGTGTTTCCAGCCCAATGTGGAAGGGAGCAGCGCTGGATCGAGTTCTGGGGAATGAAGTGGGGCAAATGGAGCATGTTTCAGTGGGGCAAGTGGAGCATGTTTCAGTGGGGCAAGTGGAGCATGTTTCAGTGGGGGAGGATTTGGGAAACAGTGATCACAGTATCATCAGGTTTAGAGTAGCCATGGAAAAGGTCAAGGAAAAAAATCAACGGTGAAGATACTCTACTGGAAGAGGGCTAATTTCAGTGAATTGGAAAAGGGATCTGGCCCAGGTGGATTGGAAACAAAGACTGGCAGGTAAAGCAGTAAATGAGCAATGGGAGGCTTTCAGAGAGGAGATAGTTCGGGTACAGGCTAGACACATTCCTATTAGGGGGAAAGGACGGGCATCCAAAGCTAGAACTCCCAGGATAACTAAAGATATTGATATTAAAATGAAACAGAAAAAGGAGGCTTATGATAAATGTCAGGTTCATAATACAATAGAGAATCAAGCTGAATACAGAAAGTACAGAGGAGAGCTGACAAAGGAAATAAACGAAGCAGAGCGAATATATGAGAAAAGATTAGCGGGTAACATAAAAGCGAATACTAAAGTCCTTTATAAACATATAAAGAGTAAGAGGATAGTTAAAGGAAAAGTGGGGCCGATTAAGGACCTAAAATTAAATCTTCTTGTGGAGGCAGAGAGCATGGCTGAGGTACTGAATGAGTACTTTGCATCTGCCTTCACAACAGAAGAGGCTGCCGCCAATGTCACAGTAAAGGAAAGATCAAAGGCGAAGATATTCAAGGTGGTACAACCTTGTACTTCTTGCAATTCAGTATAATGTATTCGCTGCTCACGATGTGGTCTCCTCTACATTGGGGAGACCAAACGCAGATTGGGTGACCGCTTTGCGGAACACCTCCGTTCAGTCCGTAAGCGTGACCCCGAGCTTCCGCTCGCCTGTCATTTTAAATCTCCGCTCCACTCCCACTCGGACCTCTCTGTCCTCAGCCTCCTCCACGGTTCCAATGAAGCTCAACGTAAGCTCGAGGAACATCACCTCATCTTTCTATTAGGCACTTTACAGTCTTCTGGTCTCAACATTGAGTTCAACAATTTCAGACTATAACCTCTGCCCCTATTTTTTCAGATGGCAGCTGTTGATTCTGCTGTTCCCATTTACACCACTTCTAGACCAATCTTTTGTTTCTATACTTGCTCCATTACCATCTCCTTTTGCTTTGTACAATCATACCTTTTGTTATTTAATCTCTCCTGCCTTCCACCCTATCACAGACCTTCCCTTTTGTTCTTTCCTCCCCTCCTCCCCTCCCCCCCTTTCCCTGCCTCTGCACTTGTTTAAAACCTGTTACATCTCTAACTTTTTCCGATCTGACGAAAGGTCATCGGCCTGAAACGTTAACTCTGTTTCTCTCTACAGATGCTGCCTGGCCTGCTGAGTATTCCCAGCATTTTCTGTTTTTATCACAGTAAAGGAGTTAGTAGAGAAATTGGCTAGGAGACAAATAGATAAAGAGGAGGTACTTAAAAGGTTGGCAGCGCTCAAAGTAGAAAAGTCTCACGGTCTGGATGGGATGCATCCTAGGTTGATGAGGGAAGGAAGGGTGGAGCTAGCGGGGGCTCCGGCTACAATATTTCAGTCTTTGGATTGCTTGGATATGGGGGTGGTGTCAGAGGACTGGAGGGTTGTAAATGTTACACCCCTGTTCAAAAAAAGGGGAGAGGGAATAAACCCGGCAACTACAGGCCAGTCAGCCTAACGTCGGTGGTGGGGAAACTTTTAGAGACAATAATCCAGGACAAAATTAACTGTCACTTGGAAAAACATGGGTTAATAAATGTCAGCCAGCCCGGATTTGTTAAAGGCAAATCATGTTTAACTAATTTAATCGAGTTCTTTGATGAAATAATGGAGAGTGTTGATGATGGTAGTGCGGTTGATGTTCTGAAAAATGGACTTTCAAAAGACCCACATGTTAGCAAAATTGAAGCTTATGGGAGTTAAGGGTCAGTGGCAGCATGGATACGAAATTGGCTAAGAGACAGAAAGCAGAAAGTAGTGGTGAACGGTTGTATACAGCGGTGTCCCCCAGTCGTTTTGGGACCACTGCTCTTTTTGATATATATTAATGACCTGAACTTGGGTATACAGGGCTGAATTTCAAAATTTGCAGATGATACGAAATTCAGAACTGTAGTGAACAGCGAGGAGGATAGTAACCGACTTCAGGAGGACACAGACAGACCGGTGAATTAGGCAGACACGTGGCAGATGCAATTTAATAGAGAAGTGTGAAATTGATACATTTTTGAAGGAAGAATGAGGAGAGGCAATACAAACTAAATAGTACAAAGTGGGCGTAGGAATAGAGAGACTTGGTAGTTCACACACACAAATCTAATTTGTGTATGATTCTATGATTCTCTGAAGGTGGCAAAATAAGTTGATAAAAAAAGCACACGGGACGATACAAAGATAGGTGGGTTAGCAAGTTGTGAGGAGGAGACAAAGAGTCTGCAAAGGGATATAGATAGGTTAAGTGAGTGGGCAAAAATCTGGCCGATGGAGTTTAATGTGGGAAAATGTGAGGTTATCCACTTTGGTAGGAAGAATAAAAAAGCAAAATATTATTTCAATGCAGAGAGACTATAGAGAATGCAGCGGTACAGAGGGATCTGGGTGTCATCGTACATGAAACACAAAGTTAACATGCAGGTACAGCAAGTAATTAGGAAGGCAAATGGAATGTTGGCCTTTATTGCAAGGGGGTTGGAGTATAAAAGCAGGGAAGTCCTGCTACAATTGTACAGGGCGCTGGTGAGACCACACCTGGAGTACTGCGTACAGTTTTGGTCTCCTTATTTAAGGAAGGATATACTTGCATTGGAGGCAGTTCAGAGAAGGTTCACGAGGTTGATTCCTGAGTTGAAGGGGTTGTTTTATGAGGAAAGTTTGAGCAGGTTGGGCCTATACTCATTGGAGTTTAGAAGAATGAGAGGTGATCTTATTGAAACATATAATATTCTGAGGGGGCTGGACAGGGTAGATGCAGAGAGGATGTTTCCCCTCGTGGGGGAATCTAGAACTAGGGGGCATAGTCTCAGAATAAGGGGTCGCCCATTTAAAATGGAGATGAGGAGGAATTTCTTCTCTCAGAGGGTTGTGAATCTTTGGAATTCTCTACCCCAGAGAGCTGTGGAGGCTGAGTCATTGAAAATATTCAAGGCGGAGAAAGACAGATTTTTGAAAAACAGGGGAGTCAAGGGTTATGGGGAGTTGAGGCCAAGATCAGATCAGCCATGATCTCATTGAATGGCGGAGCAGACTCGAGGGGCCGAATGGCCTACTCCTGCTCCTATTTCTTATGTTCTTATGATCCTGGGCTTTATAAACAGAGGCAAAGAGTACAAAAGCAAGGATGTTATTGTAAAGCGTTATAAATCACTGATTAGTCCTCAGCTGGAGTATTGTGTCCAATTCTGGGCACCACACTTTAGGAAGGATCTCAAGGCCTTGGAGAGGGTGCAGAGGAGATTTACTGGAATGGTACCAGGGATGAGGGAATAACGTTATGTGGAGAGACTGGAGAAGCTGGGATTGTTCACCTTAGAGCAGGGGAGGTTAAGGGGCGATTTAATAGAGGTGTTCAAAATTATGAAGGGTTTTGACAGACTAAATAAGGAGAAACTGTTTCCAGTGGCAAGGGGGGTCGGTAACCAGAGGGCACAGATTTAAGATCATTTAAGATAACCAGGGGGTAGATGAGGAGAATTTTATTTACGCAGTGAGTTGTTACGATTGAGAACGCGCTGCCTGAAGGGGTGATGGAAGCAGACTCAATAGTAACTTATAAAAGGCGAATTGGATAAATATTTGAAAAGGAAAAATTTGCAGGGCTATGGGGAAAGGGCGGGGGAGTGGGACTAACTGGAGAGCTCTTTCAGGCACGGTGGGGCCGAATGGCCTCCTTCTGTGCTGTATGATTTGATATTTCAAGACTAAAAACCCTAACCCGAGGGGCCAGTCTACCAACAACTGCCCTTCATGTCTGTCCCGACAATGTTATAAGAGCACCCGAGAGTATGGTGCCACCTGTCCACTTAAGTCATCTGTTTCAAGAGACACCAGGGCTGCTGAATTGACAGTGGAACAACACACAGAAAAACAGATTCAGGGACCACTCAAGAAATTTGATGAATAACGTCTCAGCAGCAGCAGCAGGAGCAGCATAGCCGTGCAGTGTGTCGCTGCCCCAACACACCCTGCCACTTACTGGTACTCAGCAGGCCTGCACGCTCGATTCCCCCACATGGTGAGCCACTGATCTTGGGGTTGTGTCCCACTAAAGAGAGAGGGGTGGGTGTGGGGGGGGGGGGGGGGTGGGGGGAGAGGGCAGGTGCTGAGCAGAGGCCAGGCACTCTTCCACAAGCAGAGATGGAAAGCGGAAGGTAGGAGACCACCCCTGGCCCCCTCTTATGGATCTTCTGGAGCTTGGTTGGTGAAAGCAGGAGCTGCTCGCTCGCTCGGCTTGGGGAAGTTGCGTGGCATGTGAGATCTAAAGAGAGAGGGAGAAAATACATACAATGCAGGTTTTAAATGGCTGGGGAAGAAAGTGCAAAAAAAAATCTTCTTAATGTATGGAACAGTTAGATTTTATGGAAGTGTTGTGTTTACTATGGGTAGCATTCTCGCCTCTGAGAACATAAGAAATAGGAGCAGGAGTAGGCCATTCAATAAGATCATGGCTGATCTTCTACATCATCTCCACTTTCCTGCACCATCCCCATAGCCCTTGATTCCCTTAATATTCCAAAATCTATCGATCTCTGTTTTGAATATACTCAATGACTGAGCCTCCACAGCCCTCTGGGGTAGAGAATTCCAAAGATTCACCACCCTCTGAGTGAAGAAGTTTCTCCTCGTCTCAATCCTAAATGGCCGACCCCTTATTCTGAGACTGTGACCCCTGGTTCTAGACTCCTCAGCCAGGGGAAACATCTTCCCTGCATCTACCCTGTCAAGCCCTGTAAGAATTTTGTATGTTTCAATAAGATCACCTCTCATTCTTCTAAACTCAACAGAATATAGGCCTAGTCTACTCAATCTCTCCTCATAGGACAATCCCCCCATCCCAGGAACCAGTCTGGTGAACCTTCGTTGCACTCCCTCTATGGCAAGTATATCCTTCCTTAGGTAAGGAGACCAAAACTGAACATAATACTCCAGGTGTGGTCTCACCAGGGCCCTATATAATTACAGTAAGATGTCTTTACTCTTATACTCAAATCCTCTTGTAATAAAGGCCAACATACCATTTGCTTTCCTAATTGCTTGCTGTACCTGCATGTTAACTTTCAGTGATTCTTGTACAAGGACACCCAGGTCCCTCTGAACACCAACATTTCCAAATCTCTTACCATTTAAAAAATACTCAGCTTCTCTATTTTTCCTACCAAAGTGGATAACTTCACATTTCTCCACATTACATTAGCCATGTTCTTGCCCACTCACTTAGCCTGTCTATATCCCCTTGAAGCCTCCTTGCATCCTTCTCACAACTTACATTTCCTCCCAGCTTTGTATCATCAGCAAACTTGGATATATTACATTTGGTCCCCTCATCCAAATCATTGATGTAGATTGTGAATAGCTGAGGCCCAAGCACTGATCATTTTGGTACCCCACTAGTTACAGCCTGCCAACCTGAAAATGACCCGTTTATTCCTACTCTCTGTTTTCTGTCCGTTAACCAATCCTCAATCCATGCTAGTATATTACCCCCAATCCCATGAGTCCTAATTTTGTTGAATAACCTCTTATGTGGCACCTTATCGAATGCATTCTGAAAATCGAAATACATCACATCCACTGGTTCCCCCTTATCTATTCTGGTAGTTACAAGCTCAAAAAAATCTAACAGATTTGTCAAACACGATTTCCCTTTCATAAATCCGTGTTGACTCTGCCCAATCCTATTATTATTTTCTAAGTGCCCTGTTACCACGTCCTTAATAATAGATTCTGGCATTTTCCCGACTACTGATGTGAGGCTAACTGTTCTGTAGTTCCCCGTTTTCTCTCCCTCCTTTCTTAAAAAGTGGGGTTACATTTGCTACCTTCCAGTCCGCGGGAACCGTTATAGAATCTATGGAATTTTGGAAGATGACAACCAATGCATCCTCTATCTCTATAGCCACCTCTTTCAAAACCCTAAGATGTAGGCCATCAGGTCCAGGAGATTTATCGGCTTTCAGTCCCATTCATTTCTCCAGTACTATTTTTTTACTAATACTAATTTCATTCAGTTCCTCATTCTCGCTAGAGTCTTGGTTCTCCATTATTTCTGAGAAGTGTTTTGCGTCTTCTTCCGTGAAGACAGACAAAGTATTTGTTTAATTTCTCTGCCATTTCCTTATTCCCCATTATAATTTCTCCTGTCTCAGCCTGTAAGGTACCCACATTTACTTTCGCTAATCTTTTCCTTTTTACATACCTATAGAAGTTTTTAAAGTCTGTTTTTATGTCTCTCGCTAGTTTACTCTCATATTCTATTTTCCCTTTCTTTATCAATTTCTTGGCCCTCCTTTGCTGAATTCTAAAATCCTCCCAATCCTTAGGCTTACTACTCTTTTTGGCAACATTATAAGCCTCTTCCTTTGATCTAATACTATCTTTAACTTCTCTTCTTAGCCACGGTTGGACCACATTTCCTGTGTGGTTTTTGTGCCTTAAAGGAATGTATATTTGTTGTAAATTATGTATTAATTCTTTAAATGCTAGCCATTGCTTGTCTACTATCATACCTTTTAATGTAGTTTCCCAATCTACCTTAGCCAACTCGCCCCTCATACCTACGTAGTTTGCTTTGTTTAGATTTAAGACCCTAGTTTCGGATTTAACTAAGTCACTTTCAAACTCAATATAAAATTCTATCATATTATGGTCACTCTTCCCTAAAGGCCCCTTTACTACAAGGTTATTAATTAACCCTTTCTCATTGCACAATACTAGATCTAAAATAGCCTGTTCCCTAGTTGGTTCCTCAACATACTGATCTAGAAAACTATCTTGCATACATTCCATGAATTTGTCCTTCACACTATTACTGCAAATTTGGTTTGCCCAGTCTATATGTAGATTAAAGTCCCCCATGATTACTGTATTACCCTTGTTATATGCGCCTCTAATTTCCTGATTTATATTCTGCCCTACATTACAACTACTGTTTGGGGGTCTATAAACAACTCCCACCAATGTTTTCTGCCCCTTGCTGTTTCTTAGCTCTACCCAAACTGATTCTACTTCTTGATTTTTGGAGCTAAGATCCTTTCTCGCTACTGTCTTTATCCCATTCTTTTTTATCAGGGCTACCCCTCCTCCTTTTCCATTTTGCCTATCACTTCTAAAAGTTAAGTATCCTGGA
Source organism: Squalus acanthias (assembly GCA_030390025.1). Taxonomy (NCBI): domain Eukaryota; kingdom Metazoa; phylum Chordata; class Chondrichthyes; order Squaliformes; family Squalidae; genus Squalus; species Squalus acanthias. The sequence goes on from CM059425.1 coordinate 260,128,752, forward strand.
ATATTTAGTTCCTAACCTTGGCCACTTTGCAACCATGTCTCTGCTATGGCTATTAGATCAAACCTGTTCATTTCTATCTGCGCTATTAATTCATCTATTTTGTTGCGAATGCTTTGCGCATTCAGATATACTGCCTTTAGCTTTGACTTATTTCTCTTTTTCCCTGATGTCACCTTAGTCACTGATGCCTTATTACCTTTGTTACTCTCTCTGTCCCTTCCTGACCCACTCTGCTTATTTTTACCCAAAATTCTACTCTGCTCTAGAGCCTTGACATTTCTCTCGCTGCTTTTAAATTTACTCTTTCCTGAATCATCCCACCCCCCTTTAATTAGTTTAAAGCCTGTCTACTGTCCCAGTTATTTGGTTTGCCAAGACACTGGCCCCAGCCCGGTTTAAGTGGAGCCCGCCCCAACGGAACAGCTCCCTCTTTCCCTAGTACTGGTGCCAGTGCTCCATGAACTGAAACTCCTTCCTCCCACACCACTCTTTGAGCCACGCATTTAAACCTCTAATCTGTTTGTCCCTATGCCAATTTGCGCGTGGCTCAGGTAACAGTCCAGAGATTATTACCTTTGAGGTACTGTTTTTTAATTTGGATCCTAGCTCCTCAAACTCCCTCAGCAGAAACTCATTCCCAGTTCTACCTATGTCGTTGGTTCCTACGTGGACCAAGACAACTGGATCCTCTCCCTCCCACTCCAGATTCTTCTCCAGCCACGAGGAGATGTCTTTAACCCTGGCACCGGGCAGACAACACAACCTTCAGAACTCTCGGTCGCGGCTGCAGAGAACAGTATCTATCCCCCTGACTATACTGTCCCCTACCACAACTACATTCCCTTTCACTTCCCCCACTTGAATGGCCTCCTGCACCATGGTGCCGTGGTCAGCTTGCTCATCCATCCTGCAGGCTTTTCCCTCATCCACACAGGCAGCAAGAACCTCATATCTGTTGGACAAGGGCAAAGGCTGAGGCTCCTCCAGCACTGCACCTGGGGTCCCCTTCCCTGCCTGAGTTTCAGTCACACCCTCCTATCTCTGACCAGTAACCAGACCTGTACCACTACCTAACCTAAGGGGTATGACTGCCTCCTGGATCAAAGTGTCCAGGTAACTCTCCCCATCCCTGATGCTCTGCAATGTCTACACCTCAGACGCCAGCTCAACAACTCTGAGCTCAATTTCCTCAAGATGCAGGCACTTACTGCAAACGTGGTTGTCTGGGATCACAATGCTCTCCACAAACTCCCACATGCTGCAGTTGCGGCACACCACCTGCACTGCCATCCATATATGACCTTGTTTTATTTAATTAAATTTAATTACATTTGTATTTAGGTAACTTAGTTTACAGTGTCGTTTCTTGACTACTTACTTGATCTCGATTAAGTTATGGGTACTGAAATTAAATGTCTACCTGTAACACAAAGCACTACAAGTCATGTAGGCAAAAAGCAACAACTCCTTTCCCTTCTTCTCCAAATTCCCACTCTTTCCAAATTCCCAAATAAAACACTCTGTTCAAGTCCACTCTGTTTAATCCTGCTCTGTGCAGACTGCTCTGTGCTCTGCAGAAATGTTTACTTTTATACTCTAGGAGCCTCACCCAATTTACAAGTGTTGACTCAGCTCCCCTGCTCCTGGTGATTAGCGCCTATTCAAGACAAGCACTTACAGCTGACTGACAGTTAACCGCCACTGGCAGGCAGCTTCTGTTAACTACAGTATTTAAAGTTCTAGGTAAAATCAAAATCTTAAACTAAATTTCACTTTTTACAGCTTCTACTTACCCAATACTTACCAGAAATTCCCACTCTTTCCAAATTCCCAAATAAAACACTCTATTCAAGTCCACTCCATTTAATCCCGCTCTGTGCAGATCGAGTCAGAAGGTTGTGGGTACAAGTCTCACTCCAGAGACTTGAGCACAAAAATCTAGGCTGACACTCCAGTGCAGTACTGAGGGAGTGCTGCACTGTCGGAGGAGCCGTCTTTCAGATGAAACGTTAAACCGAGGCCACGTCTGCTCTCTCAGGTGGATGTAAAAGATCCCAAGGCACTATTTTGAAGAAGAGCAGGGGAGTTATCCCCGGTGTCCTGGCCAATATTTATCCCTCAATCAACATCACTAAAAACAGATGATCTGGTCATTATAACATTGCTGTTTGTGGGATCTTGCTGTGCGCAAATTGGCTGCCGCGTTTCCTACATTACAACAGTGACTACACTTCAAAAAGTACTTCATTGGCTGTAAAGAGCTTTGAGATGTCCTGAGGTCGTGAAAGGCGCTATATAAATGCAAGTCTTTCTTTCTTTTTACTTTCGACCCCAACGGAACTTGAGTGTGTGAAGTGGGCTAACATTCCAGGGCAGTTGTAAAGGATACTACATTGTGTAAGGTTCTGTTCCTCCAGCTTCTAATTGAAGATCCCATGTACCTGTTCGAAGAGCAAAAAGTTCATCCTGGCCTCCATTTGGTGCCCTGTGACTGGGAACTCACTGTGTGGGAATGACAGCATGCAAGGATCCTTCCGGACTATTCCACACACACACACACACACACAAGCACGCACGCACACAATCTAGAAATAAAAAGTTGGTATCAATAAGAAGCTGTCGGGCTGTCGTAAAAACCCAACTGGTTCACTAATGTCGTTTAGGGAAGGAAATTTGCCGTTCTTACCCGGTCTGGCCTATGTTTGACTCCCAGCGTGGTTGACCCTTAAGTGTCTCTGAAATTTGCTGGAATTCTTTGAGGATGTAACGAGCAGGGTGGATAAAGGGGAACCAGTGGATGTGGTGTATTTGGATTTCCAGAAGGCATTCGATAAGGTGCCACATAAAAGGTTACTACACAAGATAAGAGCTCATGGTGTTGGGAATAATATATTAGCATGGATAGAGGATTGGCTAACTAACAGAAAACAGAGAGTCGGGATAAATGGGTCATTTTCAGGTTGGCAAACTGTAACTAGTGGGGTGCCACAGGGATCAGTGCTGGGGCCTCAACTATTTACAATCTATAATAATGACTTGGATGAAGGGACTGAGTGTAATGTAGCCAAATTTGCTGATGATACAAAGATAGGTGGGAAAGCAAATTGTGTGGAGGACGCAAAGAATCTCCAAAGGGATATAGATAGGCTAAGTGAGTGGGCAAAAATCTGGCAGATGGAGTTTAATGTGGGAAAATGTGAGGTTATCCACTTTGATAGGAAAAATAAGAAAGCAAATTATTATTTAAATGGAGAGAGATTACAAAATGCTGAGGTACAGAGGGATCTGGGGGTCCTTGTACATGAATCACAAAAAGTTAGCATGCAGGTACAGCAAGTAATTAGGAAGGCAAATGTAGTGTTGGCCTTTATTGCAAAGGGAATGGAGTATAAAAGTAGGGAAGTCCTGTTACAACTGTACAGGGTGTTGGTGAGACCACACCTGGAGTACTGCGTACAGTTTTGGTCTCCTTATTTAAGGAAGGATATACTTGCATTGGAGGCAGTTCAGAGAAGGTTCACGAGGTTAATTCCAGAGATGAAGGGGTTATCTTATGAAGAAAGGTTGAGCCTATACTCATTGGAGTTTAGAAGAATGAGAGGGGATCTTATTGAAACATATAGATTCTGAAGAGGCTTGACAGGGTAGATGCAGAGAGGATGTTTCCCCTCGTGGGGGGAATGTAGAACTAAGGGGCAAAATTTCAGAATAAGGGGGCATCCTTTTAAATCGGAAATGAGGAATTTCTTCTCTCAGAGGGTCGTAAATCTTTGGAATTCTCTTCCCCAGAGAGCTGTGGAAGCTGGGTCATTGAATATATTTACGGTGGAGATAGACAGATTTTTGAAAGGTAAGGGGGTCAAGGGTTATGGGAGCGGGCAGGGAAGTGGAGTTGAGGCCAAGATCAGATCAGCCATGATCTTATTGAATGGCGGAGCAGGCTCAAGGGGCCAAATGGCCCACTCCTGCTCCTACGTCTTATGTTCTTAAGTGACCTAGCAAGCCTCTCAGTTGTAGCAAAAGTACTACAAAGAATTGAAGACCCACTACCACCACCTTCTCAGGGCAACTAGGAGGGATGGGCAATAAATGACAGCCTTGCCAGTGACGCACACATCACAAAAATGAATTTTAAAAACACACACAAATCTGATCCAGTAGATGGAATGTATTATAAAATTTGAGAACTCTATTCATTTGGGGTTTGGCTTCATTCACTGTTGAGAATAATGCAAGTGGAAATACATCGACAATCCTTCAAAGATAAAACTAATTTGAGTTTTGCTTCCCTACTCCTATACATCTATAAATGAGCAGCAAGAATTCCACTTATACTATGGAATAAGGATTTAGTGCAACAGCCACAATGTCATTCTTCGAGGGTATAGAACCCAAGGTCTCCAAGTTAATAGACACGAGAGCGGACCTGCAGGAGAGCGAGGGGAGTAGCTGCAGATAAAGGTAGGCCAGAGAGCCCAGAGGGAGCGCGAGCGTCAGAGAGAGAGGTAAGTGACGTCAGCACAAGGGAAGGAGCGGATCGGGAGTAGCTGGTGATTATTTTTTGGGTCTTAAGTAACTTAACAGAAATAAACTTAATAGTCTGCTTTTCTTGATATATATTAATGACTTAGACTTGGGTGCACAGGGCACAATTTGAAAATTTGCAGATGACACAAAACTTGGAAGTATACTGAACAGTGAGGAGGATAGTGATAGACTTCAAGAGGACATAGACAGGCTGGTGGAATGGGCGGACACGTGGCAGATGAAATTTAACGTAGAAAAGTGCGAAGTGATACATTTTGGTAGGAAGAATGAGGGGAGGCAATATAAACTAAAGGGTACAATTCTAAAGGGGGTGCATGAACAAGGAGAACTGGGGGTTTATGTGCACAAATCGTTGAAGGTGGCAGGGCAGGTTGAGAAAGCGGTTAAAAAAGCACACGGGATCCTGGGTTTCATAAGTAGATGCGGAGATGCCGGTGTTGGACTGGGGTGGACAAAATTGAGAGGTCGCACAACACCAGGTTATAGTTATAGTTGGACTATAACCTGGTGTTGTGCGACCTCTCAATTTTTTTCATAAATAGAGGCATAGAGTACAAAAGCAAGGAAGTTATGATGAACCTTTTTAAAACACTGGTTCGGCCTCAACTGGAGTATTGGGGGCGATTCTCCCAGCCCTGGGGAGGCAGGTAAGGAAGCGGGACTGCCGAGAAAATAGCAGAATCTGGGGGCGGCTACCCATACTGCCCCCAACCCGCCTCCGTGCCATCTTCCCAGGAGACGGGTACCCAACCTCCCCGAGGCGGGAAGGGGATTAGTGCCAATTAACTGCCTGTTAACAGGTAGTTAACAGGCAGTGCTTTTGAGAATCCCTATTTTCAGCCCTGAAGTGTGGGCTTCCCGACAGCTCCGAACCTCGCCAGGGTCAGCGAGGCGGGCCATCGGTCTGCGGGGGTCGGAGGGGTCGAGATGTGCAGGCGAGTGATGAGTGCAAGTGTGGAGAGGTAAGTGTGTGAGGTGTGTGTAAAGTGTTTTAATAAGTTTTACTTACCTTTACTTCTTCCTGCAGACTTCATCCCTTCAGGTCTCGGGAGTCGGTCAGCTCACCGGCACAGAAAGCAGAATGGCCGCTGAACTGTCAAAAGCTGCAGCCTTCTGCTTTCTGCTCAGGAGAGATCTCTAACCGAGCCTGAGTGGAAGGGCTCAACTTAGAGGACAGCTTGTCCGTGTTTGACAGCTTCACTGAGCCGTCAAACGCTGACATTTCATCTGTCAAAAGTTCTTGACAGATGAAACGTCACTCGCTGACGTCACCTGTAACCAGCTTTCCCTTAATTGGCCTACTAGGAAAGGTGCTGTATAAATGCAAGGATCCCCCAGCAGACAGTCGCACTCGAAAGGAGAGCAGGTGAGTGATAATGTTGACTCTCAGACCCACATTCCATTGGAGCTCAGCATGCTGTGAAATCAAAGGCCCTGCAAAGCTTGATTTCTCTGGTGAAAATGTTTTGCAACATTTCCTAAAGTTACAGCATAACATGCTGCCGAGCTCCGAATGGTCAATCTTATCCCAGGTATGAAAGTAATGTAGGTCAGAAAAGTGCTGAAATACTGTGAGTCACGGAGGGCTGTTTGGTAGCAAAGTAATCGTGGATTATATGGCACACAAGGAGGCCATTCGGCCCATCGTGCCTCTTTCGAAGATCTATCCAATTAGTCCCACTCCCCCCTGCTCTTTCCCATAGTCCTGCAAATTTCTCCTATTCAAGTATATATCCAATTCCCTTTAGAAAGTTACTACTGAATCTGCTTTCATCACACTTTCAGGCAGTGCATTCCAGATTGTAACAACTCGCTGCGTAAAAAAAAAAATTCTCCTAATTTCCACCTTGGATTTTTTTCCCAATTTCCTTAAATCTGTGTCCTCTGGTTACCGACCCTCCTGCCAGTGGAGACAGCTTCTTCTTATTTACTCTATCAAAACCCCTCATAATTTTAAACACCTCTATTAAATCTCCCCTTAACCTTCTAAGGAGAACAATCCCATGTCCTTACATCTTAAATAATGAGGCAAATAGGGAAATATAGTTTAATGCCTATTAGTGGATTGTAGCAATGTGTTCTATGAGGAGTATTCTATATATCCTCAGAAACTGTGGATTGATTTCAGTTCGAATTGTGCGAGTAGAGAAATTAAAATTTACTTGTGAAATGCAGACAGTGCTGGTGCTAATTATTTTACTGTTAAGATGATGCAGATTTAGACTATTAATGAACTGATGGAATATTCTCTCAATTTCACAGGAAAAATTGTTTAATTAACTTGAATGGGATGAGGTGATATCTCAATCCAATTCTTTGTGTATCTAGGACGAGAAAAGGTCATCAGACCCATAGGGATTGAATGTCATGATCAGTCAACAACTCCACTGTTGTTGTATCATGCAAGAAGCAGGATTGTAGAAGGTGAACTAGATGGACCCTAGTCTTTTTTCGTTTAGAGACTCCTATGTCCCTATACATAGAGTTACATTGGGTCTACAGCACAGAAACAGGCCATTCTTCTCAACAGGTCCATGCCGATGTTTATGGTCCATACGAGGCTCCTTCCACCCCTCTTCCTCTAACCTTATCAGCATAATCTTCTATTCCTTTCTCCCTACATGCTTATCTATCTTCCCCTTAAATGTATGTATGCTATTCGCCTCAACTACTCCTTGTGGTAGAGCGTTCCACATTATTACCATGCTTTGGGTAAAGAAGTTTCTCCTGAATTCCTTATTTGACTTATTGGTGACTATCTTATATTTTGGATTTCTATATAAGTGGAAACATCTTCTCTACACCTACCCTATCAAACCCTTTCATAATTTTAAAGACTTCTATCACGACACCCCTCAGCCTTCTCTTTTCTAGAGAAAAGAGCCCCAGCCTGTTTAGCCTTTCCTGATAAGTATATCCTCTCAGTTCTGGTATCACCCTTGTGAATCATTGTTGCACCTACTCCAGTGCCTCTAGATCCTTTTTATAATATGGAGACCAGAACTGTGCGCAGTACTCCGTGTGGTCTAACCAAGGTTCAATACAAGTTTAACGTAAGTTCTCTGCGTTATGTGCTCACTCACACCCTTTGGCTCATGTCATGCCTGTGTACTAACCACCTCCCACACCTCCTGGGAAAGGCCAAGAGCCATATTACATGGAAATGACATTTACCTCTACAGCATAATTAACATCCAGTGAAGGATGAACCTGCAATGAGCCATGCCAGCAAATGCTGGACGAGGCTTAATATTGGACTGTTGGAATATGTGCCAGCTGTGGATCAGTGGGTAGCACACTCGCCTCTGAGTCAGAAGGTTGTGGGTTCAAGTCCCACTCCAGAGACTTGAGTACACAAAGCTAGGCTGACACTCCCAGTGCAGTGCTGAGGGAGCGCTGCACTGTTGGAGGTGCCGTCTTTCGGATGAGACGTTAAACCGAGGCTCCGTCTGCTCTCTCAGGTGGACGTAAAAGCTCCCAGGGCCACTATTTTGAAGAAGAGCAGGGGAGTTATCCCCGGTGTCCTGGCCAATATTTATCCCTCAACCAACATAACAAAAAAAACAGATTATCTGGTCATTATCACATTGCTGTTTGTGGGACCTTGCTGTGCGCAAATTGGCTGCTGCATTTCCTACATTACAACACTTCAAAAATACTTCATTGGTTGTAAAGCGCTTTGAGACGTCCGTTGGTCGTGAAAGGCGCTATAGAAATGCAAGTCTTTCTTTCTTGGTTTCCATAGTTCCCCTTCATCCTACAACTCTGAACCTGAATAGTAGCTGCCATCTTACTGCACTGTGCAGCAAACTATAAAAAAGTGTTAACTCTGTTTCTCGCTTTGCAGATGCTGCCTGACTCGCTGAGTGTTTCCAGCATTTTCAGTTTTTATTATAAAAGGCCTACACATTTCTACCAACAGTTACTACAGTAACCATTGTCAACCCAATTCTGTTCAGCGCTCGTGGGTACATAGTTTACCATCACAGGCGATTGTTAAAGTGAACGCGTTATTTTGAACCTCCGTCAACGGTCTTTACAACTGACCTGTGAGTGTGGCGCTAGGTTGGCCTGGAAATATTTTTACCAATACACATACTTAGAATCATGCCTATCCATAATTTAAAATACTTTGTTCTATAAATAATACACCACAGATCTGCTGTCGTGTTGTTCACAATGAGTAAGAGGACATTCTCCTTTATAACAATACATGCAGCAAAGTGTGATCGGGACAGTGTGACAAGAAATAAGTGTGAACATCACAGGAAGTGCACACTATAAGTGAGACTTTTAATATATTAGAAATAGAGAGATATATATAAATATATTCATGGTCTAATCTTAATTCAAAGTCCCTTAAATCAAATTATCTGATAATTTAAAAAGAAATAGCACTATATTCTCACTTTGCTGTCTTGATTAATTAAAATGATTGGGTAATTTGATTTTTTTTGTGCGGAATAGGACTCCGAATTATCAGGAATAAATTGCATATATATTCTGAGTAAAGTAATGGCGTTCGCTTTTAATTAGTCACAATTCGATTACAATATTCAACTAAAATATACACAGTCACTATTTCTATTCTATCCAAAGGTGTTATTTAAAAAGAACTGAGAAAAAAACTTCTAAAAGAAACAACATTTTAGACAGCTAAACATGAAGGAACACTTGGGATTTTCTTCAAAGTTGAAAGTTTATTCATTTCCGAAGGAGACAAAAAGTTACATTCCTGGAGTTGCTACGGCGAAGAGGTTCGAGCAAGTTGGCAAAACCTCATGTTGCTACGCTCGCAGAATAGGGTCGGGTCTTCACAAAATAATATTTCTAGCTTTGTCATGAAGTGGAAGGAGCAGCAATGAGCTTTGTTCTGCTAAACGGGGCAGACTGTTTGCCCATTAAATATTAACATGGCTTGAAAGGTAAAACTCAGCTTTCTTTTCCCCCCTCTTCATTTATTTTCTCCCTCTCTCATTGGTCCACACCCACACCATTCACTATTGCCTGACAGAGAGTAGCTAGGATGTGCACATGACAGGTCCAGGATTAATTCCTCTCCCTGCTAATCAGTATTTGCAATAATGAGAAACTGTGTCGGGGGTGGGGGGGGGGGGGGAGGAGTGGGGGTGGGGTACACAGATACATAGGAACAGGAGTAGGCCATTCAGCCCCTCGAGCATGTTCCTCCATCCAATCTGATCTGTACCTCAACCCGCCTCTGATCCACATCCCTCGATGCCTTTACCCAGCAAAAATCTATCAGTCTCAGTCTTGAAAATTTCAATTGACACCCCCCAGCATCCATTGCCTTATGGGGAGAGCGAGTTCCAAATTTGCATGAAAGGTTACAAACCTGACCATTGCATGGCACAGGGAGCCAAAACTGAGATGCCCTTTTAACCACATGTCTCGTGTATTATTTTTCCATGTTTCAATGCAAAAACTCAAAATCAATCTCAAACATCACACATTTTATGGAAAGAGAAATAGAGTTAATGTTTCAGCTTGTCTGATGACAGGCCATCGACCTGGAACGTTAACTCTGGTTTTTTTTCTTTCTGCACAGATGCTGCCTGGCCGGCTGAGTATTTCCAGCATTTTTCTGTTTTTATTTCGGAATTCCAGCAACTGCAGTGTTTTTGCTTCCGTGCCACGCGAAATTTATTCCCGTTTCCTTCTAAATTGATCACAGACAGGTTGCACCGTAGCACAAGGCGACCTTTACAGAATCACAGAATCCCCACAGTGCAGATAGAGGCCATTTCGGCCCATCGAGCCTGCACCGACACATATCCCACCCTATCCCCGTAACCCCACGTATTTAATCCCCAAAACAGTAAGGGTCAATTTATCATAGCCAAATCAACCTAACCCGCACATCTTTGGACTGTGGGAGGAAACCGGAGCACCCGGAGGAAACCCACGCAGACACGGGGAGAATGTGCAAACTCCACTTAGTCACCCTAGGCCAGATTCGAACCCGGGTCCCTGGCGCTGTGAGGCAACAGTGCTAACCACTATGCCACCGTATTAATTCAGATCGAAAGACGGCAAGTGGCCAAACCCCCCCCCCCAGCAAAATAATCCCAGCCCGCCCACAGGGTTCCTGAAAATTGGAGAACATACCTGCAGGCTTCATGTAATATTGTTCTATATCTGACATGTCGGTTTGTAGTGCACACTCAAGATAGCTGAGGATAACTTTCCTACTGTAGTAGTATCTCGAGCCCAATAGTAAGGTGGGCACACAGCAGGTCAGCAGCAGGGACTTGGTCAGATAAAAGCACATTACTATGGAGACAAGGGAAAGAAATAAACGATACCTGTCAGAAAAGAGAATGGAGTGTTTATTTCGGAACAACCCCAGAGGAGAGACACAACACACATGTATAAAAATATATATATACATTTAGTGTACATGTTGTAAAAGTAATAATGCCTATATATATATATACTTACATAGCTTGTTTGTCTCAACTGTAGGAGCTGTCCGCAAGAGTCCCCAAACACAGTAAGTACTGCGTTTTTTAAACCTCTTCTACCACCAAAACCAACCACATAATTTAAACAACAATTCGGTCAAATTGTTAACACAGGGTCTGCTAATTGTCACAGTACACAGTGTGCCACCTCGAACAAAACCTCCTCCTCCTCAACGAACATTAGGGTCTTAACATTTAACAATTCTCACACTTCTAATGTTTTTTTTTTAAAGATTCTGAAATGGGATTGGGAACAATCTTTGGCATTATTTTAAAAATGTGATTTGTTCTTCACCTCAGCTATCTCACCCCCCCCCACCGCCCCACCCCATTCCCCCACCCCACCCGTCCCCCCCATCCTCACAGTGCCTGGTCCACCATCCCTTCTTCCTCCCACCGGTGCATCTCCAGCCTGCCGTGCACAAGGGGCTGGGGGTGTCCTGGAGCGAGTGCGCAGCGTGTTCACCCTCCCCCATATCCTCTCTGTATTTCGGGAGCGCGCCGCACGGTCCCGACAGCAGGAGATGATGCGAGGACACACGGCGAGTGGGCAGAGCAGCTCAGGCGCCCTCCCACGGGGGTGGGGGGAGGGGGGGTGGGGGTGTGTGCTTCGCAGGAGCACAATTGTCTGTGGCCTATGTTCAAACAGCGCGTCTGCCCGCGTGTCTGGGTTGTAGTGCATGGTGCATAATCCCCTGGGATATTCCCGCTCTGTGTGTATGGGATGTTGGTTCATATAGTGGATGGAAAACATTCCCAAGGAGTGTGCCCTAGCTGTGTATATGGGACATACGTTCATATATTCCCACTGCATGAGAGTGTGCGAGATATAAAAAAAACTGCAAATGTTGAAATGCCAAATAAACAGAAAATTCTTAAGAGATATACAACAGGCCAGTCTCATCATGAACACACGTAATAAGGGCACCTGGGTAAGGATAACATGGGTAAGGATAACATGGGTAAGGGTACATGGGTAAGGGCACATGGGTAAGGGTAACATGGGTAAGGATAACATGGGTAAGGGTAACATGGGTAAGGGTACATGGGTAAGGGTAACATGGGTAAGGATAACATGGGTAAGGGTAACATTGGTAAGGGTACATGGGTAAGGGTAACATGGGTAAGGGTACATGGGTAAGGGTACATGAGTAAGGATAACATGGGTAAGGGTACATGGGTAAGGGTACATGAGTAAGGATAACATGGGTAAGGGTACATGGGTAAGGGTACATGAGTAAGGATAACATGGGTAAGGGTAACATGGGTAAGGGTACATGGGTAAGGGTAACATGGGTAAGGATAACATGGGTAAGGGTAACATGGGTAAGGATAACATGGGTAAGGGTACATGGGTAAGGATAACATGGGTAAGGGTAACATGGGTAAGGGTACATGGGTAAGGGCACCTGGGTAAGGATAACATGGGTAAGGGTACATGGGTAAGGGTACATGGGTAAGGGTACATGGATAAGGGTAACATGGGTAAGGGTACATGAGTAAGGATAACATGGGTAAGGGTACATGGGTAAGGATAACATGGGTAAGGGTATATGGGTAAGGGTACATGGGTAAGGATAACATGGGTAAGGGTACATGGGTAAGGGTACATGGGTAAGGGTAACAGGGGTAAGGGTACATGGGTAAGGGTACATGGGTAAGGATAACATGGGTAAGGGTACATGGGTAAGGATAACATGGGTAAGGGTACATGAGTAAGGATAACATGGGTAAGGGTACATGGGTAAGGGTAACATGGGTAAGGATAACATGGGTAAGGGTACATGGGTAAGGGTACATGAGTAAGGATAACATGGGTAAGGATGACATGGGTAAGGGTACATGGGTAAGGATTCTTGGGTAAGGGGAACCTGGGTAGGGGTAATATGGGTAAGGGTACATGGGTAAGGATAACATGGGTAAGGGTACATGGATAAGGGTACACGGATAAGGATAACATGGGTAAGGGTACATGGGTAAGGATAACATGGGTAAGGGTACATGGGTAAAGGTACATGGGTAAGGGTACATGGGTAAGGGTACAGGGGTGAGGATAACATGGGTAAGGGTACATGAGTAAGGGGAACCTGGGTAAGGGTAATATGGGTAAGGGTACATGGGTAAGGGTACATGGGTAAGGGTAACATGGGTAAGGGTAATATGGGTAAGGGTAATATGGGTAAGGGTAACATGGGTAAGGGTAACATGGGTAAGGGTAACATGGGTAAGGGTAATATGGGTAAGGGTAATATGGGTAAGGGTAACATGGGTAAGGGTAATATGGGTAAGGGTAATATGGGTAAGGGTAATATGGGTAAGGGTAACATGGGTAAGGGTAATATGGGTAAGGGTAATATGGGTAAGGGTAACATGGGTAAGGGTAATATGGGTAAGGGTAATATGGGTAAGGGTAACATGGGTAAGGGTAATATGGGTAAGGGTACATGGGTAAGGGTAATATGGGTAAGGGTAACATGGGTAAGGGTACATGGGTAAGGGTAATATGGGTAAGGGTACATGGGTAAGGGTAACATGGGTAAGGGTACATGGGTAAGGGTACATGGGTAAGGGTAATATGGGTAAGGGTAACTGGGTAAGGGTACATGGGTAAGGGTACATGGGTAAGGGGAACCTGGGTAAGGGTAACATGGGTAAGGGTAAATGGGTAAGGGTACATGGGTAAGGGTAACATGGGTAAGGGTAAATGGGTAAGGGTAACATGGGTAAGGGTAATATGGGTAAGGGTAACATGGGTAAGGGTAACATGGGTAAGGGTACATGGGTAAGGGTAACATGGGTAAGGGTAACATGGGTAAGGGTACATGGGTAAGGGTACATGGGTAAGGATAACATGGGTAAGGGTACATGGGTAAGGGTACATGGGTAAGGGTACATGGGTAAGGGTAACATGGGTAAGGGTAATATGGGTAAGGGTAACATGGGTAAGGGTAATATGGGTAAGGATAACATGGGTAAGGGTAATATGGGTAAGGGGAACCTGGGTAAGGGTAATATGGGTAAGGGTAACATGGGTAAGGGTACATGGGTAAGGGTAATATGGGTAAGGGTACATGGGTAAGGGTAATATGGGTAAGGGTAACATGGGTAAGGGTACATGGGTAAGGGTAATATGGGTAAGGGGAACCTGGGTAAGGGTAATATGGGTAAGGGGAACCTGGGTAAGGGTAATATGGGTAAGGGTAATATGGGTAAGGGTAATATGGGTAAGGGTAATATGGGTAAGGGTAATATGGGTAAGGGTAACATGGGTAAGGGTAACATGGGTAAGGGTACATGGGTAAGGGGAACCTGGGTAAGGGTACTGTTATGGGTACCATATTAGTGGCAACCTGGGTAAAGCTACCATGTTACAGATACCACATTAAGGGTACCTGGGTAATGGTACATGGGTAACCTGGGTGAGGGTACCTGGGTAGGTATACCATGTTGAGGGTACCCGGGTAGGGATACCATGTTGAGGGTACCCGGGCGAGGGCACCTGGGCGAGGGCACCTGGCGAGGGTACCTGGGCGAGATTACCTGGGCGAGAGCATCTGGGTGACGGTACCTGGCGAGGGGTGTCTGGGCGAGGGGTGTCTGGGCGAGGGGTATCTGGCTGAGGGGTATCTGGGCGAGGGGTGTCTGGGCGAGGGGTGTCTGGGCGAGGATAACCTGTGGGATACTAAGAGACCTGCTCCGCATTTCCGGCTCTGTTTGCCCACGCCATGTACTGAAGCGCCTGGTGAGTGGGTGTGTGTGTGTGTGTGTGAGTCGCGTGTAACGTGCACTCGGGGCTCGGGGACCCCCCTGGCTCCGGCTCCCCCGCCCCCACCCTCCCCTCCCTCAGTATAGCGCCGGTCCAGCAGCGGCGAGCTCAGCTCCACTTACATTCGCAATGCAGTTCGCGACCGTCTGTATTTTCTCAAGACTTTTTTCAAATTGATTTCAGACTGAAAACTCTTAAAAGATTAAAATGCCATTAAGTATCTGTATTTTTTTGGGGGGGGGGGGGGTGGGGAGGGTTCTAAAATAAGAACATAAAAATTAAATAATACAAATCGCACGCAGTTCGATATATTAAAAAAGAATTGAAATATAATCAGGGTTGCATGTCCATCACGTTTCACTACGGAATAAAGAAGATTCCTGTGTCAAAACAAAACAAAAAATGCATCTTCAAGAGAGGGGGGGTGTGGGGGGGGGGGGAAATGCTGGGGGTGCATTTTAAATGCTAGGTTAGCAGGGGGCTGAAATGCTGCTTACCGGTCAGACAGGAGTAGAGCAGGAGGATCTTGGGCTGCTGTTTGAGTCCTCGGAACGCCGTGTTGGGGATCCGCTCCATGATCCCTTCGCAAAAGATGCGGCACACGCTCTCCTGGTCGCTCAGTTGAAACTGGCGAATGAAGACGGTGTCTTTCTTGAGGTGGTGCTCGGGTGGCGAGGAGTCCACTGGCGAGGAGGAGGAGGAGGAGGCGGCTGCTGGTCCTGCTGGTGCTGCTGCTGGTGCTGCTACTGCTGCTGGTGGTGGTGGGGGCCACATCTGGCTGGAAGAGACGATGGGATCACTTTTCGACCCCGGCATCTCTTCATCCGCCACGATCTTAGTCTCGCAAACCATTTTGGGAGGTAGAAAATGCATAAAAGACCTGGCGTCGGCTCAACTTTCAAAAAATAGCCAGATTTAAAAATGTGGGGAAGCAGAGAGATGGAGAGAGAGAGAGAGAGAGGGTGGAGGGGGGGAAGGTGGTGATGAAGGGGAGAGAGAGAGAGAGAGAGAGAGAGAGAGACTCCCTGATACCTGCTACCCCCTGCAGCCGTTGCACCGACTGGAATGAATGGGCTGCCGCTCTCCTCTGCCCGGCCCATTTATAGGGTTGGGGGCCGTGGCTACTATTCAGCTTGCGGGGCTGAGCGCTCCAGTTGGTCGGGAGAGGTTCCCCCATGTGATCCGGGGGGAGGGGACTGAGACTGAGACAGCTCCCCCATTTGCAATATTACTATCACATCTTTCCATCTCTGCTGTGCATCAGAGGACGCTGATATCTGCACACACACACACAAAATAATAATAATAATAATTAACGGCGTCAGCAATCAGTCTGCTTACATTTAATATGAATTGTGATTACTGAGGCTTTTAGTGTTGGGAGAGAGAGAGAGGGGAGGAAATGCACAATTTATATTTCACGCGGTTTAATCTCCTCTTTTGTCTCTTTCCCCCCAATTCTAAGAATGGAAAATGGAGAATATTCAATCCCTGCTACTCGCTCCGCGCCACCTAGAAAATTCAGCTGTGCATAACCGATTAAAATGCAACTATTTTGGTGGTAGGGGGGAGTTTTACAATAAGCTGGTTAAAGGAGCTGAGGCGGTTTGCATCCTCTCGCCCTCCATCACTCCCTCTCTCCCCCCCGGCCCAACACTGAATTGTGTATCTATGTGAGCAGAGGTTGGACCTGATCTCACAGCGTTCACACTGCAGTCTAACAGGACATCCGGGCCATGTCTGCTGCTGCCCTCCTCCTCCTCTCCCACTCACCAGTGTTAATGTCACATCCACACACGCTCGGGAATTGCCCCCCAGTCTCCGCTGCCACCGGACAGGGGGCCGAGCAGGAGAATAACCTTGGGCTTACTTACACCGAGTACTCGGCGCGCACTCTTCAAACTGCTTCTTATTAATAATTAAAAAAAAACTATTTTTAATACCGCAAAAAATATGTCACAATAATAGGAAAGACGTCGACATCTTTTTCAACTACAACGGCATTTTATTGCATAACTCCGACGCGTTAGATTTAAGACATCATCCGCGATTGAGAAAAATAATAATCTTATATTGTCGTATTTATATATATTCTATATTATCCATGCACGACACGTGTTGAGAAATGTCTGGACGATTGCAATCACCCGAGCAACTGCTTTGTGCAGGCTGAGATATATCTGAAATCTGATTCGATTCGGTTTGAATAAAATGGTGCAAAGATGGAAGGTGGTTTTTTTTGCTGTTGTGTGCGATGCATTTCTGCTGTTGAGAGCTTTCTCAGAGTAAAAAGCCCTGGCGGGAGCCCGTGCCTCTCTCGCCTCCAATATTACTGGACTGATGTTGCAGTGAGGTCCACCCCCTCCCGCTCACTGAGAGGGTCACAGAGCCGAATACCAATTTAATCTTACAATCATTTGGTTTTTATTTTATTTCTTCCCCCCCCCCCCCCTCTGGTGGGAAGGAGAAAATGTCAGAGGGAGGGAGGGGGATGGAGAGGGGAGGGAAGGGGAGAGTCTGTTTAAAAGGAAACAAATCTGTCTATCCTTCCCCTTTGTGAGGGTGAGTCGGTGCTGGGGTCTGGGGAGAGGTTGGGGATGAGGCGGGCGGTCCAGGCGGGTTTGGATTGGAATCCAGTACAAGACCGCACCGTCTCACTGCAACTCTCCACCGTGAACCCCCCCCCCCCCCCTATCCTGGACATTATTGGGGTTTATTTTTTTCTGTGTTCTGGCCAAATTTACTCAACGCCTTTTAAAATCGTCTTCCATTCAATAGTCGGGGAAATAATGGCGCGACGATGAATTGTTTTGCCAATAGAGGCTGGAGATTTTAAAGTCAGGCCGACATGAACGGGAGGTGTCCCGAGCTGATGTCACTGTCGCATCCTTTTGCAAGGGATCGGCAGAAAAGTTGCAAAAACCAACCCCCCCTCACTAAAAAATAAATAAATTGTTATTAGCTACGAGTTGCCAGGGTTTGCCGAGCATCGTTTAACCCCGGGCTGCAAACACGGCTCTTATCCCGGGTTGGATCTTATCCCGGGTTATAGGGGATCGGTTCCAGAGGAGGAGTTATGGAGATCCTTATTGGATTTGGAAATATCGATTTTTTTATTAAACCAGGCTTGTTCTCCCTACTCCATTGCCCTATATCCGTGACTAGCCCTGTCTTTAATCAACTGCCTTTATTATGATGATTATTATTATAATGATCATTCCATTTGGTCTTCACTCTCCTGACGCCCTTTGGGAGGAGGTCTGTAGAACCGCATTTTAGCAAACCCCCCCAGTCCAAGATGTTTTTATGTGAAAGAGGCTCGATGGACCGAATGGCCTCCTTCTGTGCCGTTTCAACTCAACATTGGCCACGGCTGACAGCCCTCACGGTGTCCTGTGCGGTGCCGGTGCCCCAAACAAGCTGTCAGTCAGCGCTGGGTGGCCCCAGGGGGCCGGTGACTCACACACACGATGTAAAGAGAGAGACAGAGAGAGAGAGAGAGAGAGACTGAAGAGCGTTTGATGGCAGGCGAGTTACAGGTGCGCACCTGGAAATCCCAATGGAAAGACAGAGCGGCGGAGCCCCTGCGATGAGCCCCACCACCGGCACGCTCCAGTTTTAAGGTCGCCTGATGTCGCTGGGTCCTTGGCAGAACCCAGCGTGCTGTACCAAGATAGACATTGCATTGGCTTGTCTGTGTCCCACCTCCTCCTCTGTTCCCCCCCCAGGGCTGTGGAGCAAAGTGCGGTCGCCTCGCGGCAGCTTCTTGTGCCAAGGTGAGCCGAACCGAACCGTCCTGACTGACTGCCCGTTCTCAGCGGGACCCCATCGCGGACTGCAAGAACGGCGTGCAGTGCGGGTGAACCGACTCCCGAGAACCAAGTCCCCAAACCCGCGCCTCTCCGTCTCCTTTTTCCAGATTCTTAGTCAGGTCCCTTCAACAAATGTTCTTCTTCTCCCCCCCCCCCCCCCCCCTCCTCCTCTCCTGAAGGTGATGCGAAGCGGCGCTGCCCCTTCCAAGGGGCTTGAGAAGTGAGTCACTTGGATTCTAAGGGGGGGCTCGACGCTGCCCAGCATTGCCCAAAATCAGGCAATGACCATCTGCATCCAGTTCCAAGTAGGGTTGTGTCACAGCCCTCCAGGATCATCCAGAAATCTCCAGGAATTGAAGATTCATCTTCAGGACACTGCTGCGAGCAAATCCAGGAGAAAAATCATAGGGTCATTGAGGAAAAATGGGCGGTTTTTTTCCATTTTCTTTAAATAATGTCCTTTATTAGTTCTAAAACAATTGAGGATTGGAGGTAAAACGGCTGTTTAACAGTCGAGAATCATCCAATCAGGTGACAAAGAGTCTGGTCGCTTGCCAATTTGCGGGGAAGATGGTGCGTCGCGAGGATCTTTGGTCTCGCCCCTCCCTATCTCTGTAATCTCCTCCAGTACCACAACCCCCGAGATATCTGCGCTCCTCTAATTCTGCCCTCTTGAGCATCCCTGATTATAATCGCTCAACCTTTGGTGGCCGTGCCTTCAGCTGCCTGGGCCCTAAGCTCTGGAATTCCCTGCCTAAACCTCTTCTCCTCTCTACCTCTCTCTCCTCCTTTAAGACGCTCCTTAAAACCTACCTCTCTGACCAAGCTTTTGGTCTCCAGCCCTAATTTCTTCTTATGTGGCTCGATGTCAAATTTTTTGTCTTAAAATACTCCTGTGCAGCGCCTTGGGTCATTTTACTACGTTAAAGACGCTATATAAATACAAGTTGTTGTTGTTGTTGTTGAGGATAGATAGGCTGAGCGACCAATGGCGTGAATGTTAGATGAAGAGGGGTGGGAGGAGGCTGGTTGGAGCATAAATACCGGCATGGACCAGTTGGGCCGAATGGCCTGCAGACCCGAAGTTATTCTATGTCACGTAACGTGATGTGAGGTTGGAGGCCGGCAGTCACGTGACGAAAACTCCAGCAATGCGTCCAATCAGAGTTGGCCGACCCTAGTTCCACGAGGATGGCCACACCGGGAGTGGAGCCCGTTTGCTTCTCTTCCCTGCGGCTGACCCAATGGCACCAATACCAGCTGTAGCCGCCGGTCCCCCGCACCCCCCCCGGCCCGGGCTCAGCTAACGCAGCACAATACCAAGGATCGAAAGGAATGGAATTTGGGATGGGAAGTACAGGGGCCAGGACACAGAAACAAAAAATGGTGGAAAATCCAACATTTGGCCAAATTCTTTTCGTGCTGAGGTTGATCAGTTGCAATGTATTCCTGAGGAAAGCAAAAAAAACAAAATAATCTCAGGAAAACTTGCGCCGTCTGCAGAAGAAGTCGAAAGTGATTTTGCCTCGGGCCAGCAGTAGAGTTGGTGCGTTCAATTAATCTTTAACCTTAAACTGTAAACATCAACAATAAAAAAAAAACACAGGATTGAGCTAGATCGGATGTAAACACGGCACTTAGTGATGTAGACTGACCCTGAGGCAAATAGCAGAGGCAGGGCATGCAATGGTGGCATGAAAGTTCAGGAACTTTCCCTTTGGCCCGCCGAGTGTCTGGAATGTGTGGAAACCCCATCACCGTATTCAACAGCCTCAAAACCAAAGCACCGAAAGAAAAAAGAAAGATCCGCATTTATATAGCGCCTTTCACAATCTCAGGACGTCCCAAAGCGCTTTACAGCCAATGAAGTACTTTTTGAAGTGTAGTCGCTGTTGTAATGTGGGAAACGCGGCAGCCAATTTGCGCACAGCAAGCTCCCACAAACAGCAATGCGATAATGACCAGATAACCAGCAGCATAGTGGTTACGTTACTGGACTAGTAATCCCGAGGCCTGGAATAATGATCTGGAAACAAGAATTCAAATCCCACCACGGCAGCTGGGAAATTTAAATTCAGTTAATTAAATAAATCTGGAATAATTACTAGTATCAGTAACGGTGACCATGAAACTATCAGATTGCCGTAAAAACCCATCTGGTTCACTAATGTCCTTTGGGGAAGGAAATCCGCCGCCCTTACCCGGTCTGGCCTATAATCCAGACCCACGGCAATGTGGTTGACTTTTAACTGCCCTCTGAAATGGCCGAGCAAGCCACTCAGTTGTAAGTGGGAGTGGTGTATAGACCCCCAAATAGTAATACGGAGGTTGGGGATGGCATTAAAAGGGAAATTAGAGAAGCATGCAATAAGAGCACAGCAGTTATCATGGGTGACTTTAATCTACATATAGATTGGGCTAACCAAATTAGTAACAATACTATGGAGGAGGAATTCCTGGAGTGTATACGGGATGGTTTCCTGGACCAATATGTCGAGGAACCAACTAGAGATCAGGCCATCTTAGACTGGGTATTATGTAATGAGAAAGGATTAATTAGCGATCTTGTTGTGCGAGGCCCCTTGGGTCGGAGCAATCATAATATGATAGAATTCTTCATTAAGATGGAGAGTGAAGTAGTTGACTCAGAGACTAGGGTCCTGAATTTAAATAAAGGAAACTACGATGGTATGAGGTGCGAGTTGGGTAGGATTGATTGGGGAATGTCACTCAAAGGGTTGACGGTGGATAGGCGATGGCAAACATTCAAAGATCGCATGAATGAACTACAGAATTTGTTCATCCCAGTTTGGCATAAAAATAAAACAAAAAAGGTGACTCAACCGTGGCTAACAAGGGAAATTAGGGATAGCATAAGATCCAAGGAGAGGTCATATAAATTGGCCAGAAAAAGCAGCAAACCTGAGGATTGAGAGCAGAATAGGATGCAGCAAAGAAGGACAAAGGGGGTAATTAGGAGGGGGAAAATAGAGTATGAGAGTAAGCTTGCAGGGAACATAAAAACTGACTGTAAAAGCTTCTATAGATATGTGAAGAGAAAAAGATTGGTGAAGTCAAGCATAGGTCCCTTGCAGTCAGAATCAGGGAATTTATAATGGGGAACAAAGAAATGGCAGTCCAATTAAATACATACTTTGGTTCTGTCTTCACAAAGGAGGACACAAATAACCTCCCAGAGATGTCAGGGAACATAGGGTCTAATGAGAGGGAGGAACTGAACGAAATCAGTATTTGTAGGGAAATAGTGTTAGGGAAATTGACTGGATTGAAGGCCGATAAATCCCCAGGGCCTGATAATCTACATCCTAGGGTACTTAAGGAAGTGGCCCTAGAAATAGTAGATGCATTGCTGGTCATCTTCCAAAATTCGATAGACTCTGGAACAGTACCCATGGATTGGAGGGTAGCTAATGTTAGCCCACTGTTCAAAAAAGGTGGCAGAGAGAAAACGGGGAATTATAGACTGGTAAGCCTGACATCGGTAGTGGGGAAAATGCTAGAGTCCATTATAAAATATGTAATAGCAGAGCACTTGGAAAACAGTGACAGGATTGGACAAAGTCAACATGGAATTACAAAAGGTAAATCGTGCTTGACTAATCTACTGGAATTTTTTGAGGATGTAACTGGTAAAATAGATAAGGGAGAACCAGTGGATGTGGTGTATTTGGACTTTCAGAAGGCTTTCGATAAGGTCCCGCATAAGAGATTAGCGTGTAAACTTAAGGCACATGGGATTGGGGGCAAGGTATTGACTTGGATAGAGAACTGGTTGGCAGACAGAAAGCAAAGAGTTGGAATAAACGGGTCTTTTTCCGAGTGGCAGGCAGTGACTAGTGGGGTACCGCAGGGATCGGTCCTAGGACCCCAGCTATTCACAATATATATTAATGATCTAGACGAGGGAATTGGATGTAATATCTCCAAGTTTGCAGATGACACAAAGCTGGGTGGGAGTGTGTGCCGTGAGGAGGATGCCGAGAAACTCCAGTATGATTTGGACAGGTTGGGTGATTGGGCAGAAGCATGGCAGATGCAATATAATGTGGATAAATGCGAGGTTATCCACTTTGGTGTCAAAAACAGGAAGGCAGATTATTTTCTGAATGGCAATAGATTGGGAGAAGGGGAAGTGCAACGAGACCTGGGTGTCCTTGTGCACCAGTCGCTGAAGGTAAGCATGCAGGTGCAGCAGGCGTTAAGAAGGCAAATGATATGTTGGCCTTCGTAGCGAAAGGGTTCGAGTACAGCAACAAGGATGTCTTGCTGCAGTTGTACAGGGCCTTGGTGAGACCACATCTTGAGTATTGTGTGCAGTTTTGGTCGCCTTATCTGAGGATGGATGTTCTTGCCATGGAGGGAGTGCAGCGAAGATTCACCAGGCTGATACCTGGGATGGCAGGAATGACGTATGGGGAGAGATTGGGTCGATTGGGCTTATACTCGCTGGAGTTTAGAAGAATGAGAGGGGATCTCATTGAAACTTATAAAATTCTAACAGGACTAGACAGACTAGATGCAGGAAGGATGTTCCCGATGGCCGGGGAGTCCAGAACCAGGGGTCACAGTCTAAGGATAAGGGGTAAGCCATTTAGGACTGAGATGAGGAGGAATTTCTTCACCCAGAGAGTGGTGAACCTGTGGAATTCTCTACCACAGAAGGCAGTAGAGGTCAATTCATTAAATATATTCAAGAAGGAGTTAGATATATTTCTTAAAGCTAAAGGTATCGAGGGATATGGGGAGAAAGCAGGGACAGGGTACTGAATTTGGATGATCAGCCATGATCTCATTGAATGGCGGAGCAGGCTCGAGGGGCTGAATGGCCTACTCCTGCTCCTATCTTCTATGTTTCTATGTTTCTATGTAAAAAAATGCAAAGAAAAACAATAAGATAAAACCGGACAGACCACCCACCGTTGACCTCAGTACCGGCTACGGACACGCCAGTTGGCCCAGTCGACCCTGCAAAGTCCTCCTCACCAACATCTGGGGACTTGTGCCAAAATTGGGAGAGCTGTCCCACAGACGAGGCAAGCAACAGCCTGACATAGTCATACTCACAGAATCATACCTTTCAGCCAATGTCCTAAACTCCTCCATCACCATCCCTGGGTATGTCCTGTCCCACTGGCAGGACAGACCCACCAGGGGTGGCGGCACAGTGGTATACAGTCAGGGAGGAGAGGCCCCTGGGAATCCTCAACATTGACTCCGGACCCCATGAAGTCTCATGGCTTCAGATCAAGCATGGGCAAGGAAACCTCCTGCTGATTACCATCTACCGCCCTCCCTCAGCTGATGAATCAGTACTCTTCCATGTTGAACACCACTTGGAAGAAGCACTGAGAGTAGCAAGGGCACAGAATCTACTCTGGGTGGGGGATTTCAATATCTATCACCAAGAGTGGCTCGGTAGCACCACTACTGACCGAGCTGGCCGAGTCCTGAAGGACATAACTGCCAGTCTGGGCCTGCGACAGGTGGTGAGAGAACCAACACGAGGAAATACCTACTAGACCTCGTCCTCACCAATCTACCTGTCGCAGATGCATCTGTCCATGACAGTATTGGTAGCAGTGACCACCGCACAGTCATTGTGGAGACTCGTTTTCACACTGAGGATACCCTCCATCGTGTTGTGTGGCACTACCACCGTGCTAAATGGGATAGATTCAGAACAGATCTAGCAGCTCAAAACTGGGCATCCATGAGGCGCTGTGGGCCATCAGCAGCAGCAGAATTGTATTCCACCACAATCTGTAACCTCATGGCCCGGCATATCCCTCACTCTACCATTACCATCAAGCCAGGGGACCAACCCTGGTTCAATAAGGAGTGTAGAAGAGCATGCCAGGAGCAGCACCAGGCGTACCTAAAAATGAGGTGCCAACCTGGGGAAGCTGCAACACAGGACTACATGCATGCTAAAAAGCAGAAGCAGCATGCTATAGACAGGGCTAAGGGATCCCACAATCAACAGATCAGATCAAAGTTCTGCAGTCCTGCCACATCCAGTCGTGAATGGTAGTGGACCATTAAACAACTAATGGGAGTAGGAGGCTCCATGAATATCCTCATCCTCAATGATGGTGGAGCCCAGCATGTGAGTGCAAAAGACAAGACTGTAGCGTTTGCAAACATCTTCAGCCAGAAGTGCCGAGTGGATGATCCATATCGGCCTCCACCTGTGGTCCCCACCATCACAGAAGCCAGTCTTCAGCCAATTCGATTCTCTCCACGTGATATAAAGAAACGGCTGAGCGCACTGGATACAGCAAAGGCTGTGGGCCCCGACAACATCCCGGCTGTCGTGCTGAAGACTTGTGCTCCAGAACTAGCCGTGCCATTAGCGAAGCTGTTCCAATACAGCTATAACACTGGTATCTATCCGACAATGTGGAAAACTGCCCAGGTATGTCCTGTCCACAAAATGCAGGACAAATCCAATCCGGCCAATTACCACCCCATCAGTCTAATCTCAAACATCAGCAAAGTGATGGGAGGTGTCGACGACAGTCCTATCAAGCACCACTTACTCACCAATAACCTGCTCACTGATGCCCAGTTTGGGTTCTGCCAAGACCACTCGGCTCCCGATCTCATTACAGCCTTGGTCCAAACATGGACAAAAGAGCTGAATTCCAGAGGTGAGGTGAGAGTGACTGCCCTTGACATCAAGGCAGCATTTGACTGAGTGTGGCATCAAGGAGCCCTAGTAAAACTGAAGTCAATGGGAATCGGCGGTAAACTCGCCAGTGGCTGGAGTCATACCTAGCACAAAGGAAGATGGTTGTGGTTGTTGGAGGCCAATCTTCACAGCCCCATGACATTGCTGCAGCAGTTCCTCAGGGCAGTGTCCTAGGCCCAACCATCTTCAGCTGCTTCATCAATGACCTTCCCTCCATCATGAGGTCAGAAGTGGGGATGTTCGCTGATGACTGCACAGTGTTTAGCGCCATTCACAACTCCTCAGATAATGAAGCAGTCCATGCCCACATGCAGCAAGACCAGAGAATGACTATCTCCAACAAGCGAGAGTCTAACTACCACCCCTTGACATTCAACGGCATTACCATCGCCGAATCCCCCACCATCAAACATCCTGGGGGGTCACCACTGACCAGAAACTTAACTGGACCAGCCACATAAATACTGTGGCAACAAGAGCAGGTCAGAGGCTGGGTATTCTGCGGTGAGTGTTTCACCTCCTGACTCCCCAAAGCCTTTCCACCATCTACAAGGCACAAGTCAGGAGTGTGATGGAATACTCTTCACTTGCCTGGATGAGTGCAGCTCCAACAACACTCAAGAAAAGCTTGTCACCATCCAGGACAAAGCAGCCCGCTGGATTGGCACCCCATCCACCACCTTAAACATTCACTCCCTCCACCACCGGCGTACCGTGGCTGCAGTGTGTACCATCTACAAAATGCACTGCAGCAACTCGCCAAGGCTTCTTCGACAGCACCTCCCAAACCTGCGACCTCTTCCACCTAGAAGGACAAGGGCAGCAGGCGCATGGGAACACCACCACCTCCAAGTTCCCCTCCAAGTCACACAATATCCTGACCTGGAAATATATTGGCCGTTCCTTCATCGTCGCTGGGTCATAATCCTGGAACTCCCTCCCTAACAGCACTGTGGGAGCACCTTCACCACATGGACTGCAGCAGTTCAAGAAGACGGCTCACCACCACCTTCAAGGGCAATTAGGGAGGGGCAATAAATGCTGCCCTTGCCAGCGACGCCCACATCCCATGAATGAATAAATAAAAAAAGCTCAACCCTGGAATGTGGCAGTTCTCCCACATTTCCCCACCTCCATTGCAGGGCCCAGAAAAATAATCAATGTAAGCAAATAAATACAGTACTCCCATTTAAAGGGTCAACTAAGCAACATGGAAGAGCTACTGCCTCACCAGAAATCCCCCCCCCCACCCCACCCAATCTCTCCAAGTGAAACAGGTTTTTGATATCAACCCAGCATCTGTTTACCAGGTGCTCAGGAACCATATAATATCTGGTGTCAACTGTGTCTCAGTTGGTAGCAATCTTGCTTCTGAGTCAGAAGGTTGTGGGTTCAGAGACCCACTCCAGAAACTTGAGCAGATAATCTAGGCTGACATTTCAGTGCAGTGCTGAGAGAGTGCTGAATTGTTAGAGATGCCGTCTTCAGGATGATCAGGTCTTTTAACATGACCAATGCACCTGCCCTCTCGGGAGGACGTTAAAGATCCCACAGAACTACTTTGAAGAAGAGCAGAGGGGTGTTCTCCCCGGTGTCCTGGCCAGTATTTATCCCTCAACCAACATCACTAAAACAGATTATCTGGTTATTGCTGTTTGTGGGACCTTGCTGTGTGCAACTAGTCATAGAGTCATAGAGGGAAAAATTCGGTTGGTTTGCGCCCCCTGTTAGCGCCTTAAGAGGGCGCTAATGGGGCGCAAAGCAACTAGCGCACGGGCGCGACGATGTCTGCGCCGCTCGCGAAATTGACCAGACATTTTGCGGCGGCGCTAAACACTACCGCCCCAATCTCCTGCGCTCACAGATCTTGACGTCAGTCGAGCGTGCAACGCCCTTGTGGCGCCCCGGACCGGATATTGAGTGGTGCCCCACTCCTTTCCGCCTGACGCAAGCAACGACAGGGAGACTGGAACGTTTCCCAGTCGGTGTGGGGCTGGGGGGGGGCGCTATTTAAAGGTGGCCTCTTCCTGGCTTTTTCTGTGGTAGACATTTTTACACCACTCATTCTGACAGAGAGAGAGAGATTCTGAGAGAGAGAAGGAGAGACTTCTGCATAGAGTCAACACTGTGTGAAGTAGTTTTGGCTACTGAGCATCACTTTGCAGGTACTTTTGGATTTAACCTTCATTACTTCGATTACCAAGAGACTTAGGGGGCTGCACTGATTCGGGGCGTCGTCCTGTGCCTGCAGAATCGGAGGCAACAGAGACGCAGAGAGAGAGTGGCAATCATGGCCAGAGGGAGGAGGGCCAACAGGCCTCTGCACAGGAGACCTTACCCTCCCAGGGTATTTCGGCAACAATTCTCCTACATTAATTTGTCTGAGGAGCAGTGTTTGCGCAGGCTGCGCTTCAGCAAGGAGGTGGTCACTGAGCTCTGCCACCTGCTGCAGCCAGATCTGCAGCCTCAACTGAGGACCAGGACGTCTCTGTCGGTGGCAGTGAAGGTCACAGTGGCTCTGAACTTTTATGCCACCGGCTCCTTTCAAGCAGCTACTGGGGACATCGCCAATATCTCCCAGTTTGCGGTCCATTGCTGTATCCGTCAGGTCACAAATATCCTCTATAAAAGGAGACGCCAGTACATCTCTTTCCTGATGACCCGGGCCAAACAGCATGAACATGCATTGGGCTTTGCAAGGATAGTGGGCTTCCCCATGGTGCAGGGCGCCATTGACTGCATGCATGTGGCATTGCGGTCACCGCATGAGAATGCAGAGGTTTTCCGAAACCGCAAGGGGTTCCACTCCTTAAACGCCCTTGAAGGACGGCCTTGACCAGCTCTGGGCCTGGAGGGCCCGGCTGCAGACTGCACCAACTCTGCATGGGCGGCAGCAGTCTGGGCTACAGGCGGTGGCAAGTGCAATGGGGAAGTGACAGTGGTGGCAGCAGGAATGCTGTCATCTTGAGAGAGGACAGCAACTCCCTGCTCGACCGACACACTGGCACTCCTACGGGGCAGCACCTCAGTATCCGGAGCAATCTGCTGGAGCACAGATTGCTGGCCTGCTGCGGCGCGGTGAGAGCCCCGGGGAAATGTGTCCGAACCAGCGACAATGGCAGCAGTCAGTGCTCGCGTGGCCTCAATCTGAGTCTGCATGAGAGCAGTCTGAGATGGGATCACGGCAGCCAGTGACTGAATTGCAGCACTAAGCTTTAGCGTTGCATCCGCCTGTGCTACAGCGAAGTGCTCCACACTCCTTGCCAGTGATTCAATGCATTCGGGCACCCTTCCCACTGCACCCATGAGCTCAATGTGCATGTCCATAGCCTGGGTGTTCATTTCAGCGATGAGCTGCTCCTCCTCTGTGTCCAGTGCAGTAGGACTCGCTGGCCTACTCTCCCTCCAGGGAGAAGGTCCCCGAGCTTCCCTACCTCCATCGCGTTGCTGCAGCCCGCTGGCTCCTGGAGCTTCACCCTCATCAGACCCTTCCCCCTGCTCCCCTCCAGGGAAGACGTGTTCCCAGTGTGGCCATGGGCTTCCTCGGGAGAGGGTGGCGCTGATGCTCCGGCTTTCTCTTCCTCCTCGGCTGCAGCCTCACTCCCACTGGCAGCTTCAGGGCCTGTCTCCTCAGCTGGTGAATCACCATCTGAAAGCAGGGAGCTACAAGAGTGGCTTTAGCGTGAGGACAGGGCGGCAGTAAGGGAGGAAGGAGTGCAGCGATTTAGTAAGTTGGATTGAAAGTGTCAAAGGCTGGTGTTGTGAGGGACAAGTGGAATGAGAGAGGAGAGAAAGCTGATGACCTTACCATTGCTGTCCAGAACGGGGTCGGCGTCTCCAGTGGCGATGGGACCTATCACCCGGCTTGCCACAATCCTGTGGACGCGCGCCTCCCGATCACTGAGGGGTTGCAGCTGAGGCCGCCCTCCACCCGTCCGTTGCTGCTGTCTCCTATTATGAGATAGCTTGGCCTGCAAGAAAAAGGACGGCGTCTGAGTAAATATACAGCCATGGTCTTGCCTGATGTGCCTCCCATAGGTGAATAGCCCTTACTGTATGCAGCCATGGTCTTGCCTGATGTGCCTCCCATAGTTGAATAGCTCTTAATGTATGCAGCTATGGACTTGCCTGATGTGCCTTCCATAGTTGAATAGCCCTTACTGTATGCAAGGTGTGGAATGTGCGTGTGTGTTTCATGAGAGGGCCATAGGTGTTGGATGAGTGTTGTGCATTGGGGTTTTAAGACCCTCTGGCCATAGAGTGAGGTTGAGATGGAGGGATGGAGAGGTATTGAAAAAAAGCCACTCACCCTGACGACCCAAGTGAGGTCGTTGAACTTTTTGCGTCATTGAGTATGGGTCCTGGTCACCATGCTCCTGGAGGAGACGCTCTGAGCCACCTCCCTCCACACTCTTCTGTAGTCGCGCGGCAAAGGCCTCCTGCCACTCTCAGGGAAGAGTATAGATCTTCTGTGCTCCACCGCGCCAACCAGAGCCTCCAAGGCCCGCTCGCTGAAGCGCTGAGCTCGTTCTCTCACCCTCTCCATAGTCCTTGGCTGGAAAATGTAGTCACAGGTCTCTCCAGGCCGAGATTCAAGGCTCCAATGAGCAGGGTGTGGCTGGAGAGCAAAATCGACCCTCCCCTTTAAGAACTGTCAGTGTGTCTGTGTTCCATCGCTAACTGACATCACCTGCGCTGCGCCCGCGCTCTGAGTTAGCGCCTCGCTCCTCGGCCTTTGCGCCTTAAGACAGGTGTGAAGCGCCTGATTTAGCGCTCCAATCACCTCCAGGGGTGATAAAAGTCAAGTTTGCAGTTGGAGGCGATAATTAGCGCCAGGTGCTAAACCTTGCGCCCGGCCGATAATCGCGCCCCAAACGGGGCGATACTGAATTTCTCCCCCATAGAGTCATAATGGCGCAGAAGGAGGCCATTCGGCCCATCGAGTCCGTGCCGGCTCTCTGTAGAGCAATCCAGTCAGTCCCATTCCCCCGATCTATCCCCGCAGCCCTGCAAGTTTATTTCCCTCAAGTGCCTATCCAGTCTCCCCTTGAAAACATAGAAACATAGAAAAATAGGAGCAGGAGTAGGTCATAGGGGAAGCATGCAATCCCTGGGGACGATACGGAGAAGAGGCACGAGGCTGATCACTAGTGTTAGAATTTTGGGGAAGGTTAGAAAAACTTTGATGCCTTGAAATGAGTTGAATGAGAGGGATCTTACAGAAAGAGGGGTAGAAATTGGCACGCGTTGCACCTGGTTTTTTTTGGGCGTAAATCGGGCGCACCGCTGACAAATTAAGCAGTGGGACATCCCGCTCCCAATCTGTGCATGCCTTCTGGCCAATACTTATCCCTCAACCAACATCACCATAACAGATTATCTGGTAATTATCACGCTGCAGTTTGTGGGATCTTGCTGTGTGCAAATTGGCTGCTGCTGCAATTCCTACATTACAACAGCGACTACACGTCAAAAAAAAGTACTTTGCTGGCTGTAAAGAGCTTTGGGACGTCCTGAGACGCTTTCTTTAGCAGTTTGCACCGAGCTCTCTGTCTTGTCGTTGTGGTTTACCTAGAAATAGGGTTCTGGGTTAACCTATTCTGGGCCACCTAGTTACCCTATTGGGCTGGAAACTGGTTTATGGCCCGAGACTGGCCTGAAATTGTTCCTCAGGCCTGGCTTACATTTTTAGTGTGAGCTGCCGGCAGCTATTACGCCTCCACAGGCAGCTCGTGCGTTTGAAGAGAAGGAACTTCGGACTGCGCGCCTCGCTGGCCGCGGCCCGAAGTTAAGTCCCGGGAGTGGGTGGGGAGGGTGGATGGCGGTGGGGGACGAGGGGTTTGGAGGGGGCAGCAGGAGGGAGGGGGGGAGCGATCGCGAGGACTGTGGAGTCGGGAGCGCACTCCCACCAGCGCCTGCTCCGCTCATCCGTAAAAAAGGTGGACATGAAAGATCCCGCGGCACTATTTGAAGCAGAGCAGGGGGGGGGGAGTTCTCCCCGGTGTCCTGGGGCCAATATTTATCCCTCAATCAACATCACTAAATCAGATTATCTGGTCATTATCACATTGCTGTTTGTGGGAGCTTGCTGTGTGCAATTACAACACATTACAACAGTGACTACACTTCAAAAGTAATTCATTGGCTGTAAAGCGCTTTGGGACGACCTGAGGTCATGAAAGGCGCTGTAGAAATTCTTTCATTCTTTCCTTCCTGTGCTGCCATTTTTAGATTTTGTTAGTTTGTTCTACATTATCTGTGTATATGATCAGCTAGCCTACTTAGCCCCTCCTACGCCCTCTGCAGCTAACTCTCATTCACACCAAACTCCCCTTTTAGAAGTCCTTGCTCTCATGCTGTTTTCAACTCACTTCACCAACTCACTCTGTAGTGTGCTCTTGGCTTGAGCTGGCGCTCTCTCAACTACCTCTCTTTATACACCTTTCAGACACAAGCCACTTTCAACTGGCCAGGCAGCCTCCAAATATTAACACTTGGCCATCGAAACCACTTACAGTTGACCGACAGTTAACTGTCAACTGACTTGCAGTTACACAAGTTTAAATCTAAGCTTAAATTTCAGTTGAATAAAATGTACAAGTTCCATACTAATTACCCACTCACTTATCCCCTACACACCACTGAATTCTCGCGCGCATCAAATTTCCATCTTAGAACTTCCTACTCTCACTCTATTCCCACCTCACCTTGTGCTTGTGTTTATGCCCTCTGAACCTGTAATAAATTAAAACTCTTAATTGAGTCGTGCGCTCCATTGGGAACTTCTATGTAAACATTTCCTATGGGAATTCCAATGTAAAAATGTCTACGATACCTGTTGTCTGTAACACCAGTAGATGGCGCTCTAATAGGACTTTCCAATGTTAATCCTACGATTTACGCGTCACGAATCCCTGGAACGCCGCCATATTGTGCGGCATCACCTTTTCCCCACAGATCACTCAAAGTGCTTTCCGGAAAGATTTTTGTCTGTTTTTTTTCTTGGTAACTGAAATTTCTAATGTTGAAAAACAAGGTTTTAAACAAAATTTTTAAAATTACACAGTTCAGAATAACATGATTAAATCTATTCACTGGATTGTCTTTTTTCTCTATTAATGCCTTAATTAAAAAATGTTATTTGAAGGCCTCAGCTTCTCCTAAAAGCTGGCCAATATTTATCCCTCAATCAACATCACTGAAACAGATTACCTGGTCATTATCACATTGCTGTTTGTGGGAGCTTGCTGTGCGCAAATTGGTAGCCGCGTTTCCCACATTACAACAGAGACTATACTCCAAAAAGCTCGCTCTTCATTGGCTGCAAAGCGCTTTGGGACGTCCGGTGGTCGTAGAAGTGCAAGTCTGTCTTTTTTAAAAGCCTGGGGTTGGAGTTGTGCAAGACACGTGATTGTTAGCTGAAATAAAAACAGCAATGCTGGAAATACTCAGCAGGTCAGGCAGCATCTGTCCTCAGAACTACCTGACTGACCCGCTGAGGATTTCCAGCATTTTCCTGTTTTTATTTCAGATTTCCAGCAGGCTCAGTATTTTGCTTTTGTGTTAGTCATAGAGCCATAACGGCACAGAAGGAGGCCATTCGGCCCATCGAGCCTGTGCCGGCTCTCTGTGGAGTGATCCAGTCAGTCCCATTCCCCTGCTCTATCCCCGTAGCCCTGCAAGTTCATGTCCCTCAAGTGCCTATCCAGTCTCCCCTTGAAACAGAGAAACATAGAAAAATAGGAGCAGGAGTAGGCCATTCGGCCATTCGAGCCATTCAATATGATCATGGCTGATCCTCTATCTCAATACCATATTCCCGCTCTCTCCCCATACCCCTTGATGCCTTTTGCGTCTAGAAATCTATCTATCTCCTTCTTAAATATATTCAGTGACTTGGCCTCCACAGCCTTCTGTGGTAGAGAATTCCACAGGTTCACCACCCTCTGAGTGAAGAAATTTCTCCTCATCTCAGTCCTAAATATCCTATCCCGTATCCTGAGACTGTGACCCCTCGTTCTAGACCCCCCCAGCCAGGGGAAACATCCTCCCTGCATCCAGTCTGTCTAGCCCTGTCAGAATTTTATACGTTTCAATGAGATCCCCTCTCATTCTTCTAAACTCTAGTGAATACAGGCCTAGTCGACCCAATCTCTCCTTATACGACAGTCCTGCCATCCCAGGAATCAGTCTGATGAACCTTCGCTGCACTCCCTCTGTGGCAAGTATATCCTTTCTTAGGTAAGGAGACCAAAACTGCACACAGTACTCCAGGTGTGGTCTCACCAAGGCCCTGTGTAACTGTAGTGAGACACCCTTGCTCCTGTACTCAAATCCTCTTGCAATGAAGGCCAACATACCATTTGCCTTCCTAACTGCTTGCTGCACCTGCATGTTTGCTTTCAGTGACTGGTGTACAAGGACACCCAGGTCCCTTTGTACATCAACATTTCCCAATCTATCACCATTTAAATAATACTCTGCCTTTCTGTTTTTCCTACCGAAGTGGATAACTTCACATTTATCCACGTTATACTGCATCTGCCATGTATTTGCCCACTCACTCAACTTGTCTAAATTGCCTTGAAGCCTCTTTGCATCCTCCTCACAACTCACAATCCCACCTAGTTTTGTGTCATCAGCAAACTTGGAAATATTACATTTGGTTTCCTCATCCAAATCATTGATATATATTGTGAATAGCCGGGGCCCAAGCACTGATCCCTGCGGTACCCCACTAGTCACTGCCTGCCACCCCAAAAAGATCCATTTATTCCTACTCTCTGTTTCCTGTCTGTTAACCAATTTTCAATCCATGCCAGTATATTACCCACAGTCCCATGTGCTTTAATTTTGCACACTAACCTTTTATGTGGGACTTTATCAAAGGCCTTCTGAAAATCCAAATACACCACATCCACTGGTTCTCCCTTATCTATTCTACCAGTTACATCCTCAAAAAACTCCAGTAGGTTTGTCAAACACGATTTCCCTTTCATAAATCCATGCTGACTTTGTCTAATCCCGTTGATATTTTCTAAGTGTCCTGTTATCAAATCCTTGATAATAGACTAGCATTTTCCCTACTACTGATATTAGGCTAACCGGTCTGTAGTTCCCGGTTTTCTCTCTCCCTCCTTTTTTAAATAGTGGGGTTACCTTTGCCACCCTCCAATCTGCAGGAACTGTTCCATAATCTATAGAATTTTGGAAGATGACAACCAATGCATCCACTATTTCCATGGCTACCTCTTTTAGTACTCTGGGATGCAGATTATCAGGCCCTGGGGATTTATCAGCTTTCAGTCCCATTAATTTCTCCAGCACTATTTTTTTACTAATACTAATTTCCTTTAATTCCTCCTTCTCACTAGACCCTTGGTTCCCTAGCATTTCTGTGAAGTTATTTGTGTCCTCTTCCGTGAAGACAGAACCAAAGTATTTGTTTAATTGCTCTGCCATTTCCTTGTTCCCCATTATAAATTCTCCCGTTTCTGACTGTAAGGGACCTACATTTGTTTTCACTAATCTTTTTCTTTTTACATACTTGTAGAAGCTTTTACAGTCTGCTTTTATGTTCCTTGCAAGTTTACTCTCATACTCTATTTTTCCCCTCTTAATCAATCTCTTGGTCCTTTTTTACTGAACTCGAAACTTCTCCCAATCCTCAGGCTTGCTAATTTTTCTGGCAACTTTATATGACTCCTCTTTGGATCTAATACTATCCTTAATTTCTTTTGTTAGCCATGGTTGGGCCGCTTTTCCTTTTGTGTTTTTCCGCCGGAAAGGAATTGAGTGTCTCCGTTTCCACCACTTCCGTCGGCAGCGAGTTCCAGGTCCTCACCACTCGCTGCTTAAAAAAGATTTTCCTCACATCCCCCCTGTATCTCTTGCCAAAACCTTAAATCTGTGTCCCCCCAGTCCTATTACCATCAACTAGCGGGAACAGCCTTTCCCCATCTAGCCTATCCAAACCCGTCATAATCTTGTACACCTTTATCAAATCACCCCTCAACCTCCTTTACTCTAATGAAAACAAATCCAGCTTCTCCAACCTGTCCTTGTAGCTAAGATCCCCCCCATCCCCGGAACCATTCTGGTAAATCTCCTCTGCACCCTCTCAAGGGCCTTCACATCCTTCTAGCCTTGCCCTGTGCCTGTAAGCATATATCACCTTCTTTTTCTCTAATAGGCCCCACCCCACCTCTTACTACCCGCTTACTGTTTACATGATTGTGGAAGATTTTTGGGTTCCCTTTTATGTTAACCGCCATTCTACTCTCATATTCTCTCTTTGCCAATCTTATTTTCATCTTCACTTCCCCTCTCAACTTATTGTATTTGGTCTGGTTGTTCCTTGAAGAATTCACCTGACATGCATGATACACCTTTTTTGTTTCATCATCTTCTCTATCTCCCTCGTCATCCAAGGAGCCCTTGCTTTGGTTCCCTTACCCTTCCCCCTTGTTGGAATGTACCTAGCCTGTACTTGGAACATCTCCTCCTTAAAGATCACCCATTGTTCCGTTACAGTTTTTCCCCGTCAGTCTTTGGTTCCATTTTACCTTGGCTAGATCCTTTTGCATCCCATTGAAGTTAGCCCTATTCCAGTTTAGAAGTTCCACTCTAGATTGGTCCTTGCTCCTCTCCATTGCTAATCTAAATCTTATGATACGATGATCACTCGTACCCAAGTGTTCTCCCACATACACTTGGTCGACCTGGCCCACCTCATTTCCCAGCACCAGATCCAGCAATGCCTCCTTCCTAGTTGGGCCAAGAACATACTGGTCAAGGAAATTCTCCTGAACACATTTCAGAAATTCTTCCCCCTCCTTTGCCTTTACCCTACCATTATCCCAATCGATATTTGGGTAATTAAAGTTTCCCAATATCACCACTCTATGGGGGAAAAATTGAGTCTCGCCCCCTTTGGGGCGCTAACTTCGCTGGGCCCGAAAAAATTAGCGCCCCCACGGCCGAAATTCATCAGTAGCACCCCAAGAGGGAGCTGGGTGCTACTGGAAGCGCCCCACCTCCCTCTTGGGGCGCTGCGAACGAATATCACGGAGCTACGTGCCGTGGTACTGCGGGCCTTCCGCCCCTTCTTAAAGGGGAGGGGCCTAGAGCAGCGCGAC
Source organism: Squalus acanthias (assembly GCA_030390025.1). Lineage (NCBI taxonomy): Eukaryota > Metazoa > Chordata > Chondrichthyes > Squaliformes > Squalidae > Squalus > Squalus acanthias. The sequence goes on from CM059425.1 coordinate 260,165,213, forward strand.
CCGGGGCCCAGCTGGCCCACCAGGGATTGGAGTGCCGGCAAAAGAGCCCGGCACCCAAGAGAAGTGCCGGGCTCACGGAGCGCAGCTGGCACTCCGCGGGGTGGCTGAGGAGGAGGCCGGGGACGGCAGAGGGGGCAGGTGCTGGGAGGCGGCCAGCAACAAAAATGGCCGCCCGGCACCTTCCCTTTAATTAACGCTGCCCCGGCCGCGGGTAGGTCTCCCTGACCCCGTCAGAGATAGCGTCCGGCGGTAAGTCAGGTGGCGCTACCGAAGATCGGGGCCGGGGCACGAGCGGGGCGCTGCGCACAGCGATGACATCATCACCGACTGCAATGACATCATCACTGGCGGCGCAGCACTGCGGGGCGCTCACGATTACTGCCGCTGCTAACCTCCCGCTAAATTTCGCGGGAGGCGTTGGCGGCACCGCGCTCGAGCACTAGTTGCTTTGCGCCCCGTTAGCGCCCTAAGAGGCGCAAAGCAACCGAATTTTTAGGCCTATAGCTCTTGCATATCTCTGCGATTTCCCTGCAGATCATACCATTTTTGCTCCTCAACTCTAACCAAATGGATTCTGTCCTTGTCCCCTCAAGAACATCCTCCCATTCCAACACTACAATGTCTTCCTTAATCAGCACTGCCACCCCACCTCCCTTTTTTCCTTCCCTATCTTTTCTGAACACCTTGTACCCTTGAATTTTAAGTGCCCAGTCCTCACTGTTATTAAGCCACGTTTCCGTTATTGCCACATCATATTGCCACACGGCTAATTGTGCTTGTAGCTCACCAACCTTATTCATCACACTTTGTGCGTTTACATACATGCATTCTAAACCCATTTTTGAATTTTTCGTAGTCTTTCTTAGTCTGCTCCTATCTAATATGGTACTACTTCCGCCTCTAGTATTACTTTCTTCTCTAGTACTATCCAACGCACTCACTCTTTTATGCACCTTATTCCTCTTTTCTATTCCTATATGCTGGTGCCCATCCCCCTGCCAAGTTAGTTTAAACCCTCCCCAACAGCACTGAAGGCAGGTTGTGCAGTCTGAGCACAAGCGGGCTACCCAATTTCCTGCATCACAACAGTGACTACACTTCAAAAAGTGCTTCATTGGCTGTAAAGCGCTTTGGGACATCCTGAGGTTGTTATAGGCGCTATATAAATGCACGTTCGTTCTTTATCTTTCAATTTCCCAGCATGCATCCGTGCCATTGAGACTTTTACCTGAAATAGTGGTGCCACGCCCCCAAATCCCAACCAGACTGGAAATCTATCATTTTTGCCCCAGAAAGTTTGTGGAATGTCGAGGCTATTTTGCCTCAAATCAACTTTCATTTCACCAAGTACTGCAACATGCCTGCCGGTGGCGCTGCTGAGCTGGTCATAGAACTGTTCGCCGCGCAGCAGCACCGCCACCAGAGGTTTAGTGGTACTGCAGGCCAGATTCCACACTTGGACACAAGCCAATTACTGCTGATGCTGGGAATCTGAAATACTCAGCCGGTCAGGCAGCATCTGTGGAGAGAGAGAAACAGAGTTAACGTCTCAGGTCATCTCTACTTTCATCTCTACTGTGGGATCCATTTTATTATCTGGTCATAGAACAGCTATTCACACAATATATATTAATGATCTAGACAAGGGAACTAGATGTAATATCTCCAAGTTTGCAGACGACACAAAGCTGGGTGGGCGTGTGTGCCGCGAGGAGGATGCCGAGAAACTCCAGGATGATTTGGACAGGTTGGGTGATTGGGCAGAAGCATGGCAGATGCAATATAACGTGGATAAATGCGAGGTTATCCACTTTGGTGTCAAAAACAGGAAGGCAGATTATTATCTGAACGGCAATAGATTGGGAGAAGGGGAAGTGCAACGAGACCTGGGTGTCCTTGTGCACCAGTCGCTGAAGGTAAGCATGCAGGTGCAGCAGGCGGTTAAGAAGGCAAATGGTATGTTGACCTTCATAGCGAGAGGATTCGAGTACAGGAGCAAGGATGTCTTGCTGCAGTTGTACAGGGCCTTGGTGAGACCACATCTTGAGTACTGTGTGCAGTTCTGGTCGCCTTATCTGAGGAAGGAGGTTCTTGCCATGGAAGGAGTTCAGCGAAGAGTCACCAGGCTGATACCTGGGATGGCAGGAATGAAGTATGAGGAGAGATTGGGTCGATTGGGCTTATACTCGCTGGAGTTTAGAAGAATGAGAGGGGATCTCATTGAAACTTATAAAATTCTGAAAGGACTGGACAGACTAGATGCAGGAAGGATGTTCCCGATGGTCGGGGAGTCCAGAACCAGGGGTCACAGTCTAAGGATAAGGGGTAAGCCATTTAGGACAGAAATGAGGAGGAATTTCTTCACCCAGAGAGTGGTGAACCTGTGGAATTCTCTACCACAGAAGGCAGTAGAGGCCAATTCATTAAATATATTCAAGAAGGAGTTGGATATATTTCTTAAGGCTAAAGGTATCAAGGGATATGGGGAGAAGGCAGGTACAGGGTACTGAGTTTGGATGATCAGCCATGATCTCATCGAATGGCGGAGCAGGCTCGAGGGGCCGAATGGCCTATTCCTGCTCCTATCTTCTATGTTTCTATTATCACATTGCTGTTTGTGGGAGCTTGCTGTGCACAGATTGGCTGCCGCGTTTCCTACATTACAACAGTGACTACACTTCAAAAAGTACTTCATTGGCTGTAAAGCGCTTTGAGACGTCTGGTGGTCGTGAAAGGCGCTATAGCAATGCAAGTCTTTCTTTTATTTAATGGCATTTCAGGGATTTAAAATGTACAGAAGCTACAATAAATTGTGTTTAGACTGGGCTTTTAAGAGATCTCTTTCTGAGGTCTCACATAAGTTAATAGGTCATTTTTCCAGCTTTGTGCCGCCTGTATTGGAAATTTCTGTGTGCATGGCGTCTGATCTTCCAACCATTGAAATTAAACGCAGCCTCCCAGACGGCAGAAGTGCCTTCATGTTCTCACATTGCTGTGTTGGGGTGTTACTGGCACAAGCTTATTTCTCAAACGTTTATTTTTAAAAACTGGTTCTGCAAATAGTGTCTCTTCTGCAAATAGTGTCTCTTGGGCCTACCCCTGCCTGGCTTGCCAACTTTTCAACCCTTACATGATACGGCCTAGGAATCGCTCTTGGTGATACCTCTGTACCTGGTGGCCATTGAGGGAGGGAAGGAGCGGGGGAAGGAGGATGAAGAGGAGGGGGAGGGGAAGGGGAGGAGGAGGAGGGGAGGAGGAGGAACAGGAGGGGAAGGGGAGGAGGTGGAGGAGGGGGAGGGGGAAGGGGAGGAGGAGGAAGGGGAGGGGAAGGGGAGGAGGAGGAGGAGGGGGAGGGGGGAAGGGGAGGAGGAGGAAGGGGAGGGGAAGGGGAGGAGGAGCAGAAGGAGGGGGAAGGGGGTGAGGAGGAGGAGAAGGGGGAGGAAGAGGAGGGGAAAGGGGGGAGGAGAAGGAGGAGGAAAAGGACAGCGATGAGGAGGAGGAGTAAGAAGAAAAGAAGGAGGGAGAGTAAGGGGAAGGGGAGGAAGAGGAATGGACAGAGAAGGAGAAGGTGATGCGGAGGAGCAGATGGAGGAGGAGGAGGAGGAGGAGGGGCAGAGGGAGGAGGAGGAGCAGAGGGAGGAGGAGGAGGGGCAGAGGCAGGAGGAGGAGGGGCAGAGGGAGGAGGAGGAGGAGGGGCAGAGGGAGGAGGAGGGGCAGAGACAGGAGGAGGAGGGGCAGAGGGAGGAGGAGGAAGGGCAGAGGGAGGAGGAGGAAGGGCAGAGGGAGGAGGAGGAGCAGAGGGAGGAGGAGGAGGGGCAGAGGCAGGAGGAGGAGGGGCAGAGGGAGGAGGAGGAGGGGCAGAGGGAGGAGGAGGAGGGGCAGAGGCAGGAGGAGGAGGAGGGGGAGGAGAGGGAGGAGGAGGAGGAGCAGAGGGAGGAGGAGGGGCAGAGGGAGGAGGAGGAGGGGCAGAGGGAGGAGGAGGAGGGGCAGAGGGAGGAGGAGGGGCAGAGGGAGGAGGAGGAGGAGCAGAGGGAGGAGGAGGAGGGGCAGAGGGAGGAGGAGGAGCAGAGGGAGGAGGAGGAGGGGCAGAGGGAGGAGGAGGAGGGGCAGAGGGAGGAGGAGGAGGAGGGGCAGAGGGAGGAGGAGGAGGAGGAGGAGGAGAGGGAGGAGGAGGAGCAGAGGGAGGAGGAGGAGGAGCAGAGGGAGGAGGAGGAGGAGGGGCAGAGGGAGGAGGAGGAGGAGGAGGGGCAGAGGGAGGAGGAGGAGGAGGGGCAGAGGGAGGAGGAGGAGGAGGAGGAGCAGAGGCAGGAGGAGGAGGAGCACAGGGAGGAGGAGGAGGGGCAGAGGGAGGAGGAGGAGGAGCAGAGGGAGGAGGAGGAGGAGCACAGGGAGGAGGAGGAGGGGCAGAGGGAGGAGGAGGAGGAGCAGAGGGAGGAGGAGGAGGAGGGGCAGAGGGAGGAGGAGGAGGAGCAGAGGGAGGAGGAGGAGGAGGGGCAGAGGGAGGAGGAGGAGGGGCAGAGGGAGGAGGAGGAGGAGGGGCAGAGGGAGGAGGAGGAGGAGCAGAGGGAGGAGGAGGAGGAGGGGCAGAGGGAGGAGGAGGAGGGGCAGAGGGAGGAGGAGGAGGGCAGAGGGAGGAGGAGGAGGGGCAGAGGGAGGAGGAGGAGGGGCAGAGGGAGGAGGAGGAGGGGCAGAGGGAGGAGGAGGAGGGGCAGAGGGAGGAGGAGGAGGAGCAGAGGGAGGAGGAGGAGGGGCAGAGGGAGGAGGAGGAGGGGCAGAGGGAGGAGGAGGAGGGGCAGAGGGAAAGCAGGTGGCCAAGGTTGAAGAGGTGGCATTTCAGAGCCACCTGGCGGTACCGTGCCACCAGAAGATACAGACCACACCAGTCCTACCTGCAGTTTACCCAAGACTATCACCCCAGGAAGCTCCACTTCCCAAGAGGAATCAACCATGAGTGGCACCACAGGCTTCAATCTGAGCTGTAACAGACCCGTCACTGAATTTCTTTGTCATCCAGTCTGCTATGAAGGAATACTTCACGCATTCCTCAAACTGGTGACTGATGCTTTGATTGTGAGTTCGGCGGTCGATGAGGCGGGGTCGAGAGCCCCTATCGGTACACGGCCAGCAGGTTGGTCCACAAACCCGGGGTCCACCCACCTTTCACCGACACATTCCCGGGCCACAGGAACCTTCTCCTCTTCCATGGTTCCTTCCCCCTCTGAGTCTCATCCTTATTTACAAGTCCCTCCATGGCCTCGGCCCCTCCCTATCCCTGTAACATCCTCCAGCCCTACAACCCTCCGAGATCTCTGCACTCCTCCAATTCTGGCCTCTTGCACATCCCCGATTTTCTTGAACTACCATTGACAGCCATGCCTTCAGCTGCCTGGGCTCTGGAATTCCATCCCTAAACCTCTCTGCCACTCTACTCTTTCTTCTCCTTTATGAGAGGGCAACACGGTGGCATAGTGGTTAGCACTGGTGCCTCACAGCGCCAGAGACCCGGGTTCGAATCTGACCTCGGGTGACTGTCTGTGTGGAGTTTGCACATTCTCCCCGTGTCTGCGTGGGTTTCCTCCGGGTGCTCCGGTTTCCTCCCACAGTCCAAAAATGTGCGGGTTAGGTTGATTTGGCTATGATAAATTGACCCTTAGTGTTAGGGGGGATTAAATATGTGGGGTTATGGGGATAGGGTGGGATATGTTAGGGGGAATTAAATACGTGGGGTTACGGGGGTCGGGTGGGATATGTGTACTGTGGGGATTAAAGCAGGGACAGGGTACTGCATTTGGATGATCAGCCATGATCGTATTGAATGGTGGAGCAGGCTCGACGGGCCGAATGGCCTACTCCTGCTCCTAGATTCTATGTTTCTATGTTTCTATGACAACAGCAGCTTGTATTTATCCAGCCCCTTTAACGTAGTAAAACATCCCAAGGCGCTTCACAGGAACGTTATCAAATAAAATTTGTCACCGAGCCACATAACGAGATATTAGGACAGGCGACCAAAAGTTTGGTCAGAGGTAGGTTTTAAGGAGCGTCTTAAAGGTGGAGAGGCGGAGAGGTTCAGGGAGGGGATTCCAGAGCTTAGGGCCCAGGCAGCTGAAGGCCGCCAATGGTGGAGCGATGAATTTCAGGGATGAGCAAGAGGTCAGAATTGGAGGAGCGCAGATATCTCGGGGGGGGGTTGTGGGGCTGGAGGAGGTTACAGAGACAGGGAGGGGCGAAGCCATGGAGGGATTTGAAAACAAGGATGAGAGTTTCAAAATCAAAGCGTTGCCGGACCGGGAGCCAATGTAGGTCAGCGAGCACAGGGGTGATGGGTGAAAGGGACTTGGTGTGAGTTCGGACACGGGCAGCCGAGTTTTGGATGAGCTCAAGTTTATGTAGGATGGAAGGTGGGAAGCCGACCAGGAGTGTGTTGGAATAGTCGAGTCTAGAGGTAACAAAGGCATGGATGAGGGTTTCAGCAGCGGATGAGCTGAGGCAAGGGCGGAGACGGGCGATGTTACGGAGGTGGAAATAGATGGTTTTGGTGATGGAGCAGATATGTGGTTTGAAGCTCATTTCAGGGTCAAATATGACACCGAGGTTCTGGTTCAGCCTCAGACAGATGTTAGGGACAGGGATGGATTCGGTGGCTAGGGAACGGAGTTTGTGGCGGGATCTGAAGACAATGGCTTCGGTCTTCCCAATATTAATTTGAGGAAATTTCTGTTATCATCCAGTAGCGGATATCGGACAAGCAGTGTGACAAATAAAGGGAGTGGAGATGCCAAGAGAAGTGGTGGTGAGGTAGAGCTGGGTGTTGTCAGCGTACATGTGGAAACTGACGCTGTGTTTTCGGATGATGTCGCCGAGGGGCAACATGTAGATGAGAAATAGGAGGGGGCCAAGGATAGATCCTTGGGGGACACCAGAGGTAATGCTCACTAAAACCTACCTCTTTGACCAAGCTTTTGGTCACCTGTCCTAATATCTCCTTAGTGGCTCGGTGTCAAATTCTGTCTGATAATCGCTCCTGTGAAGTGCCTTGGGACGTTTTACTACATTAAAGGCGCTATATAAATACAAGTTGTTGTTGTTGCTATTCCGCTGTAACCATTTACACCTCCTCTGGCCCCTTCTTTTGTTTCTTTGTTTGGCCCCATTACCACTATTTTATATTAACAAGTTAGACTTTGGAATCAAAAATACAATTTGTAAATTTGCGGATGACACCAAGTTGCGGGGGAGATCGTCAATACTGAGGAGGACTGCAACAAGTTACAGGAGGACATTAATAAACTTGCAGAATGGGCATATAATTGGCAAATGAAGTTCAACACAGATAAATGTGAGGTATTACATTTTGGTAGGAAGAATAGGGAGGTCACTTATCACTTGGAGGGTGCGAGTCTGGGTGGGGTAGAGGAACAAAGGGATCTCGGAGTACAAATACACAAATCACTAAAAGTTGCGACACAGGTTAACAAGGCCATAAAAAAAGCAAACAAACCACTAGGGATTATTTCTAGAGGGATGGAATTGAAAAGTAGTGAAGTTATGCTAAACTTGTATCGAACCTTGGTTAGACCACACTTTGAGTACTGCGAACAATTCTGGTCGTCATATTATAAAAAGGATATAGAGGCACTGGAGAGGGTGCAGAGAAGATTTACAAGGACAATACCAGAAATGCGAGGGTATACATATCAGGAAAGGATGAACAGGCTGGGTCTCTTTTCTCTTGAAAAAAGAAGGCTGAGGGGTGACCTAATAAAGATCTTAAAAATTACGAAAGGTTTTGATAGAGTGGATACAGAGAGAGTGTTTCCACTTGTGGGGAAGAGCAAAACTAGAAGCCATCAATATAAGATAGTCACCAAGAAATCAAATAGGGAATTCAGAAGAAACTTCTTTACCCAGAGAGTGGTGAGAATGTGGAACTCGCTACCACAGGGAGTGGTTGAAGCGAATAGTATAGATACATTTAAGGGGAGGCTAGATAAGCATATGAGGGAGAAGGGAATAGAGGGTTACGCTGATAGATTTAGATGAGGAAAGACGGGAGGAGGCTCGAGTGGAGCAGAAATGCTGACATGGACTGGTTGGGCCGAATGGCCTGTTTCTGTGCTGTACGGAGTTCCGACACGGCAAGAGAGCCCCAGGTGGGCAGAGGAAACGCTTCAAGGACACCCTCAAAGCCTCCTTGAAAAAGTGCAACATCCCCACCGACACCTAGGAATCCCTGGTCCAAGACTGCACAAAGTGTGGGAGAAGCATCCGGGAAGGCGCCGAACACCTCGAGTCTCTTCGCCGGGAGCAAGCGGAAGCCCAGTGCAAACAGTGGAAGGAGCGCACGTCAGCCCAAGCACCCCACCCACCTGCCCCTTCAACCACCGTCAGCCCCACCTGTGACAGAGACTGTAGGTCCCGCATTGGACTCATCAGTCACCTGAGAACTCATTTTTAATGTGGAAGCAAGTCATCCTCGGTTCCGAGGGACTGCCTAAGAAGAAGAAGATATCCTATGTAATCCTATGTATCATTGCACTAGCTGTGGGATTTTTTCTTTTTCAAAGTAGTTGGCTTCCCTAAATTCGAAGGGGGTCCCTTTATCAACGCAGCACATTCACAGGAAGGGGTAGCACTTCCTCAAATAAAACCATAGAATGCTGCAAACACTCAGCGGAGAGAGAAACAGAGTTAACGTCTCAGGCCTGTGACCTTTCGTCAGAACTGGAAGATGTTCGAGATAAACAGATTCTAAGCAAACACAGAGCTGGGGATAAAGGAGAGGGAGGGGGATGGTCTGTGATAGGGTGGAGGGCAGGAGTGATTAAATGACAAAAGGCAAGGCAAAAGAGAAGTGAGAATGGGACAAGTAAAGAAATAAAAGAAAGGCCCAGAGCATGTGTCATTTTTGTTATTCGTTTATGGGATGTGGGCGACGCTGGCAAGGCCAGCATTTATTGCCCATCCCTAATTGCCCTCGAGAAGGTGGTGGTGATCTGTCTTGAACCGCTGCAGTCCGTGTGGTGAAGGTACTCCAAAAGTGATGTTAGGGAGGGAGTACCAGGATTTTGACCCAGCAATGATGAAGGATCGGCGATATACTTCTAAGTCAGGATAGTGTGTGACTTGGAGGTGGTGGTGTTCCCATGTGCCTGCTGCCCTTGTCCTTCTAGGTGGAAGAGGTCGTTGGTTTGGGAGGTGCTGCCGAAGAAGCCTTGGTGAGTTGCTGCAGTGCATCTTGTAGATGGTACACACTGCAGCCACGGTATGCCGGTGGTGGAGGGAGTGAATGTTTGAGGTGCCGATCAAGCGGGCTGCTTTGTCCTGGATGGTGTCGAGCTTCTTGAGTGTTGTTGGAGCTGCACTCATCCAGGCAAGTGGAGAGTATTCCATCACACTCCTGACTTGTGCCTTGTAGATGGTGGAAAGGCTTTTGGGGAGTCAGGAGGTGAGACACTTGCCGTTGAATACCCAGCCTCTGACCTGCTCTTGTTGCCACAGTATTTATGTGGCTGGTCCAGTTAAGTTTCTGGTCAATGGTGACCCCCAGGATGTTGATGGTGGGGGATTCGGCGATGGTAGTGCCGTTGAATGTCAAGGGACGGTGGTTAGACTCTCGCTTGTTGTAGTCATTGTTGCCCTTGAGAAGGTGGTGGTGAGCCTCCTTCTTGAACCACAGAGGTTCAAGAGTCAACCACATTGCACTGGGTCTGGAGTCACATATAGGCCAGACCGGGTAAGGGCAGCAGATTTCCTTCCCTAAAGGACAATTAGTGAACCAGATGGGTTTTTATGACAATCTGATAGTTTCATGTTTACCATTACTGCGACGAGCTTTTTTATTCCAGATCTGGAATTTATTTTCCCCAACTGCTCTGGTGGGATTTGAACTCACATCTTTGAGATGGGTTAGAGTCCAGACCTCTGGATTACTAGTCCAGTCACATAACCACTGTGCTACCGTACCCCTGTACACGGTTACAACAGAGCAGCAGAGGGGGAGGGAAGCTTGGAAAATGGGCCAAAGGCTCTCGTGGCCCGGGAATGTGGTGGAGAAAGGTGGTGGACCCCCTCACCGGCCGTGTAGCGATAGGGGATCCCCACCCCAATCACCAGCCTGCACCTCCTCCACTCCCAGTGGCTCTGGTGCAGCCATCCTCCATTACCAGCACCTGCTGTCTGATAAATTGCAAAAGGTGGTTGAGATCGACACCACTTCCTCAACACAGAGCTGGTCAGTGACCACCAACATCACGTCATGTGTGCGAACGAACATTTTCTCGGAAGCAACCGCAGTGGGTAGCACTCTTGCCTCTGAGTCAGAAGGTCGAGAGTTCATAGTCCCACTCCAGAGACTCGAGCACATAATCCAGGCTGACACTCCCAGTGCAGTGCTGAGGGAGTGCTGCACTGTCGGAGGTGCCGTCTTTCGGATGAGACGGTAGACAGAGGCCCCCGTCTGCTCTCTCAGGTGGACACAAAAGATCCCACGGTCACTATTTCGAAGAAGAGCAGGGGAGTTCTCCCCGGTGTCCTGGCCAATATTTATCCCACAACCAACATGACTAAAAAAAATAGCAAAATACTGCGGATGCTGGAAATCTGAAATAACAACAGAAAATGCTGGAAACACTCAGCAGGCCAGGCAACATCCGTGGAGAGAGAAACAGAGTTAACGTTTCAGGTCGAATGAAGGGTCCCAGACCTGAAACGTTAACTCTGTTTCTCTCTCCACGGATGCTGCCTGGCCTGCTGAGTGTTTCCAGCATTTTCTGTTGTTATTTCACTAAAAAAAAGGTTATCTGGCCATTATCACAATGCTGTTTGTCAGACCTTCCTGTCCACAATTTGGCTGCTGAGTTTCCTACACTACAACAGTGACTACACTTCAAAAGTACTCCCATTGACTATAAAGTGCTTTTGGACATCCTGAAGTCAGAGTCATAGAGTTATACAGCACAGAAAGAGGCCCTTCGGCACATCGTGTCCGCGCCGGCCATCAAGCCCTGTCTATTCTAATCCCATTTTCCAGCACTTGGTCCATAGCCTTGTATGCTATGCCGTTTCAAGTGCTCATCTAAATGCTTCTTGAATGTTGTGAGGGTTCCTGTCTCTGCCACCCTTTCAGGCAGTGAGTTCCAGATTCCAACCACCCTCTGGGTGAAAAAGATTATCCTCAAATCCCCTCTAAACCTCCTGCCCCTTACCTTGAAACTATGCCCCCTGGTTATTGACCCCTCTACAAAGGGGAAAAGTTCCTTTCTATCTACCCTATCTATGCCCCTCATAATTTTGTACACCTCAATCAGGTCCCCCCTCAGCCTACTCTGCTCTAAGGAGAACAACCCCAGCCTGTCCAGTCTCTCTTCATAGCTGAAGCGCTCTAGCCCAGGTAACATCCTGGTGAATCTCCTCTGCACCCTCTCCAATGCAATCACATCCCTCCTATAGTGTGGCGACCAGAACTGCACACAGTATTCCAGCTGTGGCCTAACTAGCGTTTTGTACAGCTCCATCATAACCTCCCTGCTCTTATATTCTATGCCTCGGCTAATGAAGGCAAGTATCCCATATGCCTTTTTAACCACCTTATCTACCTGTCCTACTGCCTTCAGGGATCTATGTGCATGCACACCAAGGTCCCTCTGATCCTCTGTCCTTCCTAGGGTCCTACCATTCATTGTGTATTCCCTTGCCTTGTTAGTCCTCCCAAAATGCATCACCTCACACTTTTCAGGGTTAAATTCCATTTGCCACTGTTCTGCCCATCTAACCAACCCATCTATATCGTCCTGCAGCCTGAGGCTTCCCTCCTCGCTATTTACCACTCCACCAATTTTTGTGTCATCTGCGGACTTACTGATCATACCTCTTACATTCATATCTAAATCATTAATGTACACTACAAACAGCAAAGGACCCAGCACCGATCCCTGCAGTACATCACTGGACACAGGCTTCCAGTCACAAAAACAACCTTCGACCATCACCCTCTGCCTCCTGCCACTAAGCCAATTTTGGATCCAATGTGCCAAATTGCCCTGGATCCCATGGGCTCTTACCTTCTTGACCAGTCTCCCATGTGGGACTTTGTCAAAAGCCTTACTGAAGTCCATGTAGACTACATCAACTGCACAACCCTCATCCACACACCTCGTCACCCCCTCGAAAAATTCAATCAAATTGGTTAGACATGATCTCCCTCTGACAAAGCCATGCTGACTATCCTTGATTAATCCTTGCCTCTCCAAGTGGAGACTAATTCTGTTCCTCAGAATTTTTTCCAATAATTTCCCTACCACTGATGTTAGGCTCAATGGCCTGTAATTCCCTGGTTGATCCCTACTACCCTTCTTGAATAATGGTACTATGTTAGCTGTTCTCCAGTCCTCTGGCACCTCCCCTGTGGCCAGAGAGTTTCTGAAAATTTGTGTCAGAGCCCCTGCAATCTCCTCCCTTGCCTCACACAGCAGCCTGGGATATATCTCGTCAGGGCCTGGGGATTTATCCACTTTTAAGCCCGCTAAAATCGCTAGTAACTCCTCCCTCTCAATACTAATTTGTTCAAGTATATCACAATCCCCCTGCCTGATTTCTATGCCTACATTGTCCTTCTCCATAGTGAACACAGATGCAAAATATTCATTTAAAACCTCACCTACATCCGGAGTTCTACACACAGATTGCCATTTTGGTCCCTAATGGGCCCTACTCTTTCCCTGGTTATCCTCTTGCTCTTAATATACTTATAAAACACCTTGGGATTTTCCTTTATTTTGCCCGCCAGTGTTTTTTCATGTCCCCTCTTCGCTCTCCTAATTTCTTTTTTAAGTACCCCCCTGCACTTTCTATACTCCTCTAGGGCTTCCACTGTTTTTAGTCCTTTGTATCTGCCAAAAGCCTCCCTTTTTTTCCTAATCCATTCTTGTATATCCCTTGACATGCAGGGTTCCTGGGTTTGTTGGTCCCACTTGACCTTTACGGGAACATGTTGCCGTTGTACTCTCTCTATTTCCTTTCTGAAAGACTCCCACTGCTCTGATGTAGATTTTCCTACAAGTAGCTGATCCCAGTCCACTTTGGCCAGATCCTGCTTCATCATATTAAAATCAGCCTTCCCCCAATTTAGAGCTTTTATTTCCAGTCCATCTTTATCCTTTTCCATGACTGCCTTAAATCTCACCGAATTATGGTCACTGTCACCAAAATGCTCTCCTACTGACACTTCTACTACTTGCCCGGCTACATTCATAGAAACATAGAAACATAGAAGATAGGAGCAGGAGTAGGCCATTCGGCCCCTCGAGTCTGCTCCGCCATTCAATGCGATCATAGCTGATCATCCAAATTCAGTACCCTGTCCCTGCTTTCTCCCCATATCCCTTGGTCCCTTTAGCCTTAAGAAATATATCTAACTCCTTCTTGAACATATTTAATGAATTGGCCTCAACTGCCTTGTGTGGTAGAGAATTCCACAGGTTCACCACTCACTGGGTGAAGAAATTCCTCCTCATCTCAGTCCTAAATGGCTTACCCCTTATCCTTAGACTGTGACCTCTGCTTCTGGACTCCCCCGCCATCGGGAACATCCTTCCTGCATCTAGTCTGTCTAGTCCTGTTAGAATTTTATAAGTTTCAATGAGATCCCCTCTCATTCTTCTAAACTCGAGCGAGTAAAAGCCTATTCGACCCAATCTCTCTTCATACGTCATTCCTGCCATCTCAGGTTTCAGTCTGGTGAATCTTCGCTACACTCCCTCCATGGCAAGAACATCCTTTACATAGAAACATAGAAACATAGAAAATAGGTGCAGGAGTAGACCATTCGGTCCTTCGAGCCTGCACCGCCATTCAATGCGTTCATGGCTGAACATGCTACCTCAGTACCCCATTCCTACTTTCTCGCCATACCCCTTGATCCCCCTAGTTGTGAGTATTATATCTAACTCCCTTTTAAATATATTTAGCGAACTGGCCTCAACAACCTTCTGTGGTAGAGAATTCCACAGATTCACCACTCTCTGGGTGAAGAAGTTCCTCCTCATCTCAGTCTTAAATGGCTTCCCCTTTATCCTTAGACTGTGACCCCTGGTTTTAGTTTTCCCTAACATTGGAAACATTCTGCCCGCATCTAATTTGTCTAAACCAGTCAGGATTTTAAACGTCTCTATAAGATCCCCCCTCATTCTTCTGAACTCCAGAGGATACAAGTTCAGTTGATCCAGTCTTTCTTGATATGTCAGTCTGGCCATCCCAGGAATCAATCTAGTGAACCTTCGTTGCACTCCCTCAATAGCAAGAATGTCCTTCCTCAAGTTAGGAGACCAAAACTGCACACAATACTCCAGGTGTGGCCTCACCAAGGCCCTGTACAACTGTAGCATCACCTCCCTACTCCTGTACTCAAATCCCCTTGGTATGAAGGCCATCATGCCATTTGCTTTCTTGACTGCCTGCTGCACTTGCCTTCCCACCTTCAGTGACTGATGTACCATGACGCCCAGGTCTCGTTGTACCTCCCCTTTCCCTAATCTGCCACCATTCAGGTAATAGTCTGCCTCCCTATTTTTACCACCAAAGTGGATAACCTCACATTTATCCACATTGTACTTCATCTGCCATACATTTGCCCATTCATCCAACCTGTCCAAGTCACTCTGTAGCCTCCTAGCATCCTCCTCATTGTTCACACTGCCTCCCAATTTAGTGTCATCCGCAAATTTGGATATATTACAATTAATCCCTTCGTCCAAATCATTAATATATAATGTAAACAGCTGGGGCCCCAGCACCGAACCCTGCGGTACCCCGCTGGTCACTGCCTGCCATTCTGAAAAGTACCCATTTACTCCTACTCTTTGTTTCCTGTGTGCCAACCAGTTCTCAATCCACGTCAACACATTACCCCCAATCCCATGTGCTTTAACTTTGCACACCAATCTCTTGTGTGGGACCTTGTCGAAGGCCTTCTGAAAGTCCAAATACACCACATCTACAGGTTCCCCCCCCGTCCACCCTATTGGAAACATCCTCAAAAAATTCCAGAAGATTTGTCAAGCATGATTTCCCTTTCACAAATCCATGCTGACTTGGACCTATCATGTCGCCACTTTCCAAATGGTCTGTTATGACATCTTTAATAATTGATTCCATCATTTTACCCACCACCGATGTCAGGCTGACCGGTCTATAATTCCCTGCTTTCTCCCTCCCTCCTTTTTTAAAAAGAGGGGTTACATTAGCCACCCTCCACTCCTTCGGAACTGATCCAGAGTCTAAGGAATGTTGGAAAATGATTGTCAATGCATCCACTATTTCCAAGGCCACCTCCTTAAGTACTCTGGGATGCAGACCATCAGGCCCTGGGGATTTATCAGCCTTCAGTCCCATCAATTTCCCCAACACCTTTTCCCGACTGATAAGGATTTCCCTCAGCTCCTCCCTCTTACCAGATCCTTTGATCTCTTTTATTTCCGGAAGGTTGTTTGTGTCCTCCACAGTAAACACCGAAGCAAAGTACTTGTTCAATTGATCTGCCATTTCTTTGTTCCCCATTATGACTTCCCCTGTTTCTGACTGCAGGGGACCTACGTTTGTTTTTACTAACCTCTTTCTTTTTACATATTTATAGAAGCTTTTGCAGTCCGTTTTAATGTTCTCCGCAAGCTTCCTTTCATATTTTATTTTCCCTGCCCTAATCAAACCCTTCGTCCTCCTCTGCTGAGTTTTAAAGTTCTCCCAGTCCCCGGGTTTGCTGCTACTTCTGGCCAATTTGTATGCCACTTCCTTGCTTTTAATACTATCCCTGATTTCCCTTGTTAGCCATGGTTGAGCCACCTTCCCTTTTTTATTTTTATGCCAGACAGGGATGTACAATTGCTGTAGTTCATCCATGCGATCTCTAAATGTCTGCCATTGCCCTTCCACTGATAACCCCTTAAATATCGCTTGCCAATCTAACCTCACCAATTCATGCCTCATACCCTCAAAGTTGCCCTTATTTAAGTTCTGGACCATGGTCTCTGAATTAACTGTTTCCTTCTCCATCCTAATGTAGAACTCCACCATACTATGGTCACTCTTCCCCAAGGGGCCTCGCACCACAAGATTGCTGATTAGTCCTTCCTCATTACACAACACCCAGTCCAGGATGGCCTCCCCTCTAGTTGGTTCCTCAACATATTGGTTTAGGAAACCATCCCTTAAACACTCCAGGAAATCCTCCTCCACCGTATTGCTTCCAGTTTGAGTAGCCCAATCTATATGCATATTAAAGTCACCCATGATAACTGCTGCGCCTTTTTTGCATGCACCTCTGATTTCCTGTTTCATACCCTCCCCCACCTCACTACTACTGTTTGGAGGTCTGGACACAACCCTCACTAACATTTTCTGCCCTTTGGTGTTCTGCAGCTCAACCCATATTGATTCCACATCCTCCAAGCTAATGTCCTTCCTAGCTATTGCATTAATCTCCTTTTTAACCAGCAATGCTACCCCACCCCCTTTTCCTTTTATTTTATCCTTCCTGAATGTTGAATACCCCTGGATATTCAGTTCCCAGCCTTGATTGTTCTGGAGCCACGTCTCTGTAATCCCAATCACATCATATCCGTTAACATCAATTTGCACAGTCAATTCATCCACCTTATTACGGATACTCCTTGCATTAAGACACAGCCTTTAGGCTTGTTTTATTAACACGCTTTGTCCTTTTAGACTTATGATTTAGTATGGCCCTTTGTGTTTCTTGCCTTTGTTTACTCGGATTTCCCTTATTGTTTCTCACCCTTCTAACATTTGTTTCTGACTGCATATTACTTCCCCCTGTTTCGCTTCATAGGTTCCCATTCCCCTGCCATATTAGTTTAAATCCTCCCGAACTGCCTTAGCAAATATTACCCCGAGGACATCGGTTCCAGTCCTGCCCAAGTGCAGACCGTCCCTTTTGTAAAGGTCCCACTTCCCCCAGAACTGGTTCCAATGCCTCAGGTATTTGAATCCCTCCCTCCTGCACCACTGCTCAAGCCACGTATTTAATCTCGCTATCCTGTTCATGCTATTCTGATTAGCACGTGGCACTGGTAGCAACCCAGAGATTACTACCTTTGAGGTCCTACTTTTCAATTTAGCTCCTAGCTCCCTAAATTCTGCTTGTAGGACCTCTTCCCGCTTTTTACCTATATCGTTGGTACCTACATGCACCACAACAGCTGGCTCTTCACCCTCCCTTTCCAGAATGTTCTGCAGCCGCTCCGAGACATCCTTGACCCTTGCACCAGGGAGGCAACATACCATCCTGGAATCTCGGTTGCGGCCACAGAAACTCCTGTCTACTCCCCTTACAATTGAGTCCCCTATCACTATAGCTCTACCACTCTTTTTCCCGCCCTGCTGTGCAGCAGAGCCAGCCATGGTGCCATGAACCTGGCTGCTGGTGCCTTCCCCTGGTAGGTCATTTCCCCCAACAGTATCCAAAACAGTATATCTGTTTTGGAGGGAGACGACCGCAGGGGACTCCTGCACTACCTTCCTGATAGTGCCCTGCCTGTTGGTCACCCATTTACTGTCTGACCTAGCCTTTACCCGCGGTGTGTTCAACTCACTAAATGAGTAATCCACAAAGTTCTCGGCATCGTGGCTGCTCCAGAGTGAGTCCATCCGCAGCTCCAGTGCCACCATGCGGTCCGTCAGGAGCTGCAGCTGGACGCACTTCCTGCACACATAGTTGTCAGGGACACTGGAAGTGTCCCTGATTTCCCACATAGCACAGGAGGAGCACGACACGGTTCCGAGATTTCCTGCCATGACTTAACCCTTATATTACTTTATTAAGTTAAGTCCCTGAAAACAAAATATAAATCGAACCTACCTTTTAAATTCCCTCTACCCCTAAAGGTTAGAGGAGGTGGGAGGGTGGGAGACACTACTAGTGTAGTGTCTCGGGTTTAGCAACAGCTCCACCTATATACGGGTACCAATGAATTGGCCCCGCCCTCTGACTTTGACCCCTGCTGATTGATTAGAAAACTGGTTTCCACTGCCTGCTGTGCCAATTTACTGCTACTGCAGTGTAACCTTGTTTTACTCTTCTTAAACCAACAGAATCCCAAATAGTTAACTTTTCCCCTTCACTTAAACTGCTTAAGTACTCTTATCAAGAATGATTTAAAGAGAACTAACAATTAAAGATAAGGCGACCAAAACTGCACAAAATACTCAAGGTGTGATCTCACCAAGGCCCTGTACAACTGCAGCAAGACATCCTTGCTCCTGTACTCGAATCCTCTCGCTATGCAGGCCAACATACCATTTGCCTTCTTAACCGCCTGCTGCACCTGCATACTTACCTTCAGCGACTGGTGCACAAGGACACCCAGGTCTCGTTGCACTTCCCCTTTTCCCAATCTATTGCCGTTCAGATAATAATCCGTCTTCCTGTTTTTGCTACCAAAGTGGATAACCTCGCATTTATCCACATTATACTGCATCTGCCATGCATCTGCCCAATCACCCAACCTGTCCAAATCATACTGGAGTTTCTCTGCATCCTCCTCTCAGCACACACGCCCACCCAGCTTTGTGTCGTCTGCAAACTTGGAGATATTACATCTAGTTCCCTCATCTAGATCATTAATATATATTGTGAATAGCTGGGGTCCTAGCACCGATCCCTGCGGTACCCCACTAGTCACTGCCTGCCACTCAGAAAAAGATCCGTTTATTCCAACTCTTTGCTTCCTGTCTGCCAACCAGTTCTCTATCCAAGTCAATACCTTACCCCCAATCCCATGTGCTTAAACTTTGCACGCCAATCTCTTATGCGGGACCTTATCAAAAGCCTTCTGAAAGTCCAAATACATCACATCCACTGGTTCTCCCTTATCTATTCTACCAATTACATCCTCAAAAAATTCCAGTAGATTAGTCAAGCATGATTTAGCTTTAGGAAATCCATGTTGACTTTGTCTGATCCTGTCACTGTTTTCCAAGTGCTCTGCTATTACATCTTTTACAATGGACTCTAGCATTTTGCCCACTACCGATGTCAGGCTTACCGGTCTATAATTTCCCGTTTTCACTCTACCACCTTTTTTAAATAGTGGGGTTACATTAGCTACCCTCCAATCCATGGGAACTGTTCCAGAGTCTGTAGAATGTTGGAAGATGACCAGCAATGCATCTAAAATTTCTAGGGCCACAACTTAAGTACCCTAGGATGTAGATTATCAGGCCCTGGGGATTTATCGGCCTTCAATCCAGTCAATTTCCCTAACACCATTTCCCTACAAATACTGATTTCATTCAATTCCTCCCTCTCATTAGACCCTGTGTTCCCCGACATCTCTGGGAGGTTATTTGTGTCCTCCTTTGTGAAGACAGAACCAAAGTAAGTATTTAATTGGTCTGCCATTTCTTTGTTCCCCATTATAAATTCCCCTGATTCTGACTGCAAGGGACCTACGCTTGACTTCACCAATCTTTTTCTCTTCACATATCTATAGAAGCTTTTACAGTCAGTTTTTATGTTCCCTGAAAGCTTACTCTCATATTCTATTTTCCCCCTCTTAATTAATCCCTTTGTCCTCCTTTGCTGAATCCTAAACTGCTCCCAATCCTCAGGTTTGCTGCTTTTTCTGGCCAATTTATATGTCCTCTCCTTGGATCTTATGCTATCCCTAATTTCACTTGTTAGCCACGGTTGAGTCACCTTTTTTGTTTTATTTTTATGCCAAACAGGGATGAACAAATTCTGTCATTCATCCATGTGATCTTTAAATGTTTGTCATTCCCGAGAATTAGGTCCAGTACCGCCCCCTCTCTTGTAGGACTTTCTACATGCTGGCTCAAAAAGCTCTCCTGGATGCACTTTAAGAATTACGCACCCTCTAAGCCTTTCACACTCTGACTATCCCAGTTAATATTGGGGAAGTTGAAATCCCCTACTATTATTACCCTATTATTTCTACACTTCTCTGAGATTTGCCTACATATCTGTTCCTCGATCTCCCCCTAACTGTTTGGGGGCCTATAGTACACTCCCAGCAAAGTGCTTGCCCCCTTTTTGTTTTTAAGTTGTACCCATATGGCCTCATTAGAGGAACCTGCTAAGGTATCATCCCTCCTTACAGCAGTAATTGACTCCTTGATTAATCTTGCAACACCCCCTCCTCTTTTACACCCCCCTCTGTCTCGCCTGAAGATTCTTTCCCCGGAATATTGAGCTGCCAGTCCTGCCCCTCCCTCAACCATATCTCTCTGATAGCAACAATATCATACTCCCATGTGTTCATCAACACCTTCAATTCATTTGCCTTACTCGCAAGACTCCTTGCATTAAAATAAATGCCATCCAGCCTTGCCATACTCCCTTGTGCCGTTACATATTTGCTCTGCCTTCCAGGCTGACTTTTTTCCCCTCTATATTTGGCTGTGCATCACCCCCTACTATAGCTCCACTCCATATCCCATCCCCCTGCCAAGTTAGTTTAACCGCCCCCCCCCCTAACAGTACTAGCAAACCTCCCCGCAAGGATGTTGGTCCCGTTCCGGTTCAGGTGCAACCCGTCCGACTTGTACAGGTCCCACCTTCCTCAGAAGCAGACCCAGTGATCCAGGAAACTAAAGCCCTCCCTCCTGCACCAATTCTTTAGCCACACATTCATCTGCTCTATTCTCCTTTTCCTATACTCACTAGCACGTGGCACCGGGAGTAATCCAAAGATTACAAACTTTGAGGTCCTGCTTTTTAATCTGCTACCTAGCTCCCTAAATTCTTGTTGCAGGACCTCATCCCTCTTTCTACCCATATCGTTGGTACCAATGTGAACCACGACCTCTGACTGTTCGCCCTCCCCCTTCAGAATGCCCTGCAGCCGTTCAGTGACATCCTTGACCCTGGCACCAGGGAGGCAACATACCATCCTGGAGTCACGTCTGTGGCCACAGAAACGTCTATCTGTTCCCCTTACGATAGAATCCCCTATCACTATTGCTCTCCCACTCTTTTTCCTCCCCTCCTGTGTAGCTGAGCCACTAATAGTGCCACGGACTTGGCTCTTACTGCATTCCCCTGAGAAACCATCTCCCCCATCAGTATCCAAAATGGAAAATCTGTTGGAGAGGGAGATGGACCCAGGGGACTCCTGTACTACCTTCCTAGTTCTTTTACTCTGTCTGGCGGTCACCCATTTCCTGTCTGTCTGTGCACTTTTTACCTGCGGTGTGACCACCTCGTTAAACGTGCTATCCACGAAGATCTCAGCTTCGCGGATGCTCCACAGTGACTCCAGCTGCAGCTCCAGCTCCGAAATGTGGATTTCGAGTAGCTGCAGCTGGAGACACTTCCTGCACATGTGTTCACCCTGGACACCGAAAGTGTCCCTGACTTCCCACATAGCATAGGAGGAGCACTCCACGCTGCCGAGCTGCCCTGCCATGTCCTACCCTTAATTTACTCCCTTTACTGCCTTTAAATTAAAGAATATTAAATACACTAGGGACCTTACTTCCCTTTAAACACTACTTACTCTAAACTAGAGACCTTACTTTTACTTTAACGACTGGCCTGTAGAAATACTCACCAGGTCCTACTTACCAATCAGCTCCTTCCCTGGTTGTGACGTCACTTTTGCAGTTTCGCAGTTGTTGTTGTTTGACTGCTCCCGCTCTCGGACTCTTTCCTTGGTGTAAAGTAAGAACCAATTCCTACAGGGTGAAAATTTAGGAAAAACAAAGGCGAAGCAAGGGAGCTCCTCCTTCCACTCCTCACCTGACTCCCTGACTCACCCAACTCGCAGCACTCTGTTTAAACCCCACTCAGTGCAAAATCACACTGCAAAGCCTGTTTTTATCGGCCCTGAAACAAAGGAGCTTGCTGGGTTCTGCTACAGGGGAACCAGTTTAATCTAGTTTCCCTAATTACCTGCCTTCAGCTGCTCTGAATTGTAGGCCTTGTAAATCTTTTATTCAAGTACAATAGTACTTACACAGCTCATCAATTACATAATAAACCATTACATTCATTGATCACAATAAACAATAAAGCCTTGAGAACAGCTTTACGATTAACAATATAAATACATTAATAAAATTTTACAAATAAATCAACAAAGTTTACAGTACAAATACCTTTAAATAATCTCACACAAACTTTATAGATTTAAAACAATAAATCTCAAGGTAAACGCCACATAAAAGAAAACAGTTTAACACCTCAGTGTACAAATCACATAGCACCATCATAATTCAATTAAATGCTACAAATATACTACTACCCGTTGTACGCCAGTCCTACTGGTATCGTTTGTTCATTCAATCGTTCATTCAATCGTTTGTTCACTCGAGCGTAAGTTCCAATGTGCATGCTTGCGTTCGCTCGTGCGTTCATTCGATCGTTCATTGCCCGGCCCGCAACTAAACGTCGTTCGTTCGATCGAGTGTAAGTTCCAATATGTATGCGGTGTGCGTGCGTACCATTTGTCTAAGTGCGGGCATGCGTGCGTTCGCTCATTCATTTGTTCGATCGCTTTCCAAATGATCGTTCGTTCGATCGAGTGTAAGTTCCAATGTGCATGCGTGCGTTCACTCATTCGTTCGTTCGATCGCTTTCCAAACGATCGTTCGTTCGATCGAGCGTAAGTTCCAATGTGCATGCGTGCGTTCGATCAATCGTCCATTCGTTCATTCACTTGAGCGTCCGTCCGTTCAATAGTTCGTTCATTAAGGAAATTTCCCCCCAAAAGCCAGCCATCAAAATACTCATAAATTTCTTACCAATATTAAATTACTTCATTTTTATAAAACATACCATTTACTAGACAATAATCTCAAAGTAAATTCTACATAAACACTAATTAACAACACAATATGCAAAATCCCATAGCCTTATCAGAAATCAATTAAAGCTTCAAGTACGATAGCAAAATACTGCGGATGCTGGAAATCCAAAATAACAACAGAAAACGCTGGAAAAACTCAGCAGGCCAGGCAGCATCCGTGGAGAGAGAAACAGAGTTAACGTTTCAGGTCGAAGACCCTTCGTCAGAACTGGATAAAGCAGGAAATGAAATAGATTTAAAGCAAGGATAAAGCTGGGAAAAGGGGGAGGGGATGAAAGAACAAAAGGAGAGATTAAGAGACATTGAGAGACATTAAGAGATGATCAAGGCAAGAGGAGGTGTTAATGTGACAGGTTGAGGCTAGATGAAGTGTGAAATGCACTGGCAGAATGAAGGACAGCTGCCAGCTTCAAGTAGACTGCTTTGAACCAGAAAACCTGAAACTTTTTTCAACAAAACAAATAAATTCCAGTTCTACGCCAGTCCTATTGGCAATTTAATAACTCCTCGTTTTCACTTGATGTTTGTCGAACCATGTGATGTCATAGTCCTTGTCCACAGTCTTCAGCTTTTCCACGGAAAAGAAACCATCCACTTTCTCAATCCCGTAAAAAAGACCGAAAACTCAGATTTTCTTCTACTTGTTGTTATCGCTCACAGGACCCAGTCATCAAAAAAATACTCATTATTCCTTACCGATATTATTTTATCTTCCTTTTATTTTTCCTTTTTTTTCCCACTTTTAATCGTTCCCATTTCCCATCTTGTGACCGCCCACACGTCATCCTACAGATGGAAACAGTTTGTCTTTCCTCCACCAAAATGGCGGCGCACAAACCCGATCCCGTCACCGAGAAAAGCCTCACAGCTGCCGCCAGACGGAGCACATACGGGGCGGCTGGAACTCATCCGGGCCCGAGACCATTCTTCAACTTTTAGAACCAGTGCAGCATGCTCACCCACAGCATCTCCCGACTCCACCTCCGCCGACCAGCC
Source organism: Squalus acanthias (assembly GCA_030390025.1). NCBI lineage: Eukaryota > Metazoa > Chordata > Chondrichthyes > Squaliformes > Squalidae > Squalus > Squalus acanthias. The sequence continues at coordinate 260,189,050 of CM059425.1, forward strand.
GCTCCGCCCTGGGCCCTCCGCCGACCAGCTGCTCCACCCTGGGCCCCCCGCCTGGGGTTCTCCGTGCTGGGCCTCCCAGCCGCTCCGCCCTGGGCCCCCCGCCTGGGGTTCTCCGTGCTGGGCCTCCCACCCGCTCTGCCCTGGGCCCCCCGCCTGGGGTTCTCCGCGCTGGGCTTCCCGCCTAGGCCACACTCCTCTGGGTCTTCCACCCTGGACCTTCTGCGCTGGGCCCTCCGCACTGGCATTCGCTGCCAGCAGCCGGGGCGTGGAACAGCCCGTTCACACAGCACCGAGCTGAGCTGAGCTGAGAATCTCGCAGCCTGTGTCTCTCAAACAATGGCGAAGCAAGGGAGCTCCTCCTTCCCCTCCTCACAAGACTCCCTGACTCACCCAACTCGCAGCACTCTGTTTAAACCACACTCAGTCATGAGAGGTGTTACACAAATGCAAGTTCCTTCTAGATGTAACAAGTTGCTCCACCCTTGATAAAGGGTAGGCCATTCAGGACTGAGATGAGAAGAAATTTCTTCACACAGAGGGTGGTGAATCTCTGGAATTCTCTACCCCAGAGGGCTGTGGAGGCTCAGTCATTGGGTATATTCAAAACAGAAGTCGATAGATTTCTGACTAGTGAGGGCATCAAGGGGTATGGCGATAGGGCCGGTGAATGGAGTTGAGGCAGAAGATCAGCCATGATCTCATTGAATGGCGGAGCAGGCTCGAAGGGCCGAATGGCCTACTCCTGCTCCTATTTCTTATGTTCTTATGTTCTTATGTCATAAACACTGGATTCCGTATTCTTCATCCATGCCCTCACGTACTTCCCCAGTCGTCTGGTGGATGGAACCGATAACCATGGCGGTGAGACAAGTGTGAAATCAAGAAGCTGGTTTACCTTTGCAGAACACGTGTGAGTCAACGGGATAGTGCTTCTATTTTTATTTTGTTAATTTCTTTGTATAACATTTCAGCGGACAATTATCAATAGAGATTGATGGCCGTGATTGGTCAACAACTCCATTATCGTTGCATCAGGCGCCAACTGGGATGGTAGACGGTGAACTGGATGGACCTCGGTCTTTTTTCACTGAGCAATTCCTATGTTCCTATTTATTGCCCATCTCTAGTTGCCCTGTGTTTGATACAACTGAGTGGTTTGCTCAGACACTTCAGAGGACGATTAAGTGACACATATAGGCCCAGACCGGGTAAGGGCGGCAGGTTTCCTTCCCTAAAGGACATTAGTGAACCGGTTGAGTTTTTAAACCACAATCCATCAGCTTCATGGTCGCTTTTACTGACACCCGCTTTTTATTTTCAGATTCAAATTCTCAAACTGGCGGGATTATTAGTCCAGTAACACAACCACCACTCTACCGTACTCGCGTTTGGACAAAATGGAAATGGAGCCCTGCTTCAGTGAGTCAGTACGGAGAGGGGTGGGAAGTAGCAGAAACCACCTCTCTCTCCTGCTTTAAGATGCTCCTTAAAACCTACCTCTTTGACCAAGCTTTTGGTCACCTGTCCTAATATCGCCTCATGTGGCTCGGGATCAGTATTTGTCTGATAATCGCTCCTGCGAAGTGTCTTGGGATGTTAAATGCAAGATGATGTTGTTGTGGCTGGACTCACCATTGATACCGCTTCACTCCCATTAATGGAAAACTCTGAACACCTCTTTGGTACAGGCATAGTTTTGGGGAGGTGGTGCTGGGAGGACTACAAGAGAAACTGAATGGTCCAACAAGCCCCATTTCCCACCTTCACTTATATGTAGTGGGGCTTGCATTGCCAATCAGCTCCAAGCAACGCAGCAGCCAATTTGCATTTATATAGGTTTTCACGACCTCAGGATGTCCCAAAGCGCTTTACAGCCAATGAAGGACTTTTTGAAGTGTAGTCACTGTTGTAATGTAGGAAACGTGGCAGCCAATTTGCGCACAGCAAGCTCCCACAAACAGCAATATGATAAATAGCGAGATAATCTGTTTTTTTTGTGGATGTTGATTGAGGGATAAATATCGGACAGGACACCGGGGAGAACTCCCCTGCCCTTCTTGAAAATAGAGCCATGGGATCTTTTACGTCCACCTGAGAGAGCAGACGGAACCTCGGTTTAACATCTCATCCAAACCATGGCACCTCTGACAGTGCAGCACTCCCTCAGCACCGCACTGGGAGTGTCAGCCTGGATTTAGTGCTCAAGTCTCTGGAGTGGGTCTTGAACTCACCTTCTAACTCAGAGGCGAGAGTCCAACAACTGAGACACGGCTAACACAATATTCGCTCATTAAATAGTCCCCATGTTTCAAATTGATTCTTAATGGACTGTTCGTTTAACGTTACCTTCTGAAGAAAGAAACCTCTATTTAATCGGTGCTTCCTGTTGTGTATTTTCAGTGCGATGGCTGAGATAGTGAAATGTGCGATGTCACTCCGACGTGAGCCTTAAATAACTTGAAACTTCCTCTTCACCAACAGTAACTGGAGAATTCTGAGAAGGAATTGGGCTCTCAACAAGCAAACATGCAGCATTCTCTCATTCACCTTCTTTTACTGACTGTGTCCGTGCTGAACAGTGAGTACATCCGAAAGAACAATTGTACCAACCGATGTTTCACTAACTTTGCTTTATGTCAGTGTTGTCCAATACATTTGCCGCTAGCCACATGTGGATAATTGGGAATCCAGATGTGCCTAATTGAATTTCTGATTTGGTAAATAAAACCTGAGTAGTAGACCTGTGACTTCAATACTCATATTCGCACGGTGTGTGCGTGTAAGGTTTTTGTGCGTTTGTTGTTAAAACGGTAAGACGCAAAGCAGAGTGTGCAAGGGTTTTTTTGATTCTTGTGAGTGCTTTACTTCCTTAATAGTGGTAGATGTTTGATAAAGAAAGACTTGCATTTATACAGCGCCTTTTACAAACTCAGGTCGTCCTAAAGCGCTTTACAGTCAATGATAATAACAGAAAACGCTGGAAAAACTCAGCAGGCCAGGCAGCATCCGTGGAGAGAGAAACAGAGTTATCGTTTCAGGTCGATGACCTTTCATCAGAACTGATGAAAGGTCATCGACCTGAAACGTTAACTCTGTTTCTCTCTCCACGGATGCTGCCTGGCCTGCTGAGTTTTTCCAGCGTTTTCTGTTATTTCGGATTTCCAGCATCCGCAGTATTTTGCTATCGTTACAGTCAATGATGACTCCTCGCTGTTGTAATGTAGGGAAATGCGACAGCCAATGTAAGGCGATTTCTACTTAAAATCATCGCATGCGGCCGGAACAGCAACGCCACAGCCACACCTGCGACCTGTCAAGGATTTGTGTTGGACAACACTGCTTTATACGAAGAATAAGCTGTGACTCTTGACAGGCCCGTATAAACTGGAGGTAATGCAAAAGGAAGAGATCTGCAAATGCTGAAAATACGAAAGAAAGTGAAAATGCTGCAGTGACAGCGGGTCAGCCAGTGTCTGAAAAGGGAAAGGATGGAGATCACCTTGTTGTTGTTTCAGACTGGAGGGAGGGATACAGCGCTGTTCCCCAGGTTACTGCTCCTTTTGATCGATATTAATGACCTGGACTTGGGCACACAGGGCCATCATTTCAAAGTTTGCAGATGATACGAAACTCGGAAATGTAGTAAACAGTGAGGAGGAGAGTGACAGACTTCAGGAGGACGCAGACTGACTGGTGAAATGGGCGGACACGCGGCAGATGAAATTTAACACAGAGAAATGGGAAGTGATGCATTTTGGTAGCAAGAATGAGGAGAGGAAATATGAACTGAATGGTCCAATTCTAAAGTGGGAGCAGGAACCTGGGGGTGTAAGTACGCAAATCTTTGAAGGTGGCAGGACAAGTAGAGAAGTCTGTTATAAAAGCATACGGGATCCTCGGCTTTATAAAGAGAGGCGTAGAGTGCAAAAGCAAGGAAGCTAAGCTAAACCTAATAAAATACTACTTGGGCCTCAGCTAGAATATTGTGTTCAATTCTGGGCACCACACGCTAGGAAGGATGTCAAGGCCTTGGAGAGGGTGCAGAAGAGATTTACAATAATGGTACCAGGGATGAGGGACTGCAGAAGCTGGGGTTGTTCTCCTTGGAGCAGAGAAGGTTAAGAGCAGATTTAATAGAATGGTTTTGATAGAGTAAATAAGGAGAAACTGTTTCCAGTGGAAGAAGGGTCGGTAACCAGGGGGCACAGATTTAAGGTGAGTGGCCAGAGGCGACATGAGGACACAGCGAGTTCTTGTGATCTGGAACGCGCTGCCTGAAAGGGTGATGGAAGCAGATTCAATCGTAACATTCAAAGAGAATTGGATAAAAACTTGAAGGGGAAAAATTTGCAGGACTATGGGGAAAGGGCCGGGGAGTGGGACTAATTGGAGAACTCTTTCAAAGAGCCGGCACAGGCACGATGGGCCGATTGGCCTCCTTCTGTGCTGTATCGTTCTATGGCCCGATATTGACAGGGGTGGGTTTGGAAAACGGGGGCTGGGGGATGGGGTAAGGTGGGGTCAGGGGGGGTCGGGGGGGGCGGTGGCGGAGTTTCGGTCGGGAAACCCGGAAGCTTTTAACAGCATCCCTGCCCGGAGGCCAGCCTGATTGACAGGCTTGGCTCCCTGTCGGACGGGGAGGACTCCGGAGTGAGACACAGCCGTGAGTAAGGAGCCTGCAGCAGCTAGTGGGAGTGTGGGGGGGGGGGTTTGTCCGATCCTCGATGGAGGGGGGGCCTTTAGTTGGAGGGTGTCTAATGGGGGAGGGTCCGATCCCAGGGAAAGAGGTAAGATTGATGAGCTGGGGGGGTGGGGAAGCACTCCTGCTCCTGGCCCACAGGCAGTGCTGGAAAGGCACTTACCTTCTCCCCGAATCTGTCCTCGTCTCGCTTGAGCTGCCGGGTTTCCCGAGGCCTTGGAAACCCAACCGGCCGGTGTCCAGCCTCGTTAAAATAGTTAAATAGCCAACCAGCCTCCTGGGAGCGGGTTGGCTGCCCGCCCCCTTTCCCACCTCTGTTAAACCTGGAAGTGGGCGGGTTGGAGGCGGGTTGGGGTCGGGTTTGAGATTTAAAAATTTTTAACATCCCACCCAACTCCAACCCAACCGCTTTTGGGGGTTAAAATTACCCCCTGTGATTCTAACCTTTTGGATGCCGAACTTTAATCAGAACTGGATGGGTGTACGTGAAAATACAGACTCTGATATTCCAGTAAGCAACATACATTGGCCTAGAAATTCCGTTCCCTACGGGTGTGTACGCGCTGTGTACTCACCCGGAGGGCCAATGGAAGTGCCAGTTTTACGCATGCACTGCACTGCGCATGCGCTGGAAACCGGCACTTCCGATCTCTGCAGAAAGGGCTTCCCAGGTCAAACACCTGCGCCGGATCGGCAGCGCGTACGTTAGAAACTTCCGGTTTTTTCACATTGGCTTGAGTCCAGGTAAGTCGGGAACAGCTGCGCCTAGAAAAGCAGGCGCAAGGCCTGCTTTTAGCAGGCTAATAGTTTAATAAAGTAAAAAAAAAAAATTTTTTTCCACTGATTTATCATTTTAAAATACTTTAAAGAAAGGTAAGTTTATTTTTAGCCCCGTTAAAAACTTTATTTATTTTTTTCAAAAATTTAAATTTTTGTTTAAAATAGTTAATTTATATAATTTACAGTCATTTTAAAAATGTGATTTTTTAAAAAAATTTATTTGAAGTTTTACTTATGTTTTGGGGCTGATCTCTATTCATAGATTTGACAGGTCTTCCTGTCAAATCTATGAATGGAGATTCCCTGCTCTGATTGGCTCCCCATGGCCCACGTGATCCCAGGGACGCTGCGAACTAGCGGCGCCCCTGGGATACGCGTGCCCTGCACACCGGCAGATTGAAGAGGCACAGCAACGGAAGTGTGTGCGTCCCGGGAGCCCTCCGGTCCAGGCGCAGATTTTTCCGAATCGCAGCCCTTCGCCCGCGGGAGGGCTGCGAACGGAATTTCTGGGCCAATGTTTTAAAGTTGAGAATGAAAGTCCGTTTACGAAGGTACTACAGATATCAGGTTGGACCGAGCGATCCTATGCTCCCAATGAAGATCTCGAAGGGAGCTGAGGATCGGCGAGACAGTATCACAGATTTCTCTGGCCAGCGCTCCCTTCAACTATAGGAGGCCATCAGTTTCAGAAATGTATTTTCTCCGCGACTTGAGATCTCTTGCTATATTTTTAGCGCACTGCAACAACAACAACTTGCATTTATATAAGACCATAAGAAATAGGAGCAGGAGTGGGCCATTTGGCCCATCGAGCCTGCTCCGCCATTCAATAAGATCATGGCTGATCTTCTACCTCATCTCCACTTTCCTGCACTATCCCCATATCCCTTGATTCCCTTAATATTCAAAAATCTATCGATCTCTGTCTTGAATATACTCAACTGTGCTCGTGAGTACAGGAATAGGAGGATAGAACAGATGAATGCGTGGCTGGAGAGATGGTGCAGGGGGGAGGGCTATAGATTCCTGAGGCATTGGGACCGTTTCTGGGGAAGGTGGGACCTGTACAAGCTGGACGGGTTACACCTCAACAGAGCCGGGACCAATATTCTCGCGGGGAGGGTTGCTAGTGCTGTTGGGGAGGGTTTAAACTAGCTTGGCAGGGGGATGGGCACCAGCATATAGCAGCAGAAAAGAGGAATAAGGTGCATAAAAGAGTGATTGTGTTGGATAGTACTAGAGAAGATAGTACTAGGGGCGGTAGTAGTACCATATTAGATAGGAGCAGACTAAGAAAGACTACAAAAAATTCAAAAATGGGTTTAGAATGCATGTACGTAAATGCACAAAGTGTGGTGAATAAGGTTGGTGAGCTACAAGCACAATTAGCCGTGTGGCAATAGGATGTGGTGGCAATAACGGAAACGTGGCTTAAAAACGGTGAGGACTGGGCACTTAATATTCAAGGGTACACATGTTCAGAGAAGATAGGGAAGGAAAAAAGGGAGGTGGGGTGGCAGTGCTGATTAAGGAAGACATTGTAGTGTTGGAAAGGGAAGATGTTTTTGAGGGGACAAGGACAGAATCCATTTGGTTAGAGTTGAGGAGCAAAAATGGTATGATCACGCTATTGGGGGTATTCTATAGACCTCCAAATAGTGAGAGGGAGGTAGAGGAGCAAATCTGCAGGCAAATCTCAAGAGATATGCAAGAGCCATAGAGTAGTGATATTGGGGGACTTTAATTACCCAAATATCGATTGGGATAATGCTAGGGTAAAGGGAAAGGAGGGGGAGGAATTTCTGAAATGTGTTCAGGAGAATTTCCTTGACCAGTATGTTCTTGGCCCAACTAGGAAGGAGGCATTGCTGGATCTGGTGCTGGGGAATGAGGTGGGCCAGGTCGACCAAGTGTATGTGGGAGAACACTTGTGTACGAGTGATCATCGTATCATTAGATTTAGATTAGCAATGGAGAGGAGCAAGGAACAATCTAGAGTGGAACTTCTAAACTGGAATAGGGCTAACTTCAATGGGATGCAAAAGGATCTAGCCAGGGTAAAATGGAACCAAAGACTGACAGGAAAAACTGTAACGGAACAATGGGTAATCTTTAAGGAGGAGATGTTCCAAGTACAGGCTAGGTACATTCCAACAAGAGGGAAGGGTAAGGGAACCAAAGCAAGGGCTCCTTGGATGACGAGGGAGATAGAGAAGATGATGAAACAAAAAAAAGAGGGTGTATGATGCATATCAGGTGAATTCTTCATGGGAGAACCAGACCAAATACAATAAGTTGAGAGGGGATGTGAAGATGAAAATAAGATTGGCAAAGAGAGAATATGAGAGTAGAATGGCGGTTAACATAAAAGGGAACCCAAAAATATTCTACCGGCATGTAAACAGTAAGCGGGTACTAAGAGGCAGGGTGGGGCCTATTAGAGACAAAGAAAGTGATATATGCTTAGAGGCGCAGGGCAAGGCTAGAATATTCAATGAGTACTTTGTATCGGTGTTTACTAAGGAGGTGGATGCTGACAAAATATCGGTAGAAGTGGAAAAGGTAGAAGCAATGGAAGGGGTGAAAATTGATAGACAGGATGTACTAGAAAGATTGGGTATGCTTAGAGTGGACAAGTTGCCTGGTCCAGATGGCTTGTATCCCTGGTTGCTAAGGGAATTGGGGGAGGAGATAGCGGAAGTGCTTGCCATAATTTTCCAATCTTCCCTAGATGCAGGAGAGGTGCCTGAGGATTGGAAAGTGGCAAATGTGACACCATTGTTCAAGAAAGGGTGTAAGGACAATCCTAGTAACTGCAGGCCGGTCAGTTTAACATCAGTGGTGGGTAAAGTTTTAGAAACAATAATCAAGGAAAAATTAATGGGAACTTGGAGAGGTTTAAGCTAATTAAGGAGAGCCAACATGGATTTGTAAATGGCAGATTGTCTTTGACTAATCTAATTGAATTTTTTGATGAAGTAACAGAGAGGATTGATGAAGGAAATGCAATGGGAATGTAGTGATAGGGGACAGTATAGTTAGGGGGATAGATACTGTTCTCTGTAGCTGAGAGCGTGAGTGCCGAAGGCTGTGTTGCCTGCCCGGTGCCAGGGTTAAGGACATCTCCTCTGGGCTGGAGAGGAACTTGGAGTGGGAGGGGGAAGATCCAGTTGTCATGGTCCACGTAGGTACCAATGACATAGGTAGGACAAAGAAAGAGGTTCTGCTGAGGGAGTATGAGCAGCTAGGGGCTAAATTAAAAAGCAGAACCACAAAGGTAATAATCTCTGGATTACTACCTGAGCCATGAGCGAATTTGCATAGGGTCAATAAGATCAGAGAAATGAACGAGTGGTTCAAAGACTGGCGTGGGAGAAATGGGTTTCGATTTGTGGGGCACTAGCACCAGTACTGGGATAAGAGGGAGCTGTTCCATTTGAATGGGCTTCACTTGAACCATGCTGGGACTAGAGTCCTGGCGAATTGAATAACTAGGGTGTAGAGAGGGCTTTAAACTAAGTAGTGGGGGGGGAGGGTTCAGGTGAGCGGGAATTCAAAAAGTCAATGAGAAATGAGAAAACAATAGAGCAGGATAGAGGTGGGGGAAATAATAACCAGCGTGTGACAGGAAGAGACAGAATGTTTACAAAGAGTGCAACAGAAAATGGGGCCAAAACAAGGAGAAATGGTAAAAAGACAAAGTTAAAAGCTCTATAGCTGAATGCACACACCATTCCTAACAAGATAGATGAGTTGATGGCACAAATAGATACAAATGGGTATGATCTGATCGCCATTACAGAGACATGGTTGCAAGGTGACCAGGGCTGGGAACTGAATATTCCAGGATATTTGACAATTCGGAAGGATCTCTCTTCTTAGGCAGTTCCTCGGAACCGAGGATGACTTGTTTCCACATTAAAAATAAGTTCTCAGGTGACTGATGAGTCCAATGCGGGACCTACAGTCTCTGTCACAGGTAGAGCGCTTGTTTTGGGAGTAACGGGCATGTGGACGATGTGGCTTGTCCATCGGAGCTGATCGAGCGTGGTCAAAGCTTCGATGCTGGGGATGTTGGCCTGAGCAAGAACACTGACGTTGGTGCGCCTATCCTGCCAATGGATTTGCAGGATCTTGCGGAGGCAGCATTGGTGGTACCTCTCCAGTGCTTTGAGGTGCCTGCTGTACATAGTCCATGTCTCTGAAGCACACAGGAGTATCACTACTGCTCTGTAGACCATGAGCTTGGTGCTGGGTTTGAGGTCCTGGTCTTCAAACACTCTCTTCCTCAGGCGAACGAAGGCTGCACTGGCACACTGAAGGCGGTGTTGGACTTCGCCGTCGACGTCTGCCCTTGTTGACAGTAGGCTCCCGAGGTATGGAAAGTGGTCCACGTTGTCCAAGGCCTCGTCATGGATTTTGATAATCGGGGAGCAGTACTGTGTGGCGGGGGCAGGTTGGTAGAGGACCTTTGTCTTACGGATGTTTAATGTAAGGCCCATGCTCTCGTGTAGACGATGGTTTGGAGTTCGGACTCAGAGTGTACACAGACGCAAGCGTCGTCTGCATACTGTAATTCGATGACAGAGGATGGGACGACCTTGGATCTGGACTGGAGGCGATGGAGGTTGAACAGTTTCCCGTTTGTTCTGTAGATTAGCTTCACTCCAGCGGGGAGCTTACTGTGGGTGAGATGGAGCATTGCAGCCAGGAAGATCAAGCAGAGCGTTGGTGCAATGACACAGCCTTGCTTGACCCTGGTCCGTACGTGAATTGGGTCTGTGGTGGATCCATTGGTCAGGATCACGGCTTGCATGTCGTCGTGAAGCAGGCGGAGGATGGTGACAAACTTTTGAGGGCAGCCGAATTTGAGGAGGACACTCCATAATCCCTCATGGTTGATGGTGTGGAAGGCCTTTGTGAGGTCAAAGAAGGCCATGTACAGCAGTGGTGCTGTTCCCTGCATTTCTCTTGTAATTGGCGCGCGGTGGAGATCATGTCCATTGTGCCCCTTAGTGGGCAGAATCCGCATTGCGACTCTGGGAGGAGCTCTTCAGCCACTGGGAGAAGGCAATTGAGGAGGATTCTTGCGATGACTTTCCCTGTGGTAGACAGCAGGGAGACTCCTCTGTAATTACCACAATCGGACTTGTCACCTTTCTTGAAGATGGTCACGATTACGGCATCTCTGAGATCCCCTGGCATGCTCTCCTCCTTCCAAATAAGCAAAATGAGTTCATGTATTCGCGCCAATAGTGCTTCTCCGCCATGTTTTAGCGCCTTGGCGGGGATTCCATCTGCTCCTGAGGCCTTGTTGTTCTTCAGTTGTCGGATGGCCTTTTCAACCTCATGCTGGGCTAAGGTTGTGTTGAGGTGGTGGCGGATAGCATGCTACGGGATGGAGTTGAGGACACTCGCGTCGAAGACAGAGTCTCGGTTAAGGAGATCTTCGAAGTGCTCCTTCCAGCGGGCACTGACTGCCTCCCTGTCCTTGATGAGTACCTCTGCGTTCTTGGTCCGCAGTGGGGTAGGACCTTGGGTGCTTGGGCAGTAGGTGGTCTTGACTGCGCTTAAGAATCCACGCATGTCGTGGTTGTCAGCTAGCTGCTGGATCTCCTGCACTTTCTCCACCCACCATCTGTTCTTTAGGTCACGAGTTTTTTGTTGGACCTTGGCCTTCAGGCATCTGTAGAGCTGCTTTCTTGCTCTCGAGTTCTGATAGACAGAAAGGAAAGGGAGGTGGGGTGGCTTTGTTGGTAAAGGATGGGATCAGTGCAGTGGTGAGAAGTGATATTGGCTCAGAAGATCAAGATGTAGAATCGGTTTGGGTGGTGATAAAAAATAATAAGGTGATAAAGTCTCTGGTGGGTGTAGTCTACAGGCCCCCGAACAGTAGCAATACTGTTGGACAGACTATAAATCAACAAATAATGGAGGCCTGTAAAAAAGGTACGGTAATAATCATGGGTGATTTTAATCTCCATATTGATTGGACAAATCAAATTGGCCATGGTAGCCTTGAGGAGGAGTTCATAGAGTGCATCCAGGATGGTTTCCTAGAACAGTATGTAATGGAACCAACCAGGGAGCAGGCTAACTTGGATCGGGTACTGTGTAATGAGACAGAATTAATAAATGATCTCATAGTAAAGGATCCTCTAGGAAAGAGTGATCATAACATGGTTGAATTTCAAATTCAGTTGGAGGGTGAGAAAGTTGTATCTCAAACTAGTGTCCTGATCTTAAACAAAGGCAATTACAATGGCATGAGGGCAGAACTGGCTAAAGTGGACTGGAAAAATAAATTAAAAGGTAAGTCAGTTGAAATGCAGTGGCGGACATTTAAGGAGATATTTCATAACTCTCAGTGAGAAAGAAAGATTTTACGAGAAGGGAGCACTATTCGTGGCTAACTAAGGAAGTAAAGGATGGTATTAATTAAAAACGAAGGCATACAATGTTGCCAAGATTGATGCAAGGCCAGAGGATTGGGAAATTTTTAAAAACCAGCAAAGGATGACTAAAAAAATAATAAAGAGAGAGAAGATGAATTATGAGAGTAAACTGGCAAGAAATATTAAAACAGATAGTAAGAGCTTCTACAGGTATATAAAAAGGAAGAGAGTAGCTAAAGTAAACGCTGGTCCCTTAGAGGATGAGAATGGGGAATTAATAATGGGGAATGGGGAAATGGCAGAGACTCTGAACAAATATTTTGTATCAGTTTTCATGGTAGAAGACACTAACAACATCCCAATAATGGATAATCAAGGGGCCAAAAGGAGGGGGAAACTAAAGACAATCACTGTGGTAACACAATACAGCTTCCTGTGACTCGAACTTTATTACATCACTTCCTGTGATTAGTCCAGGATAAATACTGGGCTGATCAGTTGGATCCTGGAGAGGCATAGAGTAAGACCTCTTTTGTATGTAGCACCTTTTAAAGCTTACTTTAAGTTCACCACACGTAAGGCTCATTCTTACGACAATTTAATCAACTTTGAAAAACTTCGCACTCAAACTTTTTGGACGAACTCGGAACTAAGGATCCAGGGAATCACCCATCATGGAAAACATCCTTAAACCATCGCGTCTTGACTTGGACCCAAACACCCCAGCAGCCGGTAAGGTGTGGAAACACTGGTATCGCACGTTTGACAATTTTCTCGAATATTGCAAGGCTGATGATGACTCAAAATTGCGGATACTCATCAACTGTGTCACACCGAATGTATTTCAGTATGTCGAGGAATGGGGCAGTTACGAGGAGGCAATTCGGACGCTTAAAAGACTATATACTAAGACACCGAATGAGGTCTATGCCAGACATCTACTAGCTACAGCCCAACAAGGGCCGGAGGAATCCATTGATAAATTCCTCCAAGAGCTTCGCAGACTTAGTATGGACTGTAACTTTCAGGCGGCCTCAGCTGAGCTGTACCGTGAAGAAATGATCCGTGATGCTTTCATCTGCGGGCTTGCCTCCCCATTTATACGCCAGCGTCTACTGGAAAGTAAGACACTTGAGCTTCAGAGAGCTTATGACATGGCTTGCTCTCTAGATCTGGCAAAAAGAAATGCTGACCTTTATACAGTGCCCAGACCTCGGTCTGCTGCCTTAACTACAGTCAGGCAATTTAAGAGGCCACAGGTGAACTCTATTAGGGAGGACTTTATCCCTGACGATCAATCTGATGACTTCACTGATGAAGAGGATGATGACCCCACTGTGGCAGCCTCTTGGCAATCTAAGAAATGCTTCTTTTGTGGTGATGAGTTTCACCCTCGGAAATTCTGCCCTGCTCGCAATGCGTTTTGCAGTCATTGCAACAAAAAGGGTCATTTTGCAAAGGTTTGCCTATCAAGAGCCTCTATGAGGGCTTATCAAGCTAAGTCCTACCGAACTGCCCCGGTAAGGGCCTATCAAGATGTTCCGGCTAAAATCTATCGTGCTTCCTCTCGGGTTTTCTCTCGAAGAAACACACCTAGAGTTTCAGCCACTCTTTGTGCAACAACACCAATTACAGCTGCTTGTCCTCAGAACCTATTCCATGCAGCTACAAAAGCATCAATTAATGGACATACTTTAGATGCCTTAATTGACTCAGGTAGCACTGATAGTTTCATTAGGGAACAGATTGTTGCAGAGTTAAAGCTACATGTTTTCCCATCGGACCAGGCAATTGCGATGGCTCAGTCATCACTTAATACCAGAATTTCTGGCTTTTGTATGGTTGAAATAACACTTAATGGTCACAGGTATCCCTCCACCCGGCTTTCGGTGCTCAAGGACTTATGTAGTGATCTTATCTTAGGGCTAGATTTTCAAAAGCAGCATAAGAAGCTCACCATTGAGTTCGGCGGATCCAAACCTGAACTCACTATTTCTAATATACGACCTCGATTACCGTTCTGTGCATTGTCAGCAGCTTCACTGGATGAACCCTCACTGTTTACCAGTATCCCTCCTCGATGCAAACCGATTATAACAAAGTCACGACGTTTCAGTCAGGAAGACCAGTCTTTTATTGCGGCTGAGATTTCTCGGCTTTTAGCAGAGGATATCATCGAGCCTTGTTCGTCGCCATGGCGCGCCCAGGTCGTTATTGTTAAGAACCCTCTACAACCTCACAAGAAACGGCTGTGCATTGACTATTCACAGACCATCAATCAATATACGGACTTGGACGCATACCCATTGCCGCGCATCGATGATATGGTTAATAAACTGGCTGAGTACACGGTGTTCTCAACATATGATCTGAAAAGTGCCTATCATCAGGTACCCTTGAAGGTCTCAGACAAGCAGTATACGGCCTTTGAAGCCAATGGACGGCTGTATCAATTTCGTCGCCTCCCCTTTGGGGTCACTAATGGAGTGGCTGTCTTCCAGCGAGCAATGGATGACCTGGTCAAACAGGAAGACTTAAAGGATACGTTTCCTTATCTGGACAATATTACTGTCGCAGGTCGCAATCAGCGGGAACATGACGCCAATCTCCAACGATTTTGGGATGCACTCCAGCACCGTAATTTGACATTAAATGCGGCTAAATCCATTGAGTCACAACCAACCATCAACATCCTTGGCTATTGTGTGGGCAATGGCATCATTAAACCTGACCCTGAAAGGCTTCGCCCACTCCAAGAACTCCCACCACCTAAGAATCCGGCCTCCTTGCGCCGGGCCCTCGGCCTGTTTGCATACTATGCTAAATGGATTCCTAACTTCTCGGACCGAATCCAACCTCTACTGAAGGCCAGCACATTCCCACTAGACACAGCGGCTGTTGCAGCCTTTAACCTCCTGAAAAAACAGTTGGAGAAAGCGGCTCTTCACTCCATCGATGAGAGTCTTCCTTTTGTCGTTGAGTGTGATGCCTCGGAGGTGGCGATCTCGGCCACTCTGAATCAGGAAGGTCGTCCGGTGGCATTTTTGTCCAGGACTTTTCAAGGGGCTGAGCTACATTATCCTCCAGTCGAGAAAGAAGCTACAGCCATCATAGAGGCAGTACGGAAGTGGACTCATCTCCTAGCTCGCCAGCACTTTACCTTAATCACGGACCAGCGATCGGTCGCCTTCATGCTCGATAATCGAAAACGGACCAAAATTAAAAATAATAAAATCCAGCTTTGGCGGCTGGAATTGGCCTCTTTTGGTTACACCATCCACTATCGACCTGGCAAGGAGAATGTGGCTCCGGATACCCTCACACGAGCATTCTGCTCCGCCATGGCACCCTCTACGCTCGTAGACATCCATGATGGGTTGTGTCATCTGGGCGTTACTCGCATGCTACACTTCGTGCGGTCCCGAAATCTCCCATTCTCTACCGGGGATGTAAAGAAGATGTGCTCGGACTGCAGAGTCTGTGCGGAATTGAAACCTCAGTTTTTCCGCCCCTCGGGTGGTATACTCATACATGCGACCCAGCCAATGCAACGGCTTAGCATCGATTTTAAGGGGCCGTTGCCCTCTTCAACTCGCAACACTTATCTATTGACCATGGTCGATGAGTATTCCCGTTTTCCGTTTGCCTTTCCCTGCCCCAATATGCTGACGACCACGGTTATCAGCTGCCTTGAGCAGGTATTTGCTTTCTGTGGCATGGCATCCTATGTTCATTCGGATCGGGGCCCTTCTTTTATGTCAGGAGAACTCAAGGCCTATCTCTCGGAACGGGGTATTGCTGCCAGCAGAACGACGCCTTATCATCCGGTCGGGAATGGGCAAGTCGAGCGTTTTAACGCTATCATCTGGAATGCGGTACGTCTGGCTTTGAGATCTCGGGGCCTACCCAACCAGCAATGGGAAGCAGTACTTCCAGACGCATTACACTCCACACGGTCCCTCCTTTCGACCGCCACAAATACGACGCCTCATGAACGGTTCTTCCGATTTCAGCGTCGCTCATCCTATGGGATATCTCTCCCGTCGTGGCTGACTGCACCGGGACCAGTGCTACTCCGAAGATATGTTCGGGCGTCTAAGAATGACCCCCTGGTAGATGAGGTTGAGCTCACTGACGTCAACCCTACCTACGCCTATATTCGGTATCCTGACGGTCGGGAATCTACCGTGTCATTGCGGGATCTGGCTCCCTGCCCGCCGAAACAAAGAGGGACACCAGGGGATGATATTGTACCAGGCACATCTCTGGGCTCGCCAGGTGCCTCTCATCACGATCTGGATCTGACGCCGGCTGGTACCTCACTCCAGCGTGCCGACCTGGGGCAGACTGACTATGAGCCCGTCGGGGCTCGCACGCGCAGCCACGATCCACCCCGTACCATACGCTCGGAAACGGATCTGCCACAGCCCTGCCCGACACCCGTTCGGGCACCAGTACACAGTCAGGATCGTCCTGACCCCTCACAGAGCGGGCTGGATCACTCGGACTCTGGTCCACGGCCCGCGACGGGTAAACGGGCTAGGGGCCCTCTACCGCTACGAGAACCCAAACGGGTGCGGCTCTCCCTCGTCCAGCGGCTACGAAATGGAGGGAGAATGTGGTAACACAATACAGCTTCCTGTGACTCGAACTTCATCCCGGCCTCCTAATCTTTTGGGGGGGGAGAATGTGGTAACACAATACAGCTTCCTGTGACTCGAACTTTATTACATCACTTCCTGTGATTAGTCCAGGATAAATACTGGGCTGATCAGTTGGATCCTGGAGAGGCATAGAGTAAGACCTCTTTTGTATGTAGCACCTTTTAAAGCTTACTTTAAGTTCACCACGCGTAAGGCTCATTCTTACGACAATCACTATGGAAAAAGTACTTGGTAAAATAATGGGACTAAAAGATGACAAGTCCCCTGGACCAGATGGCCTGCATCCCAGGGTCTTAAAAGAAGTGGCTGCAGAGATAGTGGATGCATTGGTTGCAATATACCAACATTTCCTGGATTCTGGAGAGGTCCTCATGGATTGGAAAACCGCAAATGTAACACCCCTATTTAAGAAAGGAGGGAGACAGAAAGCAGGAAAATATAGACCAGTTAGCCTAACATCTGTCATTGGGAAAATGCTTGAATCCTTCATTAAGGAAGCAGTAGCAGGGCGTTTAGAAAATCATAATGCAGTCAAGCAGAGTCAGCATGGTTTTATGAAAGGGAAATCATGTTTAACAAATTTGCTGTAGTACTTTGAGGATGTAACGAGTAGGGTGGATAAAGGTGAGCCAGTGGATGTGGTGTACTTGGATTTCCAGAAGGCATTCGATAAGGTGCCACATAAAAGGTTACTGCATAAGATAAGAGCTCACGGAGTTGGGGGTAATATATTAGCATGGATAGAGAATTGGCTAACTAACAGAAAGCAGAGAGTCGGGATAAATGGGTCATTTTCCGGTTGGCAAACGGTAACTAGTGGGGTGCCACAGGGATCGGTGCTGGGGCCTCAACTATTTACAATCTACATTAATGACTTGGGTGAAGGGACCGAGTGTAATGTAGCCATGTTTGCGGAGATACAAAGATGGGTGGGAAAGCAAGTTGTGCAGAGGACTCAAAGAATCTGCAAAGGGATATAGACAGGCTAAGTGAGTGGGCAAACATTTGGCAGATGGAGTATAATGTGGGAAAGTGCGAGTTTATCCACTTTGGCAGGAAAAATAAAAAAGCAAATTATTATTTAAATGTAGAGAGATTACAAAATGCTACAGTTCAGAGGGACCTGGGGGTCCTTGTGCATGAAACACAAAGGGGGAAAAATTCAGTTGGTTGCGCCTCCCGTTAGCGCCTTAAGAGGGCGCTAATGGGGCGCAAAGCAACTAACGCCCGGGCGTGGCGATGTTTGCGCCGCTCGCGAAATTAACTAGACATTTTGCGGCGGCGCTAAACACTACCGCCACGATCTCCTGCGCCGGCAGATCGTGACGTCAGTCGAGTGCACAATGCCCCGGTAGCGCCCCGGAGCGAATATTGAGTGGCGCCCCCTGCCTTACCGCCTGCCACTAGCAACGACAGGTTGAGGGGAGCGTTTTGCAGTCAGGAAGGGACTGGGGGAGCGCTATTTAAAGGCGACCGCTTCCTGCCTTTTTTTGTTGCCGACATTTTTGAATCACGCATTCTGAGACAGAGAGAGAGAGACTTCTGGAGAGTACTGAGCAGCACTTTGCAGGTTCATTTTGATTTGCCCTTCCTTGTATCGATTTAGAAGAGACTGTGGGTGCTGCACTCTGAGCTCTTTCCCTGGGTCTCTCCATCGTTCTTTCCAGCAGATTTGATGTACAGGTCTCTCCAGGCCGAGATTCAAGGCTGCAATGAGTAGGGTGTGGATGGAAAGCAAGATCAACCCTCCCCTTTAAGAACTAGCTGGGGCCATTGTGTGTGTGTTCCATTGCTGACTGACATCACATGAGCTTCGCCAGCGCTCTGAGTTCGCGCCTCGCTCCTCGGCCTTTGCGCCTTAAGACAGATGTGTAGCGCCTGATTTAGTGCTCCAATCACCTCCAGGGGCGATAAAAGTCAAGTTTGCAGTCGGAGGCGATAATTAGCGGCAGGCGCTAATCTTTGCGCCCGGCCGATAATTGCGCCCCAAACGGGGTGATACTGAATTTTTCCCCCAAAAAGTTAGCATGCAGGTTCAGCAAGTAATCAAAAAGGCAAATGGAATGTTGGCCTTTATTGCAAGGGGGTTGGAGTATAAAAGCAGGGAAGTCCTGCTACAACTGTACAGGGTATTGGTGAGACCACACCTAGAGTACTACAGTTTTGGTCTCTGTACTTAAGGAAGGATATACTTGCATTGGAGGCAGTGCAGAGACGATTCACTAGGTTAATTCCAGAGATGAGGGGATTGACTTATGAAGAAAGGTTGAGCAGGTTGGGCCTATACTCATTGGAATTTAGAAGAATGAGAGGTGATCTTATTGAATCATATAAGATACTGAGGGGGTTCGACAAGGTAGATGCAGAGAGGAAGTTTCCCCTTGTGGGGAAATCTAGAACTCGGGGCATAGTTTCAGAATAAAGGGTCGCCCTTTTAGAACTGAGATAAGGAGGAACTTCTTCTCTCAGAGGGTCGTAAATCTGTGGAATTCTCTGCCCCAGAGAGCAGTGGAGGCTGGGTCATTAAATACATTTAAGGTGGAGATAGATAGACTTTTGCAAGATAAGGGAGTGAAGGGTTATGGGGAGCGGGCAGGGAAGTGGCTTTGAGCCCAAGATCAGCCATGATCTTATTGAATGGCGGAGCAGGCTCGCGGGGTCAAGTGGCCTATTCCTGCTCCTATTTCTTATGTTCTTATGTTCTAATGGATGTTGTCTACATGGATTTTCGGAAGGCGTTTGACAAAGTACCACATAGAAGGCTGGTTAACAAAATTGAGGCTGATGTATAGGTGGGTCAGTGGCAGCTTGGATAAGGAATTGGCTTAAGGACAGAAAACAGCGAGTTGTGGTAAATGGCTGTTTTTCAGACTGGAGGATGGTAGACAGTGGTGATCCCCAAGGGTCAGTGCTGGGGCCACAGCTTTTTTTGATATATATAAATGACCTGGATATTGGAATACAGAGTAGAATTTCTAAATTTGCCGATGACACCAAACTTGGGGGTGTGGCAAACAGTGATGATGATACCAATCGACTGTAACAGGACATAGAAAGGCTAGCAGAATGGGCAGACAAGTGGCAGATGGAATTTAATACAGAGAAGTGTGAGGTGATGCATTTTGGCAGAAGGAACAGGGAGAGGCAATATACACTTAATGGCACAGTTTTAAAGAGTGTGCAGGGACAGAGGGACCTGGGAGTTAATGTGCATAGGTCCCTGAAGGTGGCAGGACATATTGAGAGATTGGTTAACAAAGTATATGTGTTCTTGGGCTTCATAAATAGAGGTATTGAGTACAAAAGTAGAGACGTTATGCTGAACCTTTATAAAGCGCTGGTTAGGCCACAACTGGAGTATTGTGTCCAGTTCTGGTCACCACACTTTAGGAAGGATGTGAAGACCCTTGAGAGGGTGCAGAGGGGATTTACCAAAATGGTTCTGGGGATGGAGGATCTTAGCCACAAGGACAGGTTGGAGAAGCTGGATTTGTTTTCATTAGAGCAAAGGAGGTTGAGGGGTGATTTGATAGAGGTGTACAAGATTATGATGGGTTTGGATAGGCTAGACGGGGAAAGGCTGTTCCCACTAGTTGATGGTACAAGGACTAGGGGACACAGATTTAAGGTTTTGGGCAAGAGATACAGGGGGGAAACATCCTTGAAGGTAACAAAATATCTCCAGGTGCTTCAGAGGATTGTGATCAGACAGAAATTAGCACCGAGGCAAAAAAAGGAGATGGGTGTCCAAAGAGGTAGGTTTTAAGGGACGTCTTAAAGGAAGAGGGAGAGGTGGTGGGGCTGGAGGAGATTGCAGAGATAGGGAGGGTCGAGGTTATACAGGGATCAGAAGCAAAACAACCAGATGCGAGATGAGGAATATTTTTTTATACCATAGTTGTTAGGATCTGGAACGCGCTGCCTGAAAGGGAGGTGAAAGCAGATTCAATAATAACTTTCAAAAGAGAATTGGATAATTACTTGATGGGGAAATATTTGCAGGGGTGTGGGACTAATTGGAGAGCTCTTTCACAGGCACGATGGGCCGAATGGCCTCCTTCTGTCCTGTATCATTCTATGGTTCTGTAAGAGCAGGGGAGTTTTCCCTGGTGTTTTGGCCAATATTTATCCCTCATAGAATTATAAAATCATAGAATGGTTACAGCACAATAGAAGGCCATTCGGCCCGTCGAGCCTGTGCCGGCTCTCTGCAAGAGCACGTCAGCTAGTCCCACTCCTCCACCCTTTCCCCGTAGTCCTGCAAATTTCTTTCCCTCAGGTACTTACCTGCCTCCACCACCCTTTCAGGCAGTACATTCCAGAGCAGCGAGCAATTCTGGGAACCACAAATTCAGGAGGATATATTGGCCTTGGAGGGAGTGCAGCGTACGTTTACTAGAATGATACCCGGACTTCAAGGATTAAGTTACGAGGAGAGATTACACAAATTAGGGTTGTATTCCCTAGAATTTAGAAGGTTAAGGGGTGATCTGATCAAAGTTTGCAAGATATAAAGGGGAACAGATAGGGTAGATAGAGAGAAACTATTTCCACTGCTTGGGGTTTCTCGGACTAGTTAGCATAGTGTAAAAATTAGAGCCAGACCTTTCAGGAGTGAAATTCGAAACACTTCTACACACAAAGGGTGGTAGAAGTTTGGAACTCTCTTCTGCAAATGGCAATTGATGTTAGATCAATTGTTAATGTTAAATCAGAAATTGATAGCTTTCTGTTAATCTTGGCACCGGCTATGGACACGGCAACGGCACACCCAGCCCAGTTGACCCTGCAAAGTCCTCCTCACCAACATCTGGGGACTTGTGCCAAAATTGGGAGAGCTGTTCCACAGACTAGTCAAGCAACAGCCTGACAGTCATACTCACAGAATCATACCTTTCAGCCAATGTCCTAAACTCCTCCATCACCATCCCTGGGTATGTCCTGGCCCACCGGCTGGACAGACCCACCAGGGGTGGCGGCACATTGGGATACAGTTGGGAAGGAGTGGCCCTGGGAGTCCTCAACATTGACTCCGGACCCCATGAAGTCTCATGGCTTCAGGTTAAGCATGGGCAAGGAAACCTCCTGCTGATTACCACCTACCGCCCTCCCTCAGCTGATGAATCAGTACTCCTCCATGTTGAACACTACTTGGAAGAAGCACTGAGAGTAGCAAGGGCACAGAATGTACTCTGGGTAGGGGACTTCAATGTCCATCACCAAGAGTGGCTCGGTAGCACCACAACTGACCAAGCTGACCGAGTCCTGAAGGACATAACTGCCAGTCTGGGCCTGCAACAGGTGGTGAGAGAACCAACACGAGGGAAAAACCTACTTGACCTCATCCTCACCAATCTACCTGTCGCAGATACATCTGTCCATGACAGTATTGGTAGCAGTGACCACCTGCACAGTCATTGTGGAGACGAAGTCCCGTCTTCACACTGAGGACACCCTCCATCGTGTTGTGTGGCACTACCACTGTGCTATATGGGATAGATTAAGAACATAACTGGGCATCCATGAGATGCTGTGGGCCATCATCAGCAACAGAATTGTGTTCCATCACAATCTGTAACCTCATGGCCTGGCATATCCCTCACTCTACCATTACCAACAAGCCAGGGGACCAACCCTGGTTCAATAAGGAGTGTAGGAGAGCATGCCAGGAGCAGCACCAGGCATACCTAAAAATGAGGTGCCAACCTGGGGAAGCTGCAACACAGGACTACATGCATGCTAAAAAGCGGAAGCAGCATGCTATAGACAGGGCTAAGTGATCCCACAATCAACGGATCAGATCAAAGCTCTGCAGTCCTGCCACATCCAGTCGTGAATGATGGTGGACCATTAAACAACTAACGGGAGGAGGAGGCTCCATGAATATCCCCATCCTCAATGATGGTGGAGCCCAGCATGTGAGTGCAAAAGACAAGGCTGAAGCTTTTGCAATCATCTTCATCCAGAAGTGCCGAGTGGATTATCCATATCGGCCGCCTCCTGAGGTCCCCACCATCACAGAAGTCAGTCTTCAGCCAATTCGATTCACTCCACGTGATATCAAGAAATGGCTGAGCGCACTGGATACAGCAAAGGCTATGGGCCCGACAACATCCCAGCTATCGTGCTGAAGATTTGTGCTCCAGACCTAGCTGCACCTCGAGCCAAGCTGTTCCAGTACAGCTACAACACTGGCATCTATCCAACAATGTGGAAAACTGCCCAGGTATGTCCTGTCCACAAAAAGCAGGACAAATCCAATCCGGCCAATTACCGCCCAATCAGTCTACTCTCAATCATCAGCAAAGTGATGGAAGGTGTCATCGACAGTGCTATCAAGCGGCTCTTATTCACCAATAACCTGCTCACTGATGCCCAGTTTGGGTTCCGCCAAGACCACTCGGCTCCCGACGTCATTACAGCCTTGGTCCAAACATGGACAAAGGAGCTGAATTCCAGAGGCGAGGTGAGATTGACTGCCCTTCACATCAAGGCACCATTTGACCGAGTCTGGCATCAAGGAGCCCTAGAAAAACTGAAGTCAATGGGAATCTGGGGGGCGGGGGGGGGTGGAATTCTCCACTGACTGGAGTCATACCTAGCACAAAGGAAGATGGTTGTGGTGGTTGAAGGTCAATCATCACAGCCCCAGGACATCGCTGCAGGAGTTCCTCAGGGCAGTGTCCTAGGCCCAACCAGCTTCAGCTGCTTCATCAATGACCTTCCCTCCAACATAAGGTCAGAAATGGGGATGTTTGCTGATTACTTCACAGTGTTCAGTGCCATTCGCAACTCCTCAGATAATGAAGCAATCCATGCCCGCATGCAACAAGACCTGGACGACCTTCAGGCTTGGGGTGACAGGTAACTTTCGCGCCACAGAAGTGCCAGGCAATGATTTTCTGCAACAAGCGAGAGTCTAAAAACTGCCACTTGACATTCAATGGCATTACCATCACCGAATCCCCCACCATCAACATCCTGGGGGTCACCATTGACCAGAAATTTAACTGGACCAGCCACATAAATACTGTGACAACAAGAGCAGGTCAGAGGCTAGGTATTCTGCGGCGACTGTCTCACCTCCTGACTCCCCAAAGCCGTTCCACCATCTACAAGGCACAAGTCAGGAGTGTGATTTAACACTCTACACTTGCCTGGATGAGTGCAGCTTCAACAACACTCAAGAAGCTCGACACCATCCAGGACAAAGCAGCCCGCTTGATTGGCACCCCCTCTACCACCTTAAACATTCACTCCCTCCACCACCGGCGTACCGTGGCTGCAGTGTGTACCATCTACAAGATGCACTGCAGCAACTCGCCAAGGCTTCTTTGGCAGCACCTCACAAACCCGTGACCTCTTCCACCTAGAAGGACAAGGGCAGCAGGTGCATGGGAACACCACCACCTCCAAGTTCCCCTCCAAGTCACAAATCATCTTGAGTTAGAAGTACATTGCCGATCCTTCATCGTCGCTGGGTCAAAATCCTGGAACTCCCTACCTAACAGCACTGTGGGAGTACCTTCACCACACGGACTGCAGCGGTTCAAGAAGGCGGCTCACCACCACCTTCTCAAGGGCAATTTGAGATGGGCAATAAATGCTGGCCTTGCCAGCGACGCCCACATCCCATAAAAAAAACGAATTAAAAAAAGATGTTAAGCTAACTGGCCTGTAGTTTCCTGCTTTCTGTCTCCCTCCCTTTTTGAATAAAGGAGTTACATTCGCTATTTTCCAATCTAATGGAGCCTTCCCTGAATCTAGGAATTTTGGAAAATTAAAACCAACGCATCAACTATCTCACTAGCCACTTCTTTTAAGACCCTAGGATGAACTCCATCAGGACCCGAGGACTTGTCAGCCCGCAGCTCAAACTATTTGCTCAGTACCACTTCCCTGGTGATTATAATTTTCTTGAGTTCCTCCCTCCCTTCCATTTCCTGATTTACAGCTATTTCTGGGATGTTACTTGTATCCTCTATAGTGAAGACCGATGCAAAATACCTGTTCAATTCAACTGCCATCTCCTTATTTTCCATTATTAATTCCCCAGACTCACTTTCTATAGGACCAACACTCACTTTGTTAACTCTTCTTTTTAAAATAGCTATAGAAACTCTTACTATCTGTTTTTATATTTCTAGCTAGCTTTCTCTCGTACTCTAATTTTTCTCTCCTGACTAATCTTTTAGTCATTCTTTTACTGTTTTTTATATTCTCTCCAATCTTCTGACCTGCCACCATCTTTGTGCAATTATATACTTTTAGTTTACGTTTGATACTATCTTTAACTTTTTTAGTTAACCACGGATGGGGGGTCCTCCCCTTGGAATTTTTCTTTCTCGTTGGAATGTATCTATTCTGTGTATTCTGAAATATCCCCATTAAATGTCTGACACTGCAACTCTATTGACCTATCCCTTAACCTAATTTGCCAGTTCACTTTAGCTAGCTCTGCTTTCATGCCCTCATAATTGCCCTTATTTAATTTTAAAATACTAGTCTTGGACCCACTCTTCTCTCCCTCAAACTGAATGTAAAATTCAATCATATTATGATTGCTGCTACCTAGGGGCGCCTTCACTATGAGGTCATTAATTAATCCTATCTCATTGCACAATACCAGGTCTAGTATAGCCTGCTCTCTGGTTGGCTCCAGAACGTGCTGTTCTAAGAAACTATCCCGAAAACATTCTATGAACTCCTCATCTAGGCCAACTTTGCCCATCTGATTTTTCCAGTCTATATGTAGATTAAAATCCCCCATGATTGTTGCCGTACCTTTCTGACAAGCTCCCATTATTTCTTCCTTTATACTCTATCCTATCGTGTGGTTACTGTTAGGGGGCCTGTACACCACTCCACAAGTGACTTCTTGCTTTTATGATTTCTCATCTCTACCCAAACCACTTCTACATTCTGGTTTCCTGAACTTAGGTCATCCCTCTCTATTGTGCTAATACCATCATTAATTAACAGAGCCACCCCTCTACCTTTTCCTAGCTTCCTGTCCTTCCTAAATGTCATGTACCCTTCAATATTCAGGTCCCAATCGATGTCATCCTGCAGCCAGGTTTCTGTAATGGCTATCAGATTGTACTTATTTATTTCTATTTACGCTATCAGTTCATCTGTTTTGTTTCGAATGCTACATGCATTCAGATACAGAGCCTTTAGTTTTGTCCTTTTATTACTTTGTAACCTCTAGTCTTATCTGTTGATTTACTCTTCGATTTGTACTCGCTATCCCCTTGAGGTTCTGCTTTTTAATTTAGCCCCTAGCTGCTCATACTCTCTCAGCAGAACCTCTTTCCTAGTTCTACCTATGTCGTTGGTACCTACGTGGACCACGACCACTGGCTCCTCCCCCTCCCACTGCAAGTTCCTCTCCAGCCCAGAGCAGATGTCCCGAACCCTGGCACCGGGCAGGCAACACAGCCGTCTGGACTCTTGCTCTTGGCCGCAGAGAACTGTATCTATCCCCCTGACTATGCTGTCCCCTATTACCACTACATTCCTATTAACTCCCCCCCACTTAAATGGCTTCCTGTACCTTGGTGCCATGGTGAGTTTGCTCATCCACCCTGCAGTCAACGCTTTCATCCATACAGGCCGCAAGAACCTCAAACCTGTTGGACAATTGCAAAGGCTGAGGCTCCTCCACCTCCTGGGTCCCCATACCTGCCTCACTCGCAGTCACATCCTCCTGTCCCTGACCACTGACCAAATCAGAAGACCCTATACTAACAGGTTGGGGGGTTTCACAGAGCCGAACTCCCGCTGGTTCTCTGTCCCCTCTCGTGCAGCTTTTTAACTCCTGCTCTCCTGGAGGCTGACAAAGATGAGCCAAGCCGAGCCCCTCCAAACTCCCTTACTCACCAAACTCACAGGTTTACACTCTGTTCCAAGCTGCACTGCGTGACAAACTACACTCTAGCCTCCCTAATTTATACTACTGAGATTTAGATGAGTGAGCTCTCTGGCAGTTACAGAACCAGATTAGACCAGTTAATTAATTAACTAATCTCACCTGCTCTTCAGCACAGAGCTTGCTTAGCCCTACCCAAGCCTGGAAGAAACTTAAAACTTGAAACAGTAAATTTAAGTTAAATGCTAATTGCAAGAACGCAAGACTAGATTTTATAAAAAAAGAGATTAACCCTTAAGATTCACTCCCTTACTCACAAAACTCACAGGTTTACACTCTGTTCCAAGCTGCATCCTCTCTTCTTCTTCCTCTTCTTCTTCTTCTTAGGCAGTCCCTCGGAACCGAGGATGACTTGCTTCCACACTAAAAATGAGTTTGCAGGTGACTGATGAGTCCAATGCGGGACCTACAGTCTCTGTCACAGGTGGGGCAGACGGTGGTTGAAGGGGCGGGTGGGTGGGGTGCTTGGGTTGACGTGCGCTCCTTCCGCTGTTTGCGCTTGGCTTCCGCTAGCTCCCGGCAAAGAGACTCGAGGTGTTCGCGCCTTCCCGGATGCTTCTCCTCCACTTTGTGCGGTCTTGGGCCAGGGATTCCCAGGTGTCGGTGGGGATGTTGCACTTTTTCAAGGAGCCTTTGAGGGTGTCTTGAAGTGTTTCCTCTGCCCACCTGGGGCTCTCTTGCTGTGTCGGAGCTCCGAGTAGAGCGCTTGTTTTGGGAGTCTCATATCAGGCATGCGGATGATGCGGCCCATCCATCGGAGCTGATCGAGCGTGGTCAAAGCTTCAATGCTGGGGATGTTGGCCTGAGCAAGAACACTGACGTTGGTGCGCCTATCCTGCCAATGGATTTGCAGGATCTTGCGGAGGCAGCGTTGGTGGTACCTCTCCAGTGCTTTGAGGTGCCTGCTGTACATGGTCCATGTCTCTGAAGCATACAGGAGGGTGGGTATCACTACTGCTCTGTAGACCATGAGCTTGGTGCTGGGTTTGAGGTCCTGGTCTTCAAACACTCTCTTCCTCAGGCGTCCGAAGGCTGCACTGGCACACTGAAGGCGGTGTTGGACTTCGTCATCGTCGATGCATCCTCTATCTCTATAGCCACCTCTTTTAAAACCTTAAGATGTAGGCCATCAGGTCCAGGGGATTTATTGGCTTTCAGTCCCATTCGTTTCTCCAGTACTATTTTTTTTACGAATACTAATTTCATTCAGTTCCTCATTCTCGCTAGACCCTTGGTTCTCCACTATTTCCGGGAGATTTATTGCATCTTCTTCAGTGAAGACAGACACAGAGGGCTGGATTTTGATACTGGGGCGGGTTGGGGTCGTGTCATCCACATTTCGTGTTATCCACCCGACTGCAATTGGATGTGGGAGATTGATGCAATTTTCACTTAATTGGGCAATTGAGTTCCAGCATGTGGGAACCCATGAACCAATTAGTGGTTTCAGTCTGAAAGTCGCCTCTGATGATGTCATCATTGTTGCTGCATTGCAGGTCAGAGACTGCCTGGCCTTTGCTGTGAGAGGACCTGGATGCAAAATGAGCAGCATCTCAGAGAGAGAGAGAGAGAGAGAATTTTTTTTGCATCCAGGTCCTCTCACAGCAAAGGCCAGGCAGTCTCTGAAGACATTCAATGCAGCAGCATCAGAGGTGACTTTCAGACCTAATACTACTACTACCTTCATCACATCTCCGTTGTAATAGTGGACCTGCAGCTGATAGTCAGCTATCCACTTGTGCTCCCGCCAGGTTTCACTGGCGTGTTTCAGATCAGGCGTGCTTCACGTGGGAAAAGGTTTAAACTAGCTAAAACGTTTCAAAATGGCATGACAGAGCCAATTTAGGGCTTGTTAAGGGCTTTAATGGCGTCTCCCACCTTTTGGAGGCGGGACGGAGACGGGACCACCGCACACGATTTCATCAAAATTGCGTGGAGGTGGAATGGAGGCGGGATCGGGTTCGCCCGCCACTTTTCGCAATTTTAACCCCCCACACGCCTCCAAACCCGCCTCCATGGGTCTATGAAAATCCAGCCCAAAGTATTTGTTTAATTTCTCTGCCATTTCCTTATTCCCCATTATAATTTCTCTGTCTCAGCCTGTAAGGGACCCACGTTTACTTTTGCTAATCTTTTCATTTTTACATAGATATAGAAACTTTTACAATCTGTTTATATGTCTCTCGCTAGTTTACTCTCATATTCTATTTTCCCTTTCTTTATCAATTTCTTGGTGCTCCTTTGCTGTATTCTAAAATTCTCCCATTCCTCAGGCTTACTGCTCTTTTTGGCAACATTATAAGCCTCTTCCTTTGATCTCATACTATCTTTAACTTCTCTTGTTAACCACGGTTGGACCACTTTTCCTGTTGTTTTTTTTTGCCTTAAAAGAATGTATATTTGTTGTCAATTATGTATTCATTATTTAAATGCTAGCCATTGCTTGTCAACCGTCATACCTTTTAATGTAGTTTCCCAATCTATCTTAGCCAACTCGCCCCTCAAATCTATGTAGTTTGCTTTGTTTAGATTTAAGACCGTCGTTGCTGATTTAATATAAAATTCTATCATATTTCCTCTTGAAGTCTATCACTATCCTCCTCATTGTTCACTATACTTCCAAGTTTTATGTCATCCGCAAATTTTCAAATAGTGCCCTGTACACCTAAGTCCAAATCATTAATATATATCAAGAAAAGCAGTGGTCCTAGTACCGACCCCTGGGAACACCACTGTATACCTTCCTCCAGTCCGAAAAACAACCGTTCACCACTACTCTCTGTTTCCTGTCACTTAGCCAATTTCGTGTCCATGCTGCCACTGTCCCTTTTATTCTATGGGCTTGAACTTTACTGGCAAGCCTATTATGTGGCACTTTATCAAACGCCTTTTGGAAGTCCATGTACATTTCCTCATCAACTCTCTCTGTTATCACATCAAAAAATGGAATCAAGTTTTTTAAACACGATTTGCCTTTAACAAATCTGTGCTGGCTTCCCTTAATTAATCCACACTTGTCCAAGTTACTGTTAATTTTGTCCCGGATTATCATTTCTAAAAGTTTCCCCACCACCGAGGTGAAACTGACTGGCCTGTAGTTGCTGGGTTTATCCTTACACCCTTTTTTGAACAAGGGTGTAACATTTGCAATTTTCAGTCCTCTGGCACCACCCCCTGTATCCAAGGAGGATTGGAAGATTATGGCCAGTACCTCCGCAATTTCCACCTTTACTTCCCTCAGCATCCTAGGATGTATCCATCCGGTCCAGGTGACTTATCTACTTAAAGTACAGCCAGCCTTTCTACTACCTCCTCTTTATCAATTTTTATCCCATCCAGTATAGAAACAATAGAAACATAGCAAAATAGGAGCAGGAGTCGGCCATTCGGCCCTTCGAGCCTGCTCCACCATTCAATATGATCATGGCTGATCCTCTATCTCAATACCATATTCCTGCTCTCTCCCGATACCCCTTGATGCCTTTTGTGTCTAAAAATATATCTATCTCCTTCTTAAATATATTCAGTGACTTGGCCTCCACAGCCTTCTGTGGTAGAGAATTCCACAGGTTCACCACCCTCTGAGTGAAGAAATTTCTCCTCATCTCAGTCCTAAATGTCATTCCCCGTATCCTGAGTCTGTGACCGCTCGTTCTCGACCCCCCAGCCAGAGGAAACAGAGAGTAGGCATAAATGGGTCGTTTTCTGATTGGCAAGATGTAACGAGTGGTGTGCCACAGGGATCAGTGCTGGGGCCTCAACTTTTTACAATTTATATAAATGACTTGGATGAAGGGACCGAAGGTATGGTTGCTAAATTTGCTGATAACACAAAGATAGGTCGGAAAGTAAATTGTGAAGAGGACATAAGGAGGCTACAAAGGGATATAGATAGGTTAAGTGAGTGGACAAAGACCTGGCAAATGGAGTATAATGTGGGAAAATGTGAAGTTGTCCATTTTGGCAGGAAGAATAAAAAAGAAGCATATTATTTAAATGGTGAGAGATTGCAGAGCTCTGAGATACAGAGGGATCTGGGTGTCCTAGTGCATGAATCGCAAAAGGTTACTATGCAGGTACAGCAAGTAATTAGGAAAGCTAATACAGTAGAATGTTATCGTTTATTGCGAGGGGAATTGAATACAAAAGTAGGGAGGTTATGCTTCAGTTATACAGGGCATTGGTGAGACCACATCTGGAGTACTGTGTACAGTATTGGTCTCCTTATTTAAGGAAGGATGTAAATGCGTTGGAAGCAGTTCAGAGAAGGTTTACTAGACTAATACCTGGAATGGGCGGGTTGTCTTGTGAGGAAAGGTTGGACAGGCTAGGCTTGTATCCGCTGGAGTTTAGAAGAGTAAGAGGTGACTTGATTGAAACATATAAGATCCTGAGGGGTCTGGACAGGGTGGATGTGGAGAGAATGTTTCCTCTTGTGGGAGAATCTAGAACTAGGGGTCACTGTTTAAAAATAAGGGGTTGCCCATTTAAGACAGAGATGAGGAGAAATTTTTTCTCACAGAGGGTCGTGAGTCTTTGGAACTCTCTTCCTCAGAGGGCGGTGGAAGCAGAGTCTTTGAATATTTTTAAGGCAGAGGTAGATAGATCCTTGCTAAGCAAAGGGTGAAAAGTTATCAGGGGTAGGCGGGAATGTGGAGTAATCAGATCAGCCATGATCTTATTGAATGGCGGAGCAGGCTCGAAGGGCCGAGTGGCCGACTCCTGCTCCTAATTCGTATGTTCGTATGTTCGTAAACATCCTCCCTGCATCCAGTCTGTCTAGCCCTGTCAGAATTTTATACGTTTCAATGAGATCCCCTCTCATTCTTCGAAACTCTAGTGAATACAGGCCTAGTCGACCCAATCTTTCCTCATACGACAGTCCTGCCATCCCAGAAATCAGTCTGGGGAACCTTCGCTGCACTCCGTCTATGGCAAGTATATCTCTTCTTAGGTAAGGAGACCAAAACTGCACACAGTACGCCAGGTGTGGTCTCACCAAGTCCCTGTATAACTGTAGTAAGACATCCTTGCTCCTGTACTCAAATCCTCTTGCAATGAAGGCCAAAACGTACCATTTGCCTTCCTAACTGCTTGCTGCACCTGCATGTTTGCTTTCAGTGACTGGTGTACAAGGACACCCAGGTCCCTCTGTACATCAATATTTCCCAATCTATCACCATTTAAATAATACTCTGCCTTTCTGTTTATTCCACCGAAGTGGATAACTTCACATTTATCCACGTTATACTACATCTGCCATGTATTTGCCCACTCACTCAACTTGTCTAAATCACCTTGAAGCCTCTTTACATCCTCCTCACAACTCACAATCCCACCTAGTTTCGTGTCGTCAGCAAACTTGGAAATATTACATTTGGTTCCCTCATTGATATATATGTGAATAGCTGGGGCCCAAGCACTGATCCCTGTGGTACCCCACTAGTCACCGCCTGCCACCCCGAAAAAGACACATTTATTCCTACTCTCCGTTTTGTGTCTGTTAACCAATTTTCAATCCATGCCAGTATATTACCCCCAACCCCATGTGCTTTAATTTTGCACACTAACCTCTTATGTGGGACTTTATCAAAGGCCTTCTGAAAATCCAAATACACCGCATCCACTGGTTCTCCCTCATCTATTCTACCAGTTACATTCTCAAAAAACTCCCTTTCATAA
This sequence comes from Squalus acanthias, assembly GCA_030390025.1. Lineage (NCBI taxonomy): Eukaryota > Metazoa > Chordata > Chondrichthyes > Squaliformes > Squalidae > Squalus > Squalus acanthias. Next base: position 260,221,201 of record CM059425.1, read on the forward strand.
ATCCATGTTGACTCTGTCTAATCCCATTGATATTTTCTAAGGGGGAAAAATTCAGTTGGTTGCACCTCCCGTTAGCGCCTTAAGAGGGCGCTAATGGGGCGCAAATCATCTAGCGCCCAGGCGCGGCGAAGTTTGCGCCGCTCGCGAAATTAACTAGACATTTTGTGGCGGCACTAAACACTACCGCCACGATATCCTGCGCCGGCAGATCGTGACGTCAGTCGAGTGCGCAACGCCCCGGTATCGCCCCGGAGCAGATATTGAGTGGCGCCCCCTGCCTTACCGCCTGACGCTAGCAACGACAGATTGAGGGGAGCGTTCTCTAGTCATGAAGGGAAAGGGGGAGCGCTATTTAAAGGTGACCGCTTCCTGCCTTTTATTGTTGGTGCCATTTTTGAACTACGCATTCTGAGAGAGAGAGAGAGAGACTTCTGGAGAGATTCAACGTTGTGTGAAGGAGTTTTGGGTACTGAGCAGCACTTTGCAAGTTCATTTTGATTTGCCATTCCTTGTATCGATTTAGAAGAGACTGTGGGGGCTGCACTCTGAGCTCTTTGCCTGGTACTCTTCATTGTACTTTCCAGCAGATTTGATGTGCAGGTCTCTCCAGGCCGAGATTCAAGGCTGCAATGAGCAGGATGTGGATGGAAAGCAAGATTAACCATCCCCTTTAAGAACTGGCCCTTGCCATTGTGTGTGTGTTCCATTGCTGACTGACATTACATGAGCTTCGCCAGCGCTCTGAGTTAGCGCCTCGCTCCTCGGCCTTTGCGCCTTAAGACAGGTGGGAAGCGCCTGATTTAGCGCTCAAATCACCTCCAGGGGCGATAAAAGTCAAGTTTGCAGTCGGTGGCGATAATTAGCGCCAGGCGCTAATCTTTGCGCCCGGCCGATAATTGTGCCCCAAATGGGGCGATACTGAATTTCTCCCCCTAAGTGTCCTGTTATCACATCCTTTATAATAGACTCTAGCATTTTCCCTACTACTGATGTTAGGTTAACTGGTCTGTAGTTCCCTGTTTTCTCTCTCCCTCCTTTTTTAAATAGTGGGGTTACATTTGCCACCCTCCAATCTGCAGGAACTGTTCCATAATCTATAGAATTTTGGAAGATGACAACCAATGCATCCACTATTTCCATGGCTACCTCTTTTAGTATTCTGGGATGCAGATTATCAGGCCCTGGGCATTTATCAGCTTTCAGTCCCATTAATTTCTCCAGCACTATTTTTTTACTAAGACTATTTTTCCTTTAATTCCTCCTTTTCACTAGTCCCTTGGGGGGAAAAATTGAGTCGCGCCCCCTTTGGGGCACTAACTTCGCTATTTTTTAGCGCCCCATAAAAATTAGCGCCCCCGCGCCAGAAATTGAGTGGTTGCGCCCCAAGAGGGAAGTGGGGCGCTACTAGAAGCACCCCACATCCCTCTCGGGGTGCTGCGAGTCAATATCGTGGCGCTACGTGGCGCTGCGGCACGTCGCATCGCGGAATTGCAGCCCTTCCTCCCCTTTGTAAAGGGGAGGGGCCTTGCGCAGCACGAACCAGAGCCCAGCTGGGCCCCCGGGGATCAGGAGTGCCGGCAAAAAAGCCCGGCACTCAAGAGAAGTGCCGGGCTCTTGGAGCGCAGCCGGCACTTCACGGGGGCCGGGGACAGCAACGGGGGCAGGTGCTGGCAGGCGGCCAGCAACAAAAATGGCCGCCCGCCACCTCCCCTTTACACACACACAATCCCCACAATGCAGATAGAGGCCATTTCGGCCATCGAGCCTGCACCGACACATATCCCACCCTATCCCCATAACCCCACGTATTTAATCCCCCTAACACTAAGGGTCAATTTATCATAGCCAAATCAACCTAACCCGCACATCTTTGGACTGTGGGAGGAAACCGGAGCACCCGGAGGAAACCCACGCAGACACGGGGAGAATGTGCAAACTCCACACAGACAGTCACCCGAGGCCGGATTCGAACCCGGGTCCCTGGCGCTGTAAGGCAACAGTGCTAACCACTATGCCACCGTGTTGCCCTAGCGCCCCGGCTGCAGGTAGGCCCCCCTGACCCCGTCGGACATAGCGTCCAGCGGTAAGTCAAGGGGCGCTACCGAAGATTGCGGCCGGAGCGCGAGCGGGGCGCTGCGCACGGCGATGATGCCATTGCCGGTGACGCAGTGCCACAGAGCGCTACTGGTTCGCGCCGCCGCTAACCTCCCGCTGAATTTCACGGGAGGCGTGGGCGGCGCCGCACCCGGGCGCTAGTTGCTTTGCGCCCCATTAGCGCCCTATTAAGGCACTAACGGGAGGCGCAAACCAACTGAATTTTCCCCCTTGGTTCCCTAGCATTTCTGGGAAGTTATTTGTGTCCTCTTCCATGAAGACAGAACCTAAGTATTTGTTTAATTGCTCTGTCATTTCCTTGTTCCCCATTATAAATTCTTCCATTTCTGACTGTAAGGGACCTACATTTGTCTTCACTAATCTTTTTTTTACATACATGTAGAAGCTTTTACAGTCTGCTTTTATGTTCCTTGCAAGTTTACTCTCATACTCTATTTTTCCCCTCTTAATCAATCTCTTGGTCCTGATTTGCTGAATTCTAAACTGGTACCAATCCTCAGGCTTGCTACTTTTTCTGGCAACTTTATATGACTCCTCTTTGGATCTAGTACTACCCTTAATTTCTTTTGTTAGTCATGGTTGGGCTGCTTTTCTTTTTGTGTTTTTGCACCAGAAAGGAATGGATAACTGTTGCAATTCATGCATTCGTTCCTTAAATGTTAGCCATTGCCTATCCACCATCATGCCTTTTAATGATGCTCCCCAATCTATCATAGCTAACTCCCTCCTCATACCTTCGTAGTTTCCTTTGTTTAGATTTAGGACCCTAGTTTCAGATTGGACTACTTCACTTTCCATCTTAATGAAGAATTCTATCATGTTATGGTCACTCTTCCCTAAAGGACCTCGCACAACAAGATTATTAATTAACCCCTTCTCACTGCACAATACCCAATCTAGGATAGCCTGTTCTCCCACTCTTTTGTGCACCATGTTTCTTCTTGCTAATGCTACATTCTGGTGCCCATCCCCTTACCAAATTAGTTTAAATGTTCCCCAACAGCACCAGCAATCCCCCCTGCAAGGACATTGGTCGCAGTTCTATTGAGTTGCAACCCGTCCGGCCTGTACAGGTCCCACCTCCACAGAACCGGTCCCAATGTCCCAGGAATCTAAAGCACTCCCTCCTGCACCATTTCTCCAGCCACGCAGTCATCTGCTCTGTCCTTCTATTTCTGTACTCACTAGCACGTGGAACTGGGAGTAATCCGGAGATCACTACCTTTGAGGTACTGCTTTTTAATCTCTCTCCTAGCTCCCTAAAATCAGCCTGCAGGACCTCATCTCTCTTTCTACCTATGTCATTGATACCGATATGGACCACGACCTCTGGCTGTTCACCCTCCCCCCTCAGAATGTTCTGCAGCCACTCAGTGCCATCCTTGACCCTGGCACCAGGGAGGCAACATACCATCCTGGAGTCATGTCTGTGGCTGCAGAAACGCCTGTCTGTTCCCCTAACTATTGAATCCCCTACCACCATTGCCTTCCCGAACTTCTTCCTCCCCCCTGTACAGCTGAGCCAACCGTGGTTGTTTTTTTATTCGTTTATGGGATCTGGGCGTCGCTGGCAAGGCCAGCATTTATTGCCCATCCCTAGTTGCCCTTGATAAGGTGCTGGTGAGCCACCTTCTTGAACAGCTGCAGTCCGTGTGGTGAAGGTACTCCTACAGTGCTGTTAGCGAGGGAGTTCCAGTATTTTGACCCAGCGACGATGAAGGATCAGCGATATACTTCTAAGTCAGGATGGTGTGTGACTTGGAGAGGAACTTGGAGGTGGTGGTGTTCCCATGCGCCTGCTGCCCTTGCCCTTCTAGGTGGAAGAGGTCGCGGGTTTGGGAGGTGCTGCCGAAGAAGCCTTGGCGAGTTGCTGCAGTGCATCTTGTAGATGGTACACACTGCAGCCACGGTGCGCCAGTGGTGGAGGGAGTGAAATGTTTAAGGTGGTGGATGGGGTGCCAATCAAGCAGGCTGCTTTGTCCTGGATGGTGTCGAGCTTCTTGAGTGTTGTTGGAGCTGCACTCATCCAGGCAAGTGGAGAGTATTCCATCACACTCCTGACTCGTGCCTTGTAGATGGTGGAAAGGCTTTGGGGAGTCAGGAGGTGAGACACTCGCCGCAGAATACCCAGCCTCTGACCTGCTCTTGTTGCTGCAGTATTTATGTGGCTGGTCCAGTTAAGTTTCTGGTCAATGGTAACCCCCAGGATGTTGATGGTGGGGGATTCGGTGATGGTAATGCCATTGAATATCAAGGGAGGTGGTTTGACACTCGTTTGTTGGAGATAGTCATTGCCTGGCACTTCTGTGGCGCGAATGTCACCGGCCACTTATCAGCCCAAGCTTGAACGTCATCCAGGTCTTTTTGCATGCGGGCAGGGACTGATTCATTATCTGAGGAGTTGTGAATGGCGCTGAACACTGTGCAGTCATCAGCGAACATCCCCATTTCTGACCTTATGTTGGAGAGAAGCTCATTGATGAAGCAGCTGAAGATAGTTGGGCCTAGGACACTGCCCGGAGGAACTCCTGCAGCGATGTCCTGGGGCTGTGATGATTGACTTTTCAGCCACCACAACCATCTTCCTTTGTGCTAGGTATGACTCCAGCCAGTGGAGCGTTTTCCCCCTGATTCCCATTGACTTCAGTTTTACTAGGGGCTCCTTGATGCTACACTCGGTCAAATGCTGCCTTGATGTCAAGGGCAGTCACTCTCACCTCACCTCTGGTATTCAGCTCCTTACAATATTTAGACTATATTCAAATACTAGGGATGGGTAATAAAATGCCAGCGATGACCACATGCCGTGAATGAATACAATAAAGCAAATACAGAGCCACAGATATCACAATAAAACTGTGAGACCCGACAGTCGAGACCGAACACACTTACTTTTCAAATGATAAATAACGGTAGAAAGAACTTGCATTTCTATAGCAACTTTCATGACCTCAGGACGTCCCAAAGTGCTTTACAGTCAATGAAGTACTTTCAAAGTGGAGTCTCTGTTGTAATGTAGGAAACGCGAAAGCCAATCTGTGCACAGCAAGCTCCCACACACAGCAATGTGATACTGTCCAGGTAATCTGTTTTTTTTAGTGATGATAGTTGAGGGAAAAGGAGCGGACCTGAGCGAGAGCTGAACGAGAGCGGAGCTGAGAGCAACTCAACACAGGCAGAAACAGTGATATTGTGATATCTGTGGCTCTGTATTTGCTTTATTGTAATTGTGTATTCATTCACGGGATGTGGTCATCGCTGGCACTTTATTACCCATCCCGAGTTGCCCTTGAGTTGGGATAAACGGGTAATTTTCAGGTTGGCAGGCTGTATCTAGTGGGGTGCCGCAAGGATCAGTGCTGGGGCCTCGGTTATTTACAATCTATATTAATGACTTAGATGAAGGGACCGAGTGCAATGTGTCCAAGTTTGCTGACGATACAAAGCTAGATGGAATAGTAAGATGTGAGGAGGAAGCAAAGAGCCTCCAAAGGGACCTAGACAGGTTAAGTGAGTGGGCAATAAGGTGGCAGATGGAGTATAATGTGGGAAAATGTGAGGTTATTCACTTTGTAGGAAGAATAGAAAATCAGAATATTTTTTAAATGGTGAGAAACTATTAAATGTTGGTGTTCAGAGAGATTTGGGTGCCCTCGTACAGGAAACACAGAAAGTTAGCATGCAGGTACAGCAAGCAATTAGGAAGGCAAATGGCATGTTGGCCTTTATTGTAAGAGGGTTGGAGTACAAGAGTAAGGAAGTCTTTGCTACAATTGTACAGGGCTCTGGTGAGACCACACCTCTTGGAGTACTGTGCACAGTTTTGGTCTCCTTATTTAAGGAAGGATATACTTGCCTTAGAGGCAGTGCAACGAAGGTTCACTAGATTGATTCCTGGGATGAGAGGGTTGTCTTATGAGGAGAGATTGAATAGATTGGGCCTATACTCTCTGGAGTATAGAAGAATGAGAGGTGATCTCATTGAAACATTTAAGATTCTGAGGGGGACTGACAGGGTAGATGCTGAGAGATTGTTTCCCCTGGCTGGAGTGTCTAGAACTAGGGGGCATAGTCTCAGGATAAGGGGTCGGCCATTTAAGACTGAGATGAGGAGGAATTTCTTCACTCAGAGGGTTGCGAATCTTTGGAATTCTCTGCCCCAGAGAGCTGTGGATGCTGAGTCGTTGAGTATATTCAAGGCTGAGATCGATAGATTTTTAGACTCTAGGCGAATCTAGGGATATGGAGATCGGACGGGAAAGTGGAGGTGGCTGATCAGCCATGATCTTATTGAATGGCGGAGCAGGTTCAAGGGGCTGTATGGCCGACTCCTGCTCCTAATTCTTAGGTTCTTATGTTCTTATTGAGATGGTGGTGCTGAGTCTTCTTCTTGAACCGTTGCGTCACAAGAGCTTTGTGTACAAGACTAACATACTATCCCTGTCCCACAGGCAGCAGTCAGAGTCAATGGTCAATGTCAGTCCCACAGAAAGTGACCGGTCGGGAAGGAGAGTCTGTCATCTTGTCCTGCAAGTTCACGCACCCCCACACTGGCTATAACGGGAAAATCGAAGTCATCTGGAAGATACATGAGCATTTTAAAGGACCGCCTATTTTTAAATGTATAACTGTCGACCCACAGCAGAATTGCATAAATCAGAATGTGACTGATCAAACTGGAGAGAATCGCTATCGACTGACAGGAGACCCAAGGAAAAATGATGCTTCAATAATGATACAAAAACTTATGAAAAATGATACGAATAACTACTTCTGCCGTGTGGAGCTTGACATGGACAAGGAAATGTTTGAACATAAACGTGGAACAAGTCTACAGGTAATAGGTAAGGACTTGCCTGCAACTGAACTTCAATTCTAAACTGAGTGCTGATGAAAGCTCATCGACCTGAAACGTTAACTCTGTTTCTCTCTCTGCAGATGCTGCCTGACCTGCTGAATGCATTTTCTGTTTTTATTTCAATTCTAAACTTCTAGACCCCAGACTGAGGCAGAGTAGATCCGGTGTCTAAAACTGAAATTGGGTTAAGGAGAGTGTTCTTTCAGTGTCTAATACTGGAGGAAGGGTTACAGCCTTTCCGCAAGGCCACAACATACAGGCTTGGAGTCCAGGAATATTGATTAGATCTTTCTGTTGCTTGTATAATTTACAATTTTTGATTGCTTATATTTTAGTGCAGGAGTGTGTCTCCACAATGGATTGTTGATTCAGAGTCCATCTTGGGGAACAGTGTACATGATCTGTGGAAGCAGCAGGGACGATGAGCTGAGGGAGTTGTTCTCATTGGCCGCGAACTTAATCGCGCTGAGGGGGCGGGTTTGGAGGCGGGACCGCTGTCAAAATTGCAAAGATTGACAGCGGGTAGGAAACGCCTCCACGCGAGTCTCCCATGTGTCGGGTCTGTCAGCGCAGAACTGACATGACACCAAGCGGCAGGGGATACACTTCAGCTACTTAAATGGCTTGTTAAGAGCCAATTTAAGAGGATTTTGAGGCTTACTTGTAATTTTACCTTCTCCCCCATGGGTTACCCGCTGTTCGGGGAACAGGCCAGCTCAACCTGGTGTGTTTTGAGTCTGCTCTGATGTTTGTGAAAAGCTGACAGCTGCAGAAGTGGTGTCAAGGATGCCATGTTGCAGATGGTGAGTTTCAGGGTGCAAAAAATGTTGGTTACTGCATTTTTAATACATTTGGAGATTTCTCTAGCTTACAAGTTTTTAGATCCAACTGTATGTCCAGTGCCACCTCATTGGGAGAACCTCTCTCACCAGTGACAGATCGCTTCTGTCATCTCACCTGCAGCTGCCATCTATTGCAGCAACATCGGAGCCAATGAAGCAATCAGACCTTGGTCCTCCGAATCCTTCCACGATCAGCCCCAACACCAACGTCACCAACCTTATCACCAACCTTTGCTGCCATCACCTGATGCTGCACTGGACACAGGGCATCAGCCCCTGACAACATTGCTGGCCGGGAGGCATCACCATGGCCAGATTTTTTTCACTTGACGCTGTAAACCCTGGCTGCCACATGATGCGCCAGGTTGACACCATCCCACACCAGCACCGTGAAGCATCCCTTTAATCTCCAAGCCATTCCATGCACACTCATCACCATAGCGGGGGTCGGGGGGGGGGGAAGTTATGACTGAACGATCACTGTAACTCAGTAAGACACTTCTCAAGGTGCGCTCAGATATGTCCAATAAGGGGCACTTTTGGAAAAAGATATTACACTGTATGACAACACATTAACAGAAATTTCACATGGACATTGGCTAAACCTCTCAAGTGCCTACCCTTGTGTGTTGTTAGTTGGTATGCTTGCAGTAGGAGGAGGGTGAGTGTGAGGGGTGGCTAGTGTGATGGGGAAGTGATAAAGTAGATAGAGAGGGTTGGGTGGAGGTGCAAGGCAAGTTGGTGTCCTGGGGAGGTCTCTTCCGCTCTTGGAAGGGAAGAGAACCTCCCTGCGTACTGTGACTCCCTCCACAAGCATATGGAGGGAGTCACTGGAGAGCCTGGATTTTGCAAGTGTTCACCTTTGTGCAGTGATTGCCAGTGTTTTTTTATTCGTTTATTGGATGTGGGCATCACTGGCAAAGGCCAGCATTTGCCCGTCCCTAATTGCCCTTGAGAAGGTGGTGGTGAGCCGCCTTCTTGATCCACTGCAGTCCGTGTGGTGAAGGTACTCCCACAGTGCTGTTAGGGAGGGAGTGCCAGGATTTTGACCCAGCAACGTTGAAGGAATGGCGATATACTTCTAAGTCAGGATGGTGTGTGACTTGGAGGGGAACTTGGAGGTGGTGGTGTTCCCATGCGCCTGCTGCCTTTGTCCTTCCAGGTGGAAGAGGTCGCGGGTTTGGGAGGTGTTGTCGAAGAAGCCTTGTCGAGTTGCTGCAGTGCATCTTGTAGATGGTACACACTGTAGCCACGGTACGCCGGTGGTGGAGGGAGTAAATGTTTAAGGTGGTGGATGGGGTGCCAATCAAGCGGGCTGCTTTGTCCTGGATGGTGTCGAGCTTCTTGAGTGTTGTTGGAGTTAAACTCATCCAGGCAAGTGGAGAGTATTCTATCACACTCCTTACTTGTGCCTTGTAGATGGTGGAAAGGCTTTGGGGAGTCAGGAGGTGAGACACTCACCACAGAATACCTAGACTCTGACCTGCTCTTGTTGCCACAGTATTTATGTGGCTGGTCCAGTTAAGTTTCTGGTCAATGGTTGAAGGGATAATTACAAGTCCTAGCCCTTTTCGGGCTACCCCAGATCAGGCGTATTCCCCTGACGTTCACCTTCAACTAAAGTTAAAGATAGCCGAATTCTATAAGACGCTTAATTGGGTCTAAAGGTCAGACTACCTCTCCCTAAAGGAAAGGAATGACGTGAAGATGTTACCGTCCTCCGGATAGCACTTTTAATAAGTTTAACTAGACTGTAACCTTCCGGATATTATGAGTGTCCGGAATACCCCCCAGAATTCTGCAACTCCTTTGAGTGTACAGAAATTGAGTTCACGAATTTATACAGGAACACTCTGTGAGACAATTCTAAAAATATATAGATTTATTAAAGAACCGACATTTAGTTAACAGCTGTTATGGCAATTGCAACTTTAACCGTTCAAAATACAAATAGCTTACATTTCTTATCAGAGATCCTTATTCTCAAATCTTAACTTCGTTACATTTCCACACTTCTACTTATTTCTTAATCCAGAATATCCACCAAAATCAAATACCTTGATTACCCGAGACTCAGAGTTAAGAACTTACAGAGCATGCCTGTGAAGTTGAGAAACGTTTGCCCTTCCAGTGACTTCTGACTTTTCATCTGAAAAGCTCTTATTTTTATACTCTTTTTTAGTGGTATTTTCTTTGAAGTATTCTGCTGATGTCAGCTAATTGTCTCTAGTGATACTCTATTGAATTCTTTTCTATTCTTACTGTCATTTCAGCTGCCAACTCTTAGAATTCTGTTTGTACCTTTAGGTGTTTCAAAAACTTATAATTTTTATGGTTATTATCGATTTATCTATTTGATGCCATTCTTAGGAAGTCTTTCTATTGAATTTCTAAATCACCTCTGCTGTTTGTAACACAGACTCCTGTCTCCTTATGTTCCAAGTTTAACACATAAACAATGTAATTGCTTGGTGTCATCTATTGATATAATATCTACAAAGTCTCTCTGTAGGTACTTTTTACAATTTGTAATTCAAAAACACTTCATCTAGGGTGTTCTTTGCATTTCTTATTTACTTCAATTGGTTATATTAAGAACCATGTCTCCTTGTTCTAAGTTTAACAGAAAACTATTTTACAGCAGGTATTTCTTTTACATGATGTCATCTTTTCAAAGGCACTTGTTTTTTTTTAATGTTCTGTGCACCTGTTCAACGTGTTAGATTTTGACACTTTACTTGGGTCATTCCATTGTGTTGGTTCCAATGTTCAGACATAGAGGAACCTCCAGTCTGCTGTTTCAATAGGGCCTTGTCTTTGTATTTACAAACATTTCCCATTTCAAAGCTTGTGATGTTTACAGCTTTGTGTAAACAAACCATCTTATCTCAGAAGCCTGTATTCCTGTTTTACGGCTTGTGTCGTTGAGGCTTTTAGATTTTTAACCCCAGTTTGTCATGTTTTAATATTATCAAATCTGTTTATAGGATGATGTATTTCTTGGTATATGGCTATTTCCTTCACATGGTAACCCCCAGGATGTTGATGGTGGGGGATTCGGCGATAGTAATACTGTTGAATGTCAAGGGGAGGTGGTTAGACTCTCGTTTGTTGGAGATAGTCATTGCCTAGCACTTCTGTGGCAGGAATGTTACCTGCCACTTATCAGCCCAAGTCTGAACGTCGTCCAGGTCTTGTTGCATGCGGGCACGAACTGCTTCATTATCTGAGGAGTTGTGAATGGCGCTGAAAACTGTGCAGTTAGCAGCGAACATCCCCATTTCTGACCATATATTGGAGCGAAGGTCATTGATGAAGCAGCTGAAGATGGTTGGGCCTGGGACACTGCCCTGAGGAACTCCTGCAGCGATGTCCTGGGGCTCTGATGATTGACCTTCAATCACCACAACCATCTTCCTTTGTGCTAGGTTTGACTCCAGTAGAACGTTTTCCCCCTGATTCCCATTGACTTTAGTTTTACTAGGGCTCCTTGATGCCACACTCGATCAAATGCTGCATTGATGTCAAGGGCAGTCACTCTCACCTCACCTCTGGAATTCAGCTCCTTTGTCCATGTTTGGACCAAGGCTGTAATGAGGTCGGGAGCCGAGTGGTCTTGGCGGAATCCAAACTGGGCATCAGTGAGCAGGTTATTGGTGAGTAAGTGCCGCTTGATAGCACTGTCGATGACACCTTCCACCACTTTATTGATGATTGAGAGTAGACTGATGGGGCGGTAATTGGCTGGGTTGGATTTGTCCTGCTTTTTGTGGACAAGACATACCTGGGCAGTTTTCCACATTGTCGGATAGATGCCAGTGTTGTAGATGTACTGGAACAGCTTGGCTAGATGTGTGGCTAGTTCTGGAGCACAAGTCTTCAGCACGAATGCCGGGATGTTGTCGGAGCCCATAGCTTTTGCTGTATCCAGTGTGCTCAGCCGTTTCTTGATATCACGTGGAGTGAATCGAATTGGCTGAAGACTGGCTTCTGTGATGGTGGGGACCTCAGGAGTAGGACAATATGGATCATCCACTCAGCACTTCTGGCTGAAGATGGATGCAAACGCTTCAGCCTTGTCTTTTGCACTCACGTGCTGGGCTCCACCATCATTGAGGTTGGGGATATTCATGGAGTCTCCTCCTCCCGTTAGTTGTTTAATGGTCCACCACCATTCATGACTGGATGTGGCAGGACTGCAGAGCTTTGATCTGATCCGTTGATTGTGGGATCGCTTAGCCGTGTCTATAGCATGCTGCTTCCACTTTTTAGCATGCATGTAGTCCTGTGTTGCAGCTTCCCCAGGTTGGCACCTCATTTTTAGGTACAGCTGGTGCTGCTCCTGGCATGCTCTTCTACACTCCTTATTGAACCAGGGTTGGTCCCCTGGCTTGATGGTAATGGTAGAGTGAGGGATATGCCGGGCCATGAGGTTACAGATTGTGGTGGAATACAATTCTGCTGTTGCTGATGGCCCACAGCGACTCATGGATGCCCAGTTTTGAGCTGCTAGATCTGTTCTGAATCTATCCCATTTAGCACGGTGGTAGTGCCACACAACATGATGGAGGGTGTCCTCAGTGTGAAGACGGGTCTTCGTCTCCACAATGACTGTGCGGTGGTCACTGCTACCAATACTGTCATGGTCAGATGCATCTGCGACAGGTAGATTGGTGAGGACAAGGTCAAGTAGGTTTTTCCCTTGTGTTGGTTCTCTCACCACCTGTCGCAGGCCCAGACTGGCAGTTGTGTCCTTCAGGATTCGGCCAGCTCGGTCAGTAGTGGTGCTACCAAGCCACTCTTGGTGATGGACATTGAAATCCCCCACCCAGAGTACATTCTGTGCCCTTGCTACTCTCAGTGCTTCTTCCAAGTGGTGTTCAACATGGAGGAGTACTGATTCATCAGCTGAGGGAGGGCGGTAGGTGGTAATCAGCAGGAGGTTTCCTTGTCCATGCTTAACCTGAAGCCATGAGACTTCATGGGGTCCGGAGTCAATGTTGAGGACTCCCAGGGCCTCTCCCTCCTGACTGTTTCCCACTGTGCCGCCACCCCTTGTGGGTCTGTCCTGTCGGTGGGACAGGACATACCCAGGGATGGCGATGGTAGAGTTTGGGACATTGGCTGAAAGGTATGATTCTGTGAATATGACTATGTCAGGCTCTTGCTTGACTAGACTGTGGGACAGCTCTCCCAATTTTGGCACAAGCCCCAGATGTTGGTGAGGAGGACTTTGCAGGGTTGACTGGGCTGGGTGTGCCGTTGCCGTGTCCATAGCCGGTGCCGAGGTCGATGCCGGGTGGGCCGTCCGGTTTCATTCTTATTATTGTTTTTTGTCGCGGTTTGTTACAACTGAGTGGCTTGCTAGGCCATTTCAGAGGGCAGTTAAGAGTCAACTACATTGCTGTGGGTCTGGAGTCACATATAGGCCAAACCGGGTAAGGACAGCAGATTTCCTTCCCTAAAGGACATTAGTGAACCAGGTGGGTTTTTACAACAATCCGATAGTTTCATGGTTACCATTACTGATACTAGTAATTATTCCAGATTTATTTAATTAACTGAATTTAAAATTCCCCAGCTGCCGTGCTGGGATTTGAACTCACGTCTCTGGATCATTAGTCCAGGCCTCTGGATTACTAGCCCAGTGACATTATCACTAAGCTACCGTTTGCAGCACCTCAATGCTGTCAAACACTGACAGATCAACTGTCAAAATAAAATTGTGCGTGGTCCCTTTAAGGAAACCGGCAGGTGACGCATCATCAAATGACCTCATCAGACCCGCTTCCTGTTAATTGGCCGGTAAGCCCGCAGATGGCTGCTGAGGGGCCCGGAGGGCCGGGCCGCTCGGAGAACAATGTTCCCAGGATGAATTTAATCAGGGGAGAAAATGTTGGGGGAAAGGAGAAAAAAAGGCCCAAAGATTTGGGCCGGGACCCCAGGAGGTTTGGAAAAGAAAACACGGTGGAGGTTCAGTGCGAGGATAAGGAGATACGAGCTTGGGATAATATCCAGGCGGGACATGGGGACTGCGGTGAGGGAAGCTGCTTTGCCTGCCGACCAAAGCCGAATGTTGGGTTGGAGGTGACGGTCAGTGGCCGAGAGGAGGTGGAAAGACCTTTACTGAGTTTGAAGGTTGGTGATAAGTTCTTGGAGGTATTTCTGCTATATTCTGAAGAGGTGGTGGTTTCATTCTTAAACCTGCTGGTTTTTATTGAGGACGATGTGCTAATAAAAAGTTGGAGTCGTGGGACATTAAAATTTGCTTGGTAATAAAGAGGAGATACTATCCAGGAACGCGGGTAGCAGGTGCGGTTCCCAGAGGGGGTGAAGTCATTGCCGTATAGCATGAAATTCGAGACAATGGAAGGAGTGCAGTACTTCTGGGTACTGCATGATAACCAAGTAAAGGTTTGTTATTATTGTCTTGGACACGGCCATCTTGTAAGAAGCTGTCCAGACTTGTACTGTTATAACTGTGGCGAGTCTGGATACATCGCTTGGAGCTGCAAGGCGGAGAGCTGTGGGATGTGTCACAAAGGCCCCACCTGCTGTGAGTGTGAGGCAGAAGGAAGCCCCTTGAGTGACGAGGAGATGGGAGAAGGAGCAGGAGGTGTGAGTGGAGCGGCTGGAGGAACGGAGCAGGCGGAGGACACAGCTGGTGAATGGAAGGAGAAAAGCGCAGGAAGAGGCTGAAAATTGCGGAGCAGAGAACAGGATGGAGATGGTGGAAAACACACCAAGTACGGTGGAAAAGGACAAAGACAGCAGTGGGCAGCACGGGTCGAGGGCAGAGTCGCGCCATAATACGGCTCGGCTCTCCCTAAAGAATCTGGTGTCCGCGGGGGAGAGGAGGCGGGAGCGGGGTGCGGGGTAAGTGTAAGTTCTCCAAAGAAAGACGGGGAGTCGGACATCTCGGGGAGCAGGAGGGGGCAAGACAAGGAGAGGGTGCAAGAGGCAGGAGCCTTAAAGGGGCAGCAGGACGGGAGCGGGGAGACAAAGACGCCAGAAGGGAGCAAGATAGGTGCAGATGCGCCATTGTCCCAGAGAGAGAAGAAACGGGGAGCAAGGGTCAGCGGTGGAGATGAGGCCGAAGGGAGCGGCATTGTTGGAGAAACCGCGATAGCAGGAAGACTCTCTAAGGGAGATTATGTATCTGACGGGGAGCAGGGACGGGAGGTTACAGAAGAGCTCGAGAGTGAGGAGTCAGAGGGGGACAGAGACATGGAAGTGGGGGGTGGGGTGGCATTGTGTGGAAAGGGAAAGGTTAGTGAGGGGCAGAAGGAGGGAGAAGGGGCAGCTCCTCGGCCCAAACCTAATGTAAGGAAGAGGCTGAAACTGCAGGGAAGGTTCAAACAGGAGGTGAAAAAGAGCCGGAGGCTGCAGGAGAAAGCAACAGCGGCCCGAAAAGTTGGGAAGGAGCATGAGAGGAGGGAAGGGCCGGAGATTAAATGATGGGGGGATTATCAGGCACACTTCCCTTATTCGGAGCCATGATTACTGATCAATTTTTAAAGTACAATAGATTAGTATATGTTATGGGTGACAAATTAAACTTCAGGTTTTGATGTTAATATGTGGGGGAGGAATGGCTGTGCAGAGCGGCGGAATGGATTTGAATGATACAATGGAATGATCACAATGTTGTAAATGTTCTTAATGTTCAATAAATAAGACATAATTAAAAAAAGTGGGTAGCACGCTGCCTCTCAGTTCCAAGGTTGTGGGTTGAAGTCCCACGGAGTGCTAAATCCAGGCTGACACTCTAGTGCAGTACTGAGGGAGTGCGGCACTACCGGAGGGGCTGTTGTTTGGATGAGACGTTAAACTGAGGCCCCGTCTGCCCTCTCAGGTGGATGTGAAAGATCCCGTTGCACTATTTTGAAGAAGAGTAGGGGAGTTCTGAGCCAACATTGCCAAAAAAAAATGATCTGGTGATATTGTGGGAGCTTGCTGTGCACAAATTGGCTGCCGCGTTTCCTACATTGCAACAGTGACTACACTTCAAAAAGTACTTCATTGGCTGTGAAGCGCTTTGGGACGTCCTGCGGTTGTGAAAGGCGCGATATGTTCTCATAGATCGGGCGGGAAAGTGGAGTTGAGGTCGATGATTGGCCATGATCTTATCGAATGGCGGAGCAGGCTCAAGGGGCCGTATGGCTGACTCCTGCCCTTACTTCTTCTTATGATATACTGCATGTTCTTTCTTACTTTATGCTTTATGTTCCAATACAGTCCAGGGAGGATCTGAGCTTTCATCCATTCTCTCTTTCAGAAGCTGATCCAAGCAGCAGGTCAGTGAGTGAGACTGAAGGAGGTTCGGTCACGTTGTCCTGCTCCTTCACCCAGGAGCCCAAAGATCCCCAGAACATCGCTGTGATCTGGACCAGAGGGAACCCGTACGAGCAGAAGGGCCAGGTCGTCTTTAACCATTCTACAAAACTGAACCTCACGAATGCGAATGATCGATTTGAACTGAGTGGACATCTGATGAGTGGAAAAGCTTCCATCAGGATCAGAAACCTGAGGGTGACCGACACCAATATGTACTTCTGTCACGTTGAGTGCAGTCATAGTAATCCAGAAAGGGAGATCTTTGTGACACAAGATGTGATAAGTCTACAAGTATTTGGTAAGTAAACATCTGTTTTATCAGCAAAAATTGTCCGCAAACCCTTCGAACAGTAATTAGTGACTAGCTGATCCTTACAACAACAACAACAACAACTTGCATTTATATAGCGCCTTATCAACATATTAAAATGTCAGGTGCTTCACAGGAGCGTAATCAGACAAAATTTGGCACATAAGGAGATATTAGGACAGGCGACAAAAAGCTTGTTCAAAGAGGTAGGTTTTAAGGAGCGTCTTAAAGGAGGAGAGAGAGGTAGCGAGGGGGAGAGGTTTAGGGCAGGAATTCCAGAGCTTAGGCTCCAGACAGCTGAAGGCACGGCCGCCAATGGTGGGGCGAAGGAGCTCAAAGGATGCACAAGAGGCCGGAATTGGAGGAGCGCAGATATCTCGGAGGGTTGTGGGGCCGCAGGAGGTTACAGAGATAGGGAGGGGCGAGGCCGTGGAGGGAGTTGAACACAGACTAAGAACGTCACTTCTCTGAGTTAGCTGATCACAGCCTGGGCAATATGATTAACCTCAGTCCCCCTTGAGTTAATGCAAGGGGGGAAAGTCTACCAGGGTTTCCTCTCTAGCTCCTTATATAACAGCCCCTGCTGGAAATGTGTGTGTGTCTCTGTGTGTGTGTCAGTGTGTATGTGTCAGTGTGTATGTGTCTGTATGTGTCTGTGTGTGTGTGTGTCAGTGTGTGAGTGTGAGTGTGTGTGTTTGTCTGTGTGTGTGTGTCTGTGTGTGTGTGTATGTCTTTGTGTGTGTGTGTGTC